>CM064434.1:39535197-40135197 GCA_032690845.1 Eleusine coracana subsp. coracana
AAGAAGCATGGACGGTTTCGTGGTTCAGCCTCAAAACCATGGTGGTGATGAAGACGGCGTGTTGACCAAGTCAAGGCGAATGGGATGCCGGTGCAAGTGACAAGAGGGCCCGATGGACAGGGACCGGGAGAGACTTGCCGGTGGTCAGGATCGCGGGACTAGGTGACACGCATCAACATCGAGAAGTCGTGCTTTGAGAAGCGTGCAAGGTGATTTCTCGGTTTGGGCCTCAAAACTGGTGGTGGTGGTTGGTGGTGCACGTGGCACCAACATGGAGCTTGCTTCAAGATGAAGCAAAGACGTGAAGCGTCCGATGGCATTCGGGCGATAAGGAAAAAGATGGTCGGTTATGCCCCCGGTGGTAGGTGGGTGTGTTATGTAAGTCAAGGGTAGAGTGGTCATGTGGACAATAGACCCTAGCCCTATGTAAGAAGAGGTGTGGCTAGTGGGAGAGGTGCCTCTCTTCCATTAGCCTTGTGTTAGGACTCTATTCAAAGTGCTAGGAGAGGACTTCATGTTTGATAGGAGAGTAGTGGGTGTGTGAGAGACATCTCTTGCTCTTCCAAATAGTGAGAGGAAGAGGGTGGCTTCCTAGCCTTATACCTATGGATCTTGTAAGCACCTTTCTATGATATAAGAAGTATTTTCGTGCTCAAGATTTCCCTCTTCACATGAATCCCGAAATTCCCTTTTTCCTATTTTTGGACCTTTCTCGTGGTGATATTCGATCTCACTTTTGGACAGATTTTTGGCCCGGATTTCTTGAGAAACTTGTTGCTAGGATGAGCTAGGATAATCCTCTATGGATCCTTGATGGAATTATTGGCTTTAGCACCTTCGATTTGAAGGATTTCTCAAGTTTCCCCTTTTTGGTGTTCCTGGCACAAGATCTGAAATTCGTGATGATTCCTTGAGCCAATTGAGTTGATCTCCTAGGATTAGGGTCGTGATGTGATGAGGATTCACTGTTCCAAAAATCGCATTGTTTGGAGTTTGTTTGATTAGTTTTTGGAGAAGTTTTCACAAGATCCCGAGAGATTTTCTATTCTGTCGGGGGTCGACCGGCACTGCCGATGACCAGTACTGGCACTGCCGATTGGACTAGTTTGTAGGTTCTAGTGAGACTGCATCCCGCACCGGCACTGCCGATAGGTGGGACCGGAACTACCGATGACGCGCACCGGCATTGCCGATAGGCGTGACCGGCACTACCGATGCCGACCGGCACTGCCGATGGCAGGAATCGGCACTGCTGATGAGTGTTCAATTCTGGATTGTTGAGTATTTCGTCTTCCCTTTTTGCTTCCGCTGTGTTTCTTTGGTGTGGCTGATCACTCCTAGGGCTAGTACACCACAAGTTGGTGTGTATAGTCATGGTGATCGATTTAGAGGTTGGCTTGGGTTGTTTTTGGGATATAGGCCAAGTTCTCTTGGAGAATTTTATTTGGCTCCCATTCACCCCCCCCCCCTCTGGTCGCCTTCTTGGTCCTTCAATTGGTATTAGAGCCAGCTTGATCACTAGTTGACCTTCACCGGCTTTGTGATCCAAAGCCGACATGGAGAAGTGTGCTATCAAGCTGTGGATGTTCGATGGTGAGAACTTCCCCTACTGGAAGTCACGGACCAGGACGTATCTACTGAGTCAAGGATGTGCAATTTGGGACATTGTTGATCAGGAGTATGCTATACCACAAGACCTGAACACTGCTTCTATAGGTGAGTTAGTCAGGTATGAGAACAACTCCAAAGCTATCAATATTCTGCTTTCTGCACTTGGTAGGAGTGAACATGATAGGGTTGGACACCTTCACACTGCTCATGCTATTTGGTTTAAGCTCCGCACCAACCATGAGGGTACCAACCAGGTCAAGTCTATGCGTAAGGATTCGTACAATAGACAGTACCAAACCTTTGCTCAAAAACCGGGCGAGTCACTAGATGACAATTTTCGTAGGTTTGAGGCAATTGTGTGCAACTTGCGGGCTTGTGGTACCCTTGTGTACAGTGACTGTGATAGAGCTAAGCAACTGCTGTACTCACTTGATGAAAATGTTTGGGGGGTTAAAATTGCTGCTCTAGAAGAAACTGTTGACTTCAACACCTTGAACTGTGAGCAACTGTATAGCAAGCTGAAATCTCATGAACTGTCTAGGAAATCTCATCCTAATATTGCTATTCCTGCTTCTAGCATGGCTTTTCTTTCTAGCTCTTAGAAGGTTAGTCACAGTGAGGCTTCTTATGGAACTAACCCCTCACTTGATCAGTCTTCCTTGGAGTTTTCTTTGTCTTCTCTTGTTGTAGCTTCCGATGAACAGATGGAGTGCATTCCTGATGAGGAGCTGTCCTTGCTCACAAGGAAGTTTAGGAGGTTCTACAAAAACCAAAAGGAGAGAAGAGGAGGTGGTTCAAGAACCTGTTTCGAGTGCGATGACCCGGGACACTTCATTGCTGATTGTCCCAAGAAGAAGAAGAAGGCCAGGTACCGCGACAACATCACTGAAGACTTCAAGCAGAAGAAGAACCGCTTCTACAAGAAGGGCAAGAACTCCAAGAAGAGAGAAGGAGAGTGCTTCTAGGTCAACCTATAACTTGGGCTTGGGATTTAAGAGGTGTGACAAGGAGAGTGAGAATGTGGGTAAGTTTGTACCTAGCTGCAGCTACAAGGATGAGGAAAACACCATCAACCCCACTGACACATACCATCCACCCAATCCAAAACCCTCCTTCAACCCAAAGCAAACAGAGAAGCCAAAACCCAAACCTACAATGCAAGCCAAGCCTAATCCTAAGGGTATCTACATTTGCATGTTTTGTGGTCGCAAGAGCCACTTGGATGAATTCTATTTTAGGCGTAAGAGGATTGAGAGGAAGCAGGCTGAGTTGACTAGGGATGCTTTTTATGATGATTTTGTTGACTTTTAGCCTCGCTCTTTTTCTCATGCCTATCGTGGACAGGGTCATTCCTCATATGGCTTTGATTCACGAAACAGAGGCTTTGCGCAGCAGCGCTTTGGCGCCCCATGTTTTCCCTATCATGGTGAGCGTCACTCGCATGTATTTGGCTTTCACATAGATGATTTCTATCCTCACAACTCAAGGTTTGAGTCAAGACGCTTTGATAGGCCATGTTTTCCCCATTGTGGTTCTTGTCCCATACGTTTGAATGATAAAGTGCAAAGAACTGTGATGACTACTACCGGTCGTATGATTAAGTGCTAGATTCCCAAATGCTTTTTGACTAACCCCAGCACTGAGCCATCGACTTTCACTTCTCGTTCTTTGTAGGTAGTAGGTGGAGGCTTGGAGAACATGTGGTTGATGGATTCCGGGTGTTCGCGCAACATGACCGGAATTGCAAAGTGGTTCTCCAGCCTCACTCCCTAGAAGCGTCGGGAGTATGTGACCTTTGGAGATGACAAGAGAGGAAGAGTGAAGGGAAGAGGCACGGTAAAGGTAAATGAGAACTTCACTCTCAATGATGTTAGTTCGGTTGAGTTTCTCAAGTACAATCTCCTCTCTGTCTCTCTGCTTCTTGATGTTGGTTTGGAAGTGCGCTTTAAGTCAAATGCTTCTTGTGTTCTTGATTCGAGTGGTTCCTTGGTTTGTGGGATTTTTCAAATTGGCAGAGTTTTTTAGGCTAATTTTGCTGGTTCTCCTGGTTCTCACAAGTGCTTCTTGGCTCAATCTTCTTCTGAGCTCTGGAAATGGCATAGGAGACTAGGCCACATGAGCTTTGACTTGTTATGTCGCTTGAGTGGCCTAGGTTTGATCCGAGGATTGCCTAATCTCAAATTTGATAAGGATTTGGTTTCTGCTCCTTGTCATCATGGGAAAATGATTGCCCCTTCTCATCCACCAATCAATTTGGTGATGACTGAACGCCCTGGAGAGTTGCTTCATATGGACACTATTGGTCCTTCTCGGGTTCATTTGACGGGTGGGAAGTGGTATGTTCTTGTGATTGTTGACGACTATTCTCGCTACTCTTAGGTCTACTTTCTTGAGAGCAAGGATGAAGTGTTTCATCACTTTCGGAGCTTAGCTTTGAGGTTGTTCAAGTAACTCCCTGCTGCATTATGAGCAATTTGTAGTGATAATGGCACCGAGTTCAAGAACTCCTCCTTTGATGCTTTCTATCTTGAGCATGGTATTGAGCATCAGTTTTGAGCACCTCGGGTTCCCTAGCAGAACGGTGTGGTTGGAAGAAAGAACAGAACCTTAGTGGAGATGGCCCGGATGATGCTCGATGAGCATAGGACTCTGAGGCGGTTCTGGGCTGAGGCCATTAGCACTGCTTGCTATGTTTCCAATCAGATTTTCTTGCGCTCAATTCTTAATGTGACTTCTTATGAGCTGCATTTTGGGAGAAAGCCCTCGGTTTCTCATTTGCGTGCCTTTGGTTACAAGTGCTTTATTCTCAAGCGTGGCAATCTTGATAAGTTTGAGTCAAGGTCTTCTGATGGAATATTTCTCGGTTACTCTCTTCATGGTCATTCCTACAGAGTTTTGAATTTGGACACTAACACCATCGTAGAATCCTGCGATATAACCTTTGATGAATCAAACTGTTGTGCAAAGAATGTGATTGAGTCTGTAGGTGACAAGGAGATGAAGGAGAGCATCTTTGTAGAAGAGGACCTACAGGGCTTTGATGATGATGATGATGATTCACTTCATCTCTCATCTGAGCTTGTTCCTGCTGCAACCACTACTCTAGTAGAGGGTCTAGAAGCTTCTACATCGACTTCAGCAGCTGTCGAGCAAGCTCCAGCTGTGGTTGAGGGGGAGGTACACTCTGAGAGAGAGGCTCCTCACAACATTCAGCGTCGACACCCACCTCAACAGATGATCGGTAATCTCTATAAGAGGACAACAAGGTCAAGGTCTGCACATCTTGTTTTCTTTACCAATTCTCTCTTTGTTGCAACCTTTGAACTGGGGATTTTGGACAAGCACTATCTGATGAACATTGGGTTAATGCCATGCATGAGGAGTTGGAAAACTTTGAGAGAAACAAAGTCTGGACCCTTGTAGAGCCTCCCAAAAATGTCAATGTCATAGGAACCGAGTGGGTGTTCAAAAACAAACATGGGGAGGATGGTGAGGTTGTGAGAAACAAGGCTAGGCTAGTTGCTCAAGGTTTTAGCCAAGTGGAGGGCTTAGATTATGGTGAAGCCTTTGCTCCTGTTGCTCGCATAGAAGCCATTAGGATCTTGCTTGCATTTGCTGCCTCCAAGGGCATTAGACTCTATCAAATGGATGTCAAGAGTGCTTTCCTAAATGGTTTCATAGAGGAAGAAGTGTATGTGAGGCAACCCCCTGGCTTTGAGCACCACAAATACCCAAACCGTGTGTACAAGCTTCAGAAGGCTCTGTACGGACTAAAGCAAGCACCTAGGGCATGGTATGCTAGGCTGAAGACCTTCTTGATAGAGCGTGGGTATGTCACGGGGTGTGTTGATAAAACCTTGTTCACTCTCAAGCATGGCAATGACTTTCTAATGGTTCAGATTTACGTGGATGATATCATCTTTGGTGGTTCCTCTCATGATCTTGTGTCCAGGTTTCAGGAAGCTATGGAAAGTGAATTTCAGATGTCGATGATGGGAGAGCTCACCTTCTTTCTTGGGCTTCAAATCAAGCAGTGCAAGCAAGGCACTTTCATACATCAAGCCAAGTACACGAAGGATCTCCTGAAGAAGTTTGACATGGTCAATGTGAAGTCATTGTCTACACGAATGTCCACTACAACGGCTCTTGACCCTGATGAAGACTATGAAGCGGTGGATCAAAGGGAGTACAGGAGCATGATTGGCTCCCTCTTGTACATGACAGCGACAAGACCCAACATACACTTTGCGGTGTGTCTTTGTGCTTGCTTTCAAGCTTCCCCAAGGGTGACTCATCGCAAAGTTGTCAAGCACATCTTCAGGTATCTCAAATACACCCTTGAGTTTGGTCTTTGGTACTCTGCATCTTCATCTCTTGACCTCATTGGGTATTCGGATGTGGACTTTGCTGGTTGTAGAATTGATAGGAAGAGCACTTTTGGTACTTGCCATTTCTTGGGTACTTCTTTGATCTGTTGGTCTTCTCATAAGCAGTCGAGTGTTGCCCAATCCACCACAAAGGCTGAGTATGTAGCTGCTGCTAGCTGCTGCTCACAAATCCTATGGATTGTGTCTACCATGAGAGACTATGGGTTGACTTTTAAGGGTGTTCCACACATGTGTGATAACTGCAGTGCCATATGCTTAGCCAAAAACCTAGTCCAACATGGTAAGGTCAATCACATCAATGTGCGATTCCACTTCCTGAGAGACAATATTGAGAAGGGGGATGTTGAGCTCATATACATTGATACCAAGAACCAACTAGCTGATATCCTTACCAAGCCCCTAGATGTTTCGAGACATGCTTTTCTTCGGGGGGAACTTGGTGTTTGTCATCCGTATGACATCATTTGAGGGGGAGTTGGTGTTCACTTGTATATATGTATCTTACCATTTTCGCATTCCATCTCATATGTAATATATGCATTGGTAGATGAGCTTTGATTCTTATGCTCTCTTGCATTTCTCTTTTCTATGATTGAGCTTGAGCTAAGTTGTGTGGATGTGATGGTAATCTCTCATGCTTAGATTTTCTAGATGGCCTGTTATAACCTCATGTGAGCAATTTGCTAATCTCAAAGGTAAATTGAGCTTCTTGTGAACCTTATGATCTAATCTTGCTAAAACTTACTCACCATGTCTATAATTGCTTTTATCCTTGTCGAAACTTGCGTTGAGGCTAGTCTAGAGGATGTCTTGGCTTTGGCACCTTGTGTTTGTGAAATGGAAGGCTTTGCAGATGTTTAGCTCATGATGAAACATTGTGGGAACGTGTGTTCCTTTTGCCGCAAAGGCATGCTCTTTTGTCTTGTGCATAATCTTGAAAAATTTGCTAAGTGCTTTGATCAAGAACTACTCAATAATTCTAAATCCAAACATTGTGACTTAAAGCCTCGGGGTGTTTGCCGTACCCAGTCGTGTGACCCTCCGCATGGATAAGAGGACACATGAGGATAAACTATAATCACTTGATCAACTGAGTCTCTGTTTCATATGTGAGCGTTTGTAGAGCTCATTTTCTGCGAGTGCCTGTTGCCCTTTTTGAGATTGAAACTGGCTAGATTCTTATGATTTACTTGGTGCTTGTTTTGCCTTGGATGAGAGTACTTACACATGTGGTGACAGATTTTCTCATGATAAGCAAAATTTGATTCTATCTAAGCTAGTCAATCTTTCTGCTTAGCCTGTATAGCTCATGGTGTTTATGCCTTGCTATCTATTTTTGATCTTTGCATGATTGGGAGCTATTGCCTTTACACTTCATGGCACTATGGTTATGGTTAGCAAAGTTAAATGCTTGTTTGCATAATTGTTGAAGCTCCTTAGGTTTGCATTTTCATACATTGCATGTTTGCTTGTTCTTTTTCCTCTTTGATGAGGTCATTGCCAAAGGGGGAGAAAATTTTGGGGTAATGCACAAATAATGCTAAGAAACTCATATGAACCGTTTTGCACTATATGAGACCTACCACAACTTGAGGGGGAGCATATCATGATCTTGAGCGGTTTCTTGCGCTTTTCATATTCTTTGCGTCTCAAGTCGCTTTCTTTGCCAACTCTTGGTTTTATGATCCCTACTTGCTAGATGGCTTGTTCTCACCTTTTCTTTGGGTTTGGCCATATGGATGTACTTATTCGGCTTCGTATTTCAATCTCTAATCTTTGTGCATTTGGTGTTGTCAATGTACTCATCAAGGGGGAGATTGAGAAACCATGTGGATATGTGCCATGGTTTGCTATACTTGTGATAAGTAATTTACTTGAGCGGATTTGGTGTTTGAGTTGGAATGCGGGAATCCAGGGATTGCACGGGTTTGCATATCATGGTTATGACTAACCGGAGTTTGTGAAGATATTGGTGATGTTTTAGGAGATGGGAAATGTGATTGCTTGTCTCATGATGTGTAGGTCACTGGAGTCAACTTGGCGGTCAACGGTGAGAGGATCGGGCACAAGTAGGGGACTTGGGGCCAGACGATCGGGATGCCGGGTGAAGTCAAGGGTGATCCACACCGTACACGTGGAGAGGCAAGAAGCATGGACGGTTTCGCGGTTGAGCCTCAAAACCGTGGTGGTGATGAAGACGGCGTGTTGACCAAGTCAAGGCGAATGGGATGCCGGTGCAAGTGACAAGGGGGCCCGATGGACAGGGACTGGGAGAGACTTGCCGGTGGTCAGGATCGCGGGACAAGGTGACACGCGTCGACATCGAGAAGTTGCACTTTGAGAAGCGTGCAAGGTGGTTTCCTAATTTGGGCCTCAAAACCGGTGGCGATGGTTGGTGGTGCACATGGCACCATCATGGATCTTGCTTCAAGATGAAGCAAAGACGTGAAGCGTCCGATGGCATTCGGGTGATGAGGAAAAAGATGGACGGTTATGCCCCCGGTGGTAGGTGCGTGTGTTATGTAGGTCAAGGGTAGATTGGTCATGAGGACAATAGACCCTAGGCCTATGTAAGGAGAGGTTTGGCTAGTGGGAGAGGTGCCTCTCTTCCATTAGCCTTGTCTTAGGACTCTATTCAAAGTGCTAGGAGAGGACTTCATGTTTGAGAGGAGCGTAGTGGGTGTGTGAGAGACATCTCTTGCTCTTCCAAATACTGGGAGGAAGAGGGTGGCTTCCTAGCCTTGTACCTATGGATCTTGTAAGCACCTTTCTATGATATGAGAAGTATTTTCGTGCTCAAAATTTCCCTCTTCACTTGAATCCCAAAATTCACTTTTTCCTATTTTCGGACCTTTTTCATGGTGATTTTTTATCTCACTTTTGGACGGATTTTTGGCCCAGATTTCTTGAGAAACTTGTTGCTAGGATGATCTAGGATAATCCTCTATGGATCCTTGATGGAATTATTGGCTCTAGCACCTTCGATTTGAAGGATTTCTCAAGTTTCCCCTTTTTGGTGTTCTTGGCACAAGATCTGAAATTCGTGATGATTCCTTGAGCCAATTCAGTTGTTCTCCTAGGATTAGGGTCGTGATGTGATGAGGATTCACTGGTCCAAAAATCGGATCGTTTGGAGTTCATTTGATTAGTTTTTGGAGAAGTTTTTACAAGATCTAGAGAGATTTTCTGTTCTGTCGGGGGTCAACCGGCACTGCTGATGACCAGGACTGGCACTACCGATTGGACTAGTCTGTAGGTTCCAGTGAGACGACATCCCACACCGGCACTACCAATAGGTGGGACCGGCACTGCCGATGATGCGCACCGGCACTGCGGATAAGCATGACCGGCACTGCCGATGCTGACCGGCACTGCCGATGGCAGGGATCGGCACTGCCGATGAGTGTTTAGTTCTGGACTGTTGAGCATTTCTTCTTCCCTTTTTGTTTATGCTGTGTTTCTTTGGTGTGGCTGATCATTCCTAGGGCTAGTACACCACAAGTTGGTGTGTGTAGTCTTGGTGATCGATTTAGAGGTTGGCTTGGGTTGTTTTTGGGATATAGGCCAAGTTCTCTTGGAGAATTTTATTTGGCTCCCATTCAACCCCCCTCTGGTCGCCTTCTCGGTCGTTCATAGAGCTAAGCAACTGCTGTACTCACTTGATGAAAATGTTTGGAGGGTTAAAATTGTTGCTCTAGAAGAAACTACTCAATTCAATATCCTGAACTGTGAGCAACTGTATAGCAAGCTGAAATGTCATGAACTATCTAGGAAATCTCGTCCTAATCTTGCTATTCCTGCTTCTAGCATGGCTTTGCTTTCTAGTTCTCAGAAGGGTGATCATAGTTGTCCTTCTTATGGAACTAACCCCTCACTTGACAAGTCTTCCTTGGAGTTTGCTTTGTCTTCTCTTGTTGCAGCTTCCGATGAACAAATGGAGTGCATTCCTGTCGAGGAGCTGTCCTTGCTCACAAGGAAGTTCAGGAGGTTCTACAACAACTGGAAGGAGAGAAGAGGAGGTGGTTCAAGAACCTGCTTCGAGTGCGGTGACCCGGGACACTTCATCTCTAATTGTCCCAAGAAGAAGAAGAAGGTCGGGTACCACGACAACAACACTGAAGACTTCAGGCAGAAGAAGAACTGCTTCTACAAGAAGGGCAAGAACTTCAAGAAGTTCGCCAAGGCCATTGCATGCGCCTGTGTTGCCGCCTTGAGAGATGTCGACCTTACATCAAGCGAAGGCCTTACAAGCTCGGAGGAGGAGGTTGAAAAGCCACGAGTCAAGAGGAAGGATGATGTCACCGGGCTTTGCTTCGTGGCAAAGAATGACCACGACACCGACTCTGGATCCGACTCCGACACAAGCGAGGTACCTGCTACTCTTGATGAGCACTCTTCTGAACTTGATCATTTGCGCGATGTTCTGCTTTTGCAAGATGATAAGCTTCGCAGTGCTGTTCGTGAGAGTAGAGAGCTTAAGTCTAAGTTGGAGAGTGCTGATTTTGAAATTGCTTCACTTAGGTCTAAGTTTGCTAAGGATGACATGATTGTAGAGTGTGAGTCTTGTCAAGTTGTGATGAGTGATCTTGCACAGAGGGAGAGTATGCATGCTCAAGTTACCAGTCAGCTTGAGAGTGCCCTCAAGGAGCTTGATGAGTTCAAAGCTAGACCAACTCTTTTGGGTGCATGTCAGAAGTGCCCCAAGCTCACAGATGAGTTGGAAGCTCAGTCCCTCAAAGTCAAAGAGCTTGAGTCCAAGTTGCTTCATGAGACTCGCTCGAAAGTTCTTCCACATCCATATGAAGTGTGTGTCACCCTCCAGGACAAGCTAGTAATCACTAGGGAGGAAAACAAAGTCCTAGTTCAGAAAAATGACTATCTTGTTTCTAGGCTCTAGAGAACCCTAGTGAGTGAGGAAAAGCTTGAGAGTGATTTGGCAAGAGTGAAGGAGAATGCTTCTAGGTCAACCAATAACTTGGGCTTGGGATTTGAGAGGTGTGACAAGGAGAGTGAGAATGTGGGTAAGTTTGTTCCTAGCTCCAGCTACAAGGATGAGGAAAACACCATCAAACCCACTGACACATACTATCCACCCAATCCCAAACCCTCCGTCAACCGAAAGAAAATAGAGAAGCCAAAACCGAAACCTGCAATGCAAACCAAGCCTAAAACTAAGGGTGTCTACATTTGCATGTTTTGTGGTCGCAAGGGCCACTTGAATGAATTCTGTTATAGGCGTAAGAGGATTGAGAGGAAGCAAGCTGAGTTAACTAGGGATGCTTTTTATGATGATTTTTTTAACTTTCAGCCTCACTCTTTTTCTCGTGCCTATCGTGGACAGGGTCATTCCTCATATGGCTTTGATTCATAAAACAGAGGCTTTGCGTAGTAGCGCTTTGGCGCCCCATGTTTTCCCTATCGTGGTGAGCGTCATTCGCATGGATTTGGCTTTCACATTGATGATTTCTATACTCACAACCCAAGGTTTGAGTCGAGACGCTTTGACAGGCCACGTTTTCCCCATCGTGATTCTCGTGCTATGCGTTCAAATGACAATGTGCAAAGAACTATGATGACTACTACCGGTCGTATGGTTAAGTGCTGGATTCCCAAATCCTTTTGTCTAACCCCAGCACTGAGCCATCGACTTTTCCTTCTCGTTCTTTGTAGGCAGCAGGTGGAGGCTTGGAGAACAAATGGTTGATGGACTCCAGGTATTTGCGCCACATGACCGGAGTTGCAAAGTGGTTCTCCAGCCTCACTCCCCTGAAGCGGCGGGAGTATGTGACCTTTGGAGATGACAAGAGAGGGAGAGTGAAGGCAAGAGGCGCGGTAAAGGTAAATGAAAAATTCACTTTCAAGGATGTTTGTTTGGTTGAGTATCTCACTTACAATCTCCTCTCTGTCTCTTAGCTTCTTGATGTTGGTTTGGAAGTGCGCTTTAAGTCAAATGCTTCTTGTGTTCTTGATTCCAATGGTTCCTTGGTTTGTGGGATTTCTCGTATTGGCAGAGTTATTCAGGCTGATTTTGCTGGTACTCCTGGTTCTCACAAGTGCTTGTTTGCTCAATCTTCTTCTGAGCTTTGGAAATGGCATAGGAGACTGGGTCACATGAGCTTTGTCTTGCTTTGTCACTTGAGTGTCCTAGGTTTGATCCGAGGATTGCCTAAGCTCAAATTTGATAAGGATTTGGTTTGTGCTCTGTGTCGTCATGGGAAAATGATTGCCGCTTCTCATCAACCAATTAATTTGGTGATGACTGAAGGCCCTGGAGAGTTGCTTCATATGGACACTGTTGGTCCTTCTCGGGTTCATTCGGCGGGTGGGAAGTGGTATGTTCTTGTGATCGTTGATGACTATTCTTGCAACTCTTGGGTCTACTTTCTTGAGAGCAAGGATGAAGTGTTTCATCACTTTTGGAGCTTAGCTTTGAGGTTGTTCAAGCAACTCCCTGGTGCATTACGAGCGATTCACAATGATAATGGCACCGAGTTCAAGAACGCCTCCTTTGATGCTTTCTGTCTTGAGCATGGTATTAAGCATTAGTTTTCAGCACCTCATGTTCCCCAACAGAATGGTGTGGTTGAAAGAAAGAACAGATCCTTAGTGGAATGGCCCGGATGATGCTCAATGAGCATAGGACTCCGAGGCGGTTCTGGTGTGGACAAGGGTTCCCGATCTTCCGAAAGATTCTAGATATGTTGATTTGGTCGGAGGCGACACACAAATCGATCCGGCTTCAGAACAGCATGTTCTAAACCCCGCAATCGGAGCATGACGTCTCCTTTGGTTATCAACCGTCCTAAAACGATTGACCTCATCGAGAAGGCTAATCCCTACCTGTGAATCAAGAACACAAGCAAGAACAAAGATGAATGCAACACAATTGTAGATGTATTATGAATCTCACGAAGTTGGGGTCTCACAAACCGTGATGACGGTGAAACTGTTATGAATAGAATAATCTAAGCAAAACCCGAATCCTAATGGTGCGGTGGCGGCTGTATATGAAGACCCTAGGGTCATGCAAGACCCTCTGGACACGCCCCTAATTACAATATAATCATTAGGTAGCAAACCATTCTCATAAGTGACATATAATGAAGAACGTAGGAACGAACTCACCTCTAAATTTAGTCGTCGTGCACGAGCTCTAGTCATTGGACCATGCAAGTCCAGAATTGGAGGAGTGTTGCATGTATCCTTAGGAGTGATGTCCTCATCATCCTCCCCCTCTTGAAGTGGAGTCTTCCTCGACTCAAGCTCATTCTCTTCTCCCAAGTATGGTTTCAAATCTGAAATGTTAAAAGTAGGACTAACCCCGAACTTGGGAGGCAAGTTGTAGAAATTAACAACTTTGTACCCAACTTATTCCAAAGCATGCGCCAAAAGTGACTCAGGAATTTTGCATCATGATCTGAAACAATAGTAGAAGGCATACCATGCAAACGTACAATTTCTTTGAAAAAGAGTTCAACAATATAACTAGCATCATCAGTCTTATGACATGGTATAAAGTGTGCCATCTTAGAAAATCTATCCACAACAACAAAAATACTATCACTCTCCCTCTTAGTCCTAGGCAGTCCTAAAACAAAGTCCATAGAAATATCCGCCCAAGGAATAGAAGAAACAGGAAGTGGCATGTATAAACCATGTGGATTCAAGCGAGACTTAGCTTTTTGACATGTAGTGCAGCGAGCAACAAAGCACTCAACATCTTTCCTCATCCTTGGCCAAAAGAAGTGTGTGGCCAAAATATCCTCCGTCTTCTTGGCACGAAAATGACCCATCAATCCACCTTGATGCGCCTCCTGTAACAACAAAAGACGAACGAAACCAACTGGAATGCATGGGCGGTTAGCTCTAAACAAGAAGCCATCAGTCAACACAAATTTGTTCCATGCACGACCTTCTTTACAATGCAGCAATACATCCTTAAAATCAACATCAGCAGCATATTGTTCTTTAACTGCCCCAAGTCCAAAAATTCTACAATCAAGTTGAGACAATAAAGTATAGCACCTAGAAAAAGCATCAACGATCACATTATCCTTCCCTTTCTTATGTGTAATAATGTAAGGAAAAGATTCAATAAACTCAATCCATTTAGCATGTCTACGGTTCAAATTACATTGAGAACGAATATACTTAAGTGATTCATGATCAGAATGAATAACAAATTCTTTGGGCAACAAATAATGACGCCACGTCTCTAAACAACGTACAAGTGCATATAATTCCTTATTATACGTAAAGTAATTCAAAACAGGCCCAGTAATTTTCTCACTAAAGTATGCAATAGGTTTACTATCTTGCATCAAAACACCACCAATGCCTATACCACTAGCATCACATTCAAGCTCAAAAATCTTATCAAAATTAGGTAATTGCAGCAATGGTGCATGTGTAAGTTTATCCTTCAAAGCATCAAAAGACTTATGATGTACCTTACCCCAATGGAAATCAACGCCCTTCTTTGTCAACTCATGCAAAGGTGCAGCAATGGTGCTGAAATCTTTGACAAAGTGGCAGTAGAAACATGCAAGACCAAGAAAACTCCTCACCTGTGTGATAGTTTTTGGTACATGCCAGCTCTTTATGGCTTCAATCTTCGCCTCATCCACCTTAATTCCCTATGGAGTCACAACATAGCCAAGAAAAGAGACTCGATCCATGCAAAAGGTGCACTTCTCAAGGTTACCAAATAAACGTGCATCTCGTAGCATCAAAAACAGCACGCAAATGATTCATATGTTCATCTATGGATTTGCTATAAATCAAGATATCATCAAAGTTAACAACCATAAATTTGCCAATGAAAGCTCTTAAAACCTCATTCTTCAAGCGCATGAAAGTACTAGGTGCATTAGTTAAACAAAAAGGCATTACTAACCACTCATATAATCCAAATTTGGTTTTGAAAGCTATTTTCCATTCATCTCCAAGTTTCATTCTAATTTGATGATACCCACTACGCAAATCAATTTTAGTGAAAATTATACCACCACATAACTCATCAATGATGTCGTCTAGCCTAGGAATAGGATGACGATACCTAATAGTAATATTATTAATGGCTCTACAATCTACACACATACGCTAAGTACCATCTTTCTTAGGAACCAAAAGTACAGGAACAGCACAAGGACTAAGTGATCAACGAACATACCCACGATGTAAAAGGTTTTGAACTTGTCGTTGTATCTCCTTAGTCTCCTCAGGATTGGTCCTATAAGCAGCACGGTTTGGCAAAGTAGCACCCGGAATCAAATCAATTTGATGCTCAATCCCTCTCAAAGGTGGCAATCCCGGGGATATCTCAGCTGGAAAAACATCCTCATACTCCTGCAAAAGGTTAGTGACAGCAGGAGGCAAAGCACTAGAAGCAATATCATCAAGTGAAAACAAAGCTTCTTTGCATATCAAAGCATAGCAAATATCATCATTATCAGACATTTCAGCAAGCTCAGATTTTGTTGAAAGACATGAACGACCTTGTAATTTAATTCCAGCACCCTTAGAACGTGAAGAATCATTAACATTACTAGGTGTAGAATCAGAATTAACAGGTTGTTGAATTTCAGGACCTTTACTTTTCAAACTAGCAGCTCTTTCTAAATCAGCTTGTATAATTTCAGCAGGGATCATTGGTAACAAAGTAATTTTAGTTTCTTTATGCATAAAAGTGTACTTATTACTTCTACCATGGTGTACAACATCATTATCAAATTCCCAGGGTCTACCCAATAAAAGTGAACATGCTTGCATGGGTATGACATCACAATCAATAGAATCCACATAAGAACCAATGGAAAAAGGAACTCTGCAAGTTTGTATTACCTTAGCTTTTCCAGAGTCGTTTAACCACTGAATGTAGGACGGATGTGGATGTGGACATGTGGTCAAAGCAAGCTTGTTGACCACATCAGAACTCACCAAGTTATTGCAGCTCCCTCCATCAATGATGACACGTGCTCGGTGATTCTTGATGACGACAAAAATCTGGAACAAGTTGTGACGCTACATCGTCTCGGGCTGATGAACTTGTGTGCTAAGGACACGTTGAACAACAATGTTCATGTATCCCGTGGTGTCTCTGCCTCCAAGGACGAGGTCACTGCTGGTGGCAGGGACGTCCTCCTCCTCATCCTCCACATCGGAGGTGCTCATGTAACCGCCATCGTCTATCGCCATATATGCCCACCTACATGGACAATATTTCTGCACATGTCCAAGTCCATGGCAGCGGTGGCACTGAATCCATGTAGTGCGCCCCATCGAAGTAACAGAGGAAGCACTACTAGCTGGTAGCTGCATAGAAGTTTTACCTGACCACGTAGAAGGTGCAGGGGCTGATCTTGGGGCTGCAGAAACAACACTGGTTCCCTTGGTAGCTGCTGGTGGGGGCGGCCGGAAAGATGGTCTGGGCAGCCCCGAAGTCTCCATCGAGCGTGGGGGGTAGGAGTTCCTCGACTTGCTGTACTCCTCAAAAGCCTGGAAAAGTTCCTATGATTCTTTCTCTTGAGTATTATGTTGCAAACGACGTCGTAATCGTGCGGTCCTTGTAGCTGACCTATCCATGGTGCCATCAGCCTTATACACCGTGTCTTCATCATGGACTTCTTCAACGTCGTTGTTGTTGTTATTGGTGTTCGTATCATTGGTTTTGGGAGCGGTCTCCAATGCGACAACCTGATCGGTTAACTTAGAGACCCGCTTCTCCAACCGCTCGATGCTTTCTCCAATGTGAAGCTTGCTGACCACATCAGTAACGGCTCTGGTGATCGTCTCTGCCAAATCACTCTGAGCAGCCTGCAATGCCTTCTGGAGCTGCTCTTGGCTCACACACTCAGCAAATTGTGAGGGTGAAGCCATCTCTCCATCGTCACTTCCTGCCATCACAAACACCAAAACAAGAAAAAAAACAGTGAAGGTTATCTCTACAAAACAGCTAAGCAGTGGTGCCTCTCAACACAGCAAAAGGAAACTCCTTACAAAGCTCTTGCAAAGTTCTGAAAAGCAAAGCAAAGGATACCAGGAGGTGTGTTCCATGATTGCAAGGGTCACAAAAGAACCTAAGTGTTGTCCAGAAGAAATATGTAGAGCTAGGAAGGCCAAATATATATATGTGAGTGGCACACAAATCAAAAATAGATAGTAAAGCTGAATAAGTGCCCAAGTAACTTGTCCCTAGTTGCTGGTCTAAGTATGTCCTAGAACAGTAGTGATAGCAAAGTAGAAACAAGGAAACAAAGGCACACAGGCGATAACAGGGGGCTAAGTGCAAACAGCCAAATCCAAAAATTTCAAGCGGCTAGATGTAGCACTAGTAGAAATCCCAAATTTCTTTTTTTTTATTTATTTTTGATATTTTTGTCCAACTCACTAATAATTGGGGAGAATCCACAGAAAATTTCAGCTCAAACAGAGGTAGGATGTGGCCTACAGAAAATCTTGAAATTACAGAAAACGTCGGGTTTAAACTTAAATGAATTTTTTCTTTATCTTCCCATTTTTTTTTGAATTTTTTTGATGAGAGCACACAGGGCATAGCCCAGTGACACAGGGCATAGCACAGTGTGTGTATGCTCAACTTTGAGTCAAGAATCTCCTGTAAAAATTTCAGCCAAAACGGACAACCGAGCGAAAAGTTATGCCCGTTTTACCGAAGGGGGGTCGGAGTCGGTTTTCCAGAAACCCAAGTCAGGTTTGGGGTCGGGTTTGGAATCGGGTAGGATTTTTTTTTGGTGGCGTGGAGGCAGCGGAAAGTGGAATTTGTGAGGATTGGTCCGGGGTGTTGACGGTGTGTTTAGGGTGGGATTAGGGTGGGACTAGGCTAGGTGTGTCATTCAATCAATCCTAGCACAAAAAGGCAACAAAACAGAGGATGATGAAGGGGATGGAGGCAAGGGTTGCAAGGGAAACACTACTGATGATAAAAACACAAACTAAACCAGCGACTAAACAAGAACTAGGGCACAAACTCAACACTACGGACTCAGAATTCGAAATATGCAGAGGCTAAACACGTGGTTATGGACGGAGGGAAAATCTTTTTGGGGCTTTTCTGTGGATGATAGGATGAACACAAAACGAAATTAACTAAGGGTAGTGCAAACTTGACGGTGCACCTGAAGCTCTGATTACCACTTGATGTGGACAAGGGTTCCCGATCTTCCAAAAGGTTCTGGATACGTTGATTTGGTCGGAGGCGACACACAAATCGATCCGGCTTACGAATAGCACGTTCTAGACCCCACAATCGCAGCACGACGTCTCCTTTAGTTATCGACCATCCTAAAATAGTTGACCTCATCGAGAAGGCTAATCCCTGCCTGTGAATCAAGAACACAAGCAAGAACAACGAAGAATGCAACACAGTTGCAGATGTATTATGAATCTCACGAAGTTGGGGTCTCACAAACTGTAATGATGGCGAAACTGTTATGAACAGAATAATCTAAGCAAAACCCGAACCCTAATGGCATGGTGGCAGCTGTATATGAAGACCCTAGGGTCGTGCAAGACCCTCTGTACGCGCCCCTAACGGGGCTCAACTAGATACAAAGCCCAAAGGCCAAAAACAGGCGACGCAGCACCGAAATAGATTCTGGACCCTCTCTTGTTTTGATGATTCCCGATGACTCCGGATGAATTTTGATATGAGACCAGCGGAATTGGGAATTTATTCTTCTTATCTTTCCGTGCATATGTAGAACGTCCAAATCCGCGTCCGTATGCGTCCTGGGCATCCATTTTAGTGCAGATTGGTCCTGAGCCCCAAAACAGACTCAAAGTCGGTTTTGGTTGGGCCTCCACCTTGGCTTCTATATCATTGCTGGTCCTCCACGTCTCCAAGTCCTTCTCCCATAATATCCTGGTCCTCTCCATGGTTCCTAATTACAATATAATCATTGGGTAGCAAACCATTCTCAAAAGTGACATATAATAAAGAATGTGGGAACGAGCTCACCTCTAAATTTAGTCGTCGTGCACGAGCTCTAGTCATTGGACCTTGCAAGTCCAGAATTCGAGGAGTGTTGCATGTATCCTTAGGAGTGATGTCCTCATCAGCTAAGGCCATTAGCACTGCTTGCTATGTTTCCAATCAGATTTTCTTACGCTCAATTCTTAATGTGACTTCTTATGAGCTGTGTTTTGGGAGAAAGCCCTCGGTTTCTCATTTGCGTGCCTTTGGTTGCTGGTGATTTATTCTCAAGCGTGGCACTGTTGATAAGTTTGAGTCAAGGTCTTCCGATGGAATCTTTCTTGGTTACTCTCTTCATGGTCATTCCTATAGAGTTTTGAATTTGGAGACTAACACCATCATAGAATCCTGCGATGTAACCTTTGATGAATCAAACTCTTGTGCAAGGAATCTGATTGAGTCTGTAGGTGACAAGGAGATGAAGGAGAGCATCTTTGTAGAAGAGGACCTACAGGGCTTTGATGATGATGATGATGATGATGATTCACTTCATCTCTCATCTGAGCTTGTTCCTGCTGCTACCACTACTCCAGCAGATGGTCCAAAAGCTTCTACATCGACATCAGTGACTATTGAGCAAGCTCCAGCTGTGGTTGAGGGGGAGGTACACTCTAAGAGAGAGGCTCCTCACCACATTCAGCGTCAACATCCACCCCAACAGATGATCGGTAATCTCTATAAGAGGAGAACAAGGTCAAGGTCTGCACATCTTGCTTGCTTTTCCAATTCTCTCTTTGTTGCAACCTTTGAACCCCGAGATGTTGGACACGTATTATCAGATGAACATTGAGTTAATGCCATGCATGAGGAGTTGGAAAACTTTGAGAGAAACAAAGTCTGGACCCCTGTAGAGCCTCCCAAAAATGTCAATGTCATAGGAACCAAGTGGGTGTTCAAAAATAAACATGGGGAGGATGGTGAGGTTGTGAGAAACAAGGCTAGCCTAGTTGCTCAAGGTTTTAGCCAAGTGGAGGGTTTAGATTATGGTGAAACCTTTGCTCCTGTTGCTCGTATAGAAGCCATTAGGATCATGCTTGCATTTGCTGCCTCCAAGGGCATTAGACTCTATCAAATGGATGTCAAGAGTGCTTTCCTAAATGGTTTCATAGAGGAAGAAGTGAATGTGAGGCAACCCCCTGGCTTTGAGCACCAGAAATACCCAAACCATGTGTACAAGCTTCAGAAGGCTTTGTACGGGCTAAAGCATGCACCTAGGGCATGGTATGCTAGGCTTAAGACCTTCTTGCTAGAGCGTGGGTATGTCATGGGGTGTGTTGATAAAACCTTGTTCACTCTCAAGCATGGCAATGACTTTCTAATGGTTCAGATTTACATGGATGATATCATCTTTGGTGGTTCCTCTCATGCTCTTGTGTCCAGGTTTCAGTAAGCTATGGAAAGTGAATTTCAGATGTCGATGATGGGAGAGCTCACCTTCTTTCTTGCTTCAAATCAAGCAGTGCAAGCAAGGCACTTTAATACATCAAGCCAAGTACACGAAGGATCTCCTGAAGAAGTTTGACATGGTCAATGTGAAGTCATTGTCTACACGAATGTCCACTACAACGGCTCTTGACCCTGATGAAGACTATGAAGCGGTGGATCAAAGGGAGTACAGGAGCATGATTGGCTCCCTCTTGTACATGACAGCGACAAGACCCGACATACACTTTGCAGTGTGCCTTTGTGCTTGCTTTCAAGCTTCCCCAAGGGTGACTCATCGCAAAGTTGTCAAGCACATCTTCAGGTATCTCAAATACACCCTTGAGTTCGGTCTTT
Source organism: Eleusine coracana subsp. coracana (assembly GCA_032690845.1). NCBI lineage: Eukaryota > Viridiplantae > Streptophyta > Magnoliopsida > Poales > Poaceae > Eleusine > Eleusine coracana. The sequence goes on from CM064434.1 coordinate 39,555,967, forward strand.
GGTACTCTGCATCTTCATCTCTTGACCTCATTGGGTATTCGGATGTGGACTTTGCTGGTTGTAGAATTGATAGGAAGAGCACTTTTGGTACTTGCCATTTTGATGAGGACATCACTCCTATGGATACACACAACACTCCTCCAAATCTGGACTTGCAAGGTCCAATGACTAGAGCTCGTGCACGACAACTAAATTTAGAGGTGAGCTCGTTCCTACGTTCTTCGCTATATGTTACTTTTGAGAATGGTTTGCTACCTAATGATTATTTTATGATTAGAAACCATGGAGAGGAACAGGAGATGATGGGAGAAGGATTTGGAAACGTGGAGGGCCAGCAAGGGCTTGGAAGCCAAAGTGGAGGCCCAATCAAAACCGACTTCGAGTCTGTTTCGGGGCCCAGGACCAGTCTGTACTAAAACGGTCGCCCAGGACGCATACGGACTCGGATTTGGACGTTCTACATATGCACGGAAAGATAAGGAGAAGACCTTTACAATGCCGCCGGCCTCATGTCAAAATTCATCAGGAGTCATCGGGAATCGTCAAAACAAGAGAGAGTCCAGAATCTGTGTCGGTGCTGCGTCGCTTATTTTTTGTCTTTGGGCCTTGTATCTAGTTGAGCCCAATTCGGGGCGCGTCCAGAGGGTCTTGCACGACCCTAGGATCTTTATATACAGCCACCGCCGCACCATTAGGGTTCGGGTTTTGCTTAGATCAATTCTGTTCATAAACAGTTTCGCCGTTCATCGGTTTGTGAGACCCCAACTTCGAGAGTTTAATCATACATCTGCAATTGTGTTGCATTCTTCGTTGTTCTTGCTTGTGTTCTTGATTCGCAGACAGGGATTAGCCTTCTCGGCGAGGTCAATCGTCTTTTGAACGGTTGATAACCAGAGGAGACGTCGTGCTGCGATTGCGGGGTTTAGAACGTGCTGTTCTGAAGCCGGATCGATTTGTGTGTCGCCTCCGACCAAATCAACTTACCAAGAACCTTTCGGAATATCGGGAACCCTTGTCCACATCAAGTGGTAATCAGAGCTTCAGGTGCACCGTCAGGTTCATACTACCCTTTAGTTTTGTTTTCGTGTTCTTCCTATCATCCACTGAAAATACCAAAAAATTTTTTCCCCGCCCATAACCACGTGTTTAGCCTTTGCATATTTCAATTTCAGAGTCCATAGTGTTGAGTTTGTGCCCTAGTTCTTGTTTAGTCGCTGGTTTAGTTTGCGTTTTTGTCGTCAGTAGTGTTTCCCTTGCAACCCTAGCCGCCATCCCCCTCACCATCCTCGGTTTTGTCGGCTTTGTGTGCTAGGGTTGATTGATCAACACGCCCACCCTAGTCCCACCCTAAACCTACCCTCACCACCTCGGACCAATTTTCACAAATTCCACTTTCCGCTGCATCCACCTCGCTAAAAAAAAAAATCCCTACCCGACCCCAAGCCCGACTCGGATTTCACTGAAACCACCTGGTTCTTCAAAACCGATTCCGACACCCCTTCGATAAAACAGCCATAACTTTTCGCTCGGTTGTCCGTTTTGGCTGAAATTTTTACAGGAGATTCTAGACGAAAAGTTGAGCATAAAAAAAAATTCATTCAAGTTGAAACCTGACGTTTTCTGAAACTTCAAGATTTTCTGTAGGCCACGTCCTAGCTCGGTTTGAGCTGAAATTTTTTGTGGTTTCTCCCTGTTTGCTAGTCAGTTGGAAAAAAATATCAAAAAAATAAAATCAAAAAAAAAGAAATTTGGGATTCCTACTAGTGCTCCATCTAGCCCCGTGAAATTTCTGAGTTTGGCTGTTTTACACTAAGCCCCCTGTTATCGGCTGTGTCCCTTTGTCTCCTTGTTTCTTCTTTGCTATCACTACTGTTCTAGGACATAGTTAGACCAGCAACTAGGGACAAGTTACTTGGGCACTTATTCAGCTTTACTATCTGTTTTTGATTTGTGTGCCACTCATATACATATTTGGCCTTCCTAGCTCTACATACTTCTTCTGGACAGCACATAGGTTATTTGGTAACCCTTGCAATCGTGGAACACTTCTCCCTGGTATCCTTCGCTTTGTTGTTTTCAGAACTTTGTAAGAGCTTTGCAAGAAGCTTACTTTTGCTGTGTTGAGAGGCACCACTGCTTAGTAGTTTTGTAGGGATAACCTTCACTTTTTTGTTTCCTGTTTTGGTGTTTCTGATGTCAGGAAGCGACGGGGAGGGTGCTTCACCCTCAAAATTGGATGAGTGCGTGAGCCAAAATCAGTTACAGAAGGCTTTGCAGGCGGTTCAGAGTGCTTTGGCAGAAACGATCACCAGGGCCGTCACCGACGCCGTCACCAAGCTTCACCTGGGAGAAAGCATTGAGCGGTTGGATAAGAGAGTCTCTAAGTTAACCGATCAGGTTGTCGAATTGGAGACCGCTCACAAGACCAACAACAACAACAACAACAACACCAACACCAACAACAACACCAACAACGACGTTGAAGGCGATCATGATGAAGCAACGGTGTATAAGGCTGATGGCACCGTCGATAGGTCAGCTACAAGGACCGCAAGGTTACGACGCCGTTTGCAATGTAACCCTCAAGGTATGGGTGGTTTCCACAACCACACCCGTCGCACACAAGGTAACTATGCTCCAGATGATCCGTATGCTAAAATTAAGTTTTCAATTCCTTCGTTTTCGGGTCAATACGATGGTGATGCTTACCTTGATTGGGAAATGACGGTAGAACAAAAATTTAATGCCCACCTTGTTCCTGAACAACATAGAGTTAGACAAGCCACTAGTGAGTTTAAGGACTTTGCTATTGTTTGGTGGAGTGGTCTAGCTGCTGAAACCGATTTGCCTACTACTTGGGAAGAACTTAAGGTAGAAATGCGTGATCGTTTTGTTCCTCCTTCTTTTTATAGAGAAATTCGTAATAAACTGCAGCGTTTAGATCAAGGAGATAAAACTGTTCAGGAGTATTTTAGTGAGCTTCAGAAGGGTTTGATTCGTTGTGCTGTGGTTGAAAAAGTAGAGGATCAGATTTGTCGCTTTTATTCTGGATTGAGAAAAGAAATTCAGGACATCCTTGATTATAAAGAATTTTATACCCTCAACCAGTGTTTCCAGTATGCTATGCTTGCAGAGAAAGAATCACAGGGACTTTTCCAGGCTTTTGAGGAGTACAGCAAGTCCAGGAATTTCTTCCCACCACGGCCGACGGGGACTTCGGGGCTGCCCAAGCCATCTTTCCGGCCGCCCCCACCAGCTAGTGTTGTTTCTGCAGCACCAAGATCAGCCCCTGCCCCTTCTACGCGCTCAGGTAAAAATTCTGTGCAGGTACCGGCTAGTAGTGCCTCCTCTGTTGCTTCGACGGGACGCACTACAGGGATTCAGTGCCACCGCTGCCATGGTCTTGGCCATGTGCAGAAAGATTGCCCAAGTAGGCGGGCATATGTGGCGACAGATGATGGCGGTTACATGAGCGCCTCCGATGTGGAGGATGAGGAGGAGGATGTCGCTGCCACCAGCGGTGACCTCGTCCTTGGAGGCGGAGATACCACGGGCTATATGAATATTATTGTGCAGCGTGTGCTTAGCACACAAGTCCAGCAGCCCGAGATGATGCAGCGACATAACTTGTTCCAGATTTTCTTCGTCATCAAGAACCGTCGGGTACGTGTCATCATTGATGGAGGAAGCTGCAACAATTTGGTGAGTTCTGATGTGGTTAAGAAGCTTGATTTGACCACACGCCCACATCCACATCCATACTACATTCAGTGGTTAAATGACTCTGGAAAAGCTAAGGTAACACAAACTTGCAGAGTTCCTTTTTCCCTTGGTTCCTATGTGGATTCTGTTGATTGTGATGTTGTACCCATGCAAGCTTGTTCACTTTTATTGGGTAGACCTTGGGAATTTGATAATGATGTTGTACACCATGGTAAAAGTAATAAGTACACTTTTATGCATAAAGGAACTAAAATTACTTTGTTACCAATGACCCCTGCTGAAATTGTACAAGCTGATTTAGAACGAGCTGCTAGTTTGAAAAATAAACGCCCTGAAATTCAGCAACCTGTTAATTCTGCTTCTACACCAAGTAATGTTAATGATTCTTCATGTTCTAAGGGTGCTGCAATTAAATTACAGGGTCGTTCATGTCTTGCCACAAAATCTGAGCTTGCTGAAATTTCTACTGATGATATTTGCTATGCTTTGATATGCAAACAAGCCTTGTTTTTGCTTGGTGATATTGCTTCTAGTGCTTTGCCTCCTGCTGTCACTAACCTTTTGCAGGAGTATGAGGATGTTTTCACAGCTGAGATACCCCCAGGATTGCCACCTTTGAGAGGGATTGAGCATCAAATTGATTTGATTCCTGGTGCTACTTTACCAAACCGTGCTGCTTATAGGACCAACCCTGAGGAGACTAAGGAGATACAACGACAAGTCCAAGACCTTTTGGATCGTGGGTATGTTCGTCAATCACTTAGTCCTTGTGCTGTTCCTGTACTTTTGGTTCCTAAGAAAGATGGTTCTTGGCGTACGTGTGTAGATTGTAGAGCCATTAATAACATTACTATTAGGTATCGTCATCCTATTCCTAGGCTAGACGACATGCTTGATGAGTTATGTGGTGCTATAATTTTCACTAAAATTGATTTGCGTAGTGGCTACCATCAAATTAGAATGAAACTTGGAGATGAATGGAAAACAGCTTTCAAAACCAAATTCGGGTTGTATGAGTGGTTAGTAATGCCTTTTGGGTTAACTAATGCACCCAGTACTTTCATGCGTTTGATGAATGAGGTTTTAAGACCTTTTATTGGCAAATTTGTGGTTGTTTACTTTGATGATATCTTGATTTATAGCAAATCCACGGATGATCATATGATTCATTTGCGTGCTGTTTTTGATGCTTTGCGAGTTGCACGTTTATTTGGTAACCTTGAGAAGTGTACCTTTTGCACGGATCGAGTCTCTTTTCTTGGCTATGTTGTGACTCCACAGGGAATTGAGGTGGATGAGGCGAAGATTGAAGCCATAAAGAGCTGGCCTGTACCAAAAACTATCACACAGGTGAGGAGTTTTCTTGGTCTTGCAGGTTTCTACCGCCGCTTTGTCAAAGATTTCAGTACCATTGCTGCACCATTGCATGAGTTGACAAAGAAGGGCGTTGACTTCCATTTTGGTAAGGTACATCATGAGTCTTTTGATGCTTTGAAGGACAAACTTACACATGCACCATTGCTGCAATTACCCAATTTTGATAAGACTTTTGAGCTTGAATGTGATGCTAGTGGTATAGGCATTGGTGGTGTTCTGATGCAAGATGGTAAACCTGTTGCATACTTTAGTGAGAAAATTACTGGGCCTGTTTTGAATTATTCCACGTATGATAAGGAACTATATGCACTTGTACGTTCTTTAGAAACGTGGCATCATTATTTGTTGCCCAAAGAATTTGTTATTCATTCTGATCATGAATCACTTAAGTATATTCGTTCTCAAGGCAATTTGAACCGTAGACATGCTAAATGGGTTGAGTTTATTGAGTCTTTTCCTTATATTATTAAACATAAGAAAGGGAAGGATAATGTGATTGTTGATGCTTTATCGAGGCGATATACTTTGTTGTCTCAACTTGATTGTAGAATTTTTGGACTTGAGGCAATTAAAGAACAATATGTTGCTGATGTCGATTTTAAAGATGTATTGCTGCACTGTAAAGAAGGTCGTGCTTGGCACAAATTTGTGTTGAATGATGGATTCTTGTTTAGAGCTAACCGCCTATGCATTCCAGTTGGTTCCGTTCGTCTTTTGTTGTTGCAGGAGGCGCATGGAGGTGGATTGATGGGTCATTTTGGTGCTAAGAAGACAGAGGATATTTTGGCCACACACTTCTTTTGGCCAAGGATGAGGAAAGATGTTGAGCGTTTTGTTGCTCGCTGCACTACATGTCAAAAAGCTAAGTCTCGATTGAATCCACATGGTTTATACATGCCACTTTCTGTTCCTTCTATTCCTTGGGCGGATATTTCTATGGACTTTATTTTAGGACTGCCTAGGACTAAGAGGGGGAGCGATAGCATTTTTGTTGTCGTGGATCGTTTTTCCAAGATGGCACACTTTATATCATGTCATAAAACTGATGATGCTAGTTATATTGCTGATCTTTTTTTCAAAGAAATTGTACGTTTGCATGGTATGCCTTCTACTATTGTTTCAGATCGTGATGCAAAATTCTTGAGTCATTTTTGGCGCACGCTTTGGAATAAGTTGGGTACAAAGTTGTTATTTTCTATAACTTGTCTTCCACAAACTGATGGACAAACTGAGGTTGTGAACCGCACTTTGGGTACTATGTTGCGAGCTGTTTTGAAGAAAAATTTGAAGCAATGGGAAGAATGCTTACCTCATGTTGAGTTTGCTTATAATCGGGCAACACATTCTACTACCAAGGTAAGTCCATTCAAGGTAGTGTATGGTTTTGATCCCCGTACTCCACTTGATATACTTCCTCTACCTATTAATGAGAGAGTTCATATTGATGCTAAGGAGCGTGCTGAATTTATTTTGCAAATACATGAGACCACTAGACTTAGCATTGAAAAGATGAATGAAAAGTATAAAATTGCTGGTAGTAAGGGAAGAAAGGAAGTAAAGCTTGATGTAGGAGATTTAGTGTGGTTACACTTAAGGAAGGATAGATTTCCAGAATTGAGAAAGTCTAAACTAATGCCTAGAGCTGATGGTCCATTCAAAATAATAGAGAAGATTAATGATAATGCATACAAACTTGAGTTGCCTCCCGAGTTCGGGGTTAGTCCTATTTTTAACATTTCAGATTTGAAACCATACTTGGGAGAAGAGGATGAGCTTGAGTCGAGGACGACTCCACTTCAAGAGGGGGAGGATGATGAGGACATCACTCCTATGGATACACACAACACTCCTCCAAATCTGGACTTGCAAGGTCCAATGACTAGAGCTCGTGCACGACAACTAAATTTAGAGGTGAGCTCGTTCCTACGTTCTTCGCTATATGTTACTTTTGAGAATGGTTTGCTACCTAATGATTATTTTATGATTAGAAACCATGGAGAGGAACAGGAGATGATGGGAGAAGGATTTGGAAACGTGGAGGGCCAGCAAGGGCTTGGAAGCCAAAGTGGAGGCCCAATCAAAACCGACTTCGAGTCTGTTTCGGGGCCCAGGACCAGTCTGTACTAAAACGGTCTCCCAGGACGCATACGGACTCGGATTTGGACGTTCTACATATGCACGGAAATATAAGGAGAAGACCTTTCCAATGCCGCCGGCCTTATGTCAAAATTCATCAGGAGTCATCGGGAATCGTCAAAACAAGAGAGAGTCCAGAATCTGTGTCGGTGCTGCGTCGCTTATTTTTTGTCTTTGGGCCTTGTATCTAGTTGAGCCCAATTCGGGGCGCGTCCAGAGGGTCTTGCACGACCCTAGGGTCTTTATATACAGCCACCGCCGCACCATTAGGGTTCGGGTTTTGCTTAGATCAATTCTGTTCATAAACAGTTTCGCCGTTCATCGGTTTGTGAGACCTCAACTTCGAGAGTTTAATCATACATCTGCAATTGTGTTGCATTCTTCGTTGTTCTTGCTTGTGTTCTTGATTCGCAGGCAGGGATTAGCCTTCTCGGCGAGGTCAATCGTCTTTTGGACGGTTGATAACCAGAGGAGACGTCGTGCTGCGATTGCGGGGTTTAGAACGTGCTGTTCTGAAGCCGGATCGATTTGTGTGTCGCCTCCGACCAAATCAACTTACCAAGAACTTTTCGGAAGATCGGGAACCCTTGTCCACATCACATTTCTTGGGTACTTCTTTGATCTGTTGGTCTTCTCATAAGCAGTCGAGTGTTGCCCAATCCACCACAAAGGCTGAGTATGTAGCTGCTGCTAGCTGCTGCTCACAAATCCTATGGATTGTGTCTACCATGAGAGACTATGGGTTGACTTTTAAGGGTGTTCCACACATGTGTGATAACTGCAGTGCCATATGCTTAGCCAAAAACCTAGTCCAACATGGTAAGGTCAAACACATCAATGTGCGATTCCACTTCCTGAGAGACAATATTGAGAAGGGGGATGTTGAGCTCATATACATTGATACCAAGAACCAACTAGCTGATATCCTTACCAAGCCCCTAGATGTTTCGAGACATGCTTTTCTTCGGGGGAACTTGGTGTTTGTCATTTGTATGACATCATTTGAGGGGGAGTTGGTGTTCACTTGTATATATGTATCTTACCATTTTCAATTTGCATCTCATATGTAATATATGCATTGGTAGATGAGCTTTGAGTCTTATGCTTTCTTGCATTTCTCTTTGCTATGATTGAGCTTGAGCTAAGTTGTGTGGATGTGATGGTAATCTCTCATGCTTAGATTTTCTAGATGGCCTGTTATAAACTCATGTGAGCAACTTGCTAATCTTAAAGGTAAACTGAGCTTCTTGTGAACCTTATGATCTAATCTTGCTAAAACTTGCTCACCATGTCTATAATTGCTTTTATCCTTGTTGAAACTTGCATTGAGGCTAGTCTAGAGGATGTCTTGGCTTTGGCACCTTGTGTTTGCGAAATGGAAGTCTTTGCAAATGTTTAGCTCATGATGTAACATTGTGGGAACATGTGTTCCTTTTGCCGCAAAGGCATGCTCTTTTGTCTTGTGCATAATCTTGAAAAATCTGCTAAGTGCTTTGATCAAGAATTACTCAATAATGCTAAATCCAAACATTATGACTTGAAGCCTCGGGGTTTTTGCCGTACCCAGTCGTGCGATCCTCCACGTGGATAAGAGGACACATGAGGATAAACAATAATCACTTGATCAACTAAGTCTCTATTGCATATGTGAGCGTTTGTAGAGCTCATTTTCTGCGAATGCTTGTTGCTCTTGTTGAGATTGAAACTGGCTAGATTCTTATGATTCACTTGGTTCTTGTTTTGCCTTGGATGAGAGTACTTACACATGTGGTGGCAGTTTTGCTCATGATAAGCAACTTTGATTCTATCTAAGCAAGTCAATCTTTCTGCTTAGCTTGTATAGCTCATAGTGTTTATGCCTTGCTATCTATTTTTGATCATTGCATGATTGGGAGCTATTGCTTTTACACGTCATAGCACTATAGTTATGGTTAGCAAAGTTAAATGCTTGTTTGCATAATTGTTGAAGCTCCTTAGGTTTGCATTTTCATGCATTGCAGGTTTGCTTGTTCTTTTGCCTCTTTGATGAGTTCATTGCCAAAGGGGGAGAAAATTTTGGGGTCATGCACAAATAATGCTAAGAAACTCATATGATCCATTTTGCTCTACATGAGACCTACTACAACTTGAGGGGGAGCATATCATGATCTTGAGCATTTTCTTGCGCTTTTCACATTCTTTGCGTCTCAAGTCGCTTTCTTTGCCAACTCTTGGTTTTGTGATCCCTACTTGCTAGATGGCTTGTTTTCACCTTTTCTTTTGGTTTGGCCATTTGGATGTGCTTATTCGGCTTCGTATTTCAATCTCTAATCTTTGTGCATTTGGTGTTATCAATGTACTCATCAACGGGGAGATTGTGAAACCATGTGGATATGTGTCATGGTTTGCTATATTTGTGATGAGTAATTGACTTGAGCGGATTTGGTGTTTGAGTTGAAATGCAGGAATCCAGGGATTGCATGGGTTTGCATATCATGGTTATGACTAACCGGAGTTGGTGGAGATATTGGTGATATTGCAGGAGATAGGAAATGTGTTTGCTTGTCTCATGATGTGTAGGTTACTGGAGTCGACTTGACGGTCAACTGCGAGAGGATTGGGCCCAAGTAGGGGACTTGGGGCCAGACGATCGGGATGTCGGGTGAAGTCAAGGGTGATCCACACCGTACATGTGGAGAGGCAAGAAGCACGGACGGTTTCGCGGTTGAGCCTCAAAATCATGGTGGTGATGAAGACGGCATGTTGACCAAGTCAAGGCGAACGGGATGCCGGTGCAAGTGACAAGGGGGCCTGATGGACAGTGACTGGGAGAGACTTGCCGGTGGTCACGATCACGGGACAAGGTGACACGCATCGACATCGAGAAGTCGCGCTTTGAGAAGCATGCAAGGCGGTTTCCTGGTTTGGGCCTCAAAACCGATGGCGGTGGTTGGTGGTGCACGTGGCACCATCATGGAGCTTGCTTCGAGATGAAGCAAAGACGTGAAGCGTCTGATGGCATTCGGGCGATGCGGAAAAATATGGACGGTTATGCCCCCGATGGTAGGTGGGTGTGTTATGTAGGTCAAGGGTAGAGTGGTCATATGGAGAATAGACCCTAGGCCTATATAAGGAGAGGTGTGGCTAGTGGGAGAGGTGCCTCTCTTCCCATTAGCCTTGTGTTAGGACTCTATTCAAAGTGCTAGGACAGGACTTCATGTTTTAGAGGAGAGGAAAGGGTGTGTGAGATACATCTCTTGCTCTTCCAAATAGTGGGAGGAAGGGGGTGGCTTCCTAGCCTTGTACCTATGGATCTTGTAAGCACCTTTCTATGATATGAGAAGTATTTTCGTGCTCAAGATTTTCCTGTTCACTTGAATCCCGAAATTCCCTTTTTCTTATTTTCGGAACTATTTTTGTGGTGATTTTTTCTCTCACTTTTGGATGAGTTTTTGGTTCAGATTTCTTGAGAAACTTGTTGCTAGGATGGGCTAGAACAATCCTCTATGGATCCTTTACCGAATCAATAGCTCTAGCACCTTCGATTTGAAGGATTTCTCAAGTTTCTCCTTTTTGGTGTTCTTGGCATAAGATCTGTAATTCATGATGATTCCTTGTGTTTTTGGAGTAGATCTCTTTAGAGGAGGGTCGTGATGTATTGAGGATCATCTTGTCCAAATTTCATAATTTTTGGAGTTCATTTGATAGGGTTTTGGTAATTTTCTTTCCCGAACAGAGCTGCTGTTTTGACCATGACGGAACTTCCGTGATCATGATGAAACTTCCGTCAAGAACCACGGAACTTCCATGAGTGATAGTGTTCTCGTCGCCCAGAACTTCCATAATTGACGGAACTTCCGTCGGGCACCACGGAACTTCCATCAGGTAACACGGAACTTCCGTCAGGCTTTGTTCTGTGACCTTTCCGACATTCCTTGTTTCAGTTTTTGTTTCTTTTGTGCTTCCGCTATGTGTCCTTTTCGTTTAAGTCATTCCTAGGGTTAACACATTACAAGTTAGTGTATGTAATCTTGGTCACTCGGTTAGAGGTTGGTTTTGGTTGTTGTTGGGACATAGACCAAGTTCTTTAAAAGAATTTGAATTGGCTCCCATTCACCCCCCTCTAGTTGCCTTCTCGGTCCTTCAAAATTCAAGGAAGGAGATTAGGTGCTCCAATTTAAATCACGATTCAGATTAGTTGGCAAGGGCAAACTGCGAAGCAAATAGGAGGAACCTTATCTTGTGAATACGGTGTTACCTTTGAGAGCTGTAACCATAATGGATGGAAAGAGAAACAAGTACACACTGAATGGACAATGTCTAAAGGTAAATCTAGAACCCAACACATTTGAATTAAAATCTTTTGATGTGTATTTCACTGCTTAGTGCCTCGTGTGGTCGAGCTTAACGACGTAAAACAAAAGCTTTGTATGTATTTTGACTTCTATGATTTTTCTGTTTCTGATTTGTTAATTTAGTGTACCATGCCGATCGGCGCGTTGCTGCGCCGATTGGTGCCGCCCTGAGCCGATCGGCGTGGCGGAGTCTTTCGGGTTTTAAAGTCAGTTTTGGACCTTGCCTTTTTAAGACTCGTTAAATTCCACAAAAAGACATAGAGTCCTAGTCCAGTTGGAGATGAAGGGATATAAATATGAGAGGATAGCAACCCCATGGATCAACTTGCATTACATCATCACCAGAACTAAAACCCTAAGAGCAGAAGCAATGGAAGGATCACGCCGATCGGCTCGGTGGCGAATTTTTGCAGCCCTCTGTAAATTGGTCCTGGGAAGAAGTCGACGAAGTGCTGACGCCAACACCAGATGATCCTCTCGTCTGGTCAATCCTGCGGAAGAAATTCATGAAGTAAAGTGAAGCTGACGCGTGGAACGCCGACAAGGTGAAGATGGACAATGAACTTCGGTATATGATGAATGCGCAAAGGAAAATCTGTGGCACCTATTAAAGGTGAAGCTATTTCTCAAAGGTATACCATGGAAAGTCTTCTTGATCTTGCTAAGCCCTTGTCGTATGAGGATTTCCTATCTTTCGAAAGATCGTTGACTGAGCAAGAGAAGGAAGAGCTAGATGAGGAGAGCTTTCTCACATTCCATAGGAGCCAACTTTATAGTGAACAAGACATTGCCGCCAAGTATGAACTCAAGCTGCAAGAGGAAGCTGAAGAAGCCATATACGAGCTGGATGTGGAAATGGATCTTCAAGCTAAAAGGGATGAATCCTCTCCCAGGGTTTTTAATGATTGAGAAAGTTTTCAAGAAAATAAGATTCATAGGAACAATCATATTGAGGGTTGCAAGTGTTTCTTTTGTGCTAAAGATCTTCAACACAAGGTTGACCTCCAATTGGCGGAAGATCCAACTTTCATACCTAGAGATGTAATATATGATGATGGCTATCGTGCAGTTCCTGGAGGGAGGATGCCTAAGGAGATTAAATGATTTTACAAAGGCAACAGAATAAGGCGACCCGTGAGCGTAATCTAGAGCAGTTAGCTGAGTATATGAAGGAAGATGCCAGTTGCACCGATCGGCGCGATACTGGAGCCGATCGGCAGGACCTGAGGATGGCTGAATTTATAGATCTGACGGCTCTGCCAAGTGAAGACGAAGTGCCTGCTGCAAAGAAGTGTAAGACTACACCAGAGGTTCACAGATCGGCTAGACTATTGGGTAAGCCAATTCAAAAGTATTCTGAATGGGATAGCGACTTTGATCTGTTATCTTGTTCGGAAACTTTGGAGAGTGGTGATCCTAGTATGTCTAGATATTTTGGTGATGATTTTTATATGCGAAGAAGCTTTGGTAGTCCCAAGTTTGAAAATTGGGGAACACCTATAGAATGCAGTAATGACAGGGCAGCAGGAACTTCAACGAGAGTTAATGGTAATGCAGTGGGAGGTGGAGGAAGTCGCAATGTGAAAGAAAACCACTACGCCGATCGGCTCAGAGGAGTTTCAACAGTGTCTCCCCTTACAGTGTAGAAAATCATAACCTGCAACCGCCTGCTTGCTGTCTTGTTTGCCAAAGAAACATTGAGCGCCAGTATATAGACAGTGATCGTGCTTATAGGTATCAAAGGGATGTGGATCGCAGAATCCAGGATACAATCGAGATGAACGAAATGGGCTACACTTTTCTCACAAGGAATATAAGACAAATTTTCTGAGTCTTGAACAGGCATGGTTTGCATGATTAGTGTGTTGAGTTTCTTCTCTTGCAATGAGGACACATTGCAAATTTTGAGTGTGGGGGAAGGGCTTTGCCATTAGTCATAGTTTTGAAGCGTTTTTGAGTCTAGTTTCTCGTTTGTTTTTATGAGTGTTTGTTTTTCTTATGAGTGTTTATTTAAGTTTGTGTGTGTGCTTAAGTGAGTCATGAGTCATGTTGAGAGTTGCTTCAGGGTCTTTTATGTAGTTTGAATTATTGCATTGTCTTTAATAAAGTTAGTGTCGATTGTCAAATTGAAAGTGCCCCATACTATTTATCTTGTCTGTTTGATGATCGATTGGTTGATTACTTTAATTAGTTGGTTATCACTTAACTTTTGAGCTTTGTTTTTGTGAAAATTTCTTTTGACTCATCATAAGCTAAAGCAAAAGCAAGGTCTAAATATGCCTACATAGCCGAGTGAATGAGAGCAAGCTACACATTTGAACTAATTGGATTGTAAGTAACTTTGTCAACTTTTTGCTCATGATTTTGACTAAGTTAGGAAAGGATGATCTATTTGTTTATCTCTGTATTTCTAGCCATTTTTATCCATTCAAATTCCTTGCTATCATGGAGCCTATACATCTTTGTTTCTCCCTCCTCCTTGATACAAACTATATTCTTAATAAAACGGAATTCAGAAAATTTCCACTCGAGATACAAAACAGAAATTGCTGATTATATCAGGAATAGAAAAAGAGTGAAAGAAAAAGAAAAAAATATATATAGAGACAGTGCCGACCGGCGTAGTATTGCGTCGATCGGCGCTGTTGCAAAAGAAAGAAAAATATATATAAAAAAAAGGGAGATTAAGAGAAAATGTATTCCTAGAGAGGCAATAAGATCATCAAAGAAAGCAGTTTTCTGATTATTTCTAATTATTTGCCATCATTCTGATTGAAACATTTTTCTTTCTTTTCTTTAGATCTTCTAGATTCCTCTTCTTGATTAAAGTTCTTTTCCAAGAAAATCCTTTCTTTGTGGGCATGATTGAGCATATTGTTGACATGGTTAATCTTATGGTTTAATTGAGTCATATAGCCCTCCAAGATCCACATACAATCCTTGATTAGATAGGAGAGGGAAGGAAATACACTTGAGAGATCTAGAGAGGACAGAATGCTTGATGTTTGATGCTAAAGATGAGTCGAGGAGCACTAAAATTGTTTTTGAAAAGGTTTTGTGGTAATTTGATTAAGTTCAAGTATGATTTGTCGATTGGTTAAAAGGAGATGAGAGAAAATCTTTGTGGTGGGATAACGAGTAAACATGATGATTGAGATTGATTGCATGAGAGATGGTGTGAAGATTCTTGTTACATATTTGATTTTGTATTGCTCGAGGACTAGCAATGATTTGAGTGTGGGGGAACTGTTGGTGGTTTCTAGATGCCTATTTTATCTAAAAAAGGGATGTTTTGCGTCTTAAATTGGTGAACAGTTGGTGGTTTCTAGATGCCTATTTTATCTTCTCTAGAGTGGGGATCTGGTCATGTAACTCTCATACTTATTGATACTCTCTCGATGAATTTAATTTATCTAATGAACTTAATGCCATATTTATCTATCCCTCTAATTAGTGTATCGACCAATACACTTTTGCCCATTACATAGTGCAAGAAACCAGTGGGGAGCTAATAGCCTCTGTAGTGACAGCCGGGGTGAACGAAACCACCATGTATTGTAGAAAATTAGAGTCATCACTCAAGTTGATAAGAATAAGGTTGCATGCTAGTGGACCAATCTTAAGGAGAGAATCCTTCATTATCCTATTACCTCTTCAATAACATTCACCCTCCACTCTCTCACTATCATCATTCATACCAACCAACCCATTGCAATTTGTTAGTAATCCTTTAATAGTAATTGTTCCGCTTGTTCCTTGTGGATTCGATAACCTTGGAATACTCTGAGGGAAAAAGAGCTACAATTGTACACCGTCCTCTTGTGGTATATAAGTGGGTGCGTAATTACGACCATCACCCCCCCCCCCCCCTCTTAGCACGCTGGCTAGACTGCCCATGGCTTGGGAGCACTGGCCTGGTCCATAACAACTACGACCACCCAGAGAACCAATACATCCTCGTGCCGGGAAACCAGCAGCCATGAGTGGTGATCACCGGTGTAGCAGGAGTCTGACGAAGCTTGATGAAGACGGTGAAGATGCCGAGGACGAGCTCGGTGAAGAGGTTCTGGCAAGTGCGGTCAACATTGAAGAAGATAGTATAGCTAAGTTTCACGATGTCACCGGCAGTGGCAAAGTGGTAGGAGTTCAGTGTCGGAGAGGAGCCATGAACGAACGGGGTGCCAGGAGCATGAATGAACATTCATGGTATGTCGTAGTCAAAGCAGAGGTGGCGCTCATTGCGTGGGGGTCTAGTGAAGAAGGGTGTTGACGGTCGTTAAATACCAATTTAGACCGTCAATATACATATAAAAGTGAGAAGGCTTAGCTTTTCATACTTGCATGTTAGTTTGGAATAATAAGATTCCACTTGTCCTTGGTGATTCATGTGCATGCAGGAATTTGATACAATATAATTAGAGAAATGGAGCATAATCCAAGGAAACACCATTCTAGCCAATTAGACAATGCCAACTGGACTTCCCCCAGATTGCATGCGTGGCTACATGGGATTCCTCCGGAGAACATCGAGTCAAAACAGAAGCTGACCCACCTACCAGCCACCTAGAGAAAGCACAAAGCAAAAGGGCCCACTAGCTGGACACCTGACCTAGTCTTCAGCCCATTTTGGGTAGGCTTCCACGTGGTGCTTCCTCTGTTAATTCCTGATGTTGGTGCATGGCGGTTCCGTGGTGGTTACTCTTTAGTACTGACCTATGGCCCCTATAACTAGAAGGGGAGAGTTCCACTCCCACATACGCACTCAAGAGTTATTCATTTCCCTCTTTCACTTAGTAGTTGCCTAGTCCTAGTGGAGTTTAGTGTAGGAGGAGCCTTGCTCAAGTCTCCAAGTCATAGAAGTATTGGTATGGCTCTTGTATCTTTACCTTTATTCTATTTTATTATGATTTTGTTATATTCCATTAATATGGTTCTTTCATATAGCTATGCTTTTATAATGATATAGACTTGCTACCTTATTGTCATGATTGTCATATACCATGACTATAGTCTAAATGTTATAATGCTAGTTATACTTTAGTCTAGTTGTTATGCTTCAACATTGGTTTGATATCCAATTGGGATTGCAATTGCTTAGCTCGTGACTTGGTAATTTGTAGGGTTAGACTTATGTAAGCTTTAGTACATGTTAATCTAATAAGTGATTTTAGTGTTTGATCAGTGCTAGAATTCTACTTAAATGTGTAAGCACGTTGCATAGACGGCTAGGTAGTATCGATCATCTCGTAATCCATGGTTTTTAGAGGTAGATAGTAGGTGGTGACAGTCCTATCTGTCCATTGTACTCCTCCATGTTCCGTTACGACATGTGTCCAAGATAGAGTTGCCTTGTGTATGCTGGGCATGAATCCGCATACGAAGTGTTGAATGCATTTGACTATGACTAGTATAACATTGCTTATAATTGTTTGACTGAGTGACTATATAGGTGGACCAACATTAGAGATACAACTTTGCTTTGATAACTAAAACTCCCTAGTGACTTAGGACTTTATTTATCTTTTGGAATGATTGCTCTGTGTCACATTACCCCTATCCATTATTATACTTACCCCTGTATAAACTCTTAATACTCGTACCAATCTTTATGACTATGTTAACCATCATATATTTATGTTGTAGCCTTCCTTGGTAGAACTATAAGTGACAAGCTATTGGATCAATCCAATAGTAAAATGCTACAACGGTATTATCCTTGCAGTTGCGGATTATACTATTATGACACTAGAGTTCATCTTTATAATTATGTCTCACACTATTGCCAGGGATGATTATATTAATGCAACTTAGCAATTGATAGCAACTGTCAATAGATACTTTTGGCGTGGTGCTGGGAATAGTGATATTTCTAGTGTGACATTAAGAAATGTCAACAAAGGGTCGCCTGCCCTGCTCTCATGGTAGTAGAAAACCATCGAAAGTCACAACAAAAGTGTCATGGGGTTGTGGATGAGTTGTTGCCAAGTCGAGGAAGTGGCCGAAGAGGATCTTGAAGTTGACAACCAAGTTTTGAGCAACACCGCGTCGGGTACTGTGAAGACCACCTAACGAACGTGGAAGAGGTCGTGGCCGGTAAGGTCGATGAAATGTACATCCGCCTCTTCAATGCCGTTATTGGAAATTTCCTGTAGGAGAAGCGTGTTGCGTGGAAGAAGTGGCTCATGAAGAGGAAGACCATGGAAGCCCACCACTTCCTGACGAAGTAGAGCCTCCTCGCCATGAGGGCAGCCAGGAGGCGGTGTAGGCGAGCTGAGGAGGCTGCAATGTAGAGGCGCCCATTGAAGAAGATGAGGTCATCACGGAAGCTCCATGCGGGGTGAGGTTGCCAGCGGAGATGCCTTTAGCGAGGAAGGACAACATAGAGTCAGTGATGATGTCATTGCGTAGTGTGTACTAGAGACCCTCATTGTCATAGAGGATGGAGAGGATGTTGGTGATACGGCGGGGCCATCCCATGGTGGCCACTGTTGCCTCGACAGATGCAGGAGCAAGCACCGCTCTAGGTGGAGGAAGGGCCGGTGTCGGATCTGGGAGGAGCATCAAGCCATCGCCCACCAAGAGCACATGGCGGCTGTTGATGAAGAAGGACATTGTCAAGGTGGTGAATTCCATCATGACCGGTCCTATAGAGGCCAGCCATGGAGTCCCAAGGATGGTGGAGAAACCATCAGGTAGGTCAGTGGTATGGGCGTTGTTGAAGAAGGTGTCACGGCCGACGATGACTAATAGCTAGCGACAGATGCTTTGGCTCGTCACCCTATCTCCTAAAGCGAGGATGATGTCGAGCAGGGCGCAAGGAAGAGGAAGCTGCATGTCAATGGCGACGGTGAGGTCAATCAAGCAATGGGTATTGCCATAGTCGACAAGCATGTAGAGCTCGCTGTCTATGATGAGCCCAGAGAAGTGCATGGTGCGTCCCCTAGAGCCAAGGAGCGCCATCAAGGAGTTGTAGTCAGCAATGTCAATGTTGATGAGGTCCTTGAGCATCTCCATGTAGAAGTGGTTCTTGCACTTGTGACCCCATAAGAACTGCTCATATTAGTTGAAGCAGAGGATCAGGCTATGATGTTCCACCATTTCCTCTATAGTGAGGTGCCTTAAATGGCGCTTTCTTGCGGTAGCCAACGGAGTACTATTCAAAACAATGCCCGTATCAGCTAGGGTGCTTGTCTTGGTAGGAGTGCGAGGAGGACCAAAGTGAGCACGAGATGTAGAACTAGACTATTTAAGTACCCGGGCCAAGTACTCCATCGTAATCTGAGACTTGGGTTAGTATTTATGTGTAGTCATTGTTGGAATTTGGCCTATTTTACATGGCCCATTCATAAGAAATTCCAAATCAAGAAGTGGTTGTTGGTTTTAGTACCACCTTGCTAGTCTGTGGTGGTCCACACCAACTGAAATAGAAGCACTCATACCCATGGCTGAATAAAGAAAGCTTTGGAAGAGAAAGGGAGCATTGCATGAGTATACACGCTCGCACGCGCAAGCGCGCATATACGAGCTTTTTCGCGTGTTGCCCCGCGTGACTTGTGACTTGCGACGCGCGACCGTGGTGTGGCGTGTCTATGAGTCAGTAATTTTTACCACTCGTATCCTCTATAATCCTGAACCATTATGTACTAATCAAGAGGATTAATACACAATTAATTGCCATAATTAGAGTTAATAGGCCAGCCTTGCTATTAACTACTAATTTGTGAGCGTAATAAGAGAGGAAACGGCCCCTAGAGGGCAGCCTGGCCTATATAAGGTCCCTGGAGACGTCTAGGTTTCCAGAGCAGAGAACAATCTCTTGCACTTCTTCTTCTTCCTTCCCTTGGAGAAGTGTGCTATTGTGTTGAGCTGCTTCCATCTCGCCGTCCCTTTTCCTTAGCGTGCATCAAGGAAAAGGGTGAGCAGAATCTTCGTACCTTCGCCGCCGTGAAGCCCGCACGAGGGGCGGCAATAAGGTTTCTGGGCAGCGCATCTGTGCGACCGTTCGAGACTGATCCGCGACGATCTATGCTGCCTCATCGACGAGCTACCACGTCTACATCGACGATCTACTTCGGCTACAATTTGCGCTGTATTAAGCACCGACAAATCCACTGTGAGTTCTAATGGCTCTCCTGGTTATTATTTTGTTGCTCTACATGCTGCATGTGTTAGTTTGCATTTCGAGTTTGAATTGTTATGAAATTTTCCTAAAACTAAAATCTGGAATTAGAATAACACGCATCTTTCCAACAACCTAGAAACCTTACCGTTGCATTTATTCTATTATTCTAGCAATGGTTGGTTCATTGGATGCAATTAAACCTGAGAGGTTTGGCGATGGTGAAAACTTCC
This sequence comes from Eleusine coracana subsp. coracana, assembly GCA_032690845.1. Classification (NCBI taxonomy): domain Eukaryota; kingdom Viridiplantae; phylum Streptophyta; class Magnoliopsida; order Poales; family Poaceae; genus Eleusine; species Eleusine coracana. The sequence continues at coordinate 39,575,889 of CM064434.1, forward strand.
ATCATTGACAGACTAAAGTCAGATTCTGGCTTATGTCAATGGGACTGTGGTGGGTTTCCACCCAATCATGCCATTCATGGTTGAGGAAACCACTACTTTTCCCACAATGCGTGATTCAGCATTTGGCAACATCTTAACACTGTTAGCAGATAATTTATATGATGTTTATATGAATTATACTGATCCCACTGAGTTTTGGGATGCACTTGAGTGCAAATATGCCGTCTCTGAAGCCGGTCGCTAGTTGTACACGCGTGAGGAACTTTTTGACTTCAGCATTGATGCTGCAAAGTCGAAAGTGTCTCAAGCTCACGAGTTACAACTTCTAGCAGGAGAGATTGCAAGTTTGGGATGTCCTCTACCTGATCGAGTTGTGGCAACAGGCATTGTTGCCAAACTCCCTGCATCATGGAGAGATTTTGCCATGAGCTTGAAACACAAGAGGGAAGATATCTCAACTGAGAATTTGCTTATAGCCCTCGATGTGGAAGAAAAGGCAAGGACTAAATACGCTCCTAGCACTTCTGCCGCTACAGAGAATGGTGCTAGTGCAAATGTTGTAGTTGAAAAGAAAACCTACTACAACAAGAACAAGGGAAAGATGTAGGCCAGTGAGAATTATCACAATCATGTGAATGCTCCTGAGGAATACATACCACCATGTGAAACAAACAATTATCTATAAGCACCATCTGAAGAAGATGACAATGTCATCAGTGAAGCTCCGCGTATGAGACAAAAGATTGCAAAATCTTTTGGTGATGACTATATTGTTTATCTTGTGGATGATGTGCCCAACACTCTTTCAGCAGCATATGCATCTTCAGATGCAGAATATTGGAAAGAGGCAGTACATAATGAGATGGATTCTATCATGTCTAATGGGACTTGGGAGATCACTGAGTGTCCAACCGGGTGCAAACCAATTGGATGCAAGTGGATCTTTAAAAAGAAATTAAGGCCTGATGGTACTATTGAAAAGTATAAGGCTAGGCTTTTGGCCAAGGGATTCACACAAAGAGAAGGAGACGATTTCTTTGATACATACTCCCCTATTGCCCGAATTTCCACCATTAGAGTATTTCTTGCTCTTGCAACTTCTTATGATTTGCATATCCATCAAATGGATGTAAAGACCGCTTTCCTTTATGGAGAGTTAGAGGAAGAGATATATATGTAGCAGCCGGATGGTTATATAATTCCTGGGCAAGAGATCAAAGTGTGTAGATTAATAAAATCCCTATATGGACTTAAGCAAGCACCCAAACAATGGCATAAGAAATTTGACACCACTTTAACATCTGCTGGATTTAGCGTAAACGAGGCAGATAAGTGTGTGTACTATCATTATGGTGGGGGTGAGCGAGTAATATTGTGCTTGTATGTCGATGACATATTAATTTTTGGAAAAAGCACAAGAATAATTGATGAGATCAAAAATTTCTTGTCAAGGTGTTTTGACATGAAAGATTTGGGACCAACGGATGTGATCCTAAATGTGAAGTTGATCAAAAGCGAAGATGGGATTACATTGAGTCAATCCCACTATGCAAAGAAGATACTTAGCCATTTTGGCTTTGAGGATTGTAAAATCTCTCCAACTCCCTATGATGCAAGCATCAAGCTTCAAAAATTTGAAGGAGATGGAAAAGATCAACTGAGATACTCACAAATAATTGGGTCCCTCATGTATCTTGCGGGTGCCACAAGACCTAACATCTCCGATGCTGTGAGCAAACTAAGTTGACTTACATCAAACCTAGGAGATGATCATTGGAAGGCACTTGAGCGAGTGTTGCGCTATTTGAGAGGCATAACCTCACTCGGAATTCACTACTCGGGATATCCACAGCGTTGGAAGGATATAGTGATTCCAATTAAATCTGAGATGCGGATGAGACCAAAGCCACGAGTGGCTATGTGTTTACGCTTGCAGGTGCTGCAGTTTCGTGGAGATCTTGTAAACAAACAGTGTTAACAAAATCCACATGTGAAGCAGAACTTGTAGCACTAGAAACAGCTACAACTGAGGTTGAATGGCTAAGAGAGCTTTTGATGGACTTGCCTTTTGTGGAAAAGCCGGTACCACCTATCCTAATGTATTGCGATAACTAATCAATGCTAGCTCAGGTTATGAATACAAAGGATAACTCAAAGTCCAATAAACATATCAAGCATAGACTAAAATCTATCGGAAAGATAAAAACCTCCAGAGTTATAGCTACAAGCTATATGAAAAGCGAAAATAATCTTGCAGACCCTTTTACAAAGAGTTATCACGGAATGTGATTGTCGTGATGTCTAAGAACATGGGTACGAGGCCCATCTAAAAGTTACACCATAATAGTAACATGTCCTTTTGATCGGAGACCCCGTGACGGTAACAGGAAGAACAAGTTGATTGGTGTAACCAAATAGTACATTAGAAATAAATAAAATGTACCCATGTTCAAATGATAAAGCGTAGTACTCTTGAGCGTATGGAAGGTTGGCAATAAGTCTTAATGTTTTCCGTTGTAAAAGATATTAGCCTATATGATATCTTGAAGGAAACACCTACTTGAGCTCAACTGTAGGTCGCAGTTCGTGAGAATAGGGCGTTCTCATAAAGGCTCATGAGAAGATTTGGGAGCAGACGATTAACGCTCCGGTTAGGCGAGGTTGTTTATTGGCAGCCTAGTATCAGTTTGATTTCAATTTGAAGTCTGCCACACAAAGTTGAGAATTCAAGGCCTACTCTATTCTTCAGCTGTGGAAAGATGAATATTGATATTCTAGGTTTAAGTTCAACCCGTAAGGGACTTTTACTGAAAGACTGGTATATTAACAATACTACATCACAGTGATCCTTGACCTCTATTCCTTGCTTTGGAATCGGTGGGGGATTGTTGGAATTTGGCCCATTTTACATGGCCCATTCATAAGAAATTCCAAAGTAATAAGTGGCTGTTGGTTTTAGTACCATCTTGCTAGTCTATGATCGTCCACACCATCTAAAATAGCAACACTCGTACCCATGGCTGAATAAAGACAGCTTTGGGAGAGAAAGAGAGCATTGCTATGAGTACACACGGAAGCACGCGCGCACGTATACGCGCTTTTTTGCGTGTTGTCCCGCGTGATTTGTGACTTCCGACGCGCGACAGTGGCATGGCGTGTTTGTGAGTCAAAGTAATTTTTGCCACTCGTATCCTCCATAATCCTAAACCGTTATGTATGAACCAAGTGGATTATACACAATTAATTTTCATAATTAGAGTTAATAGGCGAGCCTTGTTATTAACTACTAATTAGTGAGCGCAATTAGAGAGGAAACAGCTCCTGGAGGGCAGCCGAGCCTATATAAGACTCCTGGAGACGTCCAAGTTTCCAGACCAGAGAAAAATCTCTTCCACTTCTTCTTCTTCCTTCCCTTGGAGAGTTGTGCTGTAGTGTTGAGCTATGTCCATCACGTCGTCCCTATTCCTTGGTGTGCACCGAGGAAAAGGGTGAGCGGAATCTTCATACCTTTGCCGTTGTGAAGCTCGCACAAGGGATGGCTATAAGGTTTCTGGGCAGCGCATCTACTCGACTGCTCGAGACTGGTCCACGATGATCTGTGCTGCCTCATTGACGAGCTATCACGTCTACATCGATGGTCTGCTTTGTCTATAATTTGTGCTGTATTAAGCACCGACAAAATCCACCGTGAGTTCTAATGGCTCCCCTGGTTATTATTGTGTTGCTCTGCATGCTGCATCTGTTAGTTTGCATCTCGAGTTTGAATTGTTATGAAATTTGCCTAAAACTAAAATTTGGAATTAGAATAACACGCATATTTGCAACAGTCGTTGACCATAGAGGTGCACCAGAGAGTAGCCAATTCGTCCAAGGGAATGGCGCGTGTCGAAGGCCCGAATCTGTCATTCACCAGACAAATGTAGAGGGTCAACAAGGTGATGGCACCATCCTTGGTGTGGTGCATGTACCACTGTTGGCTGCCCTAGTGAAGTGGTAGGAAGCATACCACAGCTACTCAGCTAGCTTGATCTTTTGACCCTGATAGAATTGCTCGCAATGGTTGAGCCAGGCTAGAGGGCCCTCCTTGCCGTCGAAGGTCCGGAAGGAGAGCTTGTGGTAGCGTTGGATGGCAAAGTCTATGTCGGGCGCTGGGAGTGGCGCTCCCCCTAATTGTAGTGGAGGGGGTGGGCGCTGCCCATGGTAGAGGTCACCATGTTCTCGATGTCATCGTCGGCAATGTTTGTGGAGGGCTTGATGTAGATGCCCGCGATTGCCGTCTTTGCGGCGGCTAGGGCCACCGCTTGGCGAGTAGTTTCCTTCTTCTCACAAAGGTTGGCTTTGAACGTCAGCTCATCGATGAGGATCTCAACAACGGAGAGTGTCTCGATGGCGTGGTCCATGGTGGTGACGCAATACTTCATCACCATCTCGAAGCCCGCAACAAACTCATTCAACAAGCAGTAGAATGACGGCAGATCCAAGATTGCATCCAGAAGCTTGGGCATGGCCGGGATCTTAGCAATAGAGGAGGAGGATGAGGAAGATGTGGGGGTGGCGGTGAGGATCAGAGTAGTTTCCGAATACCAAGTGTTGTGTGCAAACTTGGGAGAGGGGGAGGCAAGGGGGACCGGTGGCCCGGTTGGCCAGCGCCGTGCGGAGAGGTAGAGGGGGGCACGGGGGGCAGCGGAGGAGTTGAAGGAAAACCCTACTAATTCCTTGGAGATATTAATTACAATTTCCCATATATATATGGGAGACTTTTCTTGACTCCTAAGAAAACATAATATAGAATCCTAATCGAATCTCGATCCTAGTTTTCCTAAACAATCCAGACTTCCTAAATATCCTGATTTCCTAAATAAATCTCTCCTTTTTTCTATTTATATCCAAATCTAGCCACTTTTGAAAAAGGGAGCAGGTCTGCCCTCCCCCCTCCCCTGGCGTGCCGGCCTGCCCCATAACACTACAGCCCCATATATATATATATATATATATATATATATATATATATATATATATATATATATATATATATATATATATATATATATATATATATATATGCCACATTTTCAAACTTCATGCCATCTGGTGAATGGTGATGACAAGGCATGTTCCTTCATTGTAAGACTAGTACTGCTTACGTTCAGCTAAAAGTCAAACATCAATTCTGATATGTCCCTTATGCGCCAGAAATAATGCTTCCAAAAAGCAAATGACTCATTCTTTGAAGATCTTGATGGATAATAAAGACAACTGCGATGTGTGCTTCATAAAGTTTATTAAACATATGAATTTACTCGTTTTTTGCTGGGTCAAATCAACAGAAACAGACCCATTCTTCAACGCTTTATGCTATGTGAAGTCTTAGATGTGGCAATGACGACGTATGCTTCCATTTGAGCAATCCCTGGAGATGAATATGTCAGTGGGTGCGGAGTTGTCGAAAAGGTTATTCCTAACAATTAGCTTTAAAAGCGATATGTAATCAGAAGACATAAAAGAAAAAGGGTCGGCAGTTCTTATACATTGTCCAGCTGTAATGTGCAGACGATAGGAACGTGGAAACTTCATTTGGTTCCCCAGGTAAACCGGAACTGCTTAGTGTTTGATATTTAGGTCATAATTAATAAGAAAACATGAGTACAACTCATGGAGCGCTTTAACAAGAGGGCAGCTTATGATCTCACGACTATGGCACAAATCCGTTCATCCTAACGATCCAGTGTACAATAATGCACAATCGGATAGTAGAATCATACAGAAACTCATTTACAAAAATACAATCCAAGTCCATTTATGAACTCGTACTTTTTTATGAAATTAGCAGGATACCCGTGCTATCGCTACGGTAACATTTGTTAGTGCAGATCGAAAAAACTGTTATGCATCATGATCACAGTAACAGGAGAAATAGTTACGCCAACTAACCGTGCATTTTTTTTACAGTAATGCATCATGATCACCTACACTGCAGACATTGTCGTAATTGGTCGATGATACAAGGAATCAGATATGATTAAGTACGAACCCATTTATATATTTTTTTCCCAAAACATGTGGACACAAACTATTTTATTAGAGAACTGAACATTCTTGCTCTTCCCTTCAATTACATGCATACAACATGCTGACACTCTTTCAGGTCAGCGATAGAACTCCCTATCTTCCAAATTATCTAACACCAAGTCCTAAACTAACAGGAGCTATAGAGCTGCTATAAAGAATCAAGAGCTCTGTCAAACCAGACAAAAAGCAACAACCCAATTTCATTAACCGTTTGATCTTGATTTATCTATCTCAATCCCTCCGTCAGGATACGCGTGGGTATTGTGGTGCGGAGAGGAGTCACGGTAAGCAAAAGGAGAACAGAAAGTTTCTCAGAGCTCTGGCAGCTGAATCTCCTGGCACGAGGCCTTTACCGGCAGCTTAGATCTACAGACGAGGATAGTGGCGGCGGCACGCTCGCATGAGCACTGGAGGTGGCTTCTAGCGAGGCCTTTCCGGGCGCCGGCGCCGACGGCTGCAACTGCCGCAACCTGCTTGGGATTTCCTCCGTGAGGGTTCTTCCTGGAGGAGGATGGTTTTTTTTTTGAAAGGCCTGGAGGAGGACGTTGGGTGGTGAGGGGGAAGCGATAGGGGAGAGATGAGCGAATGGGTAAGATACCGGAGAGGGGTTGAACGCACAGAGAAATGCTGATGACCAGGTCCCAGCTGTCGGCGCAAAACTTACTGTGGAACGACGGACGACGACCGCTCACCACCAACTGTGTTTTTTACATATCCTATAGACATTTACAATCACGTTCATACAACATAAGGTTGAAACAAGCATGTATAATGAATTAGCAAATTTTGGTGGTTTCCATGATCTGGTGACAATCTTCCATGCTACCCAAAGGAAAGCACTACTACAATAACAGTCTTTCGTATCACTTTTTTTTTAACAGGAATAGCGGACATTATCAGAGAGGCTATTGCATGTATACCAATAATATCGGACTTTCATGATATAAGCAAAGACAACGATATTAATGTATAGGCTACACATTAATATCGGACAGACACTGATGTCAGCAACATCCGATATTATAGTGTTCAACTACAATATTGATCAGACGCTGATGTCAGTAACATCCGATATTGTAGTGTTCAACTACAATATCGATCACAAACTAATTTATTAGAGAACTGAACATTCTTGCTCTTCCCTTCAATTACATGCATACAACATGCTGACACTCTTTCAGGTCAGCGATAGAACTCCCTATCTTCCAAAACTATCTAACACCTGTTGGTTTTATTTTTGATAGACCATAAGGTCACTAACAGAAATGAAAGGAAATCTAATTTCCTGTGAATTTCAGATCTAGACCAATATGGTTAGTTTTGATTCTGCCTTGATCGGGAAGCAAAACCTGCAGATAGAAACGGACCCGGCCTCGAGTCTACAGTGCATATAAAAGGAGGGTCACCCCCTCGATCGATTCATCCAATCATAAGTCCACCAAACCAATCGCTAAGGCGCTGGAAGACTCGGAAGCTCATCGTCCAGCCCAAGGGCATCGCCGCCACTGTCCCGAAGGTCTTTCTCCTCGCAAGAACACCCTCAAGCAGCGCCTACGTTACAACCCCGATGAAGCCGTCGTCACCGACTCCGCCACCTCTACACTGACGCCAATGGACTCCTCCACCAGTGCCGGTAATAGAACCGAACCCATATTCCGCATCAGTTTTAGTTGTTACTAGATGTGATCTAGATTGACTAGTTGATCTTGTTAATTAATTATTAATTAGTTCTAATAATTGGTATCAGTTAGCCTAAACTAGTCAGTTTAGATCCGCTAGATTAGTTAGTGTTTCGATTAGTACTAGATCAAATTCAAGCTAAGTAAAATTGATCTAGCTCTGTCAGAGGTGATTTTAGTTTTCTAGTCATGTTTTTAGATCAGTAAAGTTTACTCATGCCTAGATTATTAGATCAGTAAGTTAAATTAACATGTTTTAGTTTAGAATTAATGATGTTAGGTTTTTGGTTAAGGAAAATAATTAGAAGAGGGGATTTGCGAAAACCCGAATCGAATTAACACACACCTGCAGATCCCCTAACCCTAACCCTAACCCTAAGTTCAGAGAGAACTCATCTCTCATCGCTATCGCTCCGCGCCGTGCACTCAGATCCCGCACGTGTGGGCGGCGGTGCCATCATCTCCTCACTCATCGACGTGGCTGCATGGCGTCAGATCTCGCCACGCGCGCCACTCGCTGGCATCAAATCCGGTCGCGCGACATTAGTCGCCACGCACGGACACTGGCACGTGCCCGGCCTTGCGCCGGTGTCGCCGTCACCGCCTCGCCTCTGGTCACCGTCGTCGATCCGCACACGACCGGCCTGCCTTAAGTCCACCACGCTGGAGAAGCTCGACGGAGCCGTGCGCGATCTCTCGCACGCGCGCACCGCGAGCAGCTCCCCGTGGTGTTGAGGCTGCCGGTCGGCATTGTCGTCCTTGAGTCGCCGACTGCGGAAGGGGAGAGAGTGGCGAAAGAGAGATGAGAGAGTGAGAGAGGAGTGAAATGAGGCTAGGGTTTCCTCATGACTGATATTTGCCCTTTTAAGGCAACGACAGCGCGCGTGGGCCATCCATCTCACCGAACGGCTCAGATCGAGTGCTCCTCCGCGCGCGCGCGCTGTGCGTTTGGGCTGAATTGGCGTCCCGCCCGTGGGCGCTCTTGGCCCACTAGCTGCTGGGCCGCCAGCCGCCACGTACAAGCCGACTACCGAGCTGCGAGCCGATGCCGGTGAGCCGAGCCACCAGCGCTGCACTGCTAGGCCGCACGCTCGTGCTGGGCTGTCCGCGTTACTGGGCCGCACCGTTGCGCTGCGCGTTACTGGGCCGCGCTGTGCTATGTGCGCTGGGCCGCTTACGTGCAATAAGGTCATGGGCCAATTTAGTTCAGAACGAGCCCACCTGTTTTATTAATTCATTTTTTTAAGTTTTAATATTGCTTTTAGTTAAATTGCTTAATTTATATTCTGTTTTAGTTAAGTAATTTTATTTTAAGCTTAATTATTTATGTGTTGGTGTTTTAAGCTATTATATTTTAATTTTAAGTATTAATCCACCAATATACTTTGAGATGCCTCTAAATAAATGGAACCACCGAGAAGTTTATTTAGAGTAAACTTGTGATTATTTCTAACCACCGTTGTTTAATCATGAGTATTAAGATAAATTTTGTTTCTTTTCCCACCGGTGATGCAAATTGAAATTTAATTGTATAATTATAATCAGACCACCGTAGGGTTATTTTCATGCACTAATTTGCATTTCATTGTATATGATTACTAAGTTAAGTTTTTCTTTTGCTTTGCTTTTCACTGAGTAATGTTAATGTTGTTGCTTCCTGCCTCAACAACATCTAGCCGCTCAACGGAGCCAACTATCCGAATTGGAGGGGTAAGGTCATCACATGCTTGGCATGGAATGATCACGATGTTGCACTGAGGGTGGATAAGCCTGCCGCCCCTGCTAATGGAGCTGCACCTTCTCCCGCTTTTGAGAAGTGGGAGAGATCTGATCGGATGGCTACCATGGTTATTCTTCAGACTATAAGTCCTGGCATTAAGGGTGCCATCCCCACTAAGAGTGCAGCTGGAGTTGATCTGACTGCTAGGGAGCTGCTGGCCACGATTGAGGAGAACTTTAAAAGCTCCTCTAAGACTTATGCTAGTACACTCATCATAAAGTTGGTGGGTTGTCAGTATAATGGTCAGACTGGAATAAGGGAGCACATTCTTCATATGTGTGACATGGCCAATAAGCTTAAAGATATGAAGATGGAAATCTCTGATGGTTTCCTTGTTCATTTCACCATGACCTCACTCCCGCCTCAGTATGCTCCATTAAAATCAGCTACAACACCAACAAGAACACTTGGTCTGTCACCGACCTTATAAGTTATTGTGTTGAAGAAGAGGAGAGGCTGAAAACTGAGAAGATGAAGGAGAATGTTGTGAACATGGTTGGCTACCTTAGTCTCAACAATACTCCTAAGAATCGGCATGAGGCAAGCAGCAGATGGCAAGGCCAAAGGAAGAAGAAGAAGAATAGGAACAAGAATGGACCCAAGAACAACAACAACTTCAAGAACCACCAGCCTAAGGGTGGTAAGTCATGCTCTTTCTGTGGCTCACCCAAGCACCTTTAGAAGGCTTGTCCAGGCTTTAAGGAGTGGTTGAAGGAGCAAGATAATGATAAGTTTGATGTTGTTTCTTTTATTGATCAGTTAGTCTTACCGGATTTTCCCCCTAATACTTGGTGGATTGACTCAGGTGCTACTGTGCACATCTCTAATTCATTACAGGTATTCCGTTCGATCCGAACTATAAGAAGGTGGGAGCGAAGCCTAAGAGTGGCTGATGGGAACGTTGTCCAAGTATAAGGCGTTGGGAGCTTCCGCTTAGAGTTATCGGGTGGCTTCCAGCTTAATTTAGAGGATGTTCTTTATGTTCCTAGTTTAAAGAGAAATTTAATTTCTGTATCAGCCTTAGATGATTTGGGACATGTGTGTGAGTTTGGCAACAATAAGTGAGTTATTAAGTTTAATTCAATAAATGTCGGTCTTGCAGTTAGGCAAGGCAAGCTTTATATGCTCTCTCTTGATGATTCTGTGATGAATGTTGCTAGTATTTCACATAAGCGTAAGTGTGAGACTTCTTCGAAATTGTGGCATTGTCGCCTCGGCCACATTTCGAGGGGGAGAATAGAACATCTCATTGAACATGAAATACTATATCAATTGGACTTCACCGATTCAGAGTAGTGCATCGACTGCATTAAGGGAAAATACGCTAAGACAATTAAGAAAGGAGCTACTAGAAGTACGGGCGTATTAGAAATAATACACACAGATATCTGTGGCCCGCTCTCAGTAACATCTATAGATGCCTATGGTTCATTTATAACATTTACCGATGATTATTCTCGTTATGGACATATTTACCCCATTAAGAAGCGTTCAGATGCGCTAGAAATATTTAAGATTTATAAGTTGGAAGTTGAGAAACAACATAACGCTTCCATTAAAATAGTAAGATCAGATCGTGGGGGAGAATATTACGGGAAACATGCAACATATGGTCAAATTAAGGGACCGTTTGCTAAGTATTTAGAAGAGAATGGCATAAGAGCGGAATACTCCATGCCAGGAGAACCACAGCAAAATGGAGTTGCTGAGCGACGCAATCGCATGTTATTAGATATGGTGCGTAGCATGCTTAGTCATTCTAATTTGCCTGTTGAGCTGTGGATGGAAGCATTAAAAATAGCTGCTCATATTCTTAATCGGGTTCCATCTAAGTCAGTTCCCAAGACACCTTTTGAGTTGTGGAATGGGAGGAAACCGTCACTAAGTTATTTGAAAGTGATGGGTTGTCCCGCAGAGGCTAAGCTATTTGATCCACAACATAAGAAACTGGATTCTAAGATAGTGAGCTGTCATTTTATCGGATACCCAGATAAGTCAAAGGGATACTGATTCTACTTGTGGGATACTTGCTTTACGGGTATCCTCATACAAGGCTAAAGTCGGTGGCCGACCGGGTACTTCATCAATAAGGAAGCCGACCGACTCGGCTTGGAGTGTAAGACAAGAAAGATTAGACTTTCTATATAGAATCATTATAGAGTATGACTAGGACTCTGCTTGTACCCCCCTGCCGACCGGATATATAAGGCGGCAGGGTACCCCCCATGGGGGAGGGGGCAATTAGAGATAGTTAGAGGCAATTAGAGAGAGTTAGAGGCAATTTAGGCTCAACATCTCGTGACAATCAATACAATACAGAACACAGGACGTAGGGTTTTTACTCTCATTGAGAGGGCCGAAACCTGTATAATTCGGCGTCTTGTGTAACCATCATAGTTCTTGGTCTCGACGTAGCCCTATATATTTACTGCCGGTCTTGAGCATCGACAGTTGGCGCCCCAGGAAGGGGACAAGGCTCGCCAGGATTCTCCGTTGACTACGATGGCCGAACTTCCCATCATCCAATACTCTCCGGACTTCAAGATCTCCTTTGGATCGCTCGATTTCACGGTTGACGACAATGGAGCCCTAGGTCTGAATGACTACAAATCAGACTCGACCGCAGCCAGCCCCATGGCGCGATCACCGAGTCCGTCTGACATTTTTCCTGCGTTGATCCCACTCGGATCTGAGCAGGAAGATTCTTCCTTCGGATATGACTCGACGTTAGATCGGTCTTTTGATGAGGACATGGTCGGATCGACCTACTTGTATCCCCATATAGTCAACATGGTGGATATAGTAGATCATGCTGCTGGAAACCAGGATGAGGATCCAGATGTCGAAGAAGAAGGGAATCCGGCCGGTGGTCTCCAAAACCAGCCGGTCGAAGGAGGCCGGCAGGATGATAACCCGCCAGCTGATGAATTATCGGTCGGTCACCACCGTCGACCAAGAGGGTCGCGCGGATCGCATAACGCACGCCGACTGGATCTTGGCCCTGACCTTGAAGTGGATGGTGTTAAGGTCTACCACACCCCACAGAACAACATCACCGGAGCCAAGACCTTGCTTGACACTTTAATGGTTGATGCCCACTATCAAACTCCTGCTATGGAGATAGCGGTGGCTATGCACCAGGCCGTAGTGGCACAAGATGCTGGAAATTCTCAGTCAGTCGCAAGTTCCAGCCATGTATCTCCTCAGGGTCGGCGAAGGCGCGTAGATCTGAGAAATTCTCTCAGCCTCCATGATGGATGAGACACCATCAACTCTCACCATGAGGAGCGCGCTCGGGACAACCGACGTTATGAGGAAGAGCGGCGTGAACGAAGAATGGACGCCCAATGGGAAGACCGGTAGGATGATCGACGAGAAGATCGACGGGACAACCAACGGATGATCGTCAAAACCCTCCTCCAAGAGACAACCGCGACGACCGACGTCGACATGATGATCGGGATCGGCGTGATAATGATAGCAATCAATGACATCGTCATGACGAGGATGTTGGCCCACGCCACCATCGTAGCCCAACCACGTCCCCAGACCGACAAAGACGGTCACCAACGCTGACTGATGACGAGATCGATGGCATCAAGGCTTACGTCCCTCGGCTTCGCATTGCTCGATGGCCGAAAGGATTCAAGCCGGTTCCCATAAAAAAATATGATGGACAAACCGATCCTCGAGAGTGGTTACAACTCTGTAGTACGAAGATCCGGTCGGCTGGAGGTGATTCCTATGTAATGGCTAATTACCTTCCGGTCTTCTTAGATCCTGCCGTTCGGATATGGCTCACATCTCTACCTGAGGAGTCAGTCACATCTTGGGGAGACCTCAACAGGAAACTCATAGAAAGTTTCCAAGCAACTTGTAACCGACCGGGCAATCACTTCGACCTCACTCGGATCGAGCAGAAAGGAGATGAGCCTCTTTGCGACTACATCAAGGGGTTTTGTGCTAAGAAGACTGAGATCCCCAACATCCCCGATCAGCAAATCATTACTGCCTTCCTGGGTGGAATTCATAGCGACGATCTGGTCCGGGCAATCGGTCGGAGGAACCATGATCTCAAGCTCACCGCTCAAGAGTGCTTCGAGATTGCTGATAAGTATGCATCAGGAGAGTCTGCACTTGATGATATCCGAGGAAAGGGCAAGGAGAAGCGGTCCGACAAGCCTGAGTCCTCTAAGAAGGACAAGAAGAGAAAACCTAACAATGCTGTCAACACAGTGGATCAGTTTCGAAAGAATTCTCGGACGAACCAGCCGTCCACTGATGAGTTGCTGAGTGGTATTTGCCCTTGGCATCCCAAGGGAAACCACAAAGTAAAGGATTGCTATTATTTGAAGGGCTTTGCAACAGCTGCGCTCAAGGTGACCAAAGATCCCCCGAGGCACAACAACAGAACAAAGACAAGCCTAAGGATGATGATGACAAGGATGATTTAGGAGAGTTCCAGGAGCCCCGCAAAGAAGTAAACTTCAACTTAGGAGGCCCGGATGCCTATACATCCAAGCGCAAGCAAAAGTTAGAGCTTCGAGAGATTAACTCGGTGGAGCCAGCTACACCTTAGTACATGAGGTGGTCTGAGATGCCAATCACCTTTGATCGGTCAGACCATCCAAAACATCTACCAAAACCAGGTCGCTACCCATTGGTGCTTGCTGCGACTATGAAGGAGGTTAAGTTCAACAGAGTACTCATCGATGGAGGAAGCAGTTTGGACCTAATCTTCACTAGGACCCTTCAAGAGCTCGGTCTGTCAATCAATGACCTCCAACCGAGTTCTTCATCCTTCCATGGGATTGTGCCTGGCAAGACTTCAGTCCCAATTGGACAAATCACTCTGCCAGTCACCTTTGGCACCCGTGATAATTTTAGGATAGAGTGTATCCTCTTCTAGGTGGCAGACTTCGAGTCAGCATACCATGCTATCATCGGTCGACCGACGATGGCCATGATTATGGCTATTCCGCACTATCCGTATCTCACTCTCAAGATGCCATGCCCGATTGGAATAATCTCCCTCCACTCTGATCTTCGGAATTCTTTTGATTGCGATGTACAGAGTTGTGAGATGGCTACCAAACAGATGATGCTGTCAGACCAAAAAGAGATCTAGAAGGCGGTCGGTGTAGAGGAGCAGACTGGAAGGGAGGTTCCTACAAAGAAACCTACCAAGGACAAGATCCAGACCGATGACATCCAAACCAAGGAGATTTCGCTCGATCCTGAGGATCCCGATAAGGGGACTTATGTTGGGGTCAACCTTGATGAAAAATAGGAACTCGCGCTCACTCTTTTCCTCCAGGAAAATAGGTATATCTTGGCATGGAAACCATCTAACATGCCGGGAGTTCCTAGGGAAAAGATTGAGCACGTGTTAAGGGTACCTCTAGAGGCTACCCCCGTTCACCAAAGGCTTAGAAGATTTGCGCAAGATCACAAGGACGCTATGAAGAAGGAGATAGTTAGATTGTTAGAAGCTAAGTTTATAAAGGAGGTGTATCATCCCGACTGGTTAGCAAATCCAGTCCTTATGCCTAAAAAGAATAAAGAGTGGAGGATGTGTGTTGATTATACCGATCTCAACAAGGTCTGCCCAAAAGACCCCTTCGCTCTTCTTCGCATTGATCAGATTGTAGATTCGACAGCCGGGTGTGAGCTTTTAAGCTTTCTGGATGCCTATTCAGGCTATCACCAGATCCCACTGAGAGTCGAAGATCAGATCAAGACTCCCTTTATAACACCCTTCGGCGCCTATTGCTATATCACTATGCTGTTCGGTCTGAAAAATGCTGGCGCGACTTACCAACGAGGTATTCAACGCTGCCTTGCCACTCAGATCGGTCGGAACGCTGAAGCGTATGTTGACGACATCGTTGTCAAGACTCGGAAAGTTGAAGAACTTCTCTCTGACCTGGCAGAAACCTTTTACAATCTGAGACATTATTCAATGAAGCTAGATCCTAAAAAGTGTGTTTTTGGGGTTCTATCAGGAAAGTTACTCGGTTACATCGTTTCGAAACGAGGTATAGAGGCTAACCCAGCAGATCGGTGCAAAAAGTATAGCATTCGGTCTACTTTGTGAGCGAGGTTCTCAGTGCCTCTAAGACAAGGTACCAGCAGATCTTGAAATTGTTATATGCATTATTGATCACCTCGAGGAAGTTGAAGCACTATTTCCAAGCTCATCCAATTGAAGTTCAAACTTCTTTTGCACTCGGGACGGTATTACATAGCCGAGAAGCTGAAGGAAAAATAGCCAAGTGGGCAGTCGAGCTTGGTCAGTATACTATTACGTTCGTGCCTCGGTCGGCTATAAAGGGTCAAGCGTTAGCTGAATTCGTTGCCGAGTGGACAGAGATTCAAAATCCTCCTACTACCCAAGATATCGAGTACTGGAAAATGTACTTTGATGGTTCCCTCCAATTACAAGGGGCAGGTGCGGGAGTTGTATTTATCTCGCCAACTGCAGAAAGGCTTCGATACATCCTTCAAATCATGTTTCGCATGTCTAATAATGTTGCGGAATATGAAGCTCTCCTACACGGTCTGCGCATTGCTGTGTCACTCAGCATTAAGCGCATCGACATATTTCGTGATTTGGCCTTGGTAATTAATCAGGTTACCAAGGATTGGAATTGCGTAGATGATAACATGCGTGCTTATTGCCAAGAAGTGCAAAAACTCGAAGACAAGTTTGATGGATTGAAGTTCACACATGTTCTCCGAGATAATAACCAGGCGGCTGATGAGTTAGCCAAGATAGGATCATCTCGATCTGCAGTACCGCCGGGTGTTTTCCTACATGTTCTGGATTCCCCAACAATTTCTCCCCGGTCGGATGTGTTGATGAGTATTGTTGCTAATCTTGTTGACGATGACGTCTCCAAGACCGACTGGCGTGACCCACTCATTCAGTATTTGGATAAGGGAACGCTGCCCTTGGATCCTAATAAGCAGCAAAGATTGGAGATCCGATTTCGAGGATACTTGTTGGTGGGGGACCAACTTTACAAAAGGGGTGGTTCCAACATTTTGATGCGATGCATCTCAATTCCTAAAGGCCAGAAATTAGTAGAAGAGATTCATTCGGGAATATGCGGCAATCATGCAGCTTCCAGGACTTTGGTGGGCAAGGCTTTTTGGCAAGGGTTTTATTGGCCCACGGCGGTCGAAGATGCACACCAAGTTGTTCGGAAGTGTGAGGGTTATCAATTCTTTGCTCAACAAACACATGTGCCTTCACAGCAACTTCACATGATACCATTGTCTTGGCCTTTTGCTGTTTGGGGGCTTGATATTGTCGGTCCATTCAAGAAAGCGCCAGGCGGGTTCACTCATTTTTTTGTTGCTATCGACAAATTCACCAAATGGATTGAAGCAAAGCCGGTCGGCAAGATTACATCCAAGATGGTGATCGAGTTTGTCAAAGATATATTCACTCGGTTTGGAGTTCCTCATGATATCATTACCGATAATGGCACTCAATTCACTTCAGTGGAGTTCTGAGACTTTGCCGATGAGATGGGAATAAAGATCCACTTTGCATCAGTGGCTCATCCGAAACAATGGGCAGGTCGAACCGGCCAATGGTATGATTCTTCAAGGATTAAAGCCGCGAATATTTGACAGACTCAAACCTTACGCCGGTCGGTGGGTCAAAGAGTTGCCTTCAGTCCTTTGGGGGCTTCGGACAAACACCAGTCGGGCTACTGGAAAATCACCTTTTTCATCGGTCTATGGCTAAGAAGCTATGTTGCTGACTGAGGTCAGTCTTGTCTCGGCACGAGTTCAAGCATACGATGAAAAGTTTTCTGAGGAGAACCGAGTGATTGATTTGATTGCGGCAGAGGAGTTGCATGATCACACTCTGTTTTGGTCGGCACTCTACCAACAAGGCTTGCGTCGTTATTATGATAAGAACGTCCGCAGTCGTCGCTTTCAAGTTGGAGACCTAGTGCTTCGCCGAGTGCAATCGACAAAGAATCAGCATAAGCTCTCGCCAAAGTGGGAAGGACCGTACGTAGTGAAGGAAGTCACTCGCCCGGGGGCTTACCGACTGATGTATGAAGACGGCGATGATATTCCAAACTCCTGGAACATAAATCAGCTATGTCGTTTCTATACTTAGCTATTATTTTGTGTATTTATGCATTATTTATGAATGAAACTTCAGTCTTTTTTAATGAAAGATTTTCTGATGATTTTCATTCTATATCTGTCTCGATTCCTTAATTTGTACTATTAAACAATCGAGCCAGGGGGCTGGCAATAATGTCCCATCTCGGTCTAATCATATTTTGGTTTTGGCCTATTTTTTGACCGACTTATTATCATGAGATCTTGAGTTTTGGTCTTTATTATTTTGGTCTTACGCTTATACATCATGGTTAAATACTTTATGCTGCACATCAGACTACCACTACACTAAACCCAGAGCCAAAAGTGTGAGAGGTCATGTGTCGATTGGTTGATTCTATTTGTTACGCGGTTACGGGTTACAACCTAATATGTTATGGCAGACCGATGCAATCTTTGTTTCTCTTGATAGAAACATGTCAATGATATCTTTGTCAAACTTCTAAAGCTATAAAGGCATAAGATTAGTTTATACACAAGTATCATTACAAAAATACTACTAATGTTTTACAATATTACAGGATTATATCTCCTTTGAAGGAGAAGAAGAGTCAGCCCGAAGTTCGACCTCTAGAGTTGCTAGGGGAGTCGGCACGGTCGGATTGATTTCTATATTGTCGACCAAGGCCTGGGAAGTCTCTAGCATGGAATCCAGGAGCAGCTGACATTGGTCGTCGGTCAAGTCGGGGTTAAATCCCTCTTTGATCTTGTCCAATGGCAGAGCAGGAGACCAGGATTGGCAAATCACCAGCACTTGACTCCCGGCTTCGGTCGCCACTCGCCGAGTGTTATGAGCAATGGCTTCCGATGCATGCTCCAACATGTAGTCCAGAGAGTGACCGGTCTGCTCTACTCGGTTAGCATGAACATAGTTCATTGCTTTCCGAGCGGCGTAAGATAGAGCTGCAAATAATAATTATTGGTCAGTATGATCAACAGAAGAATCAAGTAGAAGGAAGGAGTCGAAGGCTTACTGGCAAGTTTACATTTGAAATATTTGGAGACAACCTTAGCCTCCTCTATCTTTGCGTCAGACCCCTTTAGCTCCTCCTGCAGCCGAGTGATCTCGATCTTCTGGTCTTCAACCAATTTGGAGAGGCTTTCCTTCTCAACCTTCAAGGCGTCAACGAACCTCTGCTGGTTGGAAGTCAACTTCTCCAGATCAGTGATTTTTTTATCGCGAGCTAAAAGTAAAGCTTTTAGCGTTAGAGTGGTCAGCAGATTGCTTAAATATGGATGGAAGGAAAACTTACCAGCCAGATCTGCACGAACTTGGTCTAAAACCTTGTTTATCTCTTGTCGGTCGGCCAACAGCTTCTTGTTTTCCTCTAGGGCCTTGGAGAGCTGCTGACCGGTGACTAGCAAGACAGATAAGAAGTTAGTCTAAAACATAAAGACAAGAAGACTAGGCGACCAAGGACATACCTAAAGTTTCGGCTTCAAGATATTCCACTCTAGCCTGATTTTGCTCCACAAGAGCATACACTTTCTGATATGCAGAAGATAAATGAGCTAAAAAATGAGAGCGAAGCAAGGTAAAAGCATAATGTTGAGTTACCTTGCTGGACTCCCGGTATTGGTGCAAAATCTCCGCATCCTCTACCTCAAGCCGACCAAGCATATGTACAGGAAGATTTTTTTTACCTTTGTCAAGAGGCAAAGAGATATTAGTCAGAGTGGTCTGAGACAGAGGCTCGAGAGTGGAGGCAGGAACCGTCTGTTCAAACAGTTTATCCACTTCGGTCGGCGTGTTTGAAGACTTGCCAACCGAATGGGACACACCAGTCGGATGAAGTGGGAGCGCAGACCAAGTATCCTCAGATCCCTGAGCACTCTAAGAATCACTTGACCGACTGCCAAGAAAAAATAAATAAATAGAAGAAAGAGATCAGGAGATGTTGAGATCAACAATAAGAAAAATGGAATATAGGGTTTAAAGATTAAACCTGGGAGCCTTCTTGAGCTTGATCTGGCATAGCCTCTTCTTTGAAGAAATTGACTAAAAATCAGTCTCCTTCCTCTTTTGAGAGGGCTAGTCAGTCTTGCGAGTCCGCACTACCTCTTCCGTTGACCTCTGAGTTTGGCTCGGGGGCTCCGGTCGGTCTGAAGGTCGGCTAGAGGTTGCAAGAGCAGGTTGACCAGCATCTACGGTAGTTATTTCTTCATCGTCGTCCTGGTCCCCCACATACTGGTGACGACGCGTGATAGTCCGCTTTTGGAGCTTGTCAGGGGAGGCCAGAGTAACGACGGGAGTGACGTTGACTGGCCGAGCGCCTGTGGAGGAACTTGAACCCCCAGCGCCGGTCAGCGGTGTCTTCTTGACATAATCAGGTCCCTCAGTATCGGTCTGAGGGAGCGGGGGATGAGATACATAAGTATCCAGCACCTGTATAAGGATCAAAACAATGAGTACAATCTCAAGATAGGATAACAAGGGCTAGCTAAAGGCAGACTGAGGCTTACTCGGGCTCGCATTGTGCCCTTGTTATACGCCTTTGAGACCAAAGAATGGTCCTGAAGGATTTCTCCTTCAAACATCTTCACCAAGCATCTTCGGCGGAGTTCGCCATTCAGTGGATCCGACACCTCCCTGGTCTCATCCTCATTAACATAGTCCCATGCCGGGTGACATTGAAGAGAGGCTGAACTCATTGGATGATAAAGCTTTTGGCCACTGTGATGCCATCGACGCCTTCAGCCTTCAGATCGGCAATTTTCTTGAGCATGGTGACCACTTGAGGATCGGTCGGATCGGGCCTCTCTGTCCAATGCGCTTGGGGAATAGCCTTTGCACCAGTGAAGTCGGCAAGAACAGGGGGAGGGTTGTCACAATAGAACCACTCGTCCTTCCAATTCTTGTTTTCGGCCTTCAATGGGACATTGATGTAGGCCTCCTTCTTGCGTAACTGGACGCCGACGCCGCCTATGGCCACTTGGTTTTCCTTGGTGGTCAGCGGTCGGAGGACAAACAGATGGCGGAAGAGATCGAAATGGGGGAGAATGCCAAGAAAAGCTTCACACAAATGTGCGATAATGGCAATATGAAGAATGGAGTTGGGATTGAGGTTGACAAGCTCAACCCCATAGAAAAAAGGAGCCCACGCAAAAAACTACAGCAGGGAACTCCAAAGCCATGCTCAAAGAATGAGCGAAACACTACGATCTACTGGTAAATGGGGATGGGGCAGGATTCGCGAGGTACCTTCCAGTCGATCCGAGCCTGTTCTGGAAGGACGCCATCCAACACCATCTTGTTCATGTCAGCCTATGAAAGGCTGCTCTTTGAGAACTCCCGAAGTTGCTCCGGGATGTCGACCTCCGATGAGGACGACGCGACAACGGCGGCGGCGGAAGAAGCTGGGATTGAAATGGAAGTCCTCTTGCGACCCATCGCGAACAAGATTGAACGCGGTGAAGGAGTTCGAAAAACTTCGCTAAAGCTCGGAGGCTAAATAAGGCGGGATCTATGGCGGCCGGAAGCGAGAAAGCTAACCCTAGCCGGAAAAATAGAGGAGTCACGAGAGCAGAGAAGGCACAAGGAAGACGAAGAGTTCGCGGGTCAATGCGGCGTGGACTGAAGGTCAACCTGGTGCAGCCTTTTATACCCTCGCCTTTTTGACCTAAGAATCCCATGGGCCGGGGTGGGCCATACTATAGTGCAATCCTAATATTAACTTAGAGGTTAATTAAGGGCTTAAGCCCATTAGGGTTACAAACCCAGAAAAATGAGACTCGGGGGCTTCTTTGATGAGAAGTACCCGAGAATTATTTCGCCATATCTATGTGATTTGATGATCATGTGGCAAAGGACTTGATGGTCATATGGTACAAGTTCAAAGGTTATGGTATTGACTAAAGTCAAATAACCAGAATTACCAAATTTGGACTTGAACGGGTGACTGGAATTAGGGAAGAGCTATGTTTTGACAAAAGTCATTTAGCTAAATATTGGATATGACTAGAGTCATAAAATTCCGACCGACCTATCACTTGGGAATAATATGTGCCACTCGGCCGGTCTAATGATCGGTCGGCAAAGTGGTCACTTAGCAATAGGACCCAAGGGTTTGATAACCAGAGGTCTAAAAGATTCAAACTTGATGGTTTGAATATCTATAAACAAATTAATAAGAGCTAATACAATTATACTCTTGCATTATTTGTTAGTCTCCAAATTATACAAGAGTCAGGGGCTACACCTGATCAGGTGCACCTACCCGGTGCACCAGATCTATCAAAAACTTCGATAACGAGGTCTTTAGATCATTCGGAGAATTAAAGTTCAAAATCAGAAAGCACTCGGGGGCTGCTGTGGGATACTTGCTTTACGGGTATCCTCATACAAGGCTAAAGTCGATGGCCGACCGGGTACTTCATCAACAAGGAAGCCGATCGACTCGGCTTGGAGTGCAAGACAAGAAAGATTAGACTTGTTATATAGAATCATTGTAGAGTACGACTAGGACTCTGCTTGTACCCCATGCCGACCGGATATATAAGCCGGCAGGGTACCCCTCATAGGGGAGGGGGCAATTAGAGATAGTTAGAGGCAATTTGCTAGAGTTAGAGGCAATTTAGGTTCAACATCTCGTGATAATCAATACAATACAGAACACAGGACGTAGGGTTTTTACTCTCATTAAGAGGGCCCGAACCTGTATAATTTGGCGTCTTGTGTAACCATCATAGTTCTTGGTTTCGACGTAGCCCTATATATTTACTGCCGGTCTTGAGCATCGACACTACTGTCCTGGTAGCTCTAGTAATTTTGTTGAGACAAGACAGGCTGTGTTTCTAGAGGACTCCGGATCTAGTGGAAGTTCTGCTAAGAGGGATATAAGTCTCGAAGAATTACGGGTTAATCTTCCAACTCCGGATTTCCTAGAGCCTACGAAGGTATATCAGTTTGTACCGCCAATTATTCCTCAACCTAGGAGCATCGTGGTAGCCGCTCAGGTACAGATACCGCCTACTAGGGATCATGAACCAGACATTGATGCACAAGATCCAACTCAGGAGGAACCTGCGCCGGAAGAACAGCCTCAGGCTGATCCTGAACCGGCTGTGAACGAACCATTAAGACGTTCACATTGAGAAAGGAGACGGGCAATTCCTGACATTTATGAGACATATTTAAGTGAGGATCAGTATGATGTCAGGAAAATAAATGACCCTGCAAATTTTAGAGAGGTAGTTGAAAGTGAGAATTCCACTAAATGGATTGAAGCCATGGAAGAAGAGCTTAAGTCTATGAGTTCTAATTAGTTTTGGGATTTAGTAGAAATTCCTAATGGAGTCAAAACAGTAGGCTGTAAATGAGTCTACAAGACTAAACATGATTCTAAAGGGAAGGTCGAAAGATTCAAAGCAAGACTCGTAGCTAAAGGGTTTACACAACGAGAGGGGGTTGATTACAATGAGACTTTTTCTCCTGTATCTACTAAAGATTCTTTGAGAATAGTCATGGCACTTGTAGCTCATTTTGATATGGAGTTACATCAGATGGATGTTAAGACTGCATTCCTTAATGGAAATTTAGATGAGACCATTTATATGGACCAACCGGAAGGTTTTGCCATTAAGGGTAAGGAACACATGGGGTGCAGATTAGGGAAATCCATTTATGGACTTAAGCAAGCGTCCAGACAGTGGAACCTTAAATTCGATGAAGTTATTAAGAGATTCGGATTTAGGGAGAATGATGTAGATAAATGCATCTACATTAAGGAAAAGGGTGGAAAATTGATAATTCTAGTACTATATGTGGATGACATACTGTTAGCATGCAACGATAAGAACATGTTATATGAGACTAAGAATTTCTTGTTATCATATTTTGATATGAAAGATCTTGGTGAAGCCTCGTATGTACTTTGCATTGAGATACACCGAGATAGAGCCCAAGGAATACTAGGATTATCTCATAAAGCTTATATTGAGAAAATGCTTAAGAGATATAAGTTAGATAAGTGCAACACATCACCTGTTCCGATTCAAAAGGGCGATAAGTTAAATGGAAGTCAGTGCCCTAAGAATGACTTAGAAAGAAAGAAAATGGAGAATGTTCCCTATGCATCAGCTATTGGAAGCTTGATGTATGCACAAGTCTGTACGCGTCCAGACTTGGCATCTGTGACCGGAGTACTTAGGAGATATCAGTCTAATCTAGGATGGGCTCACTGGGTAGGTGTCTGGGTAGGTGTCAAGAAGGCATTAAGATATTGCCAAGGCACCAAGGATTACATGCTCACATATAAGAGATCAGATGATCTTGAGATTGAGTGCTACACTGATGCTGACTTTGTTGGTGATGAAGACGAAAGGAAGTCAACTTCTGGATATGTTTTCACGTTAGCAGGGGGAGCAATTTCATGGAGAAGTTGCAAGCAGAGTGTAACTGCTGCATCTACGATGCAAGCAGAATTTGTGTCATGTTATCATGCTACAGGACAGGTAGTATGGCTTAAGAGTTTTATTTCAGGATTAAGAGTTGTTGATAGTATCTCGAGACCTATCACAATATACTGCAATAATCAATCCGCAGTTTTCTTTTGCGCAAATGATAAATTAAGTGGTGCTTCTAAGCACATTGATCTTAAATATCGTGTCATGAAGGAAAGGAATCAGGACAATACGCTAAGGATTAAGCATATAAGTACTAAGGATAATATAGCGGATCCGCTCACAAAAGGTTTACCACCAACCCTCTTTCAAAAACATGTCCTAGGCATGGGCCTGGTAAATACCTTTTTATCGGTCCTGATTTTAGGGCCATTTTAATTTCCCCAAATAAGAGTAAGAGTTCTAACAAGGTTTCTCTGTAAGACTATGGGTAATGTTGTCCCAGTATGACATGGTGCTGCTGATGACGCATTGGTCTGGTACTTTCTGATTTTCTGAGAAAGAGCTTAAGTTAAGAATAAGATTAAGTCGTTGACCTTTTGGTCAGGGGGAGAATGTTGGTTTTATTTTTGGTAGACCATAAGGTCACCAACAGAACCGAAAGGAAATCTAATTTCCTGTGGATTTCGGATCTAGACCAATATGGTTAGTTTTGATTCTGCCATGATCGGGAAGCAAAACTTGCAGATAGAAATGGACCCGGTCCCGAGTCTACAGTGCATATAAAAGGATGGTCACCCCCTCGATCTATTCATCCAATCGTAAGTCCACCAAACCGATCGCTAAGGTGCTGGAAGACTCGGAAGCTCATCATCCAGCCCAAGGGCATAGCCGCTACCATCTCCAAGGTCTTCGTCCTCGCAAGAAGACCATGAAGGAGCGCCTACGCTACAACCCCGACGAAGCCCTCATCACCGACTCTGCCACCTCTGCACCGACGCCAATGGACTCCTCCACCAGCGCGGGTAACAGAACTGAACCCATATTCGACATCAGTTTTAGTTGTTACTAGATGTGATCTAGATTGACTAGTTGATCTTGTTAATTAATTGTTAATTAGTTCTAACAACACCAAGTCCTAAATTGTTAGGAGCTATAGAGCTGCTGTAAAGAATCAAGAGCTCTGTCATACCAGACAAAAAGAAACAAACCAATTTCATTAACCGTTTGATCTTGACTTATCTATCTCAATCCCTCCCTCAGGATACGTGGGTATAGTGGTGCGGAGAGGACTCACGGTAAGCAAAAGGAGAACCGAAAGTTTCTCAGAGCTCTGGCAGCTGAATCTCCTGGCACGAGGCCTTTACCGACAGCTTAGATCTACAGACGAGGATGGTGGCAGCGGCACGCTCTCATGATCACTGGAGGTGGCTTCTAGCAAGGCCATTCCGGGCACCGGCGCCGACGGCTGCAACTGTCGCAACCTGCTAGGGATTTCCATCGTGAGGGTTCTTCCTGGAGGAGGATGGTTTTTTTTGAAAGGTCTAGAGGAGGACGTTGGGTGGTGAGGGGGAAGCGATAGGGGAGAGATGAGCGAATGGGCAAGATACCGGAGAGGGGTTGAATGCAGAGAGAAACGCTAATGACTTGGTCCCACTTGTCAGCGCAAAACTTACTGTGAGACGACGGATGACGACCGCTCATCACCAACTGTGTTTTTTACATATGGTATAGACATTTACAATCTCGTTCATACAACATAATGTTGAAACATGCATGTATAATGAATTAGAAAATTTTGGGGCTTTCCATGATCTGGTGACCATCATCTAAGCTACCCAGAGGAAAGCACTACTACAATAAGAGCCTTCAGTTATAGCAAAATTTTGGGTCGTGCCGGGCTGGCACGACATAGGCCTGTGACGGGCCAGGTCGGGAAGCCACCGAGCCGACACGGCATGCAAAGAGTACCTGGACGTGCCGTGCCGGCACGATGGGCCTGAGCCTCAGCCCAAGCACGGCACACCACCATTTATATGGGCGATGCCGAGCCGATGGCATGACGGATCTTCCGTGCCGGGCCGGCCTGAAGTACGACTTCACATAGATCAGCATATCAATGAAATTCCCATTGATTCATAAGTTATCAAATCATAAGTTATTAGTATCAGATCACGAGTTCTCACTTCTCATATCACAATTCACATAGATAATAAAGGTTGACATAGTTCTCAATCTCAGATCACCAAGCTATAACAAAGAGTTGAATTACATTGTCAAAATTGGCTGCCTCATTAAAAACCTCTAGGTAAAACCTCATATCCACTACATGAGGATAAAACCCTAAAGGAAAAAAGAGTACAGCCTCAACTCTTTTAGTGATCTCATAATAGACTAATAGAGGCTCAGGAAGTCAGGATGGTTATGGTCAGATCCTTGATCATCTAGGTACATATTGGCCATCTTCTCCTCAAGTTCCTTGTTCTCCATATTGTGCTGCACTCGAGCATCACCATCCTCCCAGTCCTTGATCAGGTACAACATCTCAATATGTTTAGGCGTTAGGCTTCGTCAACGATCTGAAATTAACCTGCCACATAAACTAAAAGCAGATTCTGAAGTTATAGTGGAAACAGGAACAATCATCATGTCTTTAGCCATAACAGATAGAACAGGATATGTTCGTTTGTGATCTTGCCACCAGGTAAGTATATTGAATGACTCATCAAATTGGGTAATAAAATCACTCTCCAAGTAAGATGACAATTCAGAAACATTGCAAGATAAAGGGGGTTTAGGATTTGAAGATGATGTTGGTGCTGGTGGCCTCCCAACTATCCTGTTCCAAGAAGAAACCTGTTTACCTGCAGCATTATTTGGTTGTGGTGGCCTCTGAAGTCTTACAACACCATATTTAGATTCATACTTGGCAAACAAGTTAGTTAACTCAGTTCTCACTTGATTGTAATAAGTAGAATAATCACGGTTCAAGGCTTGAGAAAGTAGTTGAAGTGTATTAGTAAAACCAGCAAGCTTAGCTCTAGGATCAAGAATGAATGCAAGTGAGTACAACAAAGGAATCTTTCCCCAGTATTTGAGGAATTTGGACTTCATTGGAACAACAACTTCTCTAAGCATGTCATCATTCTCATAAAGATTCAAGTGCTCAGCAATCTCCAAAATAGCATGCATCATCAATGAAGATGTGGGATAATATACACCAGAAAGTGAAATAGTACACTTGTAGAACAATTGCAAAAACTTTAACATGTGTTCAACAACATACCAGTGTTTGTCTGTAAGCAAGGGTTGACCTGTAGCTGAACCAGGATAATTAGCAGCAATGAAAGTAGAAAAATGTCCTTGTATGGAGTGAGATGTTTGATCATTAGAAAAGTTGCATTCCACCGGACATCCATGTCCAAATCAAACTTGCGAGGTCGTTTCCCAGAAGCAGTACAAAAAATTTTAAAGGCAGCAATGCGTTGGTTTGAGGAATTAAGCCATGAAATAGCAAGTCAAAAATCATCCAGATAATGTTTGATATGTTTAAGACCGGACTTCACAATGAGGTTTATGATGTGGCAAGCACAACATTGATGAAACAACCCAGATGCAGTAACAGAATCAACAACATCATTAGAATTAGAACCAAGTGAAGCAACAGCAGGAGAAGCAATGTATGATGGCAAATAAGGAGCAATCTCAGAAACAACAGCAGCATTAGCAGATGCATTGTCTAGTGTAATAGATAAAATCTTACAAGTCATGTCATATTCAGAAATAACTTGCAAAACATGCTCAGCAATGTTAACACCAGAATAGGAACAATCAATCAATCTCATACCAACAATGCGTTTTTCTAACTCCCAGTCATCAGTCACAAAATGAAACACAACACTCAGATAGTCTTCCTTAGAATTACCATTCCAAATATCAGATGTCAAACAAACACAAGTTGCTTGCTTCAACAAATCTATCACAAAAGATTGCTTCAAATTGAAATATACCTCAGTATCTTTAGTAGTTGTTGGACTAGAAACATGTTTGAAATAAGGATTATGAGTTATCCTAATGTAATCCTCAAAAGCAGGTTGTGCACCAATATTCAAAGGCAAATTGAGGCGAGCAATCAAACGAACAAGTTGAGTTCTAGCAACAGCAGGATCATACTTAAAGTGAGCAACATGACCATCAGAATCAAATTGCAAATGAGATTGTGATGATGAACTCGCAGCTAAAGCCTTCCTCCTACAGGATTTAACATGTCGGAGTAAATGGCCAGTGCCACCATTTGATGAAGCAGATAGTTCAGACTTATAGAAGTTACAACGGGCACCAGTCCTTACCTCCTTACAATTTTCCCATCCTTTGATCTCCTCCATGTTTTTCCACACATCCGAAGTCTTGGTCCTCATCTTCCTCCTCTTGCAGGCGGTGCTTGCCGTAGGGCATGCGTCCACGTCCACCGGAGAAGAAGCGCTTGCTCCCACTCCGGCAACGCATCAGTGTCGCCGTTGTTGGCGCCTGCAATGTCGACACCGTCAGCATCTCATTCCAATCCTTGCGTGCGCAGGTCTTCATTGATGAAGCCGGCCATTGGCAGCTGCAGAGGAGGAGTAGAGGAGAGGAGCCGTGTGGCGCACGCCCATGCTGTGACGCGAGGAGGAGCGGAGCCACGGAGGAGTGGAGGAGTGGAGCCGTGCGGCGCGCGCCCATGTGGCGGCGCGAGGAGGAGCGGAGGAGTGGATGAGAGGAGCCACGCGGCACGCGCCCGTGCTGCAGCACGACGAGGAGCGGACGAGTGGAGGACTGGAGGGCGGTAGGGTTAGGGTTACGGTCAGCTGAAGCATTGTTATATAGCCGGGCGGCTTGAACGGGAAGAGAATCACAGCCGCTGATCTGGGCGATCGACGACGACGACATCACGGGCCAACTGGGTCGTGCCCGTGCTGGGCCTTCATTTTTGGGCCTCACACCGGGCATACCATGCCTCATTAAATGGACCGTGCCCCGGGCCTGGCATGCGGGCTTGTAGCCAAGCCCAAGCATGGCACGACACGGGCTCTGGGCTGGCCCGGCCCTTGAAGACACCGTGCCGGGACGTGCCTGTGCCGGGCCAAATTGACTGGGCTTCGTGCCAGTCCTTTTAGCCCGGGTCCGGAATTTTTGCTATACCTTTTGTATCACGTTATTTTTTACAGGAATAGAGGACATCATGAGAGACGCTATTGCAGTACACAAACACTGACGTCAGCAGCTAGAAACGTTATTGCAGTGTAACCAATAATATCGGACTTTGATGACATAAGCAAAGACAACAATATTAATATCTAGGCTATACACCAATATTAGTCAGATGCTAATGTCAGCAATATCCGATATTGTAGTGTTTAACTACAATATCGGTCAGACAGTGATGTCCGCAACGTCCGATATTGTGGTGTTCAACTACAATATTGCTCAGGTGCTGAGGTCAGCAGCGCCCGATATGCAGTGTAGAGTTCAAAGTACAACAATTTTCATTTTTGTATTTCAAAAGTAAATCAAATTTTGGTTTAAGTTTGTTCAAAGGCAATACCAACCTTTAAATTTTTTGATGAATTTATTTGCGTCATAGTGTGTTTAAATTTACTAAACTACAAAGGAGTTATGAGCTTTTTTAAAATTTGAGTTACGAGCTTCAGAGTTAAATATAAACTATTAAACTAATAGAAACTTACTAAAAAACTCATAACTGCTCAAAAACTTAATAAGAAAACTATCCTATATCTAACATGCGAGATCCACGTAGCAGCAAAGCAAGTTCATAGCAAATATATACCTGCTCAATCGGGCCTGACTGTTTTCCTTTTTCTTAACCAAAATATTAAATACGAAAGGACAAATCTGCCCCTGACTAAATTCCTCAATTGAATAGGCGCTTCTTCCCTTCATTCGTCTCCAGCGGAGATAGGGATGGCAATGGGTACATTACCAACTGGGGGATGGGGGAATGTACCCATTCCCATATGAGAAAGAGTGACCCGTGATCCACACCCATACTCATGTCGGCTCTTAAATTCTCCCCAACCGTTGTGGAGATGAAGTCTCGAACAACACATGAGACGAGAGAATAGAAAAAAGAGAAGAACCAAGCAACCCTAACCCTAGGACCCCGGTGACGGTGCTGGAAGCGGGCCGTGGTGGACAAGTGAGCATTCGGCGGGTGTCCTCGCGGAAGCTGCAGCGGGCGGGAGTCCCAGGTTGTGCTGTGGCGGGTGGGCAGGCGGAGGCGCCGGTGGCCACGGCAGCGGTTGCGCGTCCTCCTCCCGCCGCTGCTGGACAAATTCCACACCACGCCAGCGCACAAGGCCTACTTCGTCGTCTTCGGTAGCGGGCACTGCCCGTGCGAGGAGGCCGTCACCGTCCGGATGCATAAGCCCAGCGTCATCATCGCCATCGATACCAAGGTAAGGACGCGCTACGCATGGCTGCCGGTTGGACTGTAGGGTGAGTTTATTGAGGCTGATGTCATTTTCTCTTGCATTTAGGACACATTGGATATGTTGCTAAATAAATTTCACTTGCTCTCTATTTATGAATGGTCCATAATCAGAGATTAGAATTAGTCTTAGAATTCACAGTTACATTGCATATCTCTATGATATTGGCTTAGGGTTCATTTTTTAAGCTGCCATAATTCCTACTGAACTACTCAAACTTTAACACTACCACACTCTGCGATCAGTTCGGCACTGTTGGAGCATTGGAAAATGATTAACATATATACATCTTGATACACTTATCTGAAAAAGTATTTTTGTACAAAAGGAATGAACAAAGATTAGGCTGAAATTTAAGTATTGAGCATTGCATTGTTTACGCATGGTTGTTCCCTTCCAAAGTATAAAAGCATTTGATATCAGAAACATACTTCTAGGAACCATGAATATTGCAAGTGATTCACTTGAAAATAAAGTGCAATCTCTGATCGCAGCTATTATTAATTCTGAGAATAAATATCTAGTTGATTTATAATATGCTTTGTTTCCAATTAGGAGATCATTCTGTGGTTGTAAGATAACTCATCGAAACTACTGCCTTATTTTCAGTGAATTATCATTATTATCGCAAATTTGTTCTTTCTTCAACCAACTGTTGTAAAGCTCAAACTGAGATATTGATGGAGTAAGAAATGTTTATCATATTGTGTATCCATAAACACATATAACTCTATTAAAATGCATATTGTATATTCATAAGCTTATTTTTTAAGTTAAATAGTATCATGATTCTGGAGATTCTGAATGGAGTAGCTAGGTTTCTACTAATGTGAATAATAACCTATGATAGTAATAAATCATAATATTCTAAGTGAGTACTGTTGTGTAGTATATAAATTTGAAGTTGTTAGAATATACATGTTACTAAGAAATCACACGAGTTTGCACTTGTTACTAAGAAAGCACACTTCCATTCTAATAATCCTGCCACTCTGCTCTCCTTTGCAGAGCTGAAGGATGAATCAACAAGAAAAGATGTTAAACTAACAGATGCTAAGGTGTGCTCATTATTCATACATTTTATTGATTATTCACTTGCTCAGATTTTGGATATGCTTTACATATGTAATCACTGAGCTCTACTTCCATCATGATGTACATGAGGCCCGATCTTCTGAGAGCTAGGGTATAAACTCGACTATAGAGACTCGGCATCGACAAGCCGGCTTGAATCAGACATGATCCAACCTCACAACCGTTACACCAAGCACAACTTGAGTGTTCCGGCCGAGAACACAAGCAAGAAAAGATAAACACGCAATTTGAAATTGCAAATATGGATGAAGCGAATCACAAAGGAAAGGTTCAAGCTCTAATCACAAAAGGACTAATCGCCACAGTGGTGTAGAACAAGAACATGGGCCCTAGATTATTGTAAAAGGACTTGTCACCACAGTTACAATAAATCAATCAAGTTTCTCTCAAGAAAACTAAACTAAACAAAACCCGAGTCTAAATGGTGGTGGCTACTGAGTTTATAAGGGAACCAGGGGCGTCCTAAAGTTGGGGGCGACCAGGTGGGGCGACCACAACATGGGCTTAAGACCTAACACGATACAAGGCCAAGTTGGCCCAGAGTAGGTGGCGTAGCACCTTGTCATGGTCACACAGCATGACTCACGATCCATCTGGAGGTGGGACTAGAACCAAAATGACGGCGTCGTCGTCCCCTTTCCAACACATCAATGAATGCCTCATTTGGAGTCTGGATGTGGAAGATATCATCAAAACCATGCAGGAGTATCAGTTGAATTCGAGATGAACGTGGCGACCGAGTTGGTGACGACTTGTAACTTGGAGAAGACCATGATGTGTGCGTATTCAGCATGGTGATGTCCTCGTCACCTCACCAATTTGTGACTCTTCTTAACTGATTGTTAAATTGTTTGTTAGTTGAATACATTGTAAAGCATGACTTAGTTCATGGCCTACTTTTTTTTCAACTTATTATGGCAAGTTGTAAACCTAAGTGGCTTTTGCATTGATAAATTGATTTGTAATGATGATTAATCTCCTTTTTTATTTGCTTCTAAGCCCCTATTACTTCCAATCTGACAGTAGAGCAGATTAGAGATAATAGAGGCTTTTTTTTATTTTTCTGAAAAATAACAGCAATAGTAGACATCGTGACGTGATGCTGCCAATATTGTTGTGTTGTACAACAATATCAGACCATGTCCGATATTGCAGTTCCAATTACAATATCGGACACTAGTGGCTGATATTGTTAGGTGAAGCCAGCAATATCGTTAGAGCAATGGCATGCACTTTGTCCGTTATTAAAGGCCCTCAATGTCCAATATTATACGCCTTTATTGTAGTAGTGAAGCCTTTTAGCATTGATAAACAAAATCAGTATATGTAGAAAATGCTTTCTGTACATATCAATTTGCTTCATGATGGCTAGCGGTAGGTAAATGTTCCACATGTAAAAGTGAATCACAACAAGTGGTGGTTGGTAAAGGTCTATAGCGGCGGGCAGGCCACCCGGCCGCTACACAAATGCAACAACACATAATCATTTGTAGCGGCGGGTGGTCTGTCACCAAAACAAACTGCCGCTACAGACACACTCGCAGCAGCGATTGGTGATGTCAACTGCCACGATTTTACTCTAGTAGTAGCGGCGGTTGACATCATTAACCACCACTAATTGTTATTTAAAAAAATCAGCATAAATACAGAAATCATAGATTCTGCATACGCAAAAATTTACAACATCTCATGACAGATATTTATAATATCTCATTCCAGAAATTTATAAGATGTCATCACGGTATATATACAACATCTCATCAAAATGTTCAATGGGTATTACAAAATGTCTTACATGAACCCTAATGCATAATCATCAGCTTTATTCAAAACATTCGGCTCATATGGTTCTCTCGAACCAGCCCACTCACAAAGGGACCTATGTTTTGTTGCTAGTAAACCCTTCGAATCAAAGCACTTCCCTTCTGGACTAATAACTTCTCTCAACATAAAAAGACAGAGAGAAGTTACAACTAGATACATGACATTTGTACTCAAGTGAACACGGGATTCAGAAATCATACCCTTTCTAAACTCGTCGTTCCTTTTCATCCTTGCAGCCAATTCTTTGTTTGTCCTTGCAGCTTTCTGTGTCACATGAGAAGAGTCTATTAATATATAAGATATTAAAAATAAAAAATTAAAGTAAAATAGACATAAACTAAATCAACTCACCTCTTGTTGAGACTCCTCAATGGTATGATCCAAGTAAGTTGAACTGCCAGACGAGAAGACAAGTTTATGGCACTATCAATTAGAGAACACAAGTTTGTTACACTTATGATAATTATATGAATGGATAGTATGATAAGGACGTGTATGAGATGCATATAAGTCTTACTAAAAACTTATGACAAAAGCACATGTTCTTTTTTCCTTGTAGGATGGCATGACCCTCCGGCTACGACATATTTCTTGCAAGCACTGAGCCATCGACAACAGCGTATCATTAGATGATATTAACATCATCAAACCATACATATATAGACAACTTTCTTACCGATCTATGAGTTACACAATGTCACTGTATAACTTCTTGTTGTAGTCCAGACTATCAATCACTAGAAGGTACCCTTTGGAAAATGTCATCAGATAGATCCAATGATCGCTACAACAATGTTGTCAACAAGTTAATTACAATTCGATTTAACTTTAACATATGATAGATGATGAAAGCAGTAGTTGTCCAACTTACTTGAAGTTGTATGGGGCCATAATGCACTTTCTATCTTGCCATTTCAAGTAGAAGTCATATAAATAATTAATAACCTTAGTCCTTGCCTCATTTGTCAAAACCGCATTCATTGCAGTTAGCTATGCTAGTGTCTTATCTTGGTGGTTTTCCAGATTTACCGTTGGGTTGATCGTGCTTTGGTTGATGCGGTTCGAGTTGACGTAGTCCATCCTCCAATCTTTTCTATCGGTCCTATTTCTTTGGAAAAAGGAGTTCAGACTACAAAGAAAAAAGGCATAAGATAATATATCGAATTATGCTTGAAATACGAGGTAGATTGAAGGCGACACTTAAATGGACATTCTCCCAAAATAGGGTTAAGATTTATTTGTCTTTTTATTGAACACCTCTTTTGGAATCCTACAAGTGATTACAATGACCCCTTCATTCGACACTATCATGTACCAGTTGTGCAACATCCGCATCTTCCACGATAGGTTCTTGTACATGTTCTTTGATATAAGGGGTTTGCCGAATATGAATTTCGGGTAGTCCATATTGTCTGTGGTGTTCTCCAAAATTTGATCATCGTTCGACAATATATCCCGAGGATCTTGTTCTTGCAGGATGAGCTTACTAGTGGATGCTACAAGTTTTTTCTATCCAGCCAAGTACTTATCAATATAATTTTTTTTCTTTTAGGTCCTCTGGCTCTTTCTCAAAACCGGGAATTGTCTTTCGGATTACCCGAGCCTTGACAACAACTGGTGCAGGCTAGACTTGAATTACTCGAGCCCAAACTCAAACTGTCACAGCCGTTGTTGATGGAGGCTTGACAACAACATGATTAGCCTGTACTATTCCTTCAGGGATGATTGGAAGAGACTTATTTTCACTATAGATTATAAGATTGTGAGTCATGTTGGCTTCTGCATGAGGAGATTGGGGCTTGTTTCTCGAGGCTGCCGCACACATAGGAGATGGCTGTTCACCTGTCGTGAGTGGCTCACTCGCATGAAAGGACCTGACCCCAAACAACAGGGGTGGAGAAACTCGTTTGTATAGTACAACATCACGGCGTTTCCAAATAATGAAAGAGTCAAGCGCATTTTGGAGAGTTTCTATACCCGCCTCAGGTATCGGGCATTCGATCTCATTGTCCTCATGGCCAGGTACTATTTCCAACATGGTGACACGCACATAACCGAGGCGGGTATCCTTGTTATGGAGCGTCTCTCCTGAAAATGCCATGCCAGATGCAATCTTCATCGTCTTCCCCTTGTAACCAAGTGGCTCATGCAACTCGTAAGGAATATCCTTAGTGATGTCCTCCATTTCTGATTGCATGGAGACTGATAGTTGATCGGAGATTGATGGTTGCATTTAGATTGATAGCTACATGGATGAGGACGAATCATGTAAGAAGGTATCCATAGCAGCCAACATGTTGGGGTCCAACGATCGCTTTGTTTGTCGATAGCGAACATAAGAAGTTGCCACCTCCAATCATCCCTGGCTTTCTCTTCTTGCTCTTTCTTGTGCAACGTATGCTTTTTGTATAGGTGTGCGGATGTTCCAAAGAAAACTTATTTCCATGTTGCTGATGATAACACTCCTTTTACCCGACCACCATGTTCCTTGATCCCAATAGCCTTCACTAGCTCTTTTGATCAGGTGTAAACACACTAGCCTTCATTTGCATCGCGATGGGAGCTTTCAAGGCTTGCACGACTTCAACTGTCGTGGGATCCTTCACAATAATCTCTCCTTCATTGGTTAACTTGGAGCGACCATATACCCAATTTCTGGTACGCTCAATGGTGTTTGGCAAAGCATCAGGTTTTCCTTCCACACCGAGCTTGGCTTCCTTCTCTCTCCAAATCAGAATCTTCTTTTCATATCTGCCCAGACCTAACCGTAACTTGTACTTGTTCCGCTTGTTGAGCTGAACCATCTTTTCATTGAGTTCCTTCGAAGCACTGCTCCTCTTTTGCTCAACAAACTCATCCCATTCCTACTGACTGATATTTCCTTGCTTGTCGAATGGGGTTCAATTTTTCTTGACGTATTAGTAGTTGAGCTTGGACTTATAATCTTGAAATATGTGATTGAGAGCGGACATCACGGCCTTCTTGGCTCTCTCGGGATCTGCTGGTTGGAATCGAATGGTTGCCGTGACATCAGTCCACATACCGTCTTTTCTGCCATCTGGGACTTGGTGCCAATCTCGCCACGTGATTTTGCAATGGTCCTCACCACTTTGCCACAATGGTTCAGCCATTTGGAGTTGACACCAGCTGGTTCAATCGGTTCTCCATCTTTGGGGTCTATTGCAGTAACCTTATAGATGCCCACTGCCTTGTTCGCGGAGCGCTGAAAACACCCATATGCTTTTGCTCCTAGATTTTTGTGGAAACACCCCTATGCTTTTTAAAAATTATATTTTTGGTCCTCTTATTTTGATCGCATCTTAAATTACATAGTACTTCATAAAAGTTTCACCTAATAAACAAAAATACATGGTTCGAAAAAAAAATTACATGTTGCTTGAATTAGCCTTGAACGACTTTTCCTTGGTAGTGATCAGTGCGCATGTAGGGCATTCCGCTAGCAAATGAGAGTCTTGTTTCTAAGACTTTAAAATTTTTTGGATCTATGAAAAATGGAACCTCATCATATTGATTGTAGTCATCTTGATCCTCCTCGTTCTCCACTCCAACTATTCTTTGTTTACCTAGAACCACAACAAATTTCTTTTTGTCCTTTGGATCAAGTAAATAAAACACCTGTTCCACGGTATTCGCTAGCATCCAAGGCTCATCTTTGTGACCAACATTGTTAAGATCAACAATTGTGAAACCGTAATCATCCACCTCTATGTCATTTGGGTGTTTCACCCATTTGCATTTAAATATGGGAACCTATAAATTTGCACCATAGTCTAGTTCCTATATTTCCTCAATGTACCTGTAATACGAGGTTGTCTGGTCCTCTTTGTCAATGGCTCCTACTCGAACACCGCGGTTTTGACACTTGCTCTTCTTATATTTCTGTTGGGTGTAGAATGTAAAACCATTGATGTAGTATGCATGAAATGTAACCATGGTTCTTCTCAGCATTTCCTCATCCACAGACTCGCCACTTGGAAGATCTAGGGAGCTAAACCATGTGAAAGAGTGCTTGTGCTCATCTATGATCCATTCGTTCGTCACATCCTTGTTATTCCGGCGGAGTTCTAACAGATGTTTCTCAAAGTATGTGTGGGATATATATATACCAGGGATACCTCATCACTTGGATATATTGCCGAGTGGGCCGGAGTCCAATAAAGATAAAGACCCATGAAGATAACTATTTGGATTATTACTTGGAGTACACAACAAGTCAATACTAGAGACAGAAAGTTATAGATAGAATCCTAGTCGGAAATCATGTTGTAACCAATTAGGACACTTGACATGTAACCCTACCCCCCGGATATATAAGGAGGGGCAGGGGCTCTCTCATAGACAACCAGATCATACCATATAATACACCAAAGAACACAGGACGTAGGGTTGTTATCCTTCGGGAGGCCCGAACCTGTCTAAACCTTGTGTCTTGTGTGTCCATCGACTCTCGGTCTCGCGCATGCCTTTACCGATAAACAAGGATCATAGGTAGTCCTATGATCCACTATTGATATTAGTATCGACAGTTGGCGCCCCAGGAAGGGGAAGCGCGATGATCGGCTTGTTGAGTTTGATGGCATGTTTTTTTGGAAAAAGATGAATCTTTGTTAGGAGCGATCCAGTGGAGGCAACAACGTCATCCGCCGAGACAGCGCGTTGTTTTGCTCACGCACAAGAAAAGTCAATGAATCCCCGCGGTGGTGCAGGCAGGTAGACCTCATGGCGACGCGCACATCAGGCAAGCAGTTTGCGCGTGGCAACGCATATGGGCAAGACTCGTGACTTTGATCGAAAACCGATTGAAAATTGGAACCGACTACGAGTTGGAGTCTCGGTCATGTTTTGAGTCGGCAAGTTCATCTTCCAAGATGATCAAGGAGTAGCCGAGTTCGACTTGTGCGACAGGCTAAGTCCGAGTCAATTCTTGCCATAGGGAAGTCATTTTCTTTACTCCTATGTTAGTTTATTTCTTTTGTATGCTAATCCGCACGTAATGTCTTTGCACCACGTGTTTGGATTCTTTTTGTCTTGCATGCATGGATGAATCATAATTACATAGAGACACGATGGTTGGCTACTGGTTCAGATAGTGATCAATGGTTCATGACCACGCAATGTGGCATCGGCTTTCATGCATGTCATTGACTCGCTGAGGTGTTTTTTACCTGTCATTGAACCAAGAGGATACTCGGTCGATTCAGATCATTTTCAGTCGACAAAAATTGCAGCTGGGAACTCGACAGCTCGACGACTTTGACTCCACCGACCATTCAGCGACTCACCCAGTTGGTGACTCGACCAATATGATTCATCGATATAATTTCTCCATTAGTTGACGCCATGGCAACTCGGTCAATGGTTTCATGGTGACTCAGACCTCTGGTTCGATGACCCAGCGGTGTGTTCAGTGGCTCGTCTTCAAGTCACAGAATCCCACATGCACATATCAGGAAGTTTCTCTCCTTTTTTATTTTTGTTCCCTATTTGTTTATTCTCTATAAATTAATCAATTCGTATCAATTAGTAAACTGGATACTTATTATGTGACATACTTTTTTGGCATGTATGTACGATTTGATCATCTACACCGTTGTTGGTTGTATGGTGTTCGTTCAAGTAATCAGGTGCTTGTTACTGTAAAAAAGGCGGGTGATTAAGATGGCGAGGCCGGTTGACCACTTGGCTGATGGGTCAGCAACTCGGCGACACAATGGCTCGTCTACATGGTTGAAGGCACAAGCACACTTGCAGCGGCGGCCGATGTGTGCCACTGCACGTGATTAACCAATCAACACGATCATCTTGTCAAGTTGCTCCAAAATTGAAGGAATTCGGATCGAGTTCAGGGATGTTTTCTGTTTACACATTATACCAATTGGTCTGGTCATTTAAATCTCATCACCTTTCATGGTTTCTTTTGCATGGACATGTGTCACATGGAGTTCATACTCTGGGTCATGTTGGAGACTTGGCGGTTGACTTGGCCACTCGGCTGATGATGTAACTATTCAACCAATGACTTGGCACTTTAATATTCCGACAACTTAGCTATTTGACGAATCAATTAATCACTCGGTGAGACAACATGGTGATTGGGTTACTCGCATCGATAATCAAGCCGCATGCTCGGGGGCTTGTCTATGGCTTGCATATGGCTCATCTACAAATCGTCTACTATCACAAAGCTAAGTAAACTTTATAATTTTTTATTATTCATATCAACTCAATTTGAAGGCTATAGATTCTTCATCTTACGATGATAGTTTTGAGTCTCTTTTGGACTCATCTTTTTGCCTTGATAACATTGGTCAATAATTTTTCTCGGTTGATTTAGACTCATACATGTTTGGCCGAATGAGTTTTAGCGGTACATAATTGGTATTAGGAGGAGTTCAGCTGTTTTGCTTAGCTGCCCGTCTGACTCCCAATACCTAAATTGGTCAGTCTAGCTCTATGGCTCATGTCGTTTGTCAAAATCATCATGCATATTATTCTTCTAATGAACCTGGTTTAGTTTTTATGTCTGTTGGTTGAATGATCACTACTCTAAGCAAATATAAGCCTTAGACGAATAACAGAAATCCAACAGACATAGATATTAAAGACGTCATTTATTAATATTTTATATTAATTTTAAATATAACTATATTATTTGTGTTCTTGTATTACAGTTATCTCATCGATATCACTTAGTCATGGAGTGCTGAGTCATTGGATCACTCGGTCACGGAGCGCCGAGTCATTGGATCACTCGGCCTTGATCAACTACTCATGGTTTCTGCAATTTTGATCCCTCGGACCTTTTGAGTCGTTATCTCGGGGGCTCGTCTTTAGCTCAATGGCTATTAAGCAGCTAAGTAATTTTGTAATTTCAATTTTATTCATCTAATTAAAGGTCGTAGGTTCTTTAACTTAGGGATGATTTCTTTTTGCATAATCTTGATGCATTAGACTCTCGGTATCACCTTAACTCGCATATGCTCGACCGAGTAAGTTCTTAGTCTTCATGGTTCATGTTGTTTGTTGAGAACCGAGGCGGCTTTTTACCTTGACTCACATGTTCATTCGAGTGAGTTCTTAGTCTCCATGCTTCATGTTACATGTTAAGGAAGTCGTTTAGTAATATTGGTACCTGATATTTACTGGTTGTGAGAGTTAGGCTCGAGTTCATACAATACTTAATCACCCAATACAACCCAAGCATCTATTGCATTTCTGGCAATGGATCAAGATTGTTATTTTATATATGTATTACATATTGAATATATTATTTGTTTTATCAATGTATTATTTATTGTTTATATTGTTTGATTTATCAGTGTATTACCTATTGAATAAATTGTTTATTTTATCAATGTATTATTTATTGAATATATTATTTGTTTTATTAATATATTATTTATTGAATACATTATTTTAGCTATATCAACTGGAGCTACTTTATTGACATCACTCGGTTTTGTTATCCCGAGTTATTGGATCATTCAGCTTCATTATTGCATCATTCAGCCTTCTTGTTTCGAGTCAGTATATCATTCGGCTATATTATTGGATCACTCGGCCATTATTGATTGCTTATGATTTTACTTAATATTGGACCGAGTTGTTATTATTGACTCGGAATCACGCCCGGGGGCTGCTATACTTGTTACATTTAATCAAGTATTGCTTGGATATTTTTCGTGGTTCTTATACTTGTTATATTGGATCAAGTATCACCCGGATATTTTGATGACTGTTATGCTTGATATATCTGATCAAGTATCACTCGGATTCATTAGTACCAATGGTTCCTTTTGTTAGCTGGTGGGAGTGGTAGAACCAATCTTGGGGGCTACCGTATTAAAACTCCTCATCAAATCAGTCGAGGAAAGTGGTAGATCCAGATTTACATATGGTGTTATTATTTTTGACTCACAAGATATTTTGTGATCTAAATACCTTCTGAGTCGGGGGCTATACCTACACCTAGTAGGTGGATTTTTCCCCTGCATATGGATATTATTTGGCGCACATTTCTTTTTAAAGATTCTTGAAGACCTTTACAAGTTTGTAGCTGTACATAAAAAAGGTTAATCATTTTCATGGCGAAGCATTAGTCAACCAACTAAAGATCAACAACTAACTTGCAAATCTCTCGGGGGCTACTATGGGATATATATACTAGGGATACCTCATCACTCGAATATATTGCCGAGTGGGCCGGGGTCTAATAAAGATAAAGACCCATGAAGATAACTACTCAGATTATTACTTGGAGTACATGACAAGTCAATACTAGAGATAGAAAGTTATAGATAGAATCCTAGTCGGAAATCATGTTGTAACCAACTAGGACACTTGACATGTAATCCTGCCCCCCGCATATATAAGGAGGGGCAGGGGCTCTCTCATAGACAACCAGATCATACCGCATACTACACCAAAGAACACAGGACGTAGGTTTGTAATCCTTCAGGAGGCTCGAACCTGTCTAAACCTTGTGTCTTGTGTGTCCATCGACTCTCGGTCTCGCGCATGCCTTTACTGATAAACAAGGATCATAGGCAGTCCTATGATCCACTATCGATATTAGTATCGACAGTATGGTCCTACAATCTGTGTCTGTTGTAATACGCTGAAATGTGCTTTGTCCACTGATTTGAGGTCACAGTCGATGAACGATCTATATCCTTTGATACCTTTTCTAGATAATCTACACTTATGATAAGATTCGGGGAGACCAATTGATCTGCTACCTTCATTAATGTAATTTGAGCAACATTCAATGATCTCCTTAGTTGTGTAGCCCTCGATCATAAAACCCTCTGGATGTGACCGAGTATGTATATAGCGTTTCAATACATACATGCACCTCTCAAACGGAGACATATGATGTAGGTAGACGGGGCTCAATGCAGAGATCTGATCTACAATATGAATCA
This sequence comes from Eleusine coracana subsp. coracana, assembly GCA_032690845.1. NCBI lineage: Eukaryota > Viridiplantae > Streptophyta > Magnoliopsida > Poales > Poaceae > Eleusine > Eleusine coracana. The sequence continues at coordinate 39,618,259 of CM064434.1, forward strand.
TGAAGTGTTCCATCGTATCAAAAGAATGATGAAGGTAAGATCATTTCAAGTATGCACATTGTTTCCTTTATGTTTGTCCCTAGGTCATTTAACTCGTCATTAGTTATCACGTTCCTCGATATCACGTTAAAGAAGTAGCAAAGGTGAGTTACACCCAACTTCAGCCATGACGATTTAACAACTCTAATGGCAATAGGGAGAAACAATGAAAGCATTACCTGACAATCATGAGTGTTGTACCCACTTATCTTAACTCTTCGTTGTTTACAAGATTCTTGATACTCAATGAGAAACCCTTTGGTACTTTAATCCCATTGAGACACTTACAGAATGTTGTTTTCTCATCAATCATAAAGGTGTAGGCTGCCGGGGGGGGGGGGGGGGGGGGGGGGGAGAAAGCACTTTTCATTAGCTTTTTCTTGCGGATGGAGCTCTAGTCTTATTCTCATCTCTACAAGATCTCTAGGTGCGCTGAGTCCATTCTTTGTCTTTCCAGATTGGTCGAGTATAAGTCTGCTAGTACCATCAAATACACTCTTCCCAATATGCATCCAATCAAAGGCATGATTCACTTCAAATTCTTTCCAATAATTGAAATATACGAAGAAAATAGATTTCTTCTTAAATGGAGTGAGACCTTTTGCCTTTTTGACTCCCTTCAATGGCTTTCCAAAAACAACATTGATGTTTTTAACAAGGTCAAACACGACCCTGCCAGTCCAATGTTGAGGTTCTATGTCATTCTCAACTTTGCCATCAAAGTGTCTAGCCATCACGCGATACCTGTGTTTTGCTGGTAAGAATCGATGGTTTCGCGTGTACACTGGCTTCTGGGATGCTGGAAGGTACAAATGTGATGTATCATCAACGCATATGAAACATGCCGCCTTTCGTTTGACCTGTCCCTATAGCGCCCTTAATGCCGGGGAATCACTCACTGTGCAAAAAATAATTGCTCTAAGCGTAAAGTACTCTCTTCGATACTCATCCCATATACAGAACCCCTCCAACCAGAGTTTCTACAGGTTTTCGAACAATGGCACTAAGAACACGTCTATATCGCTTTGAGATTCTCTTGGCCAGATATAAGAGTGGTCAGTAGTAGGTACTTACGCTTATGCCATAACCATGGTGGAATGTTGTACATTGCTAGTATCACTGGCCAAGTGCTATGCAGATTCCTCATTTGACCGAAAAGGTTCATCCCGTCTATACTCAATGCAAACCAATGGTTCCTTTTCTCATTAGAGAAATCTCGATGATTCTCATCAAACTTTTTCAATTGTGTTCCATCTACGGGATGCCTGAGCTTACCGTCCCCATTGCATGCATGGCATGTCATCATTGCTGCATCCCTGGGATTCGCAAACAAGTGTCTGATACGATCGACCATGGGTAAGTACAACATGACTAAGGCAGGAACCTTACTATCATCACTGTCACCGATGCTAGAACTACTTTTCCTTTTCTTCCCTTTTTGGTATCCTTCATGCCACCATGGGCATCACAATCATTATTCCTCTTGTAACGATTGCATTTGCACCTTGGGCATCTCACAACATCCTAATGCTCCTTTCGATACTATATGCAATAATTTGGACACGTGTGAATTTTTTGCACGCCCAACGAAAGTGGAGAAATTAGCTTCTTAACAAGGTATATAGTCCTTGGTAACAAGTTGGGCTTCAGTGACGCATCGGAAATAAGTTCCAACAAATCCGTGAAACTAGCGTCCGATCAGCCATGCATGGCCTTTAGCTTCATCAGCTCAAGTACAGTACGTAACACAGTAAACTCTTTACTATATCCATTAGATTTCTCATATAATGGACACTTTGATGCTTTCTCTATTCTATGAAAATTATCAAGCCCTTTAGTTGTATCGGCATTGATCAACACCTGTGGCTCAATGCGACATAACAACTCCTCAACATCAAAATCAGCTTCACCAGGTGACTCCGTCGCATTTGCACTAGGCGAAATGACAGCCTCAACTTCAACTTCAATATGCTCATCAAATTCCATATGACCACACTTTTCTCACCATGTTTTGTCCATCTCGTGTGCCTCTCAACAAAACCCCTCCACACCAAGTGTGAGTTGATTACTTCTATATCATTCCACAACTTCTGATTCTTACAATTAAAACATGGACAATATATATCAGTCATCCCATCACATCGAGCATGTTGTGCGGCCCCTTCGACGAATTTAGAGACTTCTCATAAAAATATTGGACCCAGTCTTGATGCCTCGTACATCCAAGATCTATCCATCGCGAACGACCTTGAACGAGAACTAAAAAAATATTTTAAATTAATTAATTAATTATATGTAACAAAATTATTAAGTATTCATTAAATAAATATATATTGAAAAATAAGTTATATAAAGTGAGAAATATTATACAAGGTAAAATGAAATAAACATCAAATTATTCTACATATTATTTAACTTTTATCGAGAATTAATAAAAATGAATATCTCTCTCGCCCGAACACTTTCTCTCTCTTCTAGTAAGCAAACTAGATCTTGATTCCTATTGACATAAAAACGGTACATATAGTAATTGTTTTTTTATAGTGATGAAAATAGATGATGTATGCCTTTATAAACTTGAACTACAACCTAATAGAACCATAGAAATCAAACAAATTTAGCCAAAATTTGATGAAAACCCAACAAACTTAAAATGCAAAATTCAACTTTATTTTCAAAATAATAGCACAAAAAAAATGTATGGGATGAGTTCCCCCTTGCTTCAGAGAGCAAATTTCTGCAAAAAAAAAAAAATGAACTCAAAACCTTTTCCCCTTGATTTTTGTGATTTGCCAAAATTTTCGGGCCACCACTTTTTGAGTGAGCATCAGAGCTGTCTGAACGTGGCTTTTATAGGCTGGGCACTTTATAGCGGGTCAATTGTTGCTATTATGCCTTTAATAATAATGGTTGGAATTGTCAATCGCCCCTATAAATATTGGTTATTTATAGCAGCGGTTGACAATATCAATTACCGCTATAGTAGGCTCTGTAGCGACAGTTTGCTTCATGGCGGGCCTCCTAGGCTCTGTAGTGGTAGCCCACTACGGCCTTTTGGCTACCGCCGCTAAGGCCCGTTTTGTGATAGTGTATGGAGACTGAGATTAGCTAGTCCTCTCAGACCTGTAAATTTAAGGTAGAGTGTGTTCCATCTCACGTAAGTGAAAGGGAAATGGTCCTATCTGAAATTTGAAGGTATTTGCCAAAAATTCCACTTTCTTATTTGACATATTTATATGCACCGTTACAGATTTCTTGTAGTTTAGCCCTTAAACTATATGAAGTCAGCATTATTGTGTGTAGAAAAGAGCCTTAATAAGAGACGAATGTCTTTGGCAGGTCACCATTGCCAACACGAGTGTCCTTTGCACCTTAAACTACTACAAATATAATCCACTTCCTGCTCTGTGCGGACTAGAAGATTCAAGAATAGTCCCTGATCGTTTGCTTTAGTTCGAATGGACTGTAGGAGGTCTACTGTTAATACAACATGCAATTCATGGCAAAGTATATCCTTCTTCCCTAGCTCCATTTTGTGAAGTGTGGAATATTTTCCTAGGGACTGATCTATTATTAAGAGAACTGAATGTCCAAACTAAAGTTTCCTTACTTCATACGAACTAGGTGTAAATCATCATTTAAATATTCGTCGGTTTGAAGGTATAACAGTTGGAGGTTATTGATATTCCAGAATTAAGTTTTCTTATTTCTTGAACGACCTAGCACTAGCAGTAATATTATTGAGGTAATCTAAAGTATGCAATCTTATCTGATAAGTTGTGATGTTACATGTTTATTTGGCGCACACAACAAAAAGTTTTGGCCAGTCACTCTCTAGCTGGTATAATGAATTGAATGTAGGCTCACAGCCCTCACTAGCTTCTAAATATTGAGTTGTGCCGCCCTAGCCGTCAAGCTGCCATGGATACAACTCAGGATGTCAACGTCAGAGCTTATGTGCCTTCTGAACTTGTAGTCAAAGGTGTCGCCTTCAACCTCTTCTTCGCAGAAGCCTCCTCCTTTTACATGGGCCATGGCAATAATTTCCATGGCCTATCAAATTAACTACAGCTACTAATGGTTGTTAGTAATTTTGTCGTCTGATGCAATTAATTAAATTTGCTAACTGACTTGAATGTCCTCTTCTCTTGATTTTTAAAATTGTCAATCTGATCTCAAGCCTCTGTCACCATTGAGTAAATGATTTTGCTGCCGATGCGGCACTATACCTATGGAGATCAAATCTCTTTGTCATCATCCCATTTGATGCCCCTGTCATTTGGGATAATGCCACGCAAATATCATTTTGTGAAATAATATAATAGTTTTATTTTTTTGGAAGCTGCAGGGAGATCTTAAAGCACGTTCGGCGATCTCATTTTACGTTTCTCGTAGTGGCGTTGCATTGGGACATGTGAAGGAAGATGGGTTGCCACTACTACTCGGCTAATTTTACACTAGGTAGGAGGCGAGCTCCGCTGCGCCCCTTTATATTTTCTAATATGTTTTATTTTTTTTAGATTGTAGAGGTGAAAGAATAAAAATAGTTTGACAAAATGCTAATACTTTGACATGATTATATTACGTGTCATTTGAGATGCTTTAAATGGAGATAGAGCATAAGCATGCTTTATTATTTATATGGCAGATCTAAGGTCCCTAATTAAAACATTTGAATACACGTCCACGTACCCATCAAAATAATAATTTATTTGCATCAAATTTTATGTTTTTAAATGACCTAATTTGAGTAAGGATCTATGAAAAACGAATATGGAGCTATCATCTTATTTCTAAAACAATATTTACTTATATTTCTATATAGTTTATTTAGTGTGAAAACTGATATTGTGTAGCATAAAAGAATGAAAGTAACTTTTTATTTGAGATCATGAAAGTAACTTTCTTATGTTAGGTATTTGCATGCCTGTGACCTACTGGTGGGGTCATCAGATTGGTTTGCACTTTAGTAATTAGCTTGAGCAGCATTGGGTGCACCTAGCTAAATGTTACTCACGTGTGCATGTCATGGCCGGTGGCAGGACCATGCAAGTGAAGACGTTTTCAAGTCGAGATCAAGTCGTTTGAGTATAGTACACCGGTGTCGTTTCGACAGCGGCAAGACTTGCTGCATGGCTTACGACAGAAGATAAGTTGAAGTTGGAAGGAGCAGAAGCTTCTACATCAAGTTAAGAGTCATAGTTAGAATGTTAGATTAGATTTCTTATTCTATTACAGGTTGTGTCCTTATCGTACACTAGTTGGGCTGTTAGGCAGGTGTGCTATATAATGCCACTGTATGCATCAATGAAAGGGAGGAAAAAATTTAGCCAAAACAATTCGTATCTCTGAGCCTTGCTAGTTGGCAACGTTGGCACGACGGCACCGGCTTGTAAGCGCGCAATTCAACATGTGCGATCTCGGCCTCCCATATTCCACCCGTATAATCTACGTTCTACAAGTAAGACTCGTCTAGTTACTGGGTGGATCTAGGTGAATTTAACCTTCACCAGAATCTGCTTGGTCTCCTTCCTCGGTATTTTCTTCTCTAGTCAGAAGTTTCACCCTCGCTAGACCCAGCATCCATGTCGACAACAAATTTTTTTACCACACGATCTTCATCAGGGGTGAGTGCATTGGTGTGGGTTTTCTCTGATTATGTGAAAAAACTGGGTTTGTACGGTCTTCCGGTGTTCGATGCTGTGTTGATAGCGATCATTAAAACTGGCCTCATCCCTTCATGCTCTTCACTCGGGTGTCGGGTCACACGCCGCCTCTTCCGCTCCTCTTTCTTTCCTTCTCTCAACTTCGGTCACGCCACCCTCTTCACCTGCCTTCCTTTCCTTTCTGCTGGTTTCGTGTCTCTGCCGCTGACGTCCAGTTGCTAGGTACCATTCGTTCTTCCTTTCTCTCGGTTTCTTCCTTGCGATTCCATCTGCTGTATTCTTTTTCCACCTGCATTTTTTGGTGAAATCTGGTGTCGTTGTTGATTGATTTCGTCTTCCTGGATGTTGTGGTCTGTGATTGATTTACATTGTCTTCTTTAGGTGATTCATTTTAGCCTCTCTGATGCGCCTTCTTCCCTTCTTGTTTAGGCGTCGTCTTTTTGTGTGTGTGTGTGTGTGTTGTTACTTCATGATCTATTGTCGTCTATGTCCTGCTTCCTTTTACTCCACCTCTTAATCCGGCAATTTAAGGTTTTTGGAGTCCAATTTGTTTTTCTTGATGGGTCGCTGGTAGGGATTGCCATCATTTGGAGTTCCATGTGAAATATGAGTCGGTTTGGATAGTCCTTTGTTTTTCGTGGTGTCCCTGATTCTTTTTGCTCTGTACAGTGCCTTAATATTGATTGTTTCATGTGGAATCTTGTGGTCGCAGGTTGATCCATATTTTGGATTGGCGAGGCATGGATCCATTTTGGGAGTTCTTTTGCATGTTGCTGGCCTCCATGATGGAAGGAGTGGGATGGGGTAAGTTTGGTATGTTCCCTTCTTTTTTATGTGGTGTGTGTTTGTTGGCCTGAGCTTTTCAATGTCATGTGCCCTTGTTTTCATATTGTTTTTGTCCTGTGTCACCATCATGCTTGTTATTCTTCATCCTGCTTCCAGGTTGGAGCCTTTTGCTCTTCTTATTCCGTCGTGCATTATTGTTTTGTTCCGTGCTATGTGTTTTACGTTAAGAGGTGTTCCTTCTCCCTATATATACTGTATTCATACCAGGGTGGATTATTTTTCCCACCGTTAATAGGGATCACCATTCATTGTAGGGTTCCTGTTTTCCGTGCATATATTTACCTGCCTGTCATATTTACAGTGAGTGGTTACTCCTTTAACTTGATTATCTGTAGTTCGTACAGGCCTTGTGTGCTGTCTTCTTTTTTGTTTCAGATCTTGATGAGTTGTTGTTCAGGCAGTTTCATTTATTAGTTAGTGTGTCAGAATATAGCCGCCTATTTCCTTCTTTCTTCAGTCTTCTGTGTTTGTTTATTCAGTACCCTGATCAGCTGTAGTTTCTTTGCACCATATGTTCTTAGTTTCCTGTTCAGTGTGACCGTTCTCGAGTGTGACAGTTTGTCTAATTACTCGCTTGGATTACCTTAGTCTGTTGTACCGTGTGTAATTCGAAGGGAGGGGGAATATTTTCTTTCCTGCTTATGGTGCTGATTGAAGCAGCACACCTAACCAGTCCAACCCAAAAGCTTAAGCGATTGAGAAGGGACTCAGACGGCTTTATAGCTCAACACCGCCCCGCGCACACGCAGCTCACACGGGTGCAGTGCTGCCCTACTCTGGCGCAGCGTGAGAAATGGGTGGTGCAGTGGAATGCGGGAACCGGGGCTCAAACTCGAGACCTCCTGGCTCTGATACTATGAAGCAGCGCACCTAACCAGTCCAACCCAAAAACTTAAGCAATTGAGAAGGGCCTCGAGCGGCTTTATAGCTCAACACTGATTTATATGTCCTTGTTCATTTATAGTAAACTGATTTTCTATGATTTATATATGTCCTGTTACTGTTTTCTTCCATTCCCTACTTATGTAGATTCATGCTCAACTACTATTATCATCTTTTCTGATTATATGCGGACATGGCAACCTGTTTTCTTTTCCTCTTCTCATACCTCTGTCCTTGTTGGGCTCCATCTTCTTACCATTTTGTGTACTTTTAATTTTTACTGTTACCTTTAGTTGGTTCAATTTCCAGCGCAGTTATTTATTACTGATTATGTGATATAGTTCCTAAACTATTCCGTTTTTCCTTGCATGCCCCTATTTAGGTGCCGATGCTTCAAAGGTCTTGTTGCCAACTATTGCCAGATTCACTCGGGTGTTCGCCATCATCAGAGTAGTGTCTTTTGTCTAAGGTGTGGTTCTATCTTAATCTTGGTCTTATGCTCTCAAGATGTTCTGAAGGTTATCGTATCATATTGTTTACTACTGCTAAATCCTTTATTGTTTTATGTTGTCGTATTGTGAACAGTACCATAAGAGGGAGGATATTTCCTTTTTTTTTTTCCTATGTTGGTCTATGTGTTCTTTTAAATTTATTAATCTGATTATTATAATTTGCGAATGCTCTCTCAATGTCCTCTTTCATTTTATGTTTGGATGAATCCATGCTTAAGTATTCTCATCTATAAGTCTGTGATTTTGTGAGAATATGGCAACCTGTTTCTTTGTCTTCCCACGCCTCTATTCTTGATTACTTAGTACTGTGGTTAGATGTAGTTCGTCCATTTTCTATACGTTGTTCACTTTTATCCTTAATTTTCGCTGGTTTATTTTCCACAATTGTTATTTTGGCTGATGGGAATATTGTCTGCAGATATCGAGTATCATTTGATAAAGTCTATGAACCTGATGAAGTCAACAATGTGTCAACATCTGGGGCAATTGGTTTACTTGCGATGAAGAGGCACGTGAGAGTGCTGCAACCCATGCACTTATCCACTTACAGAGTTCTATTAAATTTGAGATTATTATAGACTTCAGTTATGGTGTCATGAAAAGCTTAGTCTAAGGCAACCAGCATCTATCAGTAAAATGCACTGCTATACCAAAGGTGATAGAAGATATAATCCTTGCTTGGACAACCATGAGTAATGGAATGAGTACTGCAGCTGAAACTTTAAAATCAGAAGTTATAATATATCACAGTGCTGCACCCAATCCTATCAGTGAATCCTCCGCCAACTGTCTTCCTCTCAGTCTTAACCAAGTAGCTGAGCAGTTATATCAACTGCACCAGGAGAATCTGAAACTTATACACGATCTTCGTAGCCCTGTCAATGATTTAATTACTGAACTCTTATCGCTCAACAAAAATAATGGACAACTGACTGCAGGTTAGTAATCTATATCCAATAGTTTGGTTGTTACATAACTGTAAAATGCCACTCATCTATTATATTACAGAAAATAAACTAAATTCAGTTTCTACTTTCACTAGTTGAAATTCTCTCTGTTAGGCTGTTACTATCACTATTCCTGCTACCACAAAGTTGAACGAGATGCTATCTGCACTTCGCAAGAGTATAAAGTTATTGTTGAATTTTATTATACCGTTGTCGCATCCTGCATGTTCTACCCATCCACTAATGCTCTTCTCGCTTCGACTCTTCAAACTATATATGGTTTTCCATGTCAGGATGCCCATAATGCTCACCAAAGTGCAGCTCAAAGATCAATTGAATATATGAATAGAAATTACCATATCCAGCTTACTGACTACAACTATGGAAAAAAAGGAATCTGTATTAGATAACAAGAGGGCACATATTAATAAAGCAAAGAGCTTGACAACAGCAATGATTGATCCATATGACTGTTGGCGATGTGGATCAGTCTACAAACTAGGATTAGTGATTAACATACTCGAAAAGATAATCACTGGATCAGAATCAACAAGTCCTCTAGATAGTGTTCCTTTAATGATAAACCATATGGTCGAATTGTCAACCAACATTCAGTGTCAGTTGAATGCAGCTCACCAGATCATTATCAGGGTTATTGACAAAGTATGAACCTATAATGGGTATGACCACGAGGAGCTACTGTCGCGTCATGGTTTAGGACCTCTATTACAGCTCTATAAATAAATAATATCATCAGATTTATGTATATATTATTATGGCTATATCTGTCTTTTTAGAATTCATAATTATACGACTTATGTATGCAGATCAAATATAATTCTATGTATTGTCTATAAATATGTATTTTTAAGTGCTATATATGCAAAACTTTTTAAAAATGTTGTCTATCCTTATCATTCTCGTAGTGTCTATCTGTCCTTCCTGGTTTGGTAAGTCAAAGAAATGGACCTTTCAGGATGCTATGAACCATGCAAGTGGTCAGGGTGCTTCAAATGCAGAGAAATGGGAAAATAAAGCTTAAGTCAGGCTCTTGGACACTAGAAGTGGCAGTGGAGAAGGATCGACTAAGGTTGGAAGCTTGGAAACAAAGTCAAGAGGACAAGGAGTTCAGCTTCAGGACTAGTCGCTGTAATGTATGGAGAGGTCACCATACGGAATGATGACCGGACAAAAGAGTTGATGGAGTCTCCATAAGGTACGGCGAGGTTGTTGTAAGATATGGTGAACCCATAGGAAATTTATACAAATAGACTTCTTATTTGTATAGATTTCAGTGGACGTCGTAAGGTATGGTGACCCAGAGGAGAGAAAAGTGGTTTGGACTCGGAAGTTTTTTCTTGAAGTTATGACGAGGTTGTTGTAAGCAATGGTGAGTCAAAAGCAATGACTGGCCAGAAACAAGCTCTCTGTATAAATTACTGCGAGGTCGCCATAGTGTACGGTGATGAAAGAGGATTTCATGTACAGAGGCACTGGAGATCAGGAGTAACTGTAAGGAGGAATGGGAGGCCACAATAATATATGGTGATTGTTTCCTAATGTCATCATAATGTACGGAGTCTTGGAAACGGCTAGTATAGTTGTTGTGGCCTATATATAGCTATTGTTGGGGTCTTGGAAATCTCTCTTGGCCATTTGGGCTGCCGGGCAAACCTGTAGAGAGCTAAGAGGAGAAGATAAGACACTTGGGCAAAGATTGGGGGAGCTATCTTTGAGTGTCTTGTAGAGTGAGCATCCCTTCATCTCTAGTATAGGGTGGTTGTGTAGAATGATTAGTCTTGTTAGTCTTGGTCCATGAGAGGATCTAGACTAGCTAGGTGTTGGTGATCGGGCCTATCAAGTATGCTAGGTTGTGAAGGCCATCACAAGTTTGTACAAGGTTGGAGTTCACTTTTGAAAGGAGCGTCAACAAGTGAGCGCCTGTATGTGCACTCCAGGAGTGCAACAAGTCCTTGGGGAGGTAATTTCATGTTCGAGGAACAACGATTCGCAATCGTGCCATCACTTCAAGAGTGATGCGAGGTTTTGTACGAGAACTCCACTGTTGAGTGGCGAGAGGGATCAATACCCCAACAGGAGTCAGTGAAAAGACTGAGTGACCGAGGGGGGGGGGGGGGGTCGGGAAATCGCACTATGTACCAAATTCATCAATTCTTAAAACCAACCACTCAAAACAAGTCCTATGCAATTCCAGTGGTGATCACACTAACAAGATAATAAACCTATGAAAGGAACAATGACCTAAGCATACTAGTGGATCACACAAAGGCAATACAACTCCTATGCAAGCTAGTAATCAAAGACAAGCAGAAGCACACAACAAGCTAGCAAGGGAGCCTTCTCATCCAAAGCTACTCGCTTATAAAGTACAAGATAAGCACACAAGCATGAGTAGCACAATATATACTAGGGTTATCAAACAAGCCAATGCAACTCCTACACATGCTAGTGGTCAAATGTGGAAGCTAAAGCACAACTAGCAAGTAAGAAGCCTATTCATGCAACTCTACAAGATAATCAACTAGAGCAAGGTAAGCATACAAGCATAAATAGCATGATATGTAAATGCGAAAAGTAATGCATCAAAGTAAGGAGTAGAGTAGGAGATGGCTCATGATTGTTTCTCGAGGTCTTGGAAGGATGGCGCCTTCCTCTACTCTCGTTGGACCACTCCCACCAGAGTCCCGGTCCCTCCCGCCACCAATGTGGAGTTCTTGCCCACGAGACCGCAATCACTCCCGGAGTGAAGAGACGGTGCGCTTCACCGCTACCACCAAGCCACAAGCTCACCTATCTCAAGAACTTGCCGGACTCCTCGATCCGACATAGGCACTAACTACGGATGCCCCTTTCATCGGCGGGCTCAAACCTTGTACAAACATGTGATGGCCTTCACAGTCGATCATGATAGGCTCGATCACTGATAGATAACCGGTGTAGGTCTCACCATAGACCAAAAGTAACAACCAAGATCAGACCCTTAAAGGCACTGATGTGAATATGGCCCGATCTTCCGAGAGGTAAGGGGATAAACTCGAATTTGGGGAACTCGGCGTCGACGACCCGGCTTGATTCAGACACGATCCAACCCCGCAACCGTTACACCAAGCATGACTTGATTGTTCCTGCAAGCGAAATCGAGAACACAAGCAAGAGAGGATAAACACGCAATCTGAAATTGCAAATATGGATGAAGCGAATCACAAGAAAAGGTTCAAGCTCTGAACACAAAAGGACTAATCGCCACAGTGGTGTAGAACAAGAATAGGGACCCTGGATTACTGTAAAAGGACTTGTCGCCATAGTTACAATAATCTGATCAAGTTTCTCTCTAGAAAACTGAACTAAACAAAACCCAAAACTAAAAGACGGTGGCTACTGAGTTTATGTAGGAACCAGGGACGTCTTAGGGTTTGGGGCGACCAGGGGGGCACCCATAACATGGGTTTAAGGCCCGACACGATACATGGCCAAGTTGGCCCAAAATAGGTGGCGCAGCACCTTGTCATGGTCATATATTATGACTCACGACACTTCTTGAGCTAGGACCAGAAACAAAATGACGCATGACAAGGTGTTGCGCATCAATGAACGCCTCGTTTGGACGAACGCGACGCATGTGGGAGATATCATCAAAACCGTGAAGGGGTGCCGTCTGAATCCGGGACGAACACGACGACCATGTTGGTGACGACTTGTAACTTGGGGAAGGCCATGATATGCGCGTATCCAGCATGGTGATGTCCTTATCAGACACCCTAGCCTTGAATATGCATCAATGCTCAAGTTACTCTCACTAGCACTCTCAAGATATGCAATTTCTCCTCCTAGTGCTCTTTTCTTTTTCTCTTGGCTCTCACCAAATGATCCAAGCAATTCCACTGGCCAAGAGAGGTCTCCAAGAGCCCATCATTAAAGTTATATGGGCTTTGAACCTCTAACTAGACGTTGCTTCACGAAATTAGCTCTCTAGGCCAACTGACCGGACTATCCGGTCACTGCCTGACCAGACCATCCGGTCACTGCTGTTCCTGCTGCAACGGCTCTACCCACTGCTGACCTCCATGCTGACCAGACCGTCCAGTCAGTTTCTCTCCCCACTACAAAAACATTTGCAGGGCACTGCTTCCTCTCTGTCCCATGGAAGTCACTAGATCAGCCCAACCAGTCTCTTCAGACTTCAGGACAGACAGATTCTTTGCTGAATCTCTTCTCTGGATTCCCCTATTATTCTAGTGACTGTTCGGTCCGATCTCTAGTAACCCCTCTATCTGGCCACTATGTCCAGAAGTTGAAAGTCTTCGACCTCGCTTGACTTTGTTTCTCGACTTCTCCGAACAGCTCCTTGGCTTCTCCACTATCACCTAGTGCCTATGATTTCACTGAGCATTGTAAGGACCGAAGGCGAATCGAGAGGGGGGGGGGGGAGGTGAATCAGTAAGTTGCTCATGAAACCAAATACTTTAATTCACACTACTTGAGTCTAATAAGCGTTGCAACCTAAACAATTCTAGTAGGCCAAGACCCTACACATGGTAGTGTTCATGACAAAAGAAAGCGTGGAAGCCAAACACACTAACCTATGCAAGCCACAATTCAACCTAGTTACTAGAGCACACAATTGCGGATTAGTAAAGAGAGGGTCAAGGAATGCTCATGATTTTTTCCCGAGGTCTCGAAAGCATGGCGCCTTCCTCTACTCCTCGTTGGACCACTCTCGTTGTAGTTCCAGTCCCTTCAGCCACCAAGTGGAGTTCTCGACCACGAGCCCGCAATCACTCCTGGAGTGAAGACACGGTGTGCGTCACCGCTGCTATGAAAGCACAAGCTCGCCTCCCTCGAGAACTTTCTGTACTCCTCGAGCCGACACGGGCGCTCACTATTGATGCCCCTTTCACTGGCGGGCTCAAACTATGTACAAATATTTGACGTCCTTCACAACCGATCACAATAGGCTCGATCATTAACACCTAACCGGTCTAGATCTCACTATAGACCAAGAGTAACAATCTAGATCACACCCTCACGGACACCCTAGCCTTAGATGTGCAAGATGCTCAAGTTACTCTCACAAGCACTCTCAAGATGTGCAATATCTCGTCCTAGTGCTCTCCTTTTTTCCTCTTGGACCTTACCAAATGCTCTCAGGTATTCAGTTGGTCGTAACTACGCACCCACTTATATACCGCAAGAGGACGGTGTACGATTGTAGCATTTTTCCCTTGATTTGAGTATTTCAAGGTTTATCGAATCCACTAGGACCTTATAGATAATTAAACAAAGTTAACAGTAAGAGATCTAACCAGTGCAAGGGTGCGCTAGACAGCAAATCTGTCATTGCATCGATCAGCACACTGGTGGATCTATCATTGCGTCGATTGGCGCAGGTGTTGAGCCGATTGACACATAGGTGAATCTAAGCCAAAGTGCGCCAGATACCTTGTAAGCCTAAGATGTTAAGTGAGTAGCCAAGTATCTACAAGTGAGATCGTAACCAAAAAGTCTAATCGAATAGCATCATAATGGATAATTACATGGATCAATGAAAACCTATAATGAATAAGACCACCCTGCTTTCCAAGCGGATCCCGATTTATCGTTGCCGAGAGGAAACCCTTAATCACACGAGTATCTTACCCTACTCAACTATCCAATAGTGTTGCGTAGGCTTAGTGCTGTCACCGCTAAACCACACTACTAGCATCATCAAGCAACCATAACCAATTCAATGTCTGAATACTATCCTAATCACCACGATTAAGATAATATCTACTTAGCCAATAACTAAGCAATTGGAATAAGCATATGCATGATTGTAGAATCAAGATAGACAAATCACCAAAACCATCATCAACATATTCAATAATCCTTGAGATACATAGAGTAAGATTCATCCCGCTCGAGATGGCCTATCTTGACGGATCAACTCTTAACACCAATGATTCTTGAAACTCAACCAGAATGTACAAGTATTTATAGAGGTTCTACTCGTAAAGGACTCGGTTTCTAGCAAATAAGGTGGTTGCGCCGATCGGCGCAAGCCGTGTCATCTCTGGTTTTTTCTCCGAGTCGGTTCCTCTGTCTTCCACAGCTGGCATGTGGGTTTTTTCCTCCGAGATAAAGTCTTGTATAGCATGTCGAGATCTTGAAGTTCCATAAATCTTCTAGACAAATATCTTTAAGTGTCTTGCGCAGATAAACTTCCATAAACATGTGGAATGGCCCTCGGTCACATCTGGGGGACATTCCTCGCCGCGAGGGTTCCGGGAGAGAGCGGGGAGGAAGGCGATGCTCACCGACACGTCGCACGGGTACGGGGGAGGCCGGGAGGCGGTCAGCGGTGGAGGAAGGCGTCGGCAGCGGTCGGCGTTCAGCGGGGGGGGGGGGGGGGTGGCTTCGGTGGTCGCGATCAAGCGGGGAGGAGTAGGGAAGAGGCGGCGGAAAAAGGGCGGTGCCGAGGGTCCTATTTATAGGCGCGGGGAGGAGGAATTGAGCCGGTGCAGGGGGGGGGGGGCTCTCCTGCCATCAATGGCCACTAGCGCCATTGATGTGCGCGGGGTGCAGTAACGGCCGAAACGGCTAAAAGATGGGGAGGGGAGGGGAAGCGGAGGAGCGCACGGCGTTCAGGCGCCGGTTTTGGGAGCCGGGGAGGCGGGGTGGAGGGGAATTGTCGGGGCTGGGTTTGGTTGGCGGCGGGGGAAGAGAGAGGGATGAGAGATGGGGGACGACAGGCGGGGCCGGCGTGCCAGAGAGAGAGAGAGCGGGAGGGGAGTGGGCCGCGGCGTGCACGCTGGGCCGGCCGGGATTTGGGCCGCGGGGCTGGTTGGGCTGCGGGAGGGGGAGAGAAGGGAAGGGAAGGCAGCCTGGTCCGAGAGAGGGGAGTAGGGAGAGGGGAGGAGAGCTCTGGGTGTGCTGAATTGGTGGTTTCGGCCCAGTTCTGGTTTCTTTTCTCCTTTTTCTTTTCTTTCCTAATTCTTTTCCTCTCTAAATTCTATTCTAATTTCAATTCCTAATTCCCTAGTCACTAATTAATAATTAACTAAATGCATAATGCAATAAAAATCTATATGAACATGTCATGCTATGCAAATGCAACAATTAATTTAATTTATTATAAAAACAATTTGTCCTAGGTTATTTAATTAAACTTCTAAATG
Organism: Eleusine coracana subsp. coracana; assembly: GCA_032690845.1. Classification (NCBI taxonomy): domain Eukaryota; kingdom Viridiplantae; phylum Streptophyta; class Magnoliopsida; order Poales; family Poaceae; genus Eleusine; species Eleusine coracana. The sequence goes on from CM064434.1 coordinate 39,634,329, forward strand.
CTAATAGTTGGCATTTTTAGAATTTACAAAAAAATAGGGTGTTACAAACCTACCCCCCTTACAATGAATCTCGCCCTCGAGATTCGGAAAGATCGGTGAAAAGGTGGGGAAACTCGGCTTTTAATTCTTCTTCACGCTCCCAGGTGGCTTCTTCTTCGGTGTGATGGTTCCATAGCACTTTGCGCATTCGGATCACCTTGTTTCTTGTAACTCTCTCAACAACTTCTAAGATCTTGACTGGTTGTTCCGTATATGTGAGGTCTTTCCAAAGGTCTATTTCATCGACAGGGAGTTGTTCTTCAGGCACTCTTAAGCACTTCTAAAATTGGGACACATGGAACACATCATGCACATCCGTGAGATACGAGGGTAGCTCCAACTGATATGCAACTTCTCCTCTTCTATCGAGGATCTTGAAAGGGCCGATGTAACGCGATGCTAACTTTCCTTTGACTTTGAAGCGTCTAACACCCCTCATGGGTGATACCTTGAGATACACGAAATCTCCAATCTCGAAGGATAGGTTTCTTCGCCTACGATCGGCGTAGCTTTTCTGCCTTGACTGTGCAACCATTAGGTTCTCGCGTACAATCTTAACTTGTCTTTCTACTTCTTGTAGTATCTCAGGTACGAAGACTAGGTTCTCTCCTGTCTTGTTCCAGAGTAGAGGTGTCTTTCCATATAGGAACTCAAAAGGCGCCATCTCTATACTTGCTTGATAACTGTTGTTATAAGAAAATTTTGCATAGGGTAAGCTCTTGTCCCAACTCTTTCCATATTTCAATGCCCAAGCTCTCAACATGTCTTCTAGTATCTGGTTCATCCTCTCAGTCTATCCATCAGTCTGAGGGTGATATGCAGAGCTGAAGTTCAACTTGGTGCCAAGAGATTCATGTACTTTCTCCCAAAACCTCGAGGTGAACTCAGAGCCTCTGTCCGATACTATCTTCTTAGGGACTCCATGTAAACACACTATGCTTGACATGTATAGTTCTGCCAGCTTCGCACCACTATAAGTTGTCTTGACGGGAATGAAGCATGCCACCTTGGTTAAACGATCAACTATAACCCATATAGAATCATATCCCGACTGTGTACGGGGTAATCCAACTATGAAGTCCATACCGACTTGTTCCCATTTCCACTCAAGAATCATTAGAGGTTGAAGTAATCCGGCGGGTCGTTGGTGTTCTGCCTTGACACGTTGACATGTGTGACATACGACAACATACTCTGCGACATCGCGCTTCATGCCATGCCACCAATAACGAGTCTTCAAGTCTTGATACATCTTAGTACTTCCTGGATGAATGGAGTATGCAGAATCATGTGCTTCCCGTAGGATTATGTCACGAAGGGGCTTCTTGTCTGGCACACATATTCTTTTACCTATCCATATAGTACCCTTCTCATCTTCTGTGAAGTCGGTAGCTTTTCCTTCCTTAATAAGCTTTCTGATCTCACTTAGCTTCTCATCTTCTAGCTGTCCCTTGCAAATTTCTTCATCGAGAGTTGGTTCCACTTCCATTGCAACAACCTCTAACTCATTCACAAACCCAAGGTTCAGTCGCTCAAACTCCTTGTAGAGCGCTGGCGATAGCCTTTCCACGATTAACTGACTACAATAGGTCTTTCTACTCAGGGCATCCGCAACAACATTCGCCTTCCCTGGATGATAGTTAATACCCACATCATAGTCCTTAATCAACTCTAACCAACGTCGTTGTCTTAGGTTCAACTCCATCTGAGTGAATATGTACTTGAGACTCTTGTGATCCGTATAAATCTCACAACGATGACCATGAATGTAGTGCCTCCAAATCTTTAGAGCATGTACCACTGCCGCTAATTCCAAATCATGTGTTGGGTACTTCTCTTCATGCTTCCGTAATTGCCTAGAGGCATATGCCACAACATGACCTTCCTGCATGAGCACACATCCTAGTCCTTGCCTGGATGCGTCACAGTATATGTCAAAACTCTTACTGATGTCAGGTAAGATTAAGACAGGGGCTGACGTTAATCTCTTCTTCAATTCTTCAAAACTGGCTTGACAACGCGGAGTCCACTCGAAACTCTTGTCCTTCCCTAACAATGTTGCCATTGGTTTTGCTATCTTAGAGAAGTCCTTTATGAATCGCCGATAGTATCTGGCTAATCCAAGAAAACTTCTAATCTCCTTTACTGTCTGTGGTGGTTTCCAATCTAGAACGTCCTTTACTTTGGCTGGATCGACTGACACTCCTCCAGCAGAGATCACATGACCGAGAAATGCTACCTCCTTCAGCCAGAATTCACACTCAATTTGGCATACAACTGGTGTTCATGTAGCTTCTCTAGAACTAGCCTCAAGTGTTCCTCATGCTCTTCTTTCTTCTTTTAAAACACCAAGATGTTGTCAATGAAAACCACAACAAACTTATCCAAGTATTCCATGAACACCTTGTTCATAAGGTAAATGAAGTAGGCCGGTGCATTGGTCAACCCAAATGACATTACCGTATACTCATATAACCCATATCTTGTTCGGAAAGCCGTCTTGGGTATGTCTGATGGTCTGATCTTCAATTGGTGATACCCGGATCGCAGATCAGTCTTGGAGAATACACAAGCTCCTTTCATCTGATCGAACAAGTCTTTAATCCGTGGTAGTGGATACTTATTCTTGATGGTCACATCATTAAGAGAACGATAGTCCACACACATCCTTTGAGTCTTATCCTTCTTCTCGACAAAGAGTACTGGAGCTCCCCACGGTGAGGAACTAGGGCGAATGAAACCTTTCTCTAGTATCTCATGTAATTGTTTCTTTAGTTCTACCAACTCATTAACTGGCATCCTATAAGGCCTCTTAGATATAGGAACAGTTCCTGGTATTAAGTCGATAACAAACTCTATGTCACGGTCTGGTGGCATACCTGGAAGTTCTTCAGGAAAGACATCAGGGAAATCACAAACCACTCGTATCTCTTCTATAGGTGTGCCGGTGGTTTGGTTTAGTATGACCTCCTTGGCAGTAGAGTTGGCTGCTACGAACTCAACCTTGGTATCCTCTGCACTAGTCAGCTGTACCGACTGCTTGGTGCACTGTATCACTCCATCATACTTGCGTAACCAATCTATTCCAAGTATTATATCTATCCCCTTGGAGTCTAGGATTATGAGATTAGCTGAGAAGTCTACCCCCCTTATTTTAAGGGTGACCTTTGGGCATATTTGATTGGTTCTCATTTCTCCACCAGGAGAGCTAACTAGGATGGTATGCTTCATAAGAGCAATCGGTAGGTTGTGCTTTGCCACATATGTAGATGTTATGAATGAATGTGATGCTCCTGAATCAAACAAAATGGTTGCAGGTTGAGAGTTAGCTAAGAACATACCGAGCACCACATCTGCAGCTTGCTCAGCTTCCTCAGTAGTGACATGATTTACACGCCCTCCAGCATAATTCTGCTGTCCTTGATTGCCTGGGAGCATGTTGGTTGGGGCTTGCCTTGGTGCATTGTTCAGTTGAGGACACTGTCCCATGAAGTGACCTTCCTGTCCGCAGTGATAACATCCGCGCTTCGCACCATTAGTGTTTCTAGAGGTAGGGTGGTTCTGGTTTTGTGGAGCTGTTGGGACCGTGGGGCGGGGTTCTTCCTGATAGGTGGGGCGAGGTGCCTGCTGCTGATTAGGACGAGGTGCCTGGTAGTTGGAGTGTTGCATTGGAAAGTTGGGGCATGGAGCTTACATAGGTGGCCTGACAGTGTTGGGAGCACGGTGGTATGGGTTGGGAGATGACATCATGCGGGGGCGAGTGTTACTACCAGATGATTGTCCTTGGAATGGCATCTTCCTCTTGCCTTCCCTCTCAATCTCATTGCGTTTGTTCTCCACAACAATGGCCTTGTCCACCAGTTTTTGGAAGTTTACATAGTCATTGTTTATCAACTGAAACTGGATGTCATTCTACAATCCCCTCATAAACATATATTGCTTCTTCCCATCGGTGTTTACCTCCTCAGGAGCATACCTGGACAGCTGGATGAACCTATTCAGGTATTCACTTACTGACATGTTCCCCTGTCTCAGGTCTTGAAATTCTTGTCTTTTTAACAACTTAATGCCCGTAGGAACATAGTGAAAGCGGAAATTATCCTTGAACTCAATCCAAGTGATGCTTTCCACATCAGCATGAGCATTACAATATGCTTCCCACCAGTCTGCGGCTACACCATACAGCTGATGAGCTGCAAAGAGAACCTTCTCTCGATCATTGCATTGAGCGATCATCAACTTCTTCTTGATTGCCTTGAGCCAATCATCCGCTTCTATCGGATCCTTGGATTAGGAAAAGGTAGGTGGCCTAGTCCTTAGGAACTCCCCCAATCTATTCTGGGGTGGAGGTGGAGGTGGCGGTGGGGGTGCATTGTGGTTCTGCTGGTTGTTGTGGTTCTGTTGTATAGCGCCCAAAGTTTGGATCATTGTCTGCATGAGCTGAGTCTGCATGGCCAAGAATTGCTCAAGGTTCGAAGCATTATTGCCATCCTCGTTGCTCTGATTGCTACCTACACCGTGGCCTCTAGTGCGAACCATCTGATAGAATAGGTGGTGGAGTTAGCGTGAGACGAGGTGTGGTAATAGCGAAAAGAAAGATCCCCATCTAAATGTATCAAGGAATGATAAGTAAAATATAGTTCATTTAATGAGCAACCAAATAATGAGGTTGTGGACAAGGTGCTGAGGCATCCCACAACTCACATCAAGCATACTTATTTAACCAAGCCACGAAGTTCATTACATCACACTATGAAAATAAATCGATCTAAGCGTTTGATTGTTACAATCTTTATTCATGGGTAAGGGAATCTCCTAGGTACGGGAGTTGACTTCGTCGGAGACCGAAGGTAGGGAACTTGCGTGCTTCGGGGAGTTTGCAGTCCAAGTGCGGATACCAGAGGAGTAGAGGTCACTCTGCTCGCCCATCTTGACTCGCTGGTCGCACTTTATGTAATCCTCAGTATCACGCAGCCTCTTCCGAAGAGTGAGGTTTTCCCTCTGTAGTGATTCCATAGCGCGGCTTAAGTCTATCATGATTCCCTGAGTCTCATCCATCTCCTTGGTGCTCACATACCATTTTGTAGGAGCGACAGTGTACTTCTCTGTGCCTGGCTTCCGATGGGGAATGTGGGCAAAACTTGTCCTTGCTATTCCATGGCGGTGAGTGTAGCAGAGGTTAGTGAGAGCCCTCCAAGCAGCGTCGTCCATCGCGGCCCCACGAGTAGCCCTAGGGGTGCGGCTACGGTGAGTAGATATGACGCGGTCGCCGTCGTAGATGTTGATCTCCGCTGTCCATTCCTCACGAAAAGGACGATCCACTTTCTTGATGATGTACTGAGGCCTGTTGGTGATGCCAATCTTCTCAAGTAGCTTCCGCAGAGTCTTGGAGAAGGTCTCACCCTCTAGTCCAAGAGAGCGGTACTTCTCAGCCATACAGACGGCTAGGTCTTCATCCTCCTCTGAGTTATCACCATTCTTAGGATCTTCAGGGTCCTCAGGCTCTTCTAGGTCTTCTTCCTCTTGTGGTTCCTCAGGGTCCCCTTGTTGCTCATATTCTTCTGGTTCTTCTTCTTCTTCAGGTTCCTTGGGATCTTCCTGTGGTTCCTCTGGAAGCTTCTCATCCATCACTGGGATCTTCTCGTGTTCAAGTTGATTTACTTCTTCACTTTCCTCCTTCTGAACATGCCTAGGGGCAAGGAGTCCACAGTGGCGTCCAATCGTAACCTTACGAGCGGTCTGTTTGGTGCGGGTCATCTACATTTTAAAATCATAAGGCATGAATAAGCAATGGTTAAAGAAATCTGAAATTTAACAAAAGCAACAAAATAAGAAAGCAACAAGGATTAATATTTTATTAAAATAGTTTGTATTGATGTAAGACAAAATAGGGTCCTTAAATGCGTCCATGGCTAACTAGGCTGACGTCCTGCAGTCGATATGGCTCTAATACCACTTCTGTCACACCCATTTTAAGAAGCAAAACGGGTGCAGCCGTACGTGTGCCCAGGATCAAGTTATACACATATACGGTACATCATCAATGGTAAACAGAATAAATATCCATATCCTTTAATTATTACATCGTATCTTTATTACAAAAAGGACCCGTGGGTCTAGAAGAAAAGTACATTCAAGCAGCGGAAATTAACTAGAGTAGACGTCCCAATCACCACATGCATCGACTGGTGGATCATCGCCTAGTACTCGCTTCCTTCATCTTTGTGTTGGCTTCAATCTTCTCCTTGGGCTGAACATCAACGTGGTATAGCAAGGGTGAGTACATGTCGTACTCAGCAAGTGGGGGAAAGGATGACATGGGGTTTTAGTCAAGAAAAGGCTTTATAGAGTGGTTTGCATGAGATTTTAATTAAACTAAGCATCCTATTTACTACGCGGGGTCATCCCAACCATAATTCCACAAGGTGCTATAGTAACCAAGTTCCAAACCATCCTATCTTTCCAACCAAACCCATCCATACCCAACTAATCTTGTGAGGATTCCAGGCCGCTCATGACCGTGAGCACGGCTATGATGATAGTTTGATACTCTGCAGAGTTTGTACCACTTTACCCACAAGTCGTGATTCCCTTGGTGCCCGTGGACGTGACCCACATTACACACTTCCTTTGGTGTGTGGCAGGGTTTCACTATGAGGCTTTTCCAAAGGGTCTCCTAGTACATGCTAGCCACTAAGGTTCCACTCCCGTCCATAAGTGATAGCCCTTCAACAAGCAGCTCATCACCCCAGGAGCCCCCTCTTGAACCTTTCAGATACAAGGATAGTCCTCTCGACTTCCATTCCCTGCTCCACCAAATGCTGCACCGACAATGGGAGAACACCTAATTACTAGGCCAAGCCTTACCCATGTCGGTCTTGTGATGGCACTGTTTTCCTAGGTTGTCACTCCAAGAACCGGTTCCTAGGATCTACAACAAGCCACCACATCCTTTCCACCTGGCTTGCATAGATACCTAAGCCATGTTGCTAAAAATTTTACCAAACATTTTCCACGTGACATTGTTCATTAATCAAAATTAATATTAGCCCACATCCCATAAGCCATCTAAGCATTTCCTACCCACAATTCACCCATGGTGTCGAGGCGACAAGGATCAGGGTAAAACAATACTAGGAAAACCCTAACAATAGGTTTCCAATCAATTGACACAAGCAATGTAATTCTATGGTAACATTTCAATAGGTGCAAAATGCATCAAGGACACTTGCCTTCGTCCTACGCGGAAGGCTGCTCTAACCCTTCAAATTCATGCTCCTGAAAGTCCTCGTAGGGCGGTCCTTGTGTATGCTCGCCTTTATGTAACAAAATACCGACACAAGAAAAACATACAAAAAAATCAATACACAATATGCAATAGAGGAAAACAATATGTAGATGCAATGAATGCAAAGGTTATGCTCCTATGAGAATTTTGGCGTAAGAATCACCTAATTTGGAGTTACGAGTAAAAAGTTATGCTAGTTTGAAGTTTTAGGGGCAAAAGGGTAAAAATAGGGGCTTTTAAGGACCTATTTGTAATTTTATAAAATTATAGGGACTAAAGTGTAAATTATTAGGACTGAAAAATAATTACTAAAAAGTATAAGGTTGTTTGTGCAAAATTTTATAACTTAAACATAATTAATAATAAGTGTAGGGGGTTAAGTGTAAAAAGACTGGGCCAAATTATAATTAAAATTAAGTACAGGGATGTTTCTATAAATTTTTAGGGCTAAAATAATATTTATGCAGTTAATAAGGATTAAAGTATAATTTAAAATAATTCTAGGGACTAAAACATAATTAAAATCAATCCAGGGGTGTTTTTATAAAATTACAAGGTCAAAATAATAGATCTAATAATGTATAGGTGTGTTTCTGTAAAATTTTTAGGGCTAAAATAATATTTATACAATTAATAAGGATTAAAGTATAATTTAAAATAATTCTAGGGACTAAAACATAATTATAATTAGTCCAAGGGTGTTTTTGTAAAATTACAAGGTCAAAATAATAGTTCTAATAATGTATAGGGGTGTTTTTGTTAATTTAAAGTGCTAAAAATTAATTTTATAAAAATATTTGGGCTTAAATACAAATTTCTACAGTTCTGGACAAAAATATGGGCTTAAATCTAATTTAAACTAAGTATACGGGCTAAAATGCAAAACAACTAACATTATCTAGTTATTTTTGAATTAAATTTTAAACTAAAAATCCGTGGACCAGGTCCACGGCTCTATGGACTGGCGTTGACCAAAGGGTCCACGGTCCATGGTGGATACCCCTTCGTCCTTCTAATCCGGGCCCAAGGTTTTAAAACGGACGACATCGGGGGGGGGGGGGGGTCCTGGATGTGGGCGGCGGCCGGTGGCGGCTATGCGGCAGCGGGGCTCGTCGGAGATCGGTCGGAACGGAGCTCCGGTCGGCCATTCCTCGCCGCGAGGGTTCCGGGAGAGAGAGGGGAGGAAGGCGATGCTCACCGACAGGTCACGCGGGTGCGGGGGAGGCCGGGAGGCGGTCGGCGGTGGAGGGAGGCGTCGGCGGCGGTCGGCGTTCGATGGGGGGGGGGGGTGGCTCCGGTGGTCACGATCGAGCGGGGAGGAGTGAGGAAGAGACGACGGAAAAAGGGCGGTGCTGGGGGTCCTATTTATAGGCGCTGAGAGGAGGAATTGAGCCGACACGAGGGGGGCTCTCCGGCCATCAATGGCCCCTAGCGCCAATTATGTGCGTGGGGTGCGGTAACGCCGAAATGACTGAAAGGTGGTGAGGGGAGGGGAAGCGGAGGAGCGCGCGGCGTTCGGGCGCCGGTTTCGGGAGCCGGGGAGGCGGGGCGGATGGGAATCGACAGGGTCAAGTTCGGTTGCCAGCGGGGGAAGAGAAGGGGACAAGAGATGGGGGATGACAGGCAGGGCCCGCGTGCCAGAAAGAGAGAGAGAGAGAGAGAGAGAGAGAGAGAGAGAGAGAGAGAGAGAGAGAGAGAGAGAGAGAGAGAGAGTGGGAGGGGAGTGGGCCACGGCGTGCACGCTGGGCCGGCCGGGATTTGGGCCGCGGGGCTGGTTGGGCTGCGGGAGGGGGAGAGAATGGAAGGGAAGGTGGCCTGGGCCGAGAGAGGGGAGTGGGGAGAGGGGAGGAGAGCTCCGGGTGTGCTGAATTGGTGGTTTCGGCCCAGTTCTGGTTTCTTTTCTCCTTTTTCTTTTCTTTCCTAATTCCTTTCCTCTATAAATTCTATTCTAATTTCTATTCCTAATTCCCTGGTCACTAATTAATAATTAACTAAATGCATAATGCAATAAAAATCTATATGAACATGTCATGCTATGCAAATGCAACAATTAATTTAATTTATTATAAAAACAATTTGTCCTAGGTTATTTAATTAAACTCCTAAATGCTAATAGTTGGCATTTTTTGAATTTATAAAAAAATAGGGTGTTACAGTTCCCACTAAATTCTCCGTTTTGGGGTCGGTAAGCCTCATGGGCCTCATGGGCTGGGAACCTTGGGTGGCCAACAAAGGCTGGGCGGTTGGCCAGGTTGGGCGGCAAGCCAGGCCGGGCGGCAGCCTGCGTCGGGTGCCGACCCCTCTGGGTCGCCCCGTGGCTTCTCCCAGTTAGGCCATTTTGTAGACCCTTTTTCCTTAGCCATATTCCATAGCTTTTTGTCTGGGGGGGGGGGGGGGAGAAAACAACTTCATGGTGGAGTGTTTTGCAAATTCGGCCGGGTCGGATGATCAGCCTCATGATGACTTGTTTTGACCCGCCGGGTGGCTGTTTTTTGCCTCATATGACCCTGTCGGCTGGGTTCTGATTTCAGCCTCATATGACCCTGTCGGCCTGCTGTTTAAGGCAGATTCAGCCGACGGGGCGTTTCTTCATGTTTTAACACAGTTTTGGCCCTTTTGAATCTGCAAACACATATTTCACCAAAACTCGTGGAACTTTATTAGTTTAAACAAATATTCAAGAAACTTTGGTCTTTACCTTGCATTTCCTAACCGGTTGGTGGCCGATATTGGGTTTTAAGAGCCACCAACACCTCCCCAAGCTGAAACCTTTGCTCGTCCCGAGCAAATTTAAAACTTGGAAGTGATGGACTCGGAGTTGCTTCAATATTAGAGCCCTGCAAGGATCAAGTGCATAAACACATACTCCTACAACATAAGGGTAATGGTAAACCAGCACATGTTGATCACTAAGTCGTTCTTATTGTAAGTGGGGCTCTTAGGCATTTCATGAGCGGTTGGAACTCAGAACAACTAGTTTGGATTTTGTCACTCAACCTCCTACATGATCATGAGTCCAAAGTTTTTGTAATGCTGCATAAGATTGAAAATTTTTGCTCTTGGTGTAATCCTTCACTATGACTCTCATCTCTCAAAAAGTGTATTTCCTCACCAATTGCTCATCATATTCTATGAAATTTGACTTTATATGTGGAGCTTGGTAGGATGGCACATCTAGTATGCATATTTCATTAAGTTAAGAGATGGTCCTAGCGAAAAGACTTTGCACTTTCTCATTCCAACCATTTGAAAATAATGTCCAAGGGAGAGGGATAGAATGGACTCACGCAAAGTAGTGGACTAGCACAATAGCAAAAATCTTTATCAAAGATTGGATTTTTGTGCTAGAGTGAAAGGATGGTCCTTTATTTTTGCTCAATGAATTTAATGAACCTTAAAACTTGACATTTGTACATCTATGAGAGCTGATAATTGTTCCTTATTTTGTTTTTCTTTCTTTCTTCTTTTCTTTCTTTCTTTTTCAGCCCTCATAGTGTAGGGAAGTTAGTTCAATGGTTCAAATATTTTTGCAAACTTTTTCTAAGCATTTATTTTGGGAGAACCAAACTCTTTCTTGTAGGATCAAGGTTTTTGCAAAGGAGAGATTTTTGGCTAACATGCATGGTGAAGTGGATGCTTGAATCAAATGTGGAAACCGCATAACCAAGCATGATTATTTGAGAACTCAAAGATAACGCAAAGGAAAATGATTGGCTTTGAAAGTGCAAGTCCCTCATAAGGATCAAATCCTAACCAAACTCAATGCATACATGGATGGCATAAAAGTGGGTTCACAATTATTATCTGGTCTTGGTAGGAATTTTTCTATCATAGGAAAGACATACACCAAGTAGGGGGTTTTTTATTGCAACATGGTTTTGAAAGAAATCATTGGACTCTAATCATGAGGAGATCATAGACTCATCCAAAACATGCTATATCATGAATTCCAACAACTAGACTTTGTGTTTATTAGCCATTTTGCACCCACTAAAACATAGAGAGACTAGCTTTGTCATCATGCCGGTCTACCATTACCCACCAAAATGAAGAGTAGAGGTTGTATACTTGAGACTCACAGGGAGGTAACAGAGCAACTATTCATCATTTCCATAGGCAAGGTAGAGACTAAGTTCTCAAATTTTATTTGAAAAGGGAAATATTTTTATTCGTTTTGGTTATGCAAATTTTTATGATTTTCTTCAAAAACTGAAAAAAAAGTTTTTTTGGGTTTTCTTGAAACAACTCAACTAGCGAAAGGGGGAGAGAGGATAGAACAAGCGGCGCACCTTGGTTTGGGTACCTCCCCAAGATTAGGTCTTTGCAAGACTTAAGCTTGGATGACTTTCACGGTGGCAGTTGATACTCAATGTTGAAGTGGCCGAACAGTTGGTCCATCATGGAGAGGTTCGTCTGAAGCTGTTCTGACGTTTGTTGCTGCCATTCTTGTCCATCCCTTATGGCTGCTTATATTTCTTCAGTTCGTTCGTTGGTTTCATAAGCATTGGCAGCCAAGTATTGCATGTCTTCTTCCAACTCCAAAAAGTTGTACGATATGAATCGGGCAAAACTTGAAGTGCCTATGCCACCTTGAGGTTGGTGGTAGCTCCTCGTCCCATAAGGATTGTATGGTTCATACTCTTCATGGGATGAACTATTGTAGTGTGATGAGCTAGTAAATCCTGGGACTTGTGGTTGCTCCCAATGGTATTGTGAGCTTCCTGAAGCAGCTATTCGAGGTGGTCTTGTCCCTGGCCTATCCCCCATGTGAGGCTCCCGAGTGCTCGGCTTCTGAGCGCTCACTTGGCGTACGCCTCCCACGGCTCGAGCCGTCACTGCTGCTGAACTTGGTGTAGATGCCTCTCCAAATATTTGCCATTCCTGCAAGTGGGGTTACTTGGACATGATACCCGAAGGACAAAATGATTATAATGGTTAGCGGTTAGTTGTTCGGTTAGTAGTCCATGTATTAGTCGTTCAAACGTGCAAGGGTGATAACAATTTCTCTCTAGTTGGTTTTATTGCAGCACGCTTTTATTGCTAGGTGCCAAATGCACTTACTAGAGAGGGCTAGTGAAGTGAGACGAGGGTGAAGAGGGAGAGAAAATGTTTTCCGCTGAGGGTGGAGAAACAAAGGAGAGTGTGTCTGGTATTTATTGGCTCGAGGGAAGCCTTGGGGCAAAAATTTTTATGTCGGGCGACGGGACACGCTGGGCGGCAGCCCATGCCGGCCGGCTGGTCATTTCCCTCCATTTGCTCTATTATTGCTCTAGTGGTGATGGGAGAAGGCTAGGTCCAAGTGCCATGTGATCCACTTGCTCAATTTGTCCAGGAATTTGCTAAGAGTGTAGGGAGCAAGGGTATAGTGATGGGATGGCCAAAGTTGTCTAAATCGGAGTTACGGTTGAAAAGTTATGCTTGTTTGAAGTTTCAGGGACAAAAAGGTAAAAACAGCAAGGTTTATGGACCTATTTGTAATTCTATAACACTATAGAGACTAAAGTGTAAATTATTAGGACTAAAAAATAATTACAAATTAGGACTAAAGTATAAGGTTGTTTCTGCAAAATTTTAGGACCTAACATAATTATTATTAAATATAGGGGGGTAAGTGTAAAAAATAAACGGTCAAAAATATAATTAAAATAAGTAGAGGGGTATTTTTATAAATTTCTATGGTCAAAATAATATTTATGAAAAGTTTAGGGGCCAGAACATAATTTAATAAAGGTTCTGCACAAAAAATTAGAACTAAAAACTAATTAAAATAAAGCTTAGGGGCTTAAGCACAAAAGAGCCATTTTCCTGGAATTTCTGGAATTATTTTAAAGCCTACAAGGGTGTGGTCCGGGTCCATGGGGTTCGTGGACCAGGCTTTGACCAGTGGTCTACGGTCTACGGTAGACAAGAGCATATACCCCTTCGGGGTTCTAATCTGGGCCGTCGCTTTTAAAACAGATGGCAGGGGGGCGTGTAGACGGGGGCGGTCGACGGTCAGCGGTGATAGGTGGCGGCACAGGGCATAGCCTCACCGGAGCTTGGCCGGAAAGCCACTCCGGTAGCTCTTTTCTCACCGTGAGAGGATAGGGAGGCAGAGGGAACTGAGGCGGCACTTACCGAACGGTCACGCGGGCGCGAGGAGGGCTGGAGGCAGGTCGGCGACGGAGGGAGACCAGCGGGGCTTGTCGGAGCTCGACGGGGAGGGGGTTTCGAGGGTCGCGGGTCAAGGGGGAGGGGAGGAGAGGGAAAGGGGCGGTGTGATGTGGACAAGGGTTCCCGATCTTCCGAAAGGTTCTGGATACATTGATTTGGTCGGAGGCGACACATAAATTGATCCAGCTTCAGAACAGCACGTTCTAAACCCTGCAATCGCAGCACGACGTCTCCTCTGGTTATCAACCGTCCTAAAACTTTTGACCTCGCTAAGAAGGCTAATCCATGCCTGCGAATCAAGAACACAAGCAAGAACAAAGAAGAAGGCAACACAATTGCAGATGTATTATGAATCTCACGAAGTTGGGGTCTCACAAACCGTGATGATGGTGAAACTATTATGAACAGAATAATCTAAGTAAAACCGAAACCCTAATGGTGCAGTGGCGGCTGTATATGAAGACCCTAGGGTCATGCAAGACCGAAATAGATTCTGGACCCTCTCTTGTTTCCACGATTCCCGATGACTCCGGATGAATTTTGATATGAGACCGGCGGCATTGGAAAGGAATTCTTCTTATATTTCCGTTCATATGTAGAACGTCCAAATCCGAGTCCGTATGCGTTCTGGGCATCCATTTTAGTGCAGACTGGTCCTGAGACCCGAAACGGACTCGAAGTCGGTTTTGGTTGGGCCTCCACCTTGGCTTCCACGTCCTTGCTGGTCCTCCACGTCTCCAAGTCCTTCTCCCATCATCTCCTGGTCCTCTCCATGGTTCCTAATTACAATATAATCATTAGGTAGCAAACCATTCTCAAAACTGACATATAATACAGAACGTAGGAACGAGCTTACCTCTAAATTTAGTCGTCGTGCACGAGCTCTAGTCATTGGACCTTGCAGGTCCAGAATTGGAGGAGTATTGCATGTATCCTTAGGAGTGATGTCCTCATCATCCTCCCTCTCTTGAAGTGGAGTCGTCCTCGACTCAAGCTCATTCTCTTCTCCCAAGTATGGTTTCAAATCTGAAATGTTAAAAGTAGGATTAACCCCGAACTCGGGAGGCAACTCAAGTTTGTATGCATTATCATTAATCTTCTCAATTATTTTGAAAGGACCATCAGCTCTAGGCATTAATTTAGAATTTCTCAAATCTGGAAATCTATCTTTTTTCAAGTGTAACCATACTAAATTTCCTACATTAAGTTTTACTTCTTTTCTACCTTTACTACCAGCAATTTTATACTTGTCATTCATCTTTTCAATGCTAAGTCTTGTGGTCTCATGCATTTTCAAAATAAATTCAGCACGTTCCTTAGCATCAACATGAACTCTCTCATGAATAGGTAGAGGAAGTATATCAAGTGGAGCACGGGGATCAAAACCATACACTACCTTGAAAGGACTTACCTCGGTAGTAGAATGTGTTGCCCGATTATATGCAAACTCAACATGAGACAAACATTCTTCCCATTGCTTCAAATTTTTCTTCAAAATAGCTCTCAACATAGTACCCAAAGTGCAGTTCACCACCTCAGTTTGTCCATCAGTTTGTGGGTGACAAGTTGTAGAAAACAACAACTTTGTACCCAACTTATTCCAAAGCGTGCGCCAAAAGTGACTCAAGAATTTTGCATCACGATCTGAAACAATAGTAGAAGGCATACCATGCAAACGTACAATTTCTTTGAAAAAGAGATCAGCAATATAACTAGCATCATCAGTCTTATGACATGGTATAAATTGTGCCATCTTAGAAAATCTATCCACAACAACAAAAATACTATCACTCCCCCTCTTAGTCCTAGGCAGTCCTAAAACAAAGTCCATAGAAATATCCGCCCAAGGAATAGAAGGAACAAAAAGTGGCATGTATAAACCATGTGGATTCAAACGAGACTTAGCTTTTTGACATATAGTGCAGTGAGCAACAAAGCGCTCAACATCTTTTCTCATCCTTGGCCAAAAGAAGTGTGTGGCCAAAATATCCTCCGTCTTCTTGGCACCAAAATGACCCATCAATCCACCTCCATGCGCCTCCTGTAACAACAAAAGACGAACGGAACTAACTGGAATTCATAGGCGGTTAGCTCTAAACAAGAATCCATCATTCAACACAAATTTATTCCATGCATGATCTTCTTTACAATGCAGCAATACATCCTTAAAATCAACATCAGCAGCATATTGTTCTTTAATTGCCTCAAGTCCAAAAATTCTACAATCAAGTTGAGACAATAAAGTATAGCACCTAGATAAAGCATCAGCGAATCACATTATCCTTCCCTTTTCTTATGTTTAATAATGTAAGGAAAAGACTCAATAAACTCAATCCATTTAGCATGTCTATGGTTTAAATTACATTGAGAACGAATATACTTAAGTGATTCATGATCAGAATGAATAACAAATTCTTTGGGCAACAAATAATGACGCCATGTCTCTAAACACGTACAAGTGTATACAATTCCTTATCATACGTGAAGTAATTCAAAACAGGCCCAGTAATTTTCTCACTAAAGTATGCAACAGGTTTACTATCTCGCATCAAAACACCACCAATGCCTATACCACTAGCATCACATTTAAGCTCAAAAATCTTATCAAAATTAGGTAATTGCAGCAATGGTGCATGTGTAAGTTTATCCTTCAAAGCATCAAAAGACTCATGATGTACCTTACCCCAATGGAAATCAATGCCCTTCTTTGTCAACTCATGCAATGGTGCAGCAATGGCGCTGAAATCTTGACAAAGCGGCGGTAGAAACCTGCAAGACCAAGAAAACTCCTCACCTGTGTGATAGTTTTTGGTACAAGCTAGCTCTTTATGGCTTCAATCTTCGCCTCATCCACCTCAATTCCCTGTGGAGTCACAACATAGCCAAGAAAAGAGACTCGGTCCGTGCAAAAGATGCACTTCTCAAGGTTACCAAATAAACGAGCATCTCGTAAAACATCAAAAATAGCACGCAAATGATTTATATGTTCATCTATGGATTTGCTATAAATCAAGATATCATCAAAGTAAACTACCACAAATTTGCCAATGAAAGCTCTTAAAACCTCATTCATCAAGCGCATGAAAGTACTAGGTGCATTAGTTAAACCAAAAGGCATTACTAACCACTCATATAATCCAAATTTGGTTTTGAATGTTGTTTTCCATTCGTCTCCAAGTTTCATTCTAATTTGATGGTAGCCACTACGCAAATCAATTTTAGTGAAAATTATAGCACCACATAACTCATGAAGCATGTCGTCTAGCCTAGGAATTGGATGACGATACCTAATAGTAATATTATTAATGGCTCTACAATCTACACACATACGCCAAGTACCATCTTTCTTAGGAACCAAAAGTACAGGAACAACACAAGGACTAAGTGATTCACGAACATACCCACGATCCAAAAGGTCTTGAACTTGTCGTTGTATCTCCTTAGTCTCCTCAGGGTTGGTCCTATAAGCAGCATGGTTTGGCAAAGTAGCACCCGGAATCAAATCAATTTGATGCTCAATCCCTCTCAAAGGTGGCAATCCCGGGGGTATCTCAGCTGGAAAAACATCCTCATACTCCTGCAAAAGGTTAGTGACAGCAAGAGACACAGCTCTAGAAACAATATCATCAAGCGAAAACAAAGCTTCTTTGCATATCAAAGCATAGCAAATATCATCATTATCAGAAATTTCAGCAAGCTTAGATTTTGTTGCAAGACATGAACGACCTTGTAATTTAATTCCAGCACCCTCAGAACTTGAAGAATCATTAACATTACTAGGTGTAGAATTAGAATTAACAGGTTGTTGAATTTTAGGACCTTTATTTTTCAAACTAGCAGCTCTTTCTAAATCAGCTTGTACAGTTTCAGTAGGGGTCATTGGTAACAAAGTAATTTTAGTTCCTTTATGCATAAAAATGTACTTATTACTTCTACCATGGTGTACAACATCATTATCAAATTCCCAAGGTCTACCCAATAAAAGTGAACATGCTTGCATGGGTACAACATCACAATCAACAAAATCCGTATAAGAACCAATGGAAAAAGGAACTCTGCAAATTTGTATTACCTTATCTTTGCCAGAGTCGTTTAACCACTGAATGTAGTACGGATGTGGATGTGGACGTGTGGTCAAAGCAAGCTTGTTGACCACATAAGAACTCACCAAGTTATTGCAGCTCCCTCCATCAATGATGACACATGCTCGGCGGTTCTTGATGATGAAGAAAATCTGGAACAAGTTATGGCGCTGCATCGTCTCGGGCTGATGAACTTGTGTGCTAAGGACACGTTGAACAATAATGTTCATGTATCCCGTGGTGTCTCCGTCTCCAAGGACGAGGTCACTGCTGGTGGCAGCGAGGTCCTCCTCCTCATCCTCCACATCGGAGGTGCTCATGTAACCGCCGTCGTCTGTCGCCACATATGCCCCCCTACATGGACAATCATTCTGCATATGACCAAGTCCATGACAGCGGTGGCACTGAATCCCTGTAGTGCGCCCTGTCGAAGCAACAGAGGAGGCACTACTTGCTGGTACCTACATAGAAAGTTTACCTGAGCGCGTAGAAGGTGCAGGGGCTGATCTTGGGGCTGCAGAAACAACACTGGTTCCCTTGGTAGCTGCTGGTGGGGGCGGCCGGAAAGATGGCCTGGGCAGCTCCGAAGTCCCCGTCGAGCGTGGGGGGTAGGAGTTCCTTGACTTGCTGTACTCCTCAAAAGCCAGGAAAAGTCCCTGTGATTCTTTCTCTGCAAGCATAGCATACTGGAAACACTGGGTGAGGGTATAATATTTTTTATAATCAAGGATGTCCTGAATTTCTTTTTTTAAACCAGAATAAAAGCGACAAATTTAATCCTCTACTTTTTCAACAACAGCACAACGAATCAAACCCTTCTGAAGCTCACTAAAGTACTCCTGAACAGTTTTATCTCCTTGGTCTAAACGCTGCAGTTTATTACAAATCTCTTTATAAAAAGAAGGGGGAACAAAACGATCACGCATTGCTACCTTAAGTTCTTCCCAAGTAGTAGGCAAATCAGTTTCAGTAGCTAGACCACTCCACCAAACAATAGCAAAGTCCTTAAACTCACTAGTAGCTTGTCTAACTCTATGTTGTTCAGGAACAAGGTGGGCATTAAATTTTTGTTCTACAGTCATCTCCCAATCAAGATAAACATCACCATCATACTGACCCGAAAACGAAGGAATTGAAAACTTAATTTAAGCATACAGGTCATCTGGAGCATAGTTACTGTATGGATGACGATTATAGTTATGGAAACCACCCATACCTTGAGTATTATGTTGCAAACGACGTCGTAATCATGTGGTCCTTGTAGCTGACCTATCCACGGTGCCATCAGTCTTATACACCGTGTCTTCATCATGGACGTCTTCAACATCGTTGATGTTGTTATTGGTGTTCATATTGCTGGTTTTAGGAGAGGTCTCCAACGCGACAACCTGATCGGTTAACTTAGAGACCCGCTTCTCTAACCGCTCGATGCTTTCTCCAATGTGAAGCTTGCTGACCGCATCAGTAACGGCTCTGGTGATCGTCTCTGCCAAATCACTCTGAGCAGCCTGCAAAGCCTTCTGGAGCTGCTCTTGGCTCACACACTCAACAAATTGTGAGGGTGAAGCCATCTCTCCATCGTCACTTCCTGCCATCACAAACACCAAAACAGGA
Source organism: Eleusine coracana subsp. coracana (assembly GCA_032690845.1). Taxonomy (NCBI): domain Eukaryota; kingdom Viridiplantae; phylum Streptophyta; class Magnoliopsida; order Poales; family Poaceae; genus Eleusine; species Eleusine coracana. The sequence continues at coordinate 39,653,505 of CM064434.1, forward strand.
AACAAACAGTGAAGGTTATCCCTACAAAATAGCTAAGCAGTGGTGCCTCTCAACACAGCAAAAGGAGACTCCTTACAAAGCTCTTACAAAGTTCTGAAAAGCAAAACAAAGGATACCAGAGAGATGTGTTCCACGATTGCAAGGGTCACAAAATAACCTGTATGCTGTCCAGAAGAAATATGTAAAGCTAGGAAGGCCAAATATATATATGTGAGTGGTACACAAATCAAAAACAGATAGTAATGCTGAATAAGTGCCCAAGTAACTTGTCCCTAGTTGCTAGTCTAAGTATGTCCTAGAACAGTAGTGATAGCAAAGTAGAAACAAGGGGACAAAGGCACAACAGGCAATAACAGGGGGCTAAGTGCAAAACTGCCAAATCTAGAAATTTCACGGGGCTAGATGTAGCACTAGTAGAAATTCCAAATTTATTTTTTTTGATTTTATTTTTTTGATATTTTTTTCCAACTCACTAACAATGGAGGAGAATCCACAAAAAATTTCAGCTCAAACAGAAGTAGGATGTGGCCTACAGAAAATCTTGAAGTTGCAGAAAACGTCGGGTTTAAACTTAAATCAATTTTTTCTTTATCTTCCCGATTTTATTTGAATTTTTTGACGAGGGCACATGAGGGCACACAGCCCAATTTTGAGTCAAGAATCTCTTGTAAAAATTTCAGCCAAAACGGACAACCGAGCGAAAAGTTATGCCCGTTTTACCGAAGGGGGGTCGGAGTCGGTTTTCCAGAAACCAAGTCGGGTTAGGGGTCGGGTTTTCAATCGGGTAAGATTTTTTTTTTGGCGGCGTGGATGCAGCGGAAAGTGGAATTTGTGGGGATTGGTCCAAGGTGTTTGAGGGTGGGATTAGGGTGGGTGTATCGATCAATCAACCCTAGCACACAAAGCCGATAGAACAGAGGATGGTGAAGGGGATGGCGGCTAGGGTTGCAAGGGAAACACTACTGATGACAAAAAACGCAAACTAAACCAGCGACTAAACAAAAACTAGGGCACAAACTCAACACTACAGACTCTAAAATTGAAATATGCAAAGGCTAAACACGTGGTTATGGGCAGAGGGGAATTTTTTTTTTTGGCTTTTCTGTGGATGATAGGATGAACACAATACGAAATTAACTAAGGGTAGTGCGAACCTGACGGTGCACCTGAAACTCTGATTACCACTTGATGTGGACAAGGGTTCTCGATCTTCCGAGAGGTTCTGGATACGTTGATTTGGTTGGAGGCGACACACAAATTGATCCGGCTTCAGAACAGCACGTTCTAGATCCCGCAATGACAGCACGACGTCTCCTCTGGTTATCGACCGTACTAAAATGATTGACCTCGCCAAGAAGGCTAATCCCTGCCTGTGAATCAAGAACACAAGCAAGAACAAAGAAGAAGGCAACACAATTGCAGATGTATTATGAATCTCACGAAGTTGGGGTCTCACAAACCGTGATGACGGCGAAACTGTCATGAACAGAATAATCTAAGCAAAACCCAAAGCCTAATGGTGCGGTGGTGGCTGTATATGAAGACCCTAGGGTCGTGCAAGACCCTCTGTACGCACCCCTAATTGGGCTCAACTAGATACAAAGCCCAAAGGCCAAAAATAGGCGACGCAGCACCAAAACAGATTCTGGACCCTCTCTTGTTTCGATGATTCCTGATGACTCCGGATGAATTTTGATATGAGACCGGTGGAATTGGAAAGGTCTTCTTCTTATATTTCCGTGCATATGTAGAACGTCCGAATCCGAGTCCGTATGTGTTCTGGGCATCCGTTTTAGTGCAGACTGGTCCTGAGCCCCGAAACGGACTCGAAGTCGGTTTTGGTTGGGCCTCCACCTTGACTTCCACGTCCTTGCTGGTCCTCCACGTCTCCAAGTCTTTCTCCCATCATCTCCTGGTCCTCTCTATGGTTCCTAATTACAATATAATCATTAGGTAGCAAACCATTCTCAAAAGTGAGATATAATGAAGAACGTAGGAACGAGCTCAACTCTGAATTTAGTCGTCGTGCACGAGCTCTAGTCATTGGACCTTGCAAGTCTAGAATTAGAGAAGTATTGCATGTATCCTTAGGAGTGATGTGCTCATCATGGTGGGGTTGTGCGATGCCAAGGGGGGGTTTTATAGGGGCAGTGGGGGGGGGGGGAGAGGGGAGGCAAGCAGCAAGCTCGTCGGCCATTAATGGCCGACGGCGGCCCTTGGCGTGCGGAGTGAGCCTGGGTGCGCTCTTAGGGTGGGAAGTGGGGGAGGGGAAGTGGAGGGGGTCGCACGGGTGCTTGGGTGTGGCGGTTATGGAAGGCGGGCGGATGGCGGTTTTTGGCGGAGTGGATCGGGGAGAGAGAGGGAGCTGGAGGAGGAAGACGGGTGGGTGGGACTGAGCAGGGCCGGGCTGTCAGCGGCTGGGGGCAAGGGCTGGCCCGCAGGGTGCTTAGCGTGCTGCGGGGGCGAGTGGGTCGAGACAGGCGAGCTGGGCCAGCCTGCTTGGTTGGCTGGGTTGCGCCTGGCTGGGCCAAGGCAGGCCGAAACAGAGAGGGGGAAAGGAAAGAGAGAAGGGAGATGGGCTGCGATGGGGGAGAGATGGGGCCCAAGGAGCCAGGTAAGGTTGTTTTTTTTCCTCTCTTCTTTTCTAAAACTTTTTCAAAATTCTTTTTAATTCAAAACTGATTTCTACTCAGAAATTTTTAAATATATTTTCACACAATAAAATCCTATGGCAATCCAAATCCAGCATGAATGTTGTGGGATACTTGCCTTACGGGTATCCTCATACAAGCCTAAGTCGGTAGCCGACTGGGTACTTCATCAACAAGGAAGCTGACCGACTCAACTTGGAGCGCAAGGCATGTAGAGATAGACTTTCTATGTAAACCCTAAGGAGTTACGACTAGTACTCTTCATGTACCTCCCTGTCAACCGAATATATAAGGCGGCAGGGTACCCCTCATCGGGAGGGAGAAGTTGACAAGTCTCACAGCATCAATACAATACACAGAACACAGGACGTATGGTTTTTACTCTCATTGAGAGGGCCCGAACCTGTATAACTCGGCCTCTCGTGTTACCATCGTAGTTCTTAGTCTCAACGTAGCCCTATACATTTTACTACCGATTTCAAGCTTCGACTGGCGCGCCAGGTAGGGGACAAGGCTCGCCAGGATTCTTCGTCGACTACGATGGCCAAACTTCCCATGATCCAGTACTCACCGGACGTCAAGATCTCCTTTAGATCGCTCGACTTCGGAGCCCTAGGTATCGAAAACCATAGATCCAACTCGATCGCAGCCGTCTCCATGGCGCGATCACCGAGTTCATCTGGCATGATCCCCGTGCTGGTCCCACTCAGATCTGAGAAAGATGACCCTTCCTTCGGGAATGATTCAAAATCGGATCAGTCTTTTGATAAGAACTCGGTCGGATCCACTTACCCATATCCCCATGCTGTCAACATGGTGGATATAGCAGATCCCACGGATGGAGACCAGGATGGTGACCACAACGGTGAACATGAAGATAACCCCATTGATGGCCACCCGAATCAACTGTCGAAGGAGGTCAATAGGAGGAGGACCCTCCAGCTGATGACTTATCGATCGATCACCGCCGTCGACTAGGAGGGTCGCGTGGTTCATGCAATACACGTCGACTGGATCTCGGTCCAGAACTCGAAGTGGATGGCATCAAGGTCTACCTCACCCCTCAGAATAACATCACAGGGGCCAAAACTTTGCTCGACACTCTAATGGCCGAGCGAATTATCAGAACCCCGCGATGCAGAAGGCGGTGGCTATGCTTAAGGCCACTGCGGCTCAAGAGGCCACAAAATCTCAGTCGATCACAAGCTCTAGTCACGTATCTTTACGAGGACAGCAAAGGCGTGAAGATCTGAGAAATTCTCTCAGCCTCCATGATGGATGAGATACCATCAACTCTCACTATGAAGAAGGCGCTCGGGACAACCAACGCTATGAGGAAGAATGCCGCGATTGGAGAAGGGACGGCCGACGGGATGACCATCGAGCGAACCGTCAAGATCCCCCTCCATGGCACAACCGTGACAACCGACGTTGACGAGATGATCAGGATCGGCGCGATAATGAGGATAACGACCATTGGCGTCGTTGTCATGATGATGCTGTTGGACCGCGACACGGCCACCTTGCAACCCCGTCTCCAGACTGGCATAGGCGGTCGATGACGCTGATCGACGATGAGATTGATGGCATCAAGGTGTACATCCCTAGGCTTCGCATAGCTGGATGACCAAATGGATTCAAGCTGGTCCCCATCGAGAAATACGATGGTCAGACCAATCCCCGAGAGTGGCTACAGCTTTACAGCATGGCGATTCGGTCGGCTGGAGGTGATTCCTATGTAATTGCTAATTACCTCCCGGTCTGCCTAGATCCAGCTGTTCGGATATGGCTCACATCTCTTCCAGAGGAGTCAATCACATCTTGGGGAGATCTCAACAGGAAGCTCATAGAATGTTTCCAAGCTACATGCAATCGATTGGGCAACCACTTCGACCTCACTCGGATCAAGCAGAAGACCGATGAACCTCTTCGTGATTACATCAAGTGATTTTGCGCTAAGAAGACTGAGATCCCCAATGTCCCGGACCAACAAATCATAGCCGCCTTCCCAGGAGGGATCCGTAGCGATGATTTGGTTCATGAGATCGATCGGAGGAATCATGACCTCAAGCTGACCGCTCAAGAGTGCTTTGAGATCGCTGACAAGTTCGTGTATGGTGAGTCGGCGCAGGATGACATCCGGGGAAAAGGCAAAGAGAAGCGGTCAGACAAGCCCGAGTCCTCTAGGAAGGACAAGAAGAGGGAGCCTGACAACGTGGTTCACATAGTGGACCGACTTTAGAAGAACCCTCGAACGAGCCAACCGTCCACGGACGAGATGCTGAGTGGTCCATGCCTTTGACACCCAAAGGGAAACCACAAAGCAAAAGATTGCTATCGACTAAAGGGATTTGCAATAGTTGCGCTCAAAGTGGCCAAAGATCCCCCGAGGCGCAATAGCAAGGACAAGACCAATGACGATGGTGACAGGGACGACTCAGGAGAGTTCCAGGAGCCCCACAAGGAAGTCAACTTCATCTTCGGTGGCCTGGATGCCTATGTGTCCTAGCGCAAGTAGAAGTTGGAGGTTCAGGAGATCAATTCGGTGGAACCGGCTGCACCTCAATTCATGAGGTGGTCTGAGATGCCAATCACCTTTAATCGGTCGGATCACCCCAAGCACGTCCCGATGCTGGGTCGATGCCCGCTGGTGCTTGCTGCTACGATGAAGGAGGTGAAGGTCAACAAAGTACTCATTGATGGAGGAAACAGTTTGGACTTAATCTTCACCAAGACTCTCAAAGAGATCGGTCTGTCAATCAATGATCTTCAGTCGAGTTCTTCACCTTTCCACGAGATTGTACCTAGCAAGACTTCAGTTCCAATTGGAAAGATCAGTCTGCTGGTCACCTTTGGGACCTGTGAGAATTTTAGGACCGAGCGCATTCTCTTTCAGCTGGCGGATTTCGACTCAGCATACCATGCAATCATCGGTTGTCTGGCTATGGCTAAATTCATAGCTATCCCGCATTATCCATATCTCACCTTCAAGATGGCAGGCCCGAACGGAATAATCTCCCTCCACTCTGTTCTTCAGAATTCTTTCAATTGCGATGTATAGAGCTGTGAGATGGCCAATAAACAGTTGATGCTGTCCGACCAGAAGGAGATCCAGCAGGCAGTCGACACGGAGGAGCAGACCGGAGCGGAGGTACCAAGAAAGAAGCCTACCAAAGACAAGATTTAGACCGATGACCCTGCTCGATGACCGATGACCGATGACATCCAAACCAAGGAAATCCTGCTCGATCCTGATGACCCTATTGAGGTAATTTATGCTAGGGCCAACCTCGACGAGAAATAGGAGCTCGCGCTCACTCTTTTCCTCCAGGAAAATAGGGACATCTTTGCATGGAAACCATCTGACATGCCGGGAGTTCCTAGGGAAAAGATTGAGCACAAGTTAAGGGTACCCCCAGGGGCTACCCCCGTTCAGCAGAGGCTTAGAAGATTCACGCAAGATCTAGTCCTTGTACCCAAGAAGGAGATAGTTAGACTATTAGATGCTAAGTTTATAAAGGAGGTGTATCATCCCGACTGGTTAGCAAATCCAGTCCTTGTACCCAAGAAGAATAAAGAACGGAGGATGTGTGTTCATTATACTGATCTCAACAAGGTCTGTCCTAAAGACCCTTTCGCTCTTGCTCGTATTGATCAGATTGTAGACTCGACAGTCGGTTGTGTGCTCTTGAGCTTTCTGGATGCCTATTCAGGCTATCACCAGATCCCACTGAAGGTTGAAGATCAGATTAAAACTTCCTTTATAACGCCCTTCGGCGCCTATTGCTATATCACGATGCCTTTCGGTCTGAAGAACGCTAGCACGACATACCAATGCAGTATTCAATGCTGCCTTGCTGCTTAGATCGGCTGGAACATAGAAGCGCTGTGGAACATAGAAACGGGTATCCTTATACAAGGCTTAGTCGGTGGCCGACTGGGTACTTCATCAACAAGGAAGCCGACCGACTCGGCTTGGAGTGCAAGACAAGAAGGATTAAACTTGCCATATAGAACCCTTATAGAGTACGACTAGGACTCTGCCTGAACCCCCCTACCGACCAGATATATAAGGCGGCAGGGTACCCCCCATCGAGGGAGAGGCAATTAGACACAACTAGAGAGACATAACATCTCGTGACAATCAATACAATACAGAACACAGGACGTAGGGTTTTTACTCTCATTGAGAGGGCCCGAACCTGTATAATTCCGCATCTTGTGTAACCATTGTACTTCTTGGTCTCGACGTAGCCCTATATATTTACTGCCGGTCTTGAGCATCGATAGTTGGCGTGCTAGGTAGGGGACAAGGCTCGCCGGAATTCTCCGTCGACTATGATGGCCGAACTTCCCATCATCCAATACTCGCCGGACTTCAAGATCTCCTTTGGATTGCTCGACTTCATGGTCGGTGACAATGGAGCCCTAGGTCTGAATGACTATAGATCAGACTCGACCGCAGCTAGCCCCATGGCGCGATTACCAAGTCCGACTGACATTATCCCTACATTGATCCCACTCGGATCCGAGTAGGAAGACTCTTCCTTCGGATATGACTCGACGTTAGATCGGTCTTACTCATATCCCCATATAGTCAACATGGTGGATATAGTACATCCTACTGCTGGAAACCAGGATGAGGATCCAGATGCTGAAGAAGAAGGGAATCCAGCCGGTGGTCACCAAAACCAGCCGGTCGAAAGAGGCTGATAGGATGATAACCCGCCAGCTGATGAATTATCGGTCGGTCACCGCTGTCGACCAAGAGGGTCGCGCGGATCGCGCAACACACGCCGATTGGATCTGGGCCCTAACCTTGAAGTGGATGGTGTTAAGGTCTACCACACCCCACAGAACAACATCACCGGGGCCAAGACATTGCTTGACACTTTAATGGTTGACGCCCACTATTAGACTCATGCTATGCAGAAGGCGGTGGCTATGCTCAAGGCCGTAGCAGCGCAAGATGCTGCAAAGTCTCAGTCAGTCGCAAGTTCCAGCCATGCATCTCCTCAGGGTCGGCGTAGGCGTGAAGACCTGAGAAATTCTCTCAGCCTCCATGATGGACGAGACACCATCAACTCTCACCACGAGGAGTGCCCTCGGGACAACCGATGCTATGAGGAAGAACGGCGTGAATGAAGGATGGATGCCTGATGGGAAGATCGATGGGACGACCGACGAGAAGACCGATAGGACAACCAACAGGACGATCATCAGAATCCTCCTCCAAGAGACAACCGCGACGACCGACGTCGACATGATGATCGGGATCGGCGTGATAATGATGGCAATTGACGACATCGTCATGATGAGGATGTCAGCCCACGCCACCGTCACTGCCCTACTATGTCCCCAGACCGGCAAAGGGGGTCACCAACGCCGACTGATGACGAGATCAATGGCATCAAGGCTTACGTCCCTCGGCTTCGCATTGCTCGATGGCCGAAAGGATTCAAGCTAGTTCCCATCAAAAAATATGATGGACAAACCAACCCCCGAGAGTGGCTAAAACTCTGTAGCACGGCGATCCGATCGGCTGGAGGTGATTCCTATGTAATGGCTAATTACCTTCCGGTTTGCTTAGATCCTGCCGTTCGAATATGGCTCACATCTCTACCTGAGGAGTCAGTCACATCTTGGGGAGACCTCAACAGAAAACTCATAGAAAGTTTCCAACCAACTTGCAACCGACCGGGCAACCACTTCGACCTCACTTGGATCAAGCAGAAGGGTGACGAGCCTCTTTGCGACTACATCAAGTGGTCCTACGCTAAGAAGACTGAGATTCCCAACGTTCCCGATCAGCAAATCATTGCTGCCTTCCTGGGTGGAATTTGCAGTGACGATCTGTTCCGGGAAATTGGTCGGAGGAACCATGATATCAAGCTCACTGCTCAAGAGTGCTTCGAGATTGCTGATAAGTATGCATCAGGAGTCTGCACTTGATGATATCCGAGGAAAGGGCAAGGAGAAGCGGTCGGACAAGCCTGAGTCCTCCAAGAAGGACAAGAAGAGAAAACCTGACAATGCTGTCAACACAGTGGACCGGTTTTGAAAGAATCCTTGGACGAACCAGCCATCTACTGATGAGTTGTTGAGTGGCCTTTGCCCTTGGCACCCCAAGGGAAACCACAAAGCAAAGGATTGCTATTATCTGATGGGTTTTGCAACAGCTGCACTCAAGGTGGCCAAAGAGCCCCCGAGGCGCAACAACAACAATAAAGACAAGCCCAAGGATGATGATGACAAGGATGATTCAGGAGAGTTCCAGGAGCCCCTTAAAGAAGTAAACTTCATCTTTGGAGGCCCGGATGCCTATACGTCCAAGCACAAGCAAAAGTTAGAGCTTCGAGAGATTAACTCGGTGGAGCCAGCTACGCCTCAATACATGAGGTGGTCTGAGATGCCAATCACCTTTGATCGATCGGACCATCCAAAACATCTACCAAAACCAGATCGCTACCCATTGGTGCTTGCTGCGACTATGAAGGAGGTGAAGTTTAACAAAGTACTCATCGATGGAGGAAGCAGTTTAGACCTAATCTTCACCAAGACTCTTCAAGAGCTCGGTCTGTCAATCAATGACCTCCAACCGAGTTCTTCATCCTTCCATGGGATTGTGCCTGGCAAGACTTCAGTCCCAATTGGACAAATCACTCTGCCAGTCACCTTTGGCACCCGTGATAATTTTAGGATAGAGCGTATCCTCTTCCAGGTGGCAGACTTCGAGTCAGCATACCATGCTATCATCGGTCGATCGGCGATGGCCATGATTATGGCTGTTCTGCACTATCCGTATCTCACTCTCAAGATGCCATGCCCGATTGGAATAATCTCCCTCCACTCTGATCTTCGGAATTCTTTTGATTGCGATGTACAGAGTTGTGAGATGGCTACCAAACAATTGATGCTGTCAGACCAAAAAGAGATCTAGAAGGCGGTCGGTGTAGAGGAGTAGACTGGAGCGGAGGTTCCTACAAAGAAACCTACCAAGGACAAGATCCAGACCGATGACATCCAAATCAAAGAGATTTTGCTCGATCCTGAGGACCCTGATAAGGTGACTCATGCTGGGGTCAACCTTGATGAAAAATAGGAACTCGCGCTCACTCTTTTCCTCTAGGAAAATAGGGATATCTTTGCATGGAAACCATCTGACATGTCGGGAGTTCCTAGGGAAAAGATTGAGCACGTGTTAAGGGTACCTCTAGGGACTACCCTCGTTCGCTAAAGGCTTAGAAGATTTGTGCAAGACCGCAAGGACGCTATGAAGAAGGAGATAGTTAGATTGTTAGAAGCTAAGTTTATAAAGGAGGTGTATCATCCCGTCTGGTTAGCAAATCCAGTCCTTGTACCTGAAAAGAATAAAGAGTAGAGGATGTGTGTTGATTATACCGATCTCAACAAGGTCTACCCAAAAGACCCCTTCGCTCTTCCTCGTATTGATTAGATTGTAGATTCGATAGCCGGGTGTGAGCTTTTAAGCTTTCTGGATGCCTATTTAGGCTATCACCAGATCCCACTGAGAGTCGAAGATTGTAGATTTCGGTCGACACTCTACCAACAAGGCTTGCGTCGTTATTATGATAAGAACGTCCACAGTCGCCACTTTCAAGTTGGAGACCTAGTGCTTCACCGAGTGCAATCAACAAAGAATCAGCATAAGCTCTCTCCAAAGTGGGAAGCACCGTACGTAGTGAAGGAAGTGACTCGCCCGGGGGCTTACCGACTGATGTATGAAGACGGAGACGATATTCCAAACTCCTGGAACATAAATCAGCTACGTCATTTCTATACTTAGCTATTATTTTGTGTATTTATACATTATTTATGAATGAAACTTTGGTCTTTTTTAATGAAAGATTTTCTGATGATTTTTATTCTATATTTGTCTCGATTCCTTAATTTATGCTATTAAACAATCGAGCCAGGGAGCTAGCAATAATGTCCCATCTTGGTCTAACCTTATTTTGGTTTTGGCCTATTTTTTGACCGACTTATTATCATGAGATCTTGAGATCTTGAGTTTTGGTCTTTATTATTTTGGTCTTATGCTTATACATCATGGTTAAATACTTTGTGCTACACATCAGACTACCACTACACTAAACCTAGAGCCAAAAGTGTGAGAGGTCATGTGTTGATTGGTCGATTCTGTTTGTTACGCGGTTACAGGTTACAACCTAATATGTTATGGTAGACCGATGCAATCTTTGTTTCTCTTGATAGAAACATGTAAATGATATCTTTGTCAAACTTTTAAAGCTATAAAAGCATAAGATTAGTTTATACACAAGTATCATTACTAAAACACTACTAATGTTTTACACTATTACATGATTATATCTCCTTTGAAGGAGAGGAAGAGTCAGCTCGAAGTTCGACCTCTGGAGTTGCTGGGGGAGTCAGCACGGTCGGATTGATTTCTATATTTTCGACCAAGGCCTGGGAAGTCTCTAGCATGGAATCCAGGAGCAGCTGACATTGGTCATCGGTCAGGTCGGGGTTAAAGCCCTCTTTGATCTTGTCCAATGGTAGAGCAAGAGACCAGGATTGGCAAATCGCCAACACTTGAGCCCCGGCTTCGGTCGCCACTCGCCGAGTGTTATGAGCAATGGCTTCGGATGCATGCTCCAACAAGTAGTCCAGAGAGTGACCGGTCTGCTTTACTCGGTTAGCATGAACATAATTCATTGCTTGCCGAGCGGCGTAAGATAGAGCTACAAATAGTAATTATTGGTCAGTATGATCAACAGAAGATTCAAGCAGAAGGAAGAAGTCAAAGGCTTACTGACAAGTTTACATTTAAAGGATTTGGAGACAGTCTTAGCCTCCTCTATCTTCGCTTCAATCCCCTTCAGCTCCTCCTGCAGCCGAGTGATCTCGGTCTTCTAGTCTTCACCCAATTTGGAGAGGCTTTCCTTCTCAACCTTTAGGGCGTCAACGAACCGCTGCTAGTTGGAAGTCAACTTCTCCAGATCGGTGATTTTTTTATCACGTGCCAAAAGTAAAACTTTTAGCGTTAGAGTGGTTAGCAGATTGCCTAAATATGGATGGTAGGAAAACTTACCAGCCAGATCTGCATGAACATGGTCTAAGACCTTGTTTATCTCTTGTCGGTCGGCCAACAACTTCTTGTTTTCCTCTTGGGCCTTGGAGAGTTGCTGACCGGTGACTAGCAAGACAATGAATAAGAAGTTAGTCTAAAACATAAAGACAAGAAGATTAGGCGACCAAGGACATACCAAAAGTTTTGACTTCAAGATATTCCACTCTAGCCTGCTTTCGCTCCACAAGAGGATACACTTTCTGATATGCAGAAGATAAATGAGCTAAAAGACGAGAGTGAAGTAAGGAAAAAGCATAATGTTGAGATACCTTGCTGAACTCCCAGTGTTGGTGCAAAATCTCCACATCCTCCACCTTAGGCCGACCAAGAATATCTGCAAGAAGAATCCTTTTACCTTTGTCAAGAGGCAAAGAGACATTAGTTGGAGTGGTCTGAGGCAGAGGCTCGAGGGTGAAGGCAGGAACCGTCTTTTCAAATGGTTTATCCACTTCGATCGGCGTGTTTGAAGACTTGCCAGCCGAATGGGCCACACCAGTCGGATGAGGTGGGAGCTCAGACCGAGTATCCTCGGATCCCTGAGTACTCTGAGAATCACTTGTCCGACTGCCGAGAAAAAAACATAGAAGGAAGATATCAGGAAATGTTGAGATCAGCAATAAGAGACAAGGAGTATAGGGTTTAAAGATTAAACCTGGGAGCCTTCTTGAGCTTGATCCGGCATAGCCTCTTCTTTGAAGAAGGCGACTAAAAATCCGTCTCCTTCCTCTTTTGAGAGGGCTGGTCAGTCTTGCCAGTCTGCACCACCTCTTCTGTTGACCTCAGAGTTGGGCTCGGGGGCTCCGGTCGGTCTGAAGGTCGGTTGGAGGTTGCAGGAGCAGGTTGACCAGCATCTGCGGTAGTTATTTCTTCATCGTCGTCCTGGTCCCCCACATATTGGCATCGGTGCCCGATAGTCCACTTCTGGAGCTTGTCAGGGGAGGCCAGAGTAACGACGGGAGTGACACTGACTGGCCGAGCGCTTACGGAGGAACTTGAACCCCCAGCGCCAGCCAGCGGTGTCTTTTTGACATAATCAGCTCCCTCAGTATCGGTCTAAGGGAGCAGGGGATGAGATACATAAGTATCCAGCACCTGCATGAAGATCAAAACATTGAGTACAACATCAAGATAGGATAACAAGGGATAGCTAAAGGTAGACTGAGGCTTACTCGGGCTCGCGTTGTGCCCTTGTTATACTCCTTTTTGACCAAAGAATGGTCCTAAAGGATATCCCCTTCAAACATCTTCAACAAGCGTCTTTGACGAAGTTCACCATTCAGTGCGTCCGGCACCTCCCTGGTCTCATCCTCATTAACATAGTCCCATGCCGGGTGACATTGAAGCTTCAGGGGCTGAACTCGTCAGACGATAAAACTTTTGGCGACTGTGATGCCATCGATGCCTTCAGCCTTCAGACCGGCGATTCTCTTAAGCAGAGCGACCACTTGAGGATCAGTCGAATCGGGCCTCTCTGTCCAATGCGCTTGGGGAATGGCCTTTGCACCAGTGAAGTCGGCAAGAACAGGGGGAGGGTTGTCACAATAGAACACTCATCCTTCCAATTCTTGTTTCCGGTCTTCCATGGGACATTGATGTAGGCCTCCTTCTTGCATAACAGGACGCCGATTCCGCCTATGGCCACTTTGTTATCCTTGGTTGGCAGCGGTCGGAGGACAAACAGATGGCAGAAGAGATTGAAATAGGGGAGAGTGCCAAGAAAAGCTTCGCACAAATGTATGAAGATGGCAATATGAAGAATGGAGTTGGGATTGAGGTTGACAAGCTCAATCCCATAGAAAAAAGGAGCCCGTGAAAAAACTGTAGCAGGGAACTCCAAAGCCATGCTCAAAGAATGAGTGAAACACTACGATCTGCTGGTGAATGGGGATGGGGCAGGATTCGCGAGGTACCTTCCAGTTGATCCGAGCCAGCTCTGGAAGGACGCCATCCACCACCATATTGTTCATGTCAGCCTGTGAAAGGCTGCTCTTCGAGAACTCCCGAAGTTGCTCCAGGATGTCAACCTCCAACGAGGATGACGCGGCAGCGGCGGCGGAAGAAGCTGGGATTGAAATGGAAGTCCTCTTGCGACCCATCACGAACAGGATTGGACACAGTGGAGGAGTTTGAGAAACTTTGCCAAAGCTCAGGGGCTAAACGCTGCCGGATCTGTGGTGGCCGGAAGCGAGAAAGCTAACCCTAGCCGAAAAAACAGAGGAGTCGCGAGAACAGAGAAGGTGCAAGGAAGACGAAGAGTTAGCATGCAAATGCGGCGTGGACTGAGGGTCAACCTGGTGCCGCCTTTTATACCCTTGCCTTTTTTTACCTAAGGGTCCCATAGGCCGGGGTGGGCCGTACTGTAGTGTGACCCTAATATTAACTTAAAGGTTAATTAAGGGCTTAAGCCCATTAGGGTTACAAACCCAGAAAAATGAGACTCGGGGGCTTCTTTGATAAGAAGTACCCAAGAATTATTTCACCATATCTATGTGATTTGATGATCATGTGGCAAAGGGCTTGATGGTCATATGGTTACGAGTTCAAAGGTTATGGTATTGACTAAAGTCAAATAACTAGAATTACCAAATTTGGACTTTAACGGGTGATTGGAATTAGGGAAAAGCTATATTGACTAAAGTCATTTAGCTTAATACGGAATATGACTAGAGTCATAAAAATCCGTCCGACCCATCACTCGGAAATAATACGTGCCACTCGTCCGGTTTGATGATCGGTCGACAAAGTGGTCACTTAGCAATAGGACCCAAGGGTTTGATAACCAAAGGTCTGAAAGATTCAAACTTGATGGTTTGAATATTTGTAAACAAATTAATAAGAGCTAATACAATTAGACTCTTGCATTATTTGTTAGTCTCCAAATTATACAAGAGTCAGGGGCTACACCTGATCAGGTGCACCTAACCGGTGCACCAGATCTATCAGAAACTTCTATAGTGAGGTCTTCCTAATTTATGATCTTTAGGTCATTCGGAGAATTAAAGCTCAAAATCAGAAAGCACTCAAGGGCTGTTGTGGGATACTTGCTTTACGGGTATCCTCATACAAGGCTAAGTCGGTGGCCGACCGGGTACTTCATCAACAAGGAAGCTGACCGACTCGGCTTGGAGTGCAAGACAAGAAAGATTAGACTTGCCATATAGAATCCTTGTAGAGTACGACTAGGACTCTGCCTAAACCCCCCTGCCGACCGGATATATAAGGCGGCAGGGTACCCCCCATCGAGGGAGAGGCAATTAGACACAACTAGAGAGACACAACATCTCGTGACAATCAATACAATACAGAACACAGGACATAGGGTTTTTACTCTCATTGAGAAGGCCCGAATCTGTATAATTCGACGTCTTGTGTAACCATCGTAGTTCTTGGTCTCGACGTAACCCTATATATTTACTGCCAGTTTTAAGCATCGACAATATGTTGATCACATCGTCGTCAAGACTTGGAACGTCGAAGAGCTTATTTCGGACCTGGCAGAAACCTTTGACAATCTGAGGCATTATTCAATAAAGCTGAATCCCAAGAAGTGTGTTTTTTGGGTTCCTTCGGGAAAGCTGCTCAGCTACATCGTTTCAAAACGAGGTATAGAAGCTAACCTGGATAAAATCAAGGCGATACTTGGTATGGGGACACCTAATTCTCAAAGGGATATACATTAGCTGACCGGATGCATGGCATCTTTGAGTCGCTTTATTTCCCAACCGGGGGTTAGAAGGTTACCACTTTTCCGACTGCTTAAAAAGCAGGAAGCCTTTGTTTGGACCAAAGAGGCGTAGTCGGCATTGGACGAGTTGAAGGTTTACCTCAGCAGCATTCCAGTATTAGTGCCTCCGGAGCCAGGAGAAAAACTTCAGCTTTACGTATCGGCCACAACTCAGGTTGTGAGTACTGTTTTAACGGTCGATCGAGAAGAAGAGGGGCATATACAAAAAGTACAACACCCGGTCTACTTTGTGAGTGAGGTCCTTGGTGTCTCCAAGGTAAAATACCAACAGATCTTGAAGTTGTTGTATGCATTGTTGGTCACCTCCAGGAAGTTGAAGCATTACTTTCAAGCTCCTCCGATCGATGTCCAGACCTCCTTCACACTCGGCACAGTGCTACACAACCGAGAAGCCGAAGGAAAAATTGCCAAGTGGGCAGTCGAACTTGGTCAATATACCATCACGTTCGCGTCTCGGTCGGCTATAAAGGGACAAGCGCTAGCTGATTTCGTTGCTGAGTGGACAGAGATTCAAAAACCGCCTACTGCACAAGATATCGAGTATTGGAAAATATACTTCGATGGGTCTCTTCAATTACAAGGAGCGGGTGCGGGAGTCGTGTTTATCTCATCAACTGGAGAGAGGCTTTGATATGTCCTTTAGTTGATGTTTCGCGCGTCTAACAACGCTGCAGAATATGAAGCCCTTCTACACGGTCTGCGCATTGCCGCATCACTCGACATCAAGTGTCTCGACGTCTTTGGTGACTCGGCTTTGGTTATTAATTGGGTCACTAAGGATTGGAACTGCGTCGATGACAGTATGAGTGCTTACTGTCAAGAACGAAGCTCGAAGACAAATTCTATGGATTGAAGTTCACGCATGTTCTATTGACAAATTCACCAAGTGGTTCGGCAAGATTACATCAAAGAAAGCTATTGAGTTTGTCAAGGATGTCTTCAATTGGTTCGGGGTTCCTCATGATATCATTACCGATAATGGCACTCAATTCACTTCAGTGGAGTTCCGTGACTTTGCCGATGAGATGGGAATAAAAATCCACTTTGCATCAGTGGCTCATCCTCAAAGCAATGGGCAGGTCGAACGGGCCAATGGTATGATTCTCCAAGGATTGAAGCCTCGGATATTCGACAGGCTTAAGCCTTATGCCGGTCGGTGGCTCAAAGAATTGCCTTCGGTTATTTGGGGGCTTCGCACAAACACTAGTCGA
Organism: Eleusine coracana subsp. coracana; assembly: GCA_032690845.1. Taxonomy (NCBI): domain Eukaryota; kingdom Viridiplantae; phylum Streptophyta; class Magnoliopsida; order Poales; family Poaceae; genus Eleusine; species Eleusine coracana. The sequence goes on from CM064434.1 coordinate 39,670,227, forward strand.
GCAACTGGTCAGTCACCTTTCTCATTGGTCTATGGCTCATAGGCTATGCTGCCGACTGATGTCAGCCTTGTTTCAGCACAGGTTCAGGCGTATGATGAACAGCTTTCTGAGGAGAATCGAGAGGTTGATTTGATTGCAGCAGAGGAGTTGCGTGACCACGCTCAGTTTCGGTCAACACTTTACCAACAAGGCTTACGTTGTTATTATGATAAAACAGACGTAATCGCCACTTCCAAATATGAGATTTAGTGCTTCGCCGAGTGCAGTCAACAAAGAACCAGTATAAGCTTTCTCCAAAGTGGGAAGGACCATATGATGTGAAGGAAGTCAGTCGCCCGGGGCTTACCGACTGATGTATGAAGACGGCTATGATATACCAAATTCTTGGAACATAAATCAGCAACGTCGTTTCTATACTTAATTATTCCTTTGTATACTTGTACATTATTCATGAATGAAACTTCGGTCTTTTTGATGAAAGTTTTTTTGATGATATTCATTCTATATTGTCTTGATTCCTTAATTGATTTTAAACAATGGAGCCAGGGGGCTAGTAATAATGTCCCACTTCAGTCTAACCGTATTTTGGTTTTGGACTACTTTCTGATCATTTTCTTCTCTTTGAATACGGTCCTCATTTTCTTGGTCTAACATCTATACATTATGGTTATATACTTTATACTGCACATCAGACTACCACTACACTAAACCCAGAGCCAAAGCGCGAGAGGTCATGTGTCGATTGGTCGACTCTGCTTGTTACATGGTTATGAGTCACAACCTAAAATGTTAAGGCAGACTGATAAAATTTGAGTTTCTCAATGACAGAAACATACTTATGACATTTTTATCGATCTTTTAAAGATGATAAGCATGAAACTAGTTTACATACAGGTAATATTATTTCATTACATAGATATTACTAATGTTCTCTAGCATTACAGGATTTATAGCTCCTTTGAAGGAGAGGAAGATTCAGCTCGAAGATCAACCTCAGGAGTTGCTAGAGGACTATCCACGATCGGATTGATCTCTATATTGTCGACCAAATCTCGGGAAGTCTCCAGCATGGCATCCAAAAGCAACTGGCATTGGTCGTTAGTCAAGTCTGGATTGAAGCCCTCCTTGATCTTGTCCAATGGCAGAGCGGGAGACCAAGATTGGCAAATAGCCAGAACCTGACTCCCGGCTTCGGTCGCCACTCGTCGAGTGTTATGAGCAATATCTTCCGTTGCATGCTCCAGCAAATACTCTAAGGAATTGCCTTTCGAGTGGTGTAAGATAGAGCTGCAAATGATAATTTGTTGGTCAGTATGATCAAAAGAGGAATCAAGCAGATGTGAGAAATACCAAAGGGCTTACTGGCAAGTTTACATTTGAAGGATTTGGAGGTGCTCTTAGCTTCCTCTATCTTGGCATCAGCCTCCTTCAGCTCCTTCTGCAGCTGAGTGATCTCGGCCTTCTGGTCCTCGACCGATTTGGAGAGGTTTTCCTTCTTAGTATTCAAGGCATTAACAAACCTTTGCTGATTGGAAGTCAACTTCTCCAGATCGGCAACCTTCTGGTCACGAGCTAAAAGACAAATATTTGAATCTTTAGCGCAAGAGTGATTGGTTGGTTATTTAAACATTAGGTGGTGAGTGATCTTACCAGCTAAATCTTCTCAGCCTTGGTTTAAGGCATTGGTCATTTCTCTTTGGTCAGTCTGCAGCTTTTCAATTTCCTTCTGCGCTTTGGCAAGCTGCTGACCGGTGACTAGCAAAACACAAACAAAGTTTTAGACTTATTGAAAGACTCGAAGACCAAAGAGTTTAGGGCATACCAAAAGTCTCCGCTTCAAGGTATTCCACCCTAGCCTGTTTTCTCTCTACGAGAGCATACATTTTCTATATACAAAAAGGGGTTAAGCTTAAAGGCAAGATTAAGACAAAGCAAAAGCAGAGTATTGAAGTACCTTCCTAGCTTCTTGATGTTGATGCATGATTTCCACGTCCTCCACTTTGGGCCGACCGAGTAAATCTGCAGATAATGTCACTTTACCTTTGTCAAGAGGCGAAGGGACGACAACATGAGCAGGTTGGGGTACAGGCGCCAGAATAGGAGCAGGAATTGTCTTGTCGACTGGCTTATCCACTTCGGTCGGCGTGTTTGATGACTTGCCGACCGACTTGGGCACATCAGTCGGGCGAGGAGGAGGTCCAGATCGAGTGTCTTCGGACTCTTGGGCACTCTGAGAATCAATCGTCCGACTACTGTCAAAATGAATATTGAAGAGATTAAGATGTGTTATGGATGGCAATAAGAGATAAGGAGCATAAGGTTAAAAAATTAACCTAGGATCCTTCTTGAGCTTGATTCGGCACAACCTCTTCTTCGAAGAAGTCGATTGAAAATCAGTCTCCTTCCTCTTCTAGGAAGATTTTTCTGCCTTGTCGGTCTGATCCACCTTCCTCGCATCACTCTAATTTTCGCTCGGGGGCCCCGTCTGGCTTGAAGGTTGGTCGGAGGGAGTGGGGGTGTGATGACCAGCGTCAGCAGACAACAACTCTTCCTCATCATCCTGATCTCCTATATACTGCCGTCAGCACCCAACGGTCTGCTTTACTCGCCGACCAGGGGGAGGCAGCGTGGAGACCGGGTCAGGACGAGCGCCTGTACAAGAGCTCGAGCCTCTGGTACCGGTCTGCTGCATCTTCTCAACATAGTCTGGTCCCAAGGAATCGGTTGGAGGGAGTAGAGAACGAGAAATATAAGTATCCAAAACCTGCATAGGAATCAAAGTATCAAGCAGGGCATCCAGACAAGAACATAAAGGATTGCTCAAAGCAGACTGAGGCTTACTCGGGCCTGCATAGTGCCCTTGTTATACTCCTTGATCAGCGAGTCATCCTGAAGGATATCTCCTTCAAACATTTTTGATAGGCATTTCTTATGGAGTTCACCATTCGGCGGGTCAGGCACCACCCTGGTTTTGTCATTATTGACGTAGTTCCACGCTGGGTGACTCTGTAGCTTCAGCGGCTGCACTCTGCGAACTATGAAGCTCTTGGCGATGGTAATTCCATCAATGCCTTCATCCTTCAAGTCGGCTATCTTCTTCAGCAGAGTGACCACCTAAGGATCGGTCAGATCGGGCTTCTCTGTCTATTGCGCCAGAGGAATCTCCTTGGCATCGGTGAAATCAGCAAGAACAGGGGGAGGGTTGTCAGAGTAAAACCACTCATCCTTCCAGTTCTTGTTCCCGGTCTTCAATGGCATGTTGATGTAAGCCTCCTTCTTGCGCAACTGGAAGGCAACGCCGCCTATAGCTACTTGATTGTCCTCGATCGGCAGTGGACGGAGGACAAACAGATGGCAGAATAAATTGAAATGGGGGAGGATTCCCAGAAATGCTTCGCACATGTGCACGAAGATGGTGATCTAAAGGATGGAATTGGGATTGAGGTTGACAAGCTCAATCCCATAAAAGAAAAGGAGCCCGCACAAGAAGCTACAGTAGGAGACTCCAAAGCCGTGCTTCGAGAATGAGCGGAATACAACTATTTGTTTATGAATAGGGATGGGGCAAGATTCATAGGGTACCTTCCAGTCGATCCGTACTTGCCCTAGAAGGATGCCGTCGATCACCATCTGACTCATGTCAGCCTGGGAGAGGTTGCTCTTCGAGAACTCCCGAAGCTGCTCCGGGATGTTGATCTTTGATGAGGAAGACGCAACGGCGGCAGTGGGAGTGGCAGGGATCGAGGTGGAAACCTTCTTGCGACCCATGGTGATGATTGTTTCGGGCATGGCAGATTGAATGTTGAACCCTAGCAAAGGCGCGGGGGCTAAGAGCAGCGAGATCTGTGGCGGCCGGAAGTGGCGGTGCTAACCCTAGCTAGAAAGCTGAGGAGTCAAGAACAGAGGAGACGCGAGGAAGACGAAAGGTTTGTGCGCAAATGCGGTGTGGACTGAGAGTCAACTCGACACTGCCTTTTATACTCCCACTTTTTGACCTAAGGATCCCATGGGCCGGGGTGGGCCATACAGTGATGAAAATTTTTGCTTAAGCAAAGATTGGTTAAGGACCTTAAGTATGATTAGTGTCTAAACTCTTGAGAAATAATGCTCGGGGGCTTCTTTGATGAGAATCATTTGAAAATTATTTAGCCATATCTATATGATTTGATGATCATGTAACAAAGGACATGATGGTCATATGGATATAAGTTCAAAGGTTGTGGTATTGATTGAAGTCAATAACCAAATTGTCAAAATTGGGCTTATGGATAATTAGAGTGACTAACTATCAGGGAAAGGCTGTATTATGATTGATGCCATTTAGCTTAGTACCATTATATGATTGATGTCATATTGGTCCACCTAAATTGAATATGATTGAAATCATAAACTTCGGACCAACCAGTCACTCGGACATGATGAATATCATTCGACCTATGTAATAATCGGTCGGCAAGGCTGAAGCTTTGCAAGTTAACTTGTTGGTTTGATAACCGGAGGTTTATTAGACTCAAGCTTGATGGTTTGAGTAAAATATATACAAAATAATAAGAGCTAATATAATTAGACTCTTGCATTATTTGTTAAGTCTCCAAATTATACAAGAGTCGGGGGCTACACCTGATTAGGTGCACCTAATCGGTGCACCAGATCTATCAGGAACTTTGATAAAGAGGTCTTCCTAATTTATGATCTACATTGAAGATCGTTTTGGAGAGTTGAAGCTCAAAATTAGGAAGCACTCAGGGGCTGATGTGGGATACTTGCCTTACAGGTATCCTCATACAAGCCTAAGTCGGTAGCCGACCGGGTACTTCATTAACAAGGAAGCCGACCGACTCAACTTGGAGCGCAAGGCATGTAGAGATAGACTTTCTATGTAAACCCTAAGTGGTTATGACTAGGATTCTTCATGTACCTCCCTGCCGACCGGATATATAAGGCGGCAGGGTACCCCTCATCGGGAGGGAGAAGTTGACAAGTCTCACAGCATCAATACAATACACAGAACATAGGACGTAGGGTTTTTACTCTCATCGAGAGAGCTCCGAACCTGTATAACTCGGCGTCTTGTGTTACCATCGTAGTTCTTAGTCTTGACGTAGCCCTATACATTTTAGTGCCCATCTCAGGCTTCGACAAATGCAACATCAACTTTTTTATTACATAATTAAATAAATCAAGAAAATAATCTTTATAGCTAAATAAAAAAATATTAACAACCTAATTAATAATAGGAAAATTAATAATTAATTAATTAAATAATATATATGAAAAAGGGTGTTACAGAGACCCACCGGCAGTGTCGGACCTAATCCTCGGCAGTGCGGGTCGACCCCGACAGAAGAGTAGTAACATTCGGGAATTTGGCAAATCTTCTCCAAAAACTAACCAAACGAACTCCAAATGATGCGATTTTTGGACTAGTGAATCCTAATCACATCACGACCCTAATCCTAGAAAATCATCTCAATTGGCTCAAGGAATCATCACAAATTTCAAATCTTGTGCCAAGAACACCAAAAAGGGGAAACTTGAGAAATCCTTCAAATCGAAGGTGCTAGAGCTATTGATTTGGTCAAGGATCAATAGAGGATTGTTCTAGCTCATCCTAACAACAAGTTTCTTAAGAAATCTAAGCCAAGAACTCGTCCAAAAATGAGATAAAAAATCACCACAAAAATAGCTATGAAAATAGGAAAAAGGGAATTTCAGGATTCAAGTGAAGAGGGAAATGTTGAGCACGAAAATACTTCTCATATGATAGAAAGGTGCTTACAAGATCCATAGGTATAAGGCTAGCAAGCCACCCTCTTCCTCCCACTATTTGGAAGAGCATGAGATGTCTCTCACACACCCTTTCCTCTCCTCTAAAACATGAAGTCCTCTCCTAGCACTTTGAATAGAGTCCTAACACAAGGCTAATGCAAAGAGAGAGAGGCACCTCTCCCACTAGCCACACCTCTCCTTATATAGGCCTAGGGTCTATTGTCCACATGACCACTCTACCCTGGACCTACATAACACACCCACCTACCACTAGGGGCATAACCGTCCATCTTTTTCCTCATCGCCCGAATGCCATCAGACGCTTCACGTCTTTGCATCATCTCGAATCAAGCTCTCTGATGGTGCCACGTGCACCACCAACCACCTCCACCAGTTTTGAGGCCTAAACCGGGAAACCGCCTTGCATGCTTCTCAAAGCATCACTTTTCGATGTTGACGCGTGTCACCTTGTATCCTGACCACTGGCAAGTCTCTCCCAGTCCCTGTCCATCGGGCCCCCTTGTCACTTGCACCAGCATCCCGTTTGCCTTGACTTGGTCACCACGCCATCTTCATCATCACCAGAGTTTTGAGTCTCAACCACGAAACCGTCCATGCTTCTTGCCTCTCCACGTGTACGGTATGGATCACCCTTGACTTCACCCGGCATCCCGATCGTCTGGCCCCAAGTCTCCTACTTGTGTCCGAACCTCTCGCCGTTGACCGCCAAGTCGACTCCAGTGACCTACACATCATGAGACAAGCAAACACATTTCCCATCTCCTGTAATATCTCCAATATCTCCATCAACTCTGGTTAGTCATAACCATGATATGCAAACCCATGCAATCCCTGGATTCCCACATTTCAACTCAAACATCAAATCTGCTCAAGTCAATTACTCATCACAAATATAGCAAACCATGGCACATATCCACATGGTTTCTCATTTTTGATCCTTTTTTGTTTTATTCCTACGTTGTTAGTCTACAATATGTATATACACAGTTTTGCACAAATAAACAGACAATGCAAGAGCACACAAGAAATAAACACACACTTTTTCTATTTCTTTTATTCGGGAGATTGCCTTTATTTAAAGCAAGCAAATTAAAACACCGGGTTGCCCTCCCGGTGTTGGTGGTTCTTAAGCCTAACAGGGAAAATATGCAACCGTACAGATGCCGACGTAGCTTTCACACGGGAGTATTGCAGAGTATCGATTTCCACAGGGAACGAGTAAAGTGTCACTCCTATTCTATCAAGTCCTAGTGATGAAGGGGGCAGAATAAAGTGTACTCTATAGGGAGAAGAAGTCCCCGGGCCAGGCATTCTAATGTAGGGAACCTTCTCCAAGTAACTTAGTGAGAATTCTATTTCCAAATATTTGCTTCGGGGCATGATAATGATCCACAGGTAAGGGTCGGTAACTAACCTCATGTACTAGTGGGCACGTTAACGCTAGACAACCCTGCTTGAGACTTCCCAAACATGGTGGAATTCAATATTGGATGGACAGAGCTGTCACCACCTGCCGCCTACCACACAGCCCGTGGGGATGAATGCAATCCCAGGAAAGCTAAGGCTAAACACCATGTCAAAACATAGACTTTCATACCAGTTCTAGAATTGGTAAACATAACAAGATAATGCTACGAAGCAATAAAACGTTATGCACGAGGATCCCGTAGAATAAAAGGATAGAAATACACACTTTATTACTTGGGCAAGAATTCCACTACATGTTACCCGACCGAGAAGATGAGGGAGATTACTCACGCAGGAGGCTCAATCCCTGAGGCACAAGTTAAAGGAGCCAGTATCCTGAACTCCTCCTCCTACACCCTTATTCTTCTACTTGGGGAAAACTTAGGACTAATGCTTATTTCTTCTCTCTTTTTGTCACTTCTGCTGAATTCCCCCTATATTTATAGGTGGTGAAGACTTGGCGGGTACTTCAAGGTGGAGGAGAGTCGGTGGGCAAAATTTCCCCCGTCGGGCGGCCATGTGTGCCGGGCGGCCGGGCATGCCGGGTGGCATGCACCGCCGGGCGGCAGGCTAGGCCGGGCGACTACTGGATTTGGTCGGTTTCCAACTGACATGCTTTGGATGGCTCATATTTGGTCCGGATGGCGGTTCCTTGGTCGGTTCCCACCGAATTCTCCGTTTTGGGGTCGGTAAGCCTCATGGGCCTCATGGGCTGGCAGCCCTGGGTGGCCAACCCAGGCCGTGCGGCAGGCCAGGCCGTGCGACGGCCTGGGTCGGGTGTCGACCCCTCCGGGTCGCCCCGTAGCTTCTCCTGGTTAGGCCATTTTGTAGACCCTTTTTCCTTAGCCATATTCCATACCTTTTTCTCCGGGGGGAGAAAACAACTTCATGGTGGAGTGTTTTGCAAAGTTGGCCGGGTCGGATGATCAGCCTCATGATGACTTGTTTTGACCCGCCGGGTGGCTGTTTTTAGCCTGATATGACCCTGTCGGCTGGGTTCTGATTTTAGCCATCATGACCCTACCGGGCCCTAATTTTAGCCTCAGATGACCCTATCGGCCTGCTGTTTAAGGTAGATTCGGCCAACGTAGTGTTTCTTCTTGTTTTAACATAGTTTTGGCCCTTTTGACCCTGCAAACACATATTTCACCAAAACTCGTGGAACTTTATTAGTTTAAACAAATATTCAAGAAACTTCGGTCTTTACCTTGCATTTCCCGACCGGTTGGTGGCCGATATTGGGTTTTAAGGGCCACCAACACCCGGCCAGCACTAATTAACTAGATGAAATGGATTGCCCTCCCACAAGCACTAAACAACTTCTAAATCCCCCGATCATTGGGTTGCCTCCCAAGAGTGCTCTAGTTATTTAGAGGTCAAAGAGCTTGACCTCCCTGCAAACAATCAATCCTTAGTGTCGTGGTGCGGGATGTGAGGCCACGACACTACAAGGTTCTCTTATCGCGATGGTTCATATACCTCGAACGACCTATCCATACATCCCCTCCAATTACTCTTGATGCATCGCTGCCACGGTTCTTGTATCTCTTCACTTCATCAATAGTACGACACTCTTCTACCTTTGGGCTCAACTTGAAAGAGTATGGAGTCCCACTTATATCGAAGCTTATCTCACCACTCCCAACATCAATACTTGCTTTTGCTGTCCTCAAGAAGGGTTTGCCTAAGATCAACGGGGTACTCATCCTCTTATCCATATCAAGCACAATAAAATCAACAGGGATGATGTGATCTCCAATTTGAACAGGCACATTCTCGGCAATTCCGTCAGGGAAGCGTACCGATTGGTCGGCTAACTCCAAACACATACCCGTAGGCTCCAATTTGGGCAAATTGAGACTTGTGAATATATGACGGGGCATAACACTTACACTTGCTCCAAGATCGCACATGCACCTATCAAATATCCTTGTTCTAATCATGCATTTGATGCTTGGTTATCCAGGATCGGGTTTCTTCTCAAGTGCAACATCATTGATTGCCGCCATAAGCTCCTTAGTAACCTTCACAATCTCCTCAGAAAATAGAGACTTCTTGTTTTGCATCATGTCCTTAATGTACTTGGCATAGGTAGGTACATGAATAGCATCAACAAAAGGGACATTGATGTAGAGCTTCTTCATAACATCGACGAACCTTGCAAATTGCTCGTCGTGTGGCTGCACTCTTTCTGTTTGTCTCCATGTTCATTTTCAGACCAGAGAGGTCAACATCCTCCTCGCGACGATCGGCGCTTTCAGGGAGCCGGTCGGTGCCGTCAGGACCGTCGCGTCGATCGGCGCTAGGAATGCGCCGATCGGCACGGGGCCTCTTTGCTCCCGCAGGGTGCTCTGGATCTTCTATTTGTTTTCCTGACCTCATAACTATTGCTTTCAATTGTTCTGCAAACTTTGTATTGTCAGGAATAGCCCATTTGTTGCCTCGAATGACTCGCGATAACTGTCCTATCTATTGCTCCATAATCTTGGTATGCTTCAAAATATGCTCATTGGAGCTCCCAATTTCTATCACCTTGTCATTAATTCCCTCAAGGACACGATCAATCTCCTTGAATTTAGCTTGATTGTCCTTGTTGATCTTCTCTTGAGCTTGGAAGAACTCATGACATTGGAGACGAAGTGGGATAGAATTTTGCATGGACAAACTAGGAGAGAAAGAACTCTTTTGCTACTGATATTGGGGCTTGCACCCACTATTCTTTATATATTCTAGCATCTTCATCTCTTCTAGGCAACCTTTGTGCACATGACCCAATTCTCCACACTCACCATAAGTGGAGCGTGATTCCGCTAGCTTCAGTGGCTCTTCCTTAGGGATATGAAGATTATTGGCCAACGTCCTTTGAATAGTGTTGAGGCGATCTATATTCAAGTCTTCATAAGTCCTCTCAATCACACTCTTCGCCAATCCCTTTGAAGGTTGCAAATTCCTTGGACTTCTTTTAGTATCCCATGATTGATTTTCAACTAGCAACTTGATCAAATCCTTAGCTTGGGTGGGAGTTTTTGACATGAATAAACCTGTAGATGAAGCATCCAAGTGTTGATGAGATGGTTGATTCAATCCTGTGTAGAACCTCTCAACAACTTCACCAACTGTCAGACCATGGATGGAAGTACTTGGCAAAGAATTCAGCTGCTTATGTGTTCCACACCATCTTTGCTGGGTTTTCCAATCCATTGTAACATTGCTTAGGGCGTCCAACTAGAGAGAAGGGGAACAGCCACACACGTGCTTGGTTTCTGTCCAATCCCGCTATCTTGAATGTACTGCAAACCTCATTGAAGTGTTGCAAGTGATGATTGGGATCTTCCGAAACTGTGACTGGTTGTTGCACCACTATTCCAACATATCTCTCCAATTGATACGAAAGTTGATCTTGAGCTTCTTGGAAATCTATCTTGACAACATTAGCCTTGAGGCTTGAGACGATTAACCATAGGTAACTTTGCCATCTCCTCTTTTTCTTGAGTTTGAACGGGATCTGCTATTGTGAACAATACTCGAGGGGTGGTATGGACTGCTCCTCCACCTAAATATCTAAGTGACTTGTTTCTCTTATCCGATGTTCTCTTCTTACGAAAGAGTCTTTCAAGATCATCAGTGTAATTAGAGGGTTTGTTTCACTTAGGACCGTCCATACCTGTTACTTTCACTTAACAGAATATATGTACTAAAGGGACAAGTAAAATTAAGCATAATGACTAGACCCTAATACATCAAACAATGTTTAAAAACCTGCTATGGTCCCCGGCAACGGCGCCAGAAAAAGGAAGCTTGTTAGTCGTAACTACGTACCCACTTATATACCGCAAGAGGACGGTGTACGATTGTAGCACTTTTTCCGTTGAATTGAGTATTCTAAGGTTTATCGAATCCACTGGGACCTTAGGGATAATTTGACAATGTTAACAGTAAGAGATCTAATCAAAGCTACTGTCAAATCTAGGTTGCATGAGGGGAGACTGACCAGCGCAAGGGTACGCCAGATAGGAAATATGTCGTTGCGCCGATCGGCGTAGGGTTTGAGCCGATTGGCACACTAGTGGATCTATCATCACGCCGATCGACGTAGATGTTGAGCCGATCGGCACACAGGTGAATCTAAGCCAAAGTGCGCCAGATACCTTGTAAGAGTAAGCTGTTAAGTGAGTAGCCAAGTATCTACTAGTGAGTCGAATAGCATCATAATGGGTAATTAAATGGATCAATGAAAACCTATAATGAATAAGACCACCCTGCTTTCCGAGCGGCTCCCGATTTATCGCTGCCGAGAGGAAACCTTAATCACACGAGTATCTTACCCTACTCAACTATCCAATAGTGCTGCACCGGCTTAGTGCTGTCACCGCCAAACCACACTACTAGCATCAGCAAGCAACCATAACCAATGCAATGTCCGAATACTATCCTAATCACCATGATCAAGATAATATCTACTTACTTATCCTAGAACTAAGCAATTGAAATAAGCATATGCATGATTATAGAATCAAGATAGACAAATCACCAAAACCATCATCAATATATTCAATCATCCTTGAGATACATAGAGTAACATTCATCCCTGTCGAGATGGCCTACCTTGATGGATCAACTCTTAACACCAATGGTTCTTGAAACTCAACTAGAGATCTATACTAACGGGGCGAGCCCCGGTGGCTCTAACTCACGGATCTGTTGTCCCTCTGTTGCCTCTGCTCTCTCTCTGGCCACGACCAGAGTTTACAAGTATTTATAGAGGCTCTACTCATAAAGGACTCGGTTTCTAGCAAATAAGGCGGTTGCGCCGATCGGCACAGGATTGCGTCGATCATCGCAAGCCGTGACTTCTCTAGTTTCTTGTCTGAGTCGGTTCCTCTGTCTTCCACAGCTGCCATGTACGCCTTTTCCTTCGAGATAAAGTATTGTACTGCACGTCGAGATCTTGAAGTTCTATAAATCTTCCAGACAAATATCTTCAAGTGTCATGAGCAGATAAACTTCCATAAACATGTGGAATGGGCCTTGGTCACATCTGCGGGCCAAAACACCCTTGCGCCGACCGGCTCATGGACTGCACTGATCGGCGCACTGGGCTTCTTCAGTACTTTTTGTTGGTTCTGGATTCCTGTCCTCTCCAGCATCACTTTAATAGCCAATTTAACCTGTTTCTGCAATAAAGCTCCAAAACAACGCATATACAAATATATAGGCAATATTATAGGTAAATGGCCTAAATTAGTATCAATTATGCTCTAATTTGGGTAATATTCACATATAAAAGGGGCACTTGCGGAGTGCCAGCATATTCCACTGGCCAATATAGGTCACAAAGATCCTAGAACCAAAGTTATATAGGCTCCCAACCTCAAACAAAATTAGCTTTCTGGGCCTACTGACTGTACGGTCCGGTCACTCGCTGACTGGACAGTCCGGTCACTACAACACAGTGCACCAACGACTCTGACCTCTGTTGACCGGACTGTACGGTCACCTGACCCGACCATCTGGTCCGTTTCTCTCTCCAGTCCAGAAACATTTCACAATGTAGCTTCCTCGTTGCCCAGGTTTCTCCATAGTGACCAGATCGTCCGGTCTCTATGAGACTGACTCTGGTAGTTTCCTCGCTTCTTCGCTGTAAGTCTTAGACAGCTCCACATAGTGACCATACAGTCCAGTCACCTCTGACTCCTTTGTCCGGTCTCTATGTCCAGAAGCCAAAACTCCTCCTCCTCGCTTGACTTTGTTTCCCAGCTTCTCCGAAAGCTCCTGCGCTTCTCCACTGTCACCCAGTGCTTGTGATTTCACCGAGCAACCTTGCACATCACCAACTACACATGACCTAAGTGAATGACCTAGACCCCCTTGATAGTCTGGTTTTCCTATAGACTTGAATCCCTAACAACTAGACTACCCAACACCTCCACCATAGCTTGTTCTCCACTTTGATCCATCTTCATCAACCCTTGGACTCCATCAAGTTCACAAGCCTCCATGCTTGTTGTCATTGTCATCAATCACCAAGGCAACCATCATCCATATGATTTGTAATAGGGTTTAGAGATGATTTCTGCATAGACAACACTCGTGTAGATATTAGCCCACAATTTCATAGTTGTCATCTATCACCAAAACATTCATACCTTGGGGATCCAATCATCAATGGTCATGAAGCTTACAATCTCCCCCTTTTTGGTGATTGATGACAACCACTACTTAACATAATCTTATCAAGAATCAACCGGGCTAAAATAGCTACACTAAGATTGAGAGGAACCATAACATCATAAGAGAGAAACGCACAAGGTCCTACTTAATCAATCATCATCTAGAGGTACAAGGAAAAGTGAGAAAAGCACACTCTAGATGATAAGGCATGCATGTCAAGATAGCATATTCAAGAAATCACATAGACATGCAATGTAAGACATGAATGATGATATGCAACAGATTAGCATGGGAATGCATAAGAATTAAAAACAAGCAATCATCATCATGGAATCATACGCATGCATAAAAGATAATTTAATGAATAAAGAGCACTGCATATGAAAATAACCAAGTGAGATTAAGATGAGTCAAACACAAGCGAATGAAGACCATGACTCATTGAATCCAGGAACAGCGAATAACTCCATCAAAAGAAGATCCAAATGTATCTAACTCCCAAAACCAATGTACACGTATGCTCCCCCTAGATACAAGCTACTCTCAATCATGCAGGACTTGAAGAAGAATTTTTGGTGGACAAGGATGAAGTGAGAAGTTGCTCGATGCGTCGCAAAATGTGATACTTGTCAGAGAGTTAAGGCTGACCATTTGAAACCAGCCGGACTACTTCAGCTATTGAATATTCCCACCTGGAAATGGGAAGATATCAGCATGGATTTCATTGTTAGTCTCCCTCTCATTTCTCAGAAGCATGATTCGATTTGGGTCATTGTGGACTGACTTGCGAAATCTGCCCACTTCCTACCGATCAATAACACATACAAGATAAAGCAATATGCAGAGCTATACATAGCGAGAATTTTGTGCCTTCATGGAGTACCCAAGACCATTGTTATAGATCATGGCTCACAGTTTGTTGCTCATTTCTGGGAACAACTGTATGCTTCTTTGGGTACCAAGTTGATTTGGAGTTCTGCTTACCATGCCACTACTGATGGACAAACAGAGCGTGTCAACCAGATTTTGGAAGATATGCTTAGAGCATGTGTTTTAACACATGGTTGTAACTGGGATGAGTATCTACCATATGCGGAATTCTCATACAACAATAGTTACCACGAGAGTCTAAAAATGTCCCCATTCGAAGCACTCTACGGTCGGAGTTGTAGAACACCGTTACACTGTTCTGAATTTGGAGAAAGAGTAACCTTTGGTCCTGACCTTGTCAAGGATGCAAAAGAAAAAGTTCATACCATTCAGGCAAATCATAAAGCTGCTAAATGCCGTTAGGAGAAGTATGCAAATAGACGATGTAGCCCACTATATTTCAATAAAGGTGACTATGTCTATCTCCGAGTGTCGCCTATGAAGAGTATTCAACGGTTTGGAGTCAAAGGAAAGTTAGCCCCCCGTTATATTGGACCATTCCAAATTCTAGAATGATGTGGAAACATAGCCTACAAGATGGAGTTACCTGCTAACTTGTCTGGAGTTCATAACACCTTTCACATCTCTCAGCTAAACCGGTGTCTATAACCACCCAATGAGAAGACTGTCGAAGAGTATGACCAACTTCAACCAGATCTCACATACACCAAACAACAAATAAAGATCCTCGATGAGAAAGAGCACACAACCCATAAAAGAACACTCAAATTCTATAAAGTTCAATGGAGTAATCACTCAGAAGACGAATCCACTTGGGAATCTGAAGAATTTCTGAGTACGCATTACCCGAAATTTTGGTCATCATACGTAGGTATACTTTGACCATCGTACTTCCCTCTAGTTTGCCTTGTTCATAATCTCGGGATGAGGTTTCTATAAGGAGGGAGGGTTGTAACACCCAGGTGTCTTATTTGACCTAACCAGCATGAAGAACACAAATCATAGCTAAATGTAACATGAAATGATAGAGCCTCACTCAACTTTTAATTAATATAGGCAAATAAAAACCCTGCAAACAAAATTGTGAGCCAAATAAAAGTTTATTATAAAACATATGCCAAGTAAATTCATAATCAGTTTGGTAATAATAAAATAGAATTTTATGAATTTACTGAGCATTTTACCATATTTAGAAATACCCCAAATAATTAATTAAAGGATGGAAACCTTTCACAATGGGGAATTAATTGTAAAATAATTATAAACATTCTGGACAATTGGGTATCACCAAAGCACCAGGAATATCCCAAAGGACCTATGTGCAAAATCTTAATTTGTTTGGAGGCCCCTAGATATTTGTTTTGGGTTTACCTTTGACCAGGGACCTTTTTGCGAAGATCTTGAACGATTGGGGGGGGGGGGGGGGGTCAGAGCAAAATCCCCTCAGCTTCTTCCCTTCTGGCGCCGAACGCCTTCTCCCCCCCCCCCCCCCTCCGACGGTGATTCTCCCAACTGCACGCCACCGCCTGCACCTCCCCACCTCGGGACTCCTCACGCGCAACAGTGCTGCTGCTCCCCCTCTACTGTCCCGTGCGTCGCCCTTGGCCGCGCGCAGCAGCAACGACAACCGCTTCTCCCTTTCCCCCTCTGCACGCCATGGCCGCATGCCAGAATTCAATTCCGCGCGCCCAGCTGCCGGGTCTCCTCTCCGCAATCAAACCAGAGCGCCCAAACCGCCCCGTCCCATCTGCTCTCTCCTTTTCCCCCCATTTCTCGCCCCGACAAGCCGCAAGGCGACGCCATCGTGAGTCGCCTTGCTCTCTCTCCCCTACCAGTGCCGACATGTCCCATCGCTGCACCTCTCGGTCTACTTGCGCTCGACCAATCCCCTCACTCCGACAGCACGCAAACCGGTGCGCAAGCAAACTGGCCAACCGTGCCACCCCACCCGGAACCCCTAGGCTATTAAACCACTCCCGATTTTCATTTTTTCTCTCCTCTTTGCTCTCTGTCTGCCATTGCAGAACGGAAGCGCAGCTCGAGCTCCCTTCTGCTTTCCCATTGCCACCAAGACTCAACACACACTACAAACCTCTGCATTCCCATGCCGCTCGCTTGACCCCTCCCTACGCGTTTTCATCCAATTTGAAGAAAATCCCGGCGGCTCTGTTCTTGAACTATCTCAGTGCCAACAAGAAATTCTCAGTCTCTGATGAGTTTCCGAAGCCCAATCCTTCCCCTACGTTTGCGCGACTGGCCGACGCAGTTCCCTAACCTTTTCTTTCCCTATTTCCTCCACTCGAGTCACCGGTGTTCCACTTTTCCCCGGCTCTGATCCACCCCGCCGGAACCCGAAGCTACTCCACGGTGAGCTCCACCCTCCGATCCTCCTCATCGAACGCCGACCTGCTGCCGGTTTCGCCTCATCGCCATGTAGCTGTAGGAGCAAACCCCGACCGACTTCCCGCTCTGAGCACACTGGCATCCCACTGGCAGGCAGCGTGGCACTGAGCTGGCGCCTACGTGTCACCTGCGTGGCAACACTTAACCCAGAAAATACCAGAAAAAGCCAAAAAAATGTTTAAACCTTTGAAAAACCATAGTAAATCGAATATAAACCCAATGAGGTCCAAACAAATTTTGCTAGATTCATTTTGAAGTGTTCTATATTAGTAAAATGATAAATAGATTTCTCTGTACATGTATTTTTAATAATACATTAAATTGTAAAAACACTAAATAACTCACTAGAAATTCTAGGAATAAAATTAAATCTTGATTTTTGTCATGCTTAGTAAACACATTATTATCTACCACCACAAATGTTGGGTAGGTAAAATATGAATTATTATAGGCTCTAGAATTTATTTAGTGTGTTTGCTTAGATTAATCCTAGTAAATAATATATAAATAATTTACCTTTGAGACTTGGCATAAAAATCATTCATATAAGCCTCTATCCACAGTAAATCACCCATATCACTCATTTACTCTATTTAATTGCATAAAGAATATATATACCTAAAATCTTAAATATCAACTTCACTTCTCTGAAGCATATGGCTTGGAGAACATAATAATAATTTTAATTGACATTAAAACATAATGTGCTTGCATGCATCCTACCGTTGCATTAAACGGTGTTCCGACACTGCCGTTAACTCAATTCCATCATATAGGTAATGACAACCAGGAGCAAGAAGAAGATTATCAGAAGCATGTTGACCTCGAAGAGCAAGAAGTTGTAGTTGCTAGCACTAACATTGATCCAGGCAAGCCCTGGTTTGCATTCGCCTTTCTATAAAGTTGTGCTAGTTTACAATATTACTAGTGTCTATGTTATTGATGTATTAGGTCATAGGAGTTGATTGAAACCACTTTGCATGATCCCCAAATGACCTATGCTACGGTCTTTAGAACTTTGGTAGTATTGATACTGTGTGCTATGCTCAGTAATTATTGGTCTCGGTAGATATTATTACTAAGAAAGATTTGACCACTGGAACGGGACTTAATAAAAGAAGTTTACTTTTGATGCTATGACCGGGCAGGGATGATGCATGTGTAGTTTTGCAGCAACTCATGGGTGTTGACTGCGGTAGCCCTGCCTTGTCAAACCTAGGACCCGTCCGTGGTCGGCCCCTTGATCAAGTATTGAACAGTACCGAATGCATGCTAGTTTATGGGCACTAGTAAACTGATGTAGCACTAAAGGTCACTCGCATTGAGGATGGTTAAGCTGCATTGGTCATTGACCCTCCTACTGTTGGAGTGGGCGGTTCATACCATGAAGTACTGTTGGCAGAACGGCATGCCCACTCGACGTCACCACACCCGGTCTGAGGTGTGGGTGCTTTTCTTGTGAAAGGTTGCCATATATTACCTTAATTGGTGCGTATGTGTTATGTATCTCGGGTTTTCCCGGCTGGTGTAAATTGATTGCAACTGTTGTCCCTCGCAGTAATGAGTATCGCTTGGTCAGTGAGTCGTCACGTAGTTCCACTTGATATTATGGATATGGATTTATGTTGATTATTTCTGAATATTATTATTGCTCTATTGTTGTATTTATTTTATGTATTGTTTTATTACTTTATGATGCCTCACTAAAATTACATTCCGCTCTACCCGATTAAATTGAGAAAATAAAATTTGGTAGAACTAATAGGTTGCTTAGTGCGAGTCCTTTCAAATGAGCCACCTATTAGAGCCATTGCATGTCTAGGTGTCCGACGGGTAAGTCTTGCTGAGTAATTAGTACTCAGGCTTTGTGCCATTATTGTTTTTCAGGTAATGAAGAAATACAATTGTCTATAGATGTGCTGCCTTGGGACATGCAAGTCCCTGAGGGTTGGGCTGCCCAATGGGAGTTCGACTTGCTGCCTCAGTGATGTTGTGTACTGCTAGAGTAATGGTTCTCCGGGCATGAATCATTACTATGCTGTATCATCGAGCTTGTAGTTTATCATCGTTATTGCTTCCGCTATTTCAAAACATTCATGAACTTGTATTATTTTGCTGTACTCTGATCATCTTAATAATGTAATATCCAACTTAAATTTGGACCAATGTTGTATTATCAACTGTCTACGCTATCATCACCTTCGGGACCTCAATCCTCCAGGAAGGGGCCAATAATTGATCAAAGACCCAATAATGCCCGGTCTTGAAGCGATGAGATAGATCAAAGACCCAATAATTGATCTATATAGCTTGGGGTTCTCCGGTTTTCCTTTCACATCATCATCCAAGGGTTTGCTAGTAGCCATAGGTGTGTGCAAAGCCTTGCAATTCTCCATGTTGAATCTCTTGAGAAGGTCCTTAGTATATTTCTCTTGATTGATGAAGTACTTCTCTCAATTGCTTGACTTGAAAACATGCAACTCTCCAATCATTGACATTTGGAATTCCCTAGCCATCATCTCCCGAAACTCTTCTTTGAACTTTTCATTGGTTGACCCATAGATGATATCATCCACATAGATTTGACACACAAAGAGATCCTTCCTAACATGCCTCGTGAACAAGGTGCTATCAATGCTACCAATGGTGAATCCATTTTTGAGTAGGAAGTTCCTCAAGTGTTCATACCATGCCCTAGGTGCTTGCTTGAGGCCATAGAGAGCTTTCTTCAATTTGTACACATGTCTTGGGTGTTTTGGGTCCTCAAACCGCGGAGGTTGTTCCACATAGACTATCTCATTGATCTCTCCATTCAAGAAAGCACTTTTGACATCCATTTGAAAGAGCTTGAAGCCATTGCGTGAAGCATAGGCAAGTAAGATCTGAATAGCTTCATGACGGGCCACGGGAGCAAAGGTCTCTTCAAAGTCAATCCCCGCCACTTGAGAATATCCCTTGGGCACTAGGCGAGCCTTGTTCTTGACAATTGCTCCGTTCTCATCTTGCTTGTTCTTGAAGACCCACTTGGTGCCATCCACATTATGATTCTTGGGCCTCTCAACCAATTACCATAATTTGCACCTCTTGAAGTTGTTCAACTCTTCTTGCATGGCAATAACCCACTTGTGATCATCCATAGCTTCATCAATGGTAGTGGGCTCAATCATAGAGATGAAGGAGAAGTTCTCAATCTCAACATTGGCCTCATCATCATTCTCTTAACTCACATAGTTGGGCTTATATTGATTTCTCCTTGTTTTTATCCCTTGAGATGGATTTCCAATGATCAAGTCTTGTGAGTGATCTTTGTTGATGGCTTTGGGTCTAGTATGGTATTTTATTTGAGTGGGAGGAGCTCTAGGTGAAGTGTCTTGTGCATCATGGATTGTTTGCTCTCTTGACATATGAGTGTCTTGGATCCTAAGAGAGGTGGAAGAGTCACTCTTATGCTTTCTTGTTTTGGACTTCGAACTTGAGGTGGATGGGAGGGTATCTTGTGAAGAGCTAGGAGAAGTGGTTTGTGGTGTGGTATGTGGGGAGGTTTGTGGCTCACTTCTCACTTGGGTTTCCTCATCATTTGGTGAGTGAACTCTCAATGAATCTTGGGAAGAGCTTGTGGGAGTATTTGTGACATCTTGGGTTGTTTGTTGTACCTCAGAGGAGGAGGTAGGTTGAGGTGGTGGAGTAGAGGGCTCATCAATATCACCATCACTGGCCTCATGGGGTAAAACCTCGCCCACGGGCATGTTTCTGAAGGCTTCCCTCATAGGCTCCTCTCCAATGTTCACTTCATGAAATTTTTCCTCCTTCCATACATATTGTGGCTGACTTGTAGACCCTATAAGCTTTAGAAGGCCCAGAGTAGCCAACAAGAATGCCTTCGTAAGTTCTGCTCTCAAACTTCCTGGGCTTTCTCCTCTTCTTGAGAATGTAACACTTGCAGCCAAAGACTCGAAAATAGGAAACATTTGGTTTTTGTCCCACCAATAGCTCATATGGCATCTTCTTCAACAACCGTTGGAGATAGACACGGTTGGAGGTGTAGCAAGCCGTGTTGATTGCCTCCGCCCAAAACCTCTCATGAGTTCCATACTCATCCAACATAGCACGAGCAAGAGTGATGAGCGTATTGTTCTTCCTCTCCACTACTCTATTTTGCTCGGGAGTACATGTAGCGGAGAATTCATGTTTGATCCCTTTGTTGTCACAGTATTCCTCCACTGTGGTGTTTTTGAACTCTGTCCCATTGTCACTCCTTATCTTCATGATGCTAGCATTAAACTCATTCTTTGCTCTCTTGGCAAACTTTCTAAAGATACCACTTGCTTGAGATTTGTCCACAAGAAAGAAGGTCCAAGTGTATCTCATGAAATCAACAACAATCACCAAGCAATATAGATTGCCTCCTAGACTCTTGTAGTCTGTTGGCCCAAAAAAATCCATGTGCAAGTGCTCTAGAGGACAAGATGTAGACATGAATGACTTGGTGGGATGTGAAGATGCAACTTGTTTTCCTGCCTGACAAGCACTACAAAGCATATCCTTCTCAAAGGCCGCATCCTTGATTCCTTCAACTAGATTCCTCTTGACAATCTTCTTGAGCTGATTCATTCCAACATGTGCCAGCCTTCTATGCCACAACCATCCCTTGGATGCCTTAATGAATAGGCAAGTTCTTGCTGGCATATTGCTTGATTTGAAATCCATGACATCCAAGTTCCCATGCCTTACTCCATGAAATACTAGCCCTCTCTTTGCATTCTCAATTTTTGCACCATCCTCATCAAATGTGCACTTGAAGCCCATGTCACATAGTTGACCAATAGACAGAAGGTTGAAGTTGAGGGTTTCCACAAGAAAGACCTTGGAGAGATGGAGATAATTTGTGATGGCCACCTTGCCAGAGCCTCTAACTCTCCCCTTTGAGTTATCCCCAAAAGTCACCTTCTCACTATGTTCGTCTTCATCAATTGTGGTGAACATGGTTTGTCTCCCGGTCATATGTTGAGTGCACCCACTATCAAGAATCCAATGAGTGCCTCCACTCTTATAGTTGACCCTGGTGGCAGCCATAAGACAAGCACTAGAGGAAGAGGGGTTATATCCAAAGCATTACTTGAATGACTAGCACTAACCTCATCGTGTCGAGCAATAAGACCATCCTCATAGATAGGGATCCTTGCAATCCCATCTAGTAGTCTCATCCTAATAGGATAGTGAGGAGCACAATACCTCCAATGTCTATGACCATTCCCCATGTGCACATTATCAAGGTTGATGTAGTAATAGGGAGGGTCATAGAGTCCAGTGATGTGCTCAAGCACGTGCCCCACATGTGAATGGAGTACGAGTATCATCTCCATTGCTCTCTCAATTGAGAGCTCATGTCTCATGTTGACTACCTCCTCAAGTAAGAAACCCCTCTCAGGAGTTGTGATTTGTTGGAGGAGCTTGTCAATCACTTCATGTGGTGCAATCCTCCAAAGCCCCCTGAAAGAGTTTATCCTACACACAAGTTCATAGATGCTCAATATATTTTCACAAAAGTCAACATTCGGATTTCTCACAAATTCACCGAGTTCAAAAAAGAGATCCTATTGGTGAGCTCGATGAAGATGCCAAAGATGTACCAATTTCACCAATTCCTAATACCGACCACTCAAAACAACTCCTACATAATCCTAGTGGTGTTCACACTAGCAAGATAATAAACCTACGAAAGGAACAACATCCTAAGCATACTAGTGGATCACACAAAGGCAATACAACTCCTATGCAAGATAGTTACCAAAGATATGCGGAAGCAAACAACAAGCTAGCAAAGGAACCTACTCATGCAATGCAACAAGATAAGGAACTAGAGCACACAAGCATGAGTAGCATAATGCATACTAGGGTGATCAATCAAGCCAAAGCAACTCCTATACATGCTAGTAATCAAATATGAAGAATAAGCAGTACTAGCATGTAAAGAAGCCTATTCATGCAAATCTAGAAGGTAGTCAACTAGAGCAAGGTAAGCACACAAGCATGAATAGCACGGTATATAAATTCGGAAAGTAATGCATCAAAGTAAGGAGTTGAGTAAGATATGGCTCATGATTTTTTACCGATGTCTCGGAAGGATGGCGCCTTCCCCTACTCCTCGTTGGACCACTCCCGCCGGAGTTCCGGTCCCTCCCGCCACCAAGTGGAGGTCTCGCCCATGAACCCGCAATCACTCCTAGAGTGAAGACATGGTGTGCGTCACTACTGCACAAAGCACAAGCTCGCCTCCCTCGAGAACTTGTCAGACTACTTGAGTTGACACGGGTGCTCACTAGCGATGCCCCTTTCACCGGCGGGCGCAAACCGTGTACAAATGTGTGACGGCCTTCACAACCAATCATGATAGGCTCGATCACCGACAACTTACTGGTCTAGGTCTCACCATAGACCAAGAGTAACAATCTAGATCACACCCTCAAGGGTACCCTAACCTTAGATGTCCAAGATGCTCAAGTTACTCTCCACTGGCACTCTCAAGATATCCAATATCCTCTCCTAGTGCTCTCCTATTTTCCTCTTGGACCTTACCAAATGCTCTCAGATATTCCACTAGCCAAGAGCGGTCTTCAAGACCCCAGCAACGAAGTTATATAGGCTCCCAACCTCAAACTAGCCATTGCTTCACCAAATTGCCTTTCTAGACATACTGACCGTACAGTCCGGTCACTCTCAGATCGGACCATCCGGTCACTCTGGTAACGGCTCTCCTAGCCATTGGCACAACAGTGTCTAGGCAATTTCCTATACTAACCGGACTGTCCGGTCAGTATACCAGATTGTCCAGTCATTTCTCTCTCTAGTCCAGGAATGTTTTCGGCGCTGCTTCCTCGCTGGTCTATGTGGAGCCATACAGACCGGATCGTCCGGTCTGTAGACCAGACCGTCCAAACTCTACAGCTTCCAGACACAAACAGTTTCCTTGCTGCCTGCTATAAGTCCCAAACAACTCCCATAGTGACCGTACAGTCTAGTCTCCACTGACCCCTCTTTCCGGTCTCTATGTCTAGAAACTGAAACTTGTTGTCCTCGCTTGACTTCGTTTTCCGGCTTCTCCCAACAACTACTTGGCTCCTCCACTATCACCTAGTGAATACAATTTCACCGAGCAACCTTGCACATCACCGACTAGACATGACCTAAGAGAATGACCTAGACCCCCTAGATAGTCCGGTTTTTCCATGTCCATCAACCCTTGGACTCCATCAAGTTCACAAGCCTCCATGCTTGTGGTCATTGTCACCAATCACCAAGGCAACCATCATCCATAAGATTTGTAGTAGAGTTAAGTGATGATTCCTATATAGAGAACACTCATGTAGATATTAGCCCATAAATTCATGTTTGTCATTCATCACCAAAACACCATACCTTGGGGTGACCTCAATGGTCATGATCCTTACACCCCCCCCTCTCGGTACGCCTTCAATCCTTACAAATGGTATTAGAGTCAAGTGCTGTAAGGTTCAAGACCATGAAGGTCACCCCAAGGTATGGTGTTTTGGTAATGAATGACAAACATGAAATGAGACTAATGTCTACACAAGTGTTGTCCGTGTAGGAAACCTTTTCTATCTTATGATGATTGTCGACGACATCCTTGGCGATTGATGACAATGACCACAAGCATGGAGGCTTGTGAACTTGATGGAATCCAAGGGTTGATGGAGATGGATCAAAGCGGAGAACAAGCTATGGTGCAACTGTGTGGAACACTTGACTAGTTGTTAGGGCTTTGAGTCCATAGGAAAAACCGGACTATCAAGGGGATCTAGGTCATTCTCTTAGGTCATGTCTAGTCGGTGATGTGCAAGGTTGCTCGATGAAATCACAGGCACTAGGTGACAGTGGAGAAGCCAAGGAGCTGTTCGGAGAAGCCGGGAAATGAAGTCATGTGAGGACGACAAGTTTCAGCTTCTGGACATAGAGACTGGACAGAGGGGTCTGTAGAGACCGGACTGTACGGTCACTATCAGGAGTTTCCCAGGACTTAGCACGAGAAGTAAGACTCTGTCAGCAGGAGACTCCATACAGACTGGACGGTCCGGTCTGCTGATCGGATGGTCCGATCAGTAGGAGTGCAGGAAAGGCAGAAGAGGTGCATTTCGCGGAGGCTCCTGGAATGGAGAGAGAAAGTGGACCAGACGGTCCGGTCCAGTGACCGGACAGTTTGGTCAGTACAGGAATTTGCCTGGACAGAGGAGGCCAATGGCTGAGGAGAGCCATTATAGAGTGATCGGATAGTCCGGTCAGGCAGTGACCAGAAGTCCGGTCAGTGTGTCTAAAAAGGCAATTTCGTGGAGTAACGGCTAGTTTGAGGTTGGGATCCTATATAACTTTGTTGCTAGGGTCTTGGAGACCTCTCTTGGCTAGTGGACTATCTGAGAGCATTTGGTAAGGTCCAAGAGGAAAAGAGGAGAGCACTAGAAGGAGATATTGCATATCTTGAGAGTGCTAGAGAGGAGTAGCTTAAGGATCTTGTACATCAGAGGCTAGGGTGTCCTTGAGGGTGTGGTCTAGATTGTTACTCTTAGTCTATGGTGAGACCTAGACCGGTTAGGTGTCCGTGATAAAGCCTATCATGATTGGTTGTGAAGGACATCACATGTTTGTACATGGTTTGAGCCCGCCGTTGAAAGTGGCATCGCTAGTGAGCGCCCGTGTCGGCTCGGGGAGTCCCGCAAGTTCTCGAGGGAGGTGAGCTTGTGCTTTTGTGCAGCAGTGACGCACACCATTTCTTCACTCTAAGAATGATTGCGGGCTCATGGGCGAGAACTCCACTTGGTGGCGGTAGGGACCGGGACTCCGGCGGGAGTGGTCCAATGATGATTAGGGGAAGGCGCCATCCTTCCGAGACCTCGGGAAAAAATCATGAGCCACCCCTTACTCTACTCCTCACTATGATGCTTTACTTTTCGCATTTTCATACCATGCTATTCATGCTTGTGTGTTATATTAGTTCTCCTTGGCTATCTTGTAGACTTGGTTGTTTAGACTCCTTACTTAGTAGTAGTAAGAGTAGAAGTTGCATTGGTGTGCTTGATCACTAGAAGTGCATAGGAGATGTACTGACTTGTGTAATCCACTAGTATGCATAGGATGTCTTTCCATTCATAGGATTATATTTTTAGTGTGTTCACCACTATATTTGAGTAGGAGTTGCTTTGAGTGCTATATTTGAGCAAAATAAGAAAGGAGCAATTGTCAAAAACAAGGCTCGCCTAGTGGCTAAGGGATATTCTCAAGTGGTGGGAATTGACTTTGAAGAGACCTTTGCTCTCGTGGCCCGTCTTGAAGCTATTCAGATCTTACTTGCCTATGCTTCACACAATGGTTTCAAGCTATTTCAAATGGATGTCAAGAGTGCCTTCTTGAATGGAGAGATCAATGAGAAAGTCTATGTGGAACAACCTCCGGGGTTTGAGGACCCAAAACATCCAAGACATGTGTACAAATTGAAGAAAGCTCTCTATGGCCGCAAGCAAGCACCAAGGGCATGGTATGAACACTTGAGAAACTTCCTACTAAAAAATGGATTCGCCATTGGAAGCATTGATAGCACCTTGTTCACGAGGCATGTTGGGAAGGATCTCTTTGTGTGCCAAATCTATGTGGACGATATCATCTATGGGTCAACCAATGAAAAGTTCAATGAAGAGTTATGGGAAATGATGGCTAGGGAATTTCAAATGTCAATGATTGGAGAGTTGCATATGTTCCTTGGATTTCAAGTCAAGCAATTGAGAGAGGGAAACTTCATCTATCAAGAGAAATATACTAAGGACCTTCTCAAGAGATTCAACATGGAAAATTGCAAGCCTTTGCACACACCTATGGCTACTAGCAAACCCTAGGATGATGATGTGAAAGGAAAACCGGTGAAAAGCGGAATATTTGGCGGCGGGAGCATTGTTGTGCACAACTCCTTTACATGAGGCAAACACTCTCGGACTATGGCCTAAACTATACTCAAATGCCACTATATCGTGATAGTGAGGCGGCAATCAAGATGGCCCCCAAGACGGGAGATCATGGTCATGCAAAGCACATTCAAGTGAGGCATCACTTCAAAAGAGACCATGTTGAGAAGAAGGACATCGAGTTGGTGAGTGTGCAAACTCATGAACAATTGGCGGATATCTTCACCAAGCCACTTAATGAGAAGACCTTCAACAAGTTAAGGGGTGAACTCAATGTTCTCGACCTCTCCTACTTCACATGAGTAACCCTTGAGCTTGTCCTTTGTAAATATGTATAGAGTTTTGGTTGTTCTTGTTTGTGTCGTTGTTTGTGCTTGTTTCTCTTCTTTTGAAGGTTAACTTCGGACCTTCTTGAGATAGCAATGGACACGGGTTAAGCTTGGGAAGGTGGTTCAAGGTGTACCCAAGACTTTGAAGAAATCTTTTGTGCAAGGTTAAATGCGGCTCAAAGACAAGTGGCTCATACATTTCCACCTCTATAATTACCAACCCTTGAACATTTGAGGAAATTTTTTGTTGAGTCAGAAGTGTAAGGGGAGCTACGGCGAAACATCACTTTGACCAAGGAGGAGCACAGTGAAAGGGGGAGTTATTCTAACTCTTGCAAACAATGTTATACCACTTGGTTTTGTTATGTTTTTGTGTGGTTTTTGATGATAGGTGACAAAGGGGGAGAAGAAACATGAAGATCCAAAAGCCAAGTCTTGATCAAAAAAGGCAGGAGAAGAACATGAAGATGCTAAAGCCAACCCTAGACCAAGGAGGGAGAAGAAACATGAAGATGATCTATATCCCAAAGGGGGAGGAGAACATGAAGAAGGAATGTGAAGATTCAGGGAGATGGAACATGAAGATCACATCAAGATGGACATCTACACCAACATGGGGAAGAACAACGATGGTGCATGTCTACGGCGACAACGAACACCTTCACCAACATGAGCATATACGTACTTGGTGCGTGTCTACATCAACAAAATCAACTACCATGACACCAAGGCGGGCGCATATTCAACTCAAGCTCAATATCAAGTGTGCTACATATTTAGGTAATTCTCCCTCCACACCTAGCATATTCCAAGGGGGAGACTACTTTCAAGGTAAGGACAAAGGTACGCCTTTCATTCTTTTCTTTTCCTTTGGTTCTTTCTTGCTCGTCCATTTTGGATCATCATAAGTAGTGGTTGTCATCCATCACCAAAAAGGGGGAGATTGTAAGGTTCATGACCATTAAGGTCACCCCAAGGTATGGTGTTTTGGTAATGAATGACAAACATGAAATGAGACTAATGTCTACACAAGTGTTGTCCGTGTAGGAAACCTTTTCTATCTTATGATGATTGTCAACGGCTTCCTTGGTGATTGATGACAATGACCACAAGCATGGAAGCTTGTAAACTTGATGGAGTCCTAGGGTTGATGGAGATAGATCAAAGCGGAGAACAAGCTATGGTGCAAGTGTGTCGAACACTTGACTAGTTGTTAGGGCTTTGAGTCCATAGGAAAAACCAGACTATCAAGGGGGTTTAGCTCATTCTCTTAGGTCCTGTATAGTCGGTGATGTGCAAGGTTGCTCCGTGAAATCACATGCATTAGGTGACAGTGGAGAAGCCAAGGAGCTATTTAGAGAAGCCGGGAAACAAATTCAACCGAGGACGACAAGTTTCAGCTTCTGGACATAGAGACCGGATAGAGGGGACTGTAGAGACCGGACTATATGGTCACTATAGGGAGTGGTCCAGGACTTAGCGCAAGGAGCAGGACTCTATCAGCAGGAGACTCCATATAACCGGATGGTCCAGTCTGCTGATCGGACGGTCCGGTCAGTAGGAGTGTAGGAAAGGCAGAAGAGGTGCATTTCACGGAAGCTCCTGGAATGGAGAGAGAAAGTGGACCGGACCGTCCGGTCCAGTGACCGGACCATCCGGTCAGTACAGGAATTTGCTTGGACAGAGGAGGCCAACGGCTGAGGAGAGCCGTTATAGAGTGATCAGATGGTCCGGTCAAGCAGTGACCAGACAGTTTGGTCAGTGTGTCTAGAAAGGCAATTTCGTGGAGCAATGGCTAGTTTGAGGTTGGGAGCATATTTAACTTCATTGTTGTGGTCTTGGAGACATCTCTTTGCTAGTGGAATATCTGAGAGTATTTGGTAAGGTCCAAGAGGAAAAGAGGAGAGTACTAGAACGAGATATTGCATATCTTGAGAGTGCTAGAGAAGAGTAGCTTGAGCATCTTGCACATCTATCGTGATCGGTTGTGAAGGCCGTCACACGTTTGTACATGGTTTGAGCCCGTCGTTGAAAGGGGCATCGCTAGTGAGTGCCTGTGTCGGCTCGGGGAGTCCAACAAGTTCTCGATGGAGGTGAGGTTGTGCTTTGTGTAGCGGTGATGCACACCGTGTCTTCACTCTAGGAGTGATTACGGGCTCGTGGGCGAGAACTCCACTTGGTGGCGGGAGGGACCAGGACTCCGGCGGGAGTGGTCCAATGAGGATTAGGGGAATGCACCATCCTTCCGAGACCTCAGGAAAAAATCATGAGCCACCCCTTACTCAACGCCTCTCTATGATACATTACTTTCCGCATTTACATATTGTGCTATTCATGCTTGTGTGTTATATTAGTTCTCTTTGACTATCTTGTAGACTTGCATATTTAGACTTCTTACATACTGGTAGTGTTTAAGCTTCCACATTTGATGACTAGATGAGTAGAAGTTGCATTGGTGTGCTTGATCACTAGAAGTGCATAGGAGATGTATTGACTTGGGTGATCCACTAGTATGCATAGGATGTCTTTCCTTTCATAGGATTATATTGTTAGTCTGATCACCACTAGATTTGAGTAGGAGTTGCTTTGAGTGCTATCAGTGTTTAGTATTTGGTAAAATTGGTTCATAGTGGTAGTTCCTGATTCACCCCCCCCCCCTCTTGGTCACTACGATCCTTTCAAGTTCTCATCTTTGAGGCTTCACCGCCTTGAGTAAGGATGCCGGGACCAACGGGGAGTGTTCTCATATTGAATGGGGAGGACTGTGCTTATTGGAAAGCTCGCGTGCAAGCCTACCTTCAGTCCCTTGATCCAGAGATATGGTCAGTCAGTCACGAGTCCGATGCGGATGTGAACCTACTCGAGCCTAATTTTATGGTGGTGGTGGTGGACCAAGCGCTTTCATGAAGATCATGTGAAGTCCACCACAAGTGACGTGGACCACAACGTCATATCTACACATGAGGGAGGTAACCGTGTTTGTTCTTGGTAGTTGTATTGTGTTTTTCCTTCTCTTGTATTGCATGGTAATTAGGACTCCTTTGTGACTAGTATCGTTTGCATCCATGCATGTGTAAATAACTAAAAGAAAAAACACATAAAAATTAGTCAATGTATAACCCATCCAAGATAGCTATAAGCAAGGGGGAGTGCTTGAGATGGTGGTTTGACTTCTCTCAAGGCAAGGGTATGGATTATAGAGAGTAAGCTTGGGAAGGGGGTTCAAACTTGACATTGTTAGGTTTCCTTTATCTCTTGATTTTAATGTTGCTTGCATTCACATGGCATATGCAAAATGCTTGTTGCATGCATCATATAGGAAACACAAAGGAGGGTTTTCCCACTTGGAGATATTTGTGCCTCATGCTCTATATGAGATTACATCTCCATAAGTGTGATCAAAGGAAAGGATTGTGCTTCATGCCCATTGAGCAAGCTCTTATGATCTCCGGGGTTAAATCTACTCACGTGGTTCATGGACTAAGGCTCATACATACCCATTCGGTTCTTAATTGCCTTGGTTCTTTATTGCTCGATTCTTCATTTGGCATTTGTAAAAAGAGTACTTGAAAGTTCCCTCTATATTCCAAGTGCAGTGTTTATTTGAGTGTTTAGCGAGGGCACTTAGAAAATGGAGGAATTCCGTGATTCAGCGAATTTCCATATAGTGACTGTATAGTCCGGTCTTTGGACCGTACCATTCGGTCAGTGCCAATGGGCACAGTGTTCTGGCAAGCCGGGTCAAAAAAACCGGACAAAGCGATCCTAGAGATCGGACTGTTCGGTCTGCATTGCTTCTGGTAGACCTTGGAATAGACCGGACCGTCCGTCCAGAGACCGTACAGTCCGGTCACTCTTCTTGATCACGCGATGCCATCCCGATCTATGACCGTTGATCTTCCTTGATTGGATCTCGGCAGTCCTTTCTAGTTTTAACCTAAGTCAAAATCGCATGAGACCATTGTCTCCTTCCTCGTTCAATCCTAAAAGTCGAGTTCACACCAACGCTATCATTGCTTCGCTCACCGCCATCATCGCCGTCTTTGCCTCCGTGCGCCGCCGGTCGCCACCACTCGCCGTCGCTTGCCCTCACCCCTAGCCGTGCCCGCCCGTAGCCTTGCCGCCGCCGAGCACCAGAGTCACCGCCGCCAACTTTAGTGCCATCACTACCGCTCGCCCCTTGCTTTGCCGATGACCCAGCATCGCCGCCTCTGTTACCCCTTTGCGTGCGCACACGAGCTCCTAGCCCATAGAGCCAAGCACCAAAACCCTAGGGCAAGTTGCTCCCTCTTTCTCCTTATCCATTGCCGGCAAGCTCCAAGTTTTGACCTTTTCGACAATCGGTCATGGAGCCTTCGGTTCTCCGTGTTGATTCTTCCTCAGGGTATTGTGCTTATCCTCTGTTCATCAGTTATGCCCTGATTAGCGAGCAATTTCTTTAATTAATGCAATTGGATTAACTGCCTATGATTAGTTGCATTAGTTGGTTAATTAGCTCAACCTAGTATGCAATTAAATTCTTGATTATCTATTAATTGCATGCCTAGGGATGCCTCCAGTCTAGTCTACAGTTAGATTTATTGTCTATTATTTGACTACGCACAAGATGACTCGCACCAGCCACTCATAGTCGATGATCACGGTTGTTACTTTGCATATTTATCTAGTGATCATGTCCTTCATTCAGTGCTAGGATTTCTATTGCGCATTCTTTCATAGAGCTTCTTTGCTTATAGTTATATTAGGGTCTATGCTTATCATGTCTATACCTACGTGTGTGCAGTGACATCAGTTTGCAGCAGCAGTGATGGCAGGCTCAGGACAGGACAAGAGCAAAGGGAAGATGCCTGAGAAGCCCAAGAGCAAGAAGAGACAGAGAGAGCTAGGAGAGTTGCACGACATCTAGATGCCATGGTGGAGTCATGGATGACACCTGGCTCTTGTTTGATCATCAGCAAGCCAGCTGACACACAGGGACTCAGGAGGAGCCCCGGATAGAGGACTGCACCTCTGGTAGTAGGAGTTGTACCACCACCGTGGCCACAGTGTACTCCGACTTCTCATCAGGAGAGGTCATCGAGAACTGTGGAGCAGGGATCCTCCAGGCAGCAGCAGGAGGTGTTAGAGGAGGATAGTTCAGAGGAGGAGACCTTAGAGTCAGGATCTGAGGAGTCAGAGTCTAAGGAGGAGCTTGAAGAGACTAAGGAGGCACAACAGGCTAAGCAGACTATCCCCCAGAGGACAGGTCACCAGGCAGGAGACCCGATGTGCACCTGTGTAGTGTGCATAAGGAGGCTGCAGAGACTGGTACAAGCAGCCGGTGAGCCAGACATCCTTACAGTTCCTGCAAAGGACCTTAAGGTGCTACATTTGGTTCCATTTCCCAGAGACCCCGCTGATGGAGAGAGATACTGGACAGTCCTCTAGAGGAGGATTGGAGAGGGGTAGAGACGCTGCCTAGCCATGAGAGGCAGGCATAAGGTGTTCGTGCTGCAGCAGTACACGACTTATAATGCTATGAGGAGAACAGCTGGTACTGACTTGGAGCAGTACTTCATGTACTTGCTAGGGCTAGCAGAGCTACTTTCTGCTCCGTTCAAGTTCAAGGAGGATATAGTCTTGGAGTTCTATGCCACACTATCGGTTGTTAGGGATCGCTCAGAGTTCTGGTTTCTGTTCAGAGGGCAGCCACAACGTGTCACTAGGGTGGATCTGATAGCCAACCTAGGATTCCTTGCTTTGGACCTGCAACTCTACAGGAGTGCTTACCCGCAGACCTCAGGCTTTGAGAGAGACCCTGTGAGGCTCACCGCAGAGGCTAAGGTGGTGAGAGCGATAGTCACCAGGACTATTATCCCAGGTCTGGCTACAGAGAGGAGTTCACTTTACTACACTAGTGGGCTGTAGCATCTCTTATAAGGAGACAACACTTTGACTTGGCAGATCTTCAGAGACAGCAGCTGATGGTGATGCCCAATCTGATGACTCAGATAGCAGAGATGACTCAGAGGCAGGCAGGACAGCAGCCAGGACCCGTAGTGTTCCCCCAGTTTCAGCAGCTGCAGACCCTGCCAGGACCCTTTACTACCTTAATGAGAGCTTAGTCCAGCGGACTGTCACTTTCAGGGGTCACACCGATAGGGGGAGCATGGCAGACATTCTCTTCAGCTCAGCTCTCCCCCGTGTTAGCTTTCTCTGTATCCGCATTGTTTGTTTCACTTTCCTACTATTTGTCTTCGCAGATGGCAGGGCCCTCGACCTCTCAGCACTTACCAGTTAGGAGCTTGTTCTCAGAGATAGTACACACCACTCGTACAGACTCCCAGCCAGCTCTAGAGTCAGTTACAGCTACAATTACAGCTCCACCTCTTACTGCCATAGTGGCCACACTTACTCCTTGTTCGTCGTAGTTACGCACCCACTTATATACCGCAAGAGGATGGTGTACAGTTGTAGCTCTTTTTCCCTTAGAGTATTCCAAGGTTATCGAATCCACAGGGAACGAGCGAAACTATTACTATTAATGGGTTACTAATAGATTGCAATGGTTGGGATGGTGTGAATGGTGACGGTAGGAGAGTGGTGGATGAATGTTATTGGAGATGTAACGGGATAATGAAAGATTCTCTCCATAGGATTGGTTCGCTAGCATGTAACCCTATTCTTATCAACTCGAGTGATGACCTTAATATTCTACAAGACATGGTGGTTTCGTTCGCCCCGGCTGTCACTATAGAGGTTATTAGCTCCCCACTGGTTTCATGCACTATGCAATGGGCAGAAGTTTATTGGCCTATACACTAATGGAAGGGGATAAATAGATGGGCAATTAAGTCTATCACATAAATTAAATTCATCAAGAGAGTATCAATGAATATTAGAGTTACATGACTAGATCCTTGCACCAGAGAAGAGAATATGAGACTACTTGCTCATCCTCTCGCTAAACATAGCAGATGGATGAGAAATAGCGCTAGAACGTGCACGAGCTGAGCGGCGCAAGCGTCGTGCCGATCGGCGCGACCTCCATTCTGGTGGTTCTCATCGGTGTTGACCAACCGCCGCCGCCAATATCCTGGAACCCTAGTTCTAACAACTCAATATGGTGATTGTCGTCTCTCTTTTGCCCCCTTGGCTCTTGATGGTTATCTTCCTTTTATACTCGATGGGATTAGGTCATCTTCCAGCGACTCTAACTCATATTGGGCTGGGCCTTCGTCTTTTCCGGACATGGGCTTGTCTTTGTCATCTTTTCCTCAAGCGCCGATCGACGCGACATTGGAGCCGATCGGCGTGGCTAACTATCTGGCCCACCTTCGTTGCTCTTTAGTCTTTTATCCATGATTGCCCTGTTTTACACCTATTTCCTGTAATTACATCCAAACCAAAATAACTACAAATATATGCAAATATGGGGTTAATTGTTAGTCTAAACCACCAAATTAAGACACAAAGCATCCCTTTTTGGTAGATAAAATGGGTAGCTAGAAACCACCAACAGTTCCCCCACACTCAAATCATTGCTAGTCTTCGAGCAATACAAAAATCAAATATGTAGCAAGAATCTTCACATCATCTCTCATGCAATCAATCTCAATCATCATTTTTACTTGTTATTCCACCACAAAGATTTTTCTCTCATCTTCTTTTCAACCAATCGGCATTTCATACTTGAACTCGATCGTATCACCACAAAACCTTTTCAAAAACAATTTTAGTTTTCTTCAACTCATCTTTAGCATCAAACATCATGCATTTGGTCTTCTCTAATTCCCTCAAGTGTATTTCCTTCCCTCTCCTATCTAATCAAGGATTATATGTGGATCTTGGAGGGCTATATAACTAAATTAAACTATAAGGTTAACAATGACAACATTATGCTCAATCATGCCTACTAAGAAAGGATTTTCTTGGAAAAGAATTTTAATGGAGAAGAGGAATTATAGGAAAATGTTTCAATGAGAACAATGGCAAAGAATCAGAAATAATCAGAATGCTGCTCTCTTTGATGACCTTACTACCTCTCAGGGAATACTTTTTCTCTTTATCTCTTTTAGCAACGGCGCCGATCAGTGCAACACTGCACTGGTCGGCACGGTGTTCTTTTCTTTCACTCTTTTTCTATATTTTTTTTCTTCTTTTCTTTCACTCTTTTTCTATTCCCATAATAATCAGCAATTTCTGTCTTGTACCAGCAGTGGAAATTTTCTAAATTCCCTTTTTTTTTGAGAATATAGGTTGTATCAAGGAGGAGGGAGAAACAAAGATGTATAGGCTCCATGATAGCAAGTAATTTAAATGGATAAGAATGGCTAGAAATACAAAGATCAACAAATAGATCAACCTTTCCTAACTTGGTCGAAATCATGGGCAACAAGTTGACAAAGTTACTTACAATCCAATTAGTTCAAATGTGTAGCTTGCTCTCATTCACTCGGCTATGTAGGCATATTTAGACCTTGCTTTTTCATTTTATATTTCTTATGAGAAAAGTGTAGTCCGCTTCATTCATCTCGATTGTATCCTGGATTCTCTGATCCACATCCCTTTGATGCTTGTAGGCACGATCCCTGTCTAGATACAAGCGCTCAATATTCCTTCAGTAGATAGGACAGCAAACGAGTGGTTGCAGATTATGATTTTCAACAGTATAGGGAGAGACACTGCTCAGACTCCTCTGAGCCGATCGGCGTAGTGGATGAGCCGATCGGCGTGGTGGTGTTCTTTCACCACTGCGACTGCCTCCACTTCCCTCTGCATTACCATTAACTCTTGTCGAAGTTCCTGCTGCTCTGTCATCACTGCTTGCTACGGGTGTTCCCCAATATTCAAACTTAGGACTACCAAAGCTTCTTGTCATATCAGAATCATCACCCAAATATCCAGTCATACTAGGGTCACCACTTTCCAAACTTTCCAAACAGTATAAAGAATCAAAGTCACTATCCTATTCAGAATACTTTGGAATTGGCTTACCCAATAGTCTACCGGATCTTCAAACCTCTGATATAGTCTTACACTTCTTTGCAGTGGGTTCTTTGTGTTCACTTGGCAGAGCTGTTAGATCGATAAATTCAGCCATCTTCAGGTCGTGCCAATCGGCTCGAGTGTCGCGCCGATCGCCGCAACTGGCGGTTTGCTTCATATACTCAGCCAACTTTTCCAAATTACGCTCACGGATCGCCTTGTTCTGCTGTCTTCGTAAAATCTCATCCTTAATCTCCTTAGGCATTTTCCATTCAGGAACTGCGTGATAGCGATCATCATATAAAACATGTCTAGGTATGAAGGTTGGATCTTCCACCAATTGGAGTTCAATTCTATGTTGAAGATCTTTAACACGAAAGAAACACTTGCAACCTTCGATGCAACTATTCCTATGAATCTTGTTTTCTTAAAACCCTGCCAATCGATAAGAACCCGGGAGATGCTCCATCCTTTCTAGCTGTCATGGCCCAAAATTTGAAAACATAAATTGCAGTGAAGTTTGGGAGTTGGTTGGAGAATGAAGACTTCATTCATACAAGATTTTACAAGATCATAATGCAAGGTGATGGTGAAACTGGTGACGAGCAGGTTATGAACCATAAAAATCGAAACATAGGTTGAACTGAGGATTCAAAAATTTACTAAGTCTGACTAACCCATTAGCCCAAAATTTGGAGAATATTTGCAAACCATAAAAACTCATGGTGATAATAATGTTTTGGTCAACCAGTGACTCTAAATGAGCCAACTCAAAATTTTTGAAACTCTTTCCTCCAAAGTCAAAAGGTCAAATTCAAACAAAAAGTTTAAATGTCAAAATTGTCAAATGTGGGCAAGTATGAGAACTCAGTTTTATTACATAGAACTATACCCAAATAAAATTACTAAAATAAACTACATAGAAAAGGAGAATTTTATAGAATTTACCAAGATTTTAACCGGCCATTCTCATGCCTTCGTTTCCGCGCGTGAAGTCACCGAACCTTGCCTTGCTCTGCGCGTCATCGCTGGCCACCTTCCGGCCATCACCGGCGTTGTCTAACATCACTAGTACGTGTGTGCTGATGTGTAGATTATCTCTTCCCATAATGCCGACCCAATCCGAGCCCTGCAGCGCCCTGCGGCGAGCTCGCCGGCGAGCACAGCCCAGCTTCGGCAAGAGACCTAGTACGCGCGCGATCTCTGATTTCAAACGTTTTTCCTTCGGGTTTTTTTAATCCAGAAATGGCTATAAATTTGTAAAATCAATTTCAGGACATCTACACCATAGAAAAATGTGAAACAAAATTCTATGGACTCACAGAGAGAATATCTAACCAATTAAACTGGTACCATGCCCTGATCTATTACCATTATTTTTGTGTAGTTATTTCTCGATATGCATGTTTGGTCCATATCTCGTGATATATTACTTTAACAATTACATGCTCTTGCATGAATGTTTCTTATGCTTCATGTCACTCAAATGTGAACTTATTTGTCCATGTTATGTTTTGATAATTGAAGTTATCAATTTATCCTTGTTTTGGGTATTTAAATGCTAGGGAAATTAATAGGCATGATATGTGGTTGAATACTGCCCTGAGAGTCTTATATCACCTTATACTATGCCCATGTTCAATGAAATGTAATTTTAGTACCTAAAATTTGCGAGAAATGAATTGTTTACCTTAAAGCATGCTTATAATTGTTATTTTTGTAGCATTTAATTTATAAATGATCAACCTATGAAACCAGTGCTAAGAGTTCTTGTTTAGTGCATATAATGTACCTGAAAAGTTGCATACTCATGGTATGTGTCTAATTGCATAATTCTGATTTATTATGCTCATAGTATTGAAACTTGTAAAATTCATAATGAAATAATGACAGCTCATGTAGAGGTGACTCAAGTTTCAAACATCGTAATTTGATACCCTCTACCAATATTAAATAACCTCTAGTACATAAGCCGTCTGCAAAGTTTTGGTTAAACTCACCCTACGCGCTTAATGCCGATTTAATCAATTTCGGATGTAACTGTAGTGTTCCTCTCATAGCGTAAGCTATGCACCTTCATTTAAGTGTTTTTAAGATCATTGTGTTCTTAACACCGTGGTTGTCATCTTTGCAAAGTTTCATGTTCATAGCTCAAGCATAAGTTCATGTTTCATATTGATCTTGCTAATGAACTAGTTAAACTTACTTAAGTTACATGACCAATCAACCTTAGCCTCTAGATAATCTTTTACATTTCAGTAGCATGCATATTCTAGGATGCAATGTTATTAGTCGCTTAATCACACTGCCTTGCATGTTTTACTTTATTACATATTGGTTAACTAAAACATATCCATGTAACTATTGAAACAAGGAATTAATGAAAGAAACTCTTTAGATGAAAACGCAATGGAACTCAACTTGTTTGTAACCTCTGTACAGTCTAAACCAAAATGCTAGATGTCATGTTTTATCTGTTAATCAAACTATATAACATTCTAGGCCTCAATTAAACTTAAGTCATGTGCATGTTGTGTTTATCATATTTATTCTCCTCTATATATTACTAATATGAAATTTTCTCCAAATGATTAATTGCCTGATTTAACTAAACTTAACCAATTGTGGACAGACCTCAATGTTTTATTAATAACTCAAGTTATACAACTCCAAATTGAGTAATTCTAATTGAATTGTGTTCTTGGCTTCATTACCTACCTCTCTGGCAAGTTTTATATGTTTTGCATCATGCATGACATCACAGCATGCATTTTCATACCGACATATTTTCTGAATCTAGTGATCGATATATCGGAGAGCAACGTGGGTGCAATGAAGGGATGAAGCTGCAGTGATTGACTGACGTTTGAAGCTATTGTGATTGATTGTTATTGGACACCTGCAAATTCCAGGCAAGCACCATGCATATTTCTACCCTTATTTGGATGAGTCTAATTTGATGTATACGTCTATGTTTGCATTAGGTCGGGCACTAGTGGTATTTATGAGTTTAATCCTACTTGCTGCATTATCCCCTTCTTGTTATTTGTTATATCCTTGTCCTTGATTTGTTGCTGGTTCAGGGTGGGTTGGTTTAAATTGGTATTTTGTCAAATGCTTAGCCATGCTTAGTCGGGTATATGAAACTCGTATACACTTGATGTTCGGTTCAGATTTGGTATATTGAGGTGTTGATTAATTTGAGGACTGGGAGAGGGATACATGGTAGCCTCTCTTGGTTGATTAAGGAGCAAGTGATGTTCTCGTTGGCTTAAGCACTTTTCGTTCTAACCACATGTCGAATATAATGGTAAGACAAGCTGATTATCTCACTTCATACCGGTTGTTGGGTGATGACTTCATTACTTGATTGACACGCATGAGTATCTATCCTAGGTACCTCTGAAGAAGGACCATAGTACTCCCTGTGATGAGGATTTTCCAACTTTCGGGAATGAGTGTGAAAAAGGTTGACATGAGTACCCTCTTGTGTGACATCATGAATCACATGAGCCGTATGGTCCTCAAATCGTGTGGGTACATTGGGTTCTCAAAAAGGTTGTCCCGAAGCCGAAACTTGTCGTCCTCGCTTGACTTCGTTTCCTGGCTTCTCCGAAAAGCTCCTTGGCTTCTCCACTGTCACCTAGTGACTGTGATTTCACCAAGCAACCTTGCACATCACCGACTAGACATGACCTAAGAGAATGACCTAGACCCTTTTGATAGTCCGGTTTTTCCTATGGACTCAAAGCCCTAACAACTAAACAAATGTTCCAAACACTTGCACCATATCTTGTTTTCCGCTTTGATCCATGTCCATCAACCATTGGACTCCATCAAGTTCACAAGCCTCCATGCTTGTGGTCACTATCATCAATCGCCAAGGCAACCATCATCCATAAGATTTGTCGTAGAGTTAAGTGATGATTCTTACATAGGCAACACTCATGTAGATATTAGCCCACAATATCATGTTTGTCATTCATCACCAAAATACCATACCTTGGGGTGACCTCAATGGTCATGATCCTTATAGTCTCCCCCTTTTTTGGTGATGGATGACAACCACTACTTATGATGATCCAAAACGAACGAGCAAGAAAGAACCAAAGGAAAAGAAAACATTGAAAGGCATACCTTGATCCTTACCTTGGAAATAGTCTCCCCCTTGAGATGTTCTAGGTGTTGAGGGAGAACTACCCACTCATTTAGCGCCCTCCTTGGTGTTGTGGTAGTCGATCTTTTTGATGTAGACACACACCAAGGACGTAGATGCTCATGTCGGTGAAGGTGTTCATTGTCACCGTAGACATGCACCATCGTTGTTCTTCTCCATGTCGGTGTAGATTCTTCTCCATGTCAATGTAGATGTTCATCTTAATGTGATCTTCATGTTCCATCTCCCCGAATCTTGATGTGATCTTCATGTTCCTTGGTTGTAGTGGTGTTCTATCCTAGCTCCCCCTAACCTTATGACTCAACAAAAATATTTTCTCAAATGTGCAAGGGTTAGTCATTAGAGAGGTGGGAATGTATGAGCCGCGCGAGTAGATTAATCCTCGGAGCTTGGTCGAGCATGACTCAATGGGCATGAATCACAAATATTGCTATTTGATTATCTAGAGAGTCATGTACTCACATTGTAAATGAGTAACTCCCCCTAGACACACGCTTGGGAGCATGTATGGTATCACAATGCAAGGATGCAAGAACGCAATTGCAACAAGTATACAATGCATGA
The DNA here is from genome assembly GCA_032690845.1 of Eleusine coracana subsp. coracana. Classification (NCBI taxonomy): domain Eukaryota; kingdom Viridiplantae; phylum Streptophyta; class Magnoliopsida; order Poales; family Poaceae; genus Eleusine; species Eleusine coracana. The sequence goes on from CM064434.1 coordinate 39,710,951, forward strand.
TGCGATGCTAAAGGAAAAAGAGAGAACCGCTACAAACCAAAGTGTCAACAATGAGTTGTTCCCTTATTATGCTTGCTCACAATGGACCATCTTCATAGCCTTGGGTACACCATGCACCACCTTCCCAAGCTTAACCCATGTCCATTGCTACCTCAAGAAGGTCCGAAGTCAATCTACAAAAGAAGAGAAACAAGCACAAACAAGGACACAAATAAGAACACTATACATGTTTACAAGTGATAAGCTCAAGGGTTACTCATGTGAAGTTAGAGAGCTCGAGAACATTAAGTTCTCCCCTTAGCATGTGGAATGTATTCTCATCGAGTGTCTTGGTAAAGATGTCCGCCAATTGCTCATGAGTTCGCACACTCACCAACTCAATGTCCTTCTTCTCAACATGGTCTCTTATGAAGTGATGCTTCACTTGAATGTGCTTTGCATGACCATGATCTCCCGTCTTGAGGGCCATCTTGATTGCCGCCTCACTATCACAATATAGTGGCATTTGAGTATAGTTGAGGCCATAGTCTGAGAGTGTTTGCCTCATGTAAAGGAGTTGTGCACAACACGCTCCTGCCATCATATATTCTGCTTTGGCGGTAGATAGAGCCACCGAGTTTTGCTTCTTTGAGCTCCAAGATACTAGAGATCTTCCAAGAAATGGCAACCTCCCGATGTACTCTTTCTGTTCACTTTGCAACACGCGAAGTCCAAATCTGAATACCCATGTAACTCAAAGTTTGTTCCTCTAGGATACCATAAACCCATGGTAGGTGTGTACTTGAGGTATCTCATTATTATCTTCATAGCCTTCAAGTGTGACTCTTTTGGATTTGCTTGATAGCGTGCACACAAGCACACACTAAACATGATGTCCGGTCTTGAAGCAGTGAGATAGAGCAAAGACCCTATATTCGATCTATATAGCTTGGGGTTCACTGGTTTTCCTTTCACATCATCATCCAAGGGTTTGCTAGTAGCCATAGGTGTGTGCAAAGGCTTGCAATTCTCCATGTTGAATCTCTTGAGAAGGTCCTTAGTATATTTCTCTTAATAGATGAAGTTCCCTTCTCTCAATTGGTTGACTTGAAAACATGCAACTCTCCAATCATTGACATTTGGAATTCCCTAGCCATCATCTCCCGAAACTCTTCATTGAACTTTTCATTGGTTGACCCATAGATGTTATCATCCACATAGATTTGGCACACAAAGAGATCCTTCCTAACATGCCTCGTGAACAAGGTGCTATCAATGCTTCCAATGGTGAATCCATTTTTGAGTAGGAAGTTCCTCAAGTGTTCATACCATGCCCTAGGTACTTGCTTGAGGCCATAGAGAGCTTTCTTCAATTTGTACACATGTCTTGGGTGTTTTGGGTCCTCAAACCGCGGAGGTTGTTCCACATAGACTATCTCATTGATCTCTCCATTCAAGAAAGCACTTTTGACATCCATTTGAAAGAGCTTGAAGCCATTGTGTGAAGCATAGGCAAGTAAGATCTGAATAGCTTCATGACGGGCCACGGGAGAATATCCCTTGGGCACTAGGCGAGCCTTGTTCTTGACAATTGCTCCGTTCTCATCTTGCTTGTTCTTGAAGACCCACTTGGTGCCATCCACATTATGATTCTTGGGCCTCTCAACCAATTTCCGTACTTGTGATCATCCATAGCTTCATCAATGGTAGTGGGCTCAATCATAGAGATGAAGGAGAAGTTCTCAATATCAACATTGGCCTCATCATCATTCTCTAACTCTCCCCTTTGAGTTATCCCCAAAAGTCACCTTCTCACTATGTTTGTCTTCATCAATGGTGGTGAACATGGTTTGTCTCCCGGTCATATGTTGAGTGCACCCACTATCAAGAATCCAATGAGTGCCTCCACTCTTATAGTTGACCCTGGTGGCAGCCATAAGACAAGCACTAGAGGAAGAGGGGTTAGTATCCAAAGCATTACTTGAATGACTAGCACTAACCTCATCGTGTCGAGCAATAAGACCATCCTCATAGATAGGGATCCTTGCAATCCCATCTAGTAGTCTCATCCTAATAGGATAGTGAGGAGCACAAAACCTCCACTGTCTATGACCATTACCCATGTGCATATTATCAAGGTTGATGTAGTAATAGGGAGGGTCATAGAGTCCAGTGATGTGCTCAAGCACATGCCCCACTTGTGAATGGAGTATGAGTATCATCTCCATTGCTCTCTCAATTGTGAGCTCATGTCTCATGTTGACTACCTCCTCAAGAAAGAAACCCCTCTCATGGGTTGTGATTTGTTGGAGGAGCTTGTCAATCACTTCATGTGGTGAAATCCTTCAAAGCCCCCTGAAAGAGTTTATCCTACACACAAGATCATAGATGCTCAATATATTTTCACAAAGGTCAACATTCGGATTACTCATAAATTCACCGAGTTCAAAGAAGAGATCCTATTGGTGAGCTCGATGAAGATGCCAAAGATGATCTTGCAGTGGAGGGAGTGGAGGAGGTGGAGGTGTCGGAGCCGAAGCCGCAAGATTGATCATCTCAAATGATCGAGCGAGCATTGTTGTTGGTGATCCCCCTACGCTAATGCTCGGTCCACTCAAGGTGCTTGGAGTAGAACTTGGAATGGTACTTGAGGTAGAGCTTGACGAAGCGCCCGAAGAATGTCTTACCCCGAAGGCGTTTTAGAAGTTGTTGCAAGAGAATCTTGTGGAGGAATCAACGAAGTTTGAGCACGAAGCTACTTCTTTCCCTTTGCTTGAAGATGCTTCATGGTTTGTCTTGGATGTCTTCTTCCACGCCATGCTCATGGTGATCTCCTCATCCTTGAAGAGCAGCTCAATCACATCATCGACGGAGAGACTCTTCTCCATGAGAAGGTCATGCATGACGTAGAATAGCTTGCTGCTCGGAAGAAAGGAGAGAATCTTCTCAACTATCACAATCTTGGGAAGCTCGAAAGAAGTTGCCCCAATCCTGTCCACAATACCTCACAAGCGAATAAGAGAGTCAAGTAAGACCTCATTGTCATTAGCATGAAAAGTAAAGAACTCCTCAACAAGAGAATTACTAGCATGATCAATAGGAGGACCACAAACATCATCAATACTAGTCATGCTAGTAGATCAAGCAAGATCAAGAGACACATCATTGTCAATCATCATATTAGGCATACTAGTAGAGCAACCTATCAAGTCATTGCTAGAAGAATCTAGGCACTCACTAGAACTAGGCACATCCATAAAATCATCACAATCATCATACACATGATCATCGGTAAAAGTATTGGCAAAGTCCACAAGAGTATCCATCAACTCATCCGGAATCATGGCATTTAGGTAGCTCTTAAAGCAATCCTTCGATGAGCCATGACCCGGCCCCGAATGGGATGATATCCCAACTCAATATGGTCACTACTCAAGGCGGTTAAGCCTTATAATGAGCACTTGGCTCTAATACCACTTGAAAGGACCGAGTGACCGAGAGGGGGGGGGGGTGAATCGGGTACTCGCACTATGTACCAATTTCACCAATTCCTAATACCGACCACTCAAAACAACTCCTACATAATCCTACTGGTGTTTACACTAGCAAGATAATAAACCTACAAAAGGAACAACATCCTAAGCATACTAGTGGATCACACAAAGGCAATACAACTCCTATGCAAGATAGTTACCAAAGATATGCGGAAGCAAACAACAAGCTAGCAAAGGAACCTACTCATGCCATGCAACAAGATAAGGAACTAGAGCACACAAGCATGAGTAGCATAATGCATACTAGGGTGATCAATCAAGCCAAAGCAACTCCTATACATGCTAGTAATCAAGTATGAAGAATAAGCAGTACTAGCATGTAAAGAAGCCTATTCATGCAAGTCTAGAAGGTAGTCAACTAGAGCAAGGTAAGCACACAAGCATGAATAGCACGGTATATAAATTCGGAAAGTAATGCATCAAAGTAAGAAGCAGAGTAAGAGATGGCTCATGATGTTTTACCGATGTCTCGGAAGGATGGCCCCTTCCCCTACTCGTTGGACCACTCCCGCCGGAGTTCCGGTCCCTCCCGCCACCAAGTGGAGGTCTCGCCCATGAGCCCACAATCACTCCTAGAGTGAAGACATGGCGTGCATCACCGCTGCACAAAGCACAAGCTCGCCTCTCTCGAGAAGTTGTCAGACTCCTCGAGTTGACACGGGTGCTCACTAGCGATGCCCCTTTCACCGGCGGGCGCAAACCGTGTACAAATGTGTGACGGCCTTCACAACCAATCATGATAGGCTCGATCACCGACAACTTACTGGTCTAGGTCTCACCATAGACCAAGAGTAACAATCTAGATCAGACCCTCAAGGACACCCTAGCCTTAGATGTCTAGAAAGGCAATTTCGTGGAGCAACGGCTAGTTTGAGGTTGGGATCCTATATAACTTTGTTGCTAGGGTCTTGGAGACCTCTCTTGGCTAGTGGACTACCTGAGAGCATTTGGTATCGTCCAAGAGGAAAAGAGGAGAGCACTAGAAGGAGATATTGCATATCTTGAGAGTGCTAGAGAGGATTAGCTTAAGCAGCTTGCACAACAGAGGCTAGGGTGTCCTTGAGGGTGTGTTCTAGATTGTTACTCTTGGTCTATGGTGAGACCTAGACCGGTTAGGTGGCGGTGATAAAGCCTATCATGATTGGTTGTGAAGGCCGTCACATGTTTGTACACGGTTTGAGCCCGCCGTTGAAAGTGGCATCGCTAGTGAGCGCCTGTGTCGGCTCGGGGAGTCCGGCAAGTTCTCGAGGGAGGTGAGCTTGTGCTTTTGTGCAGTGGTTACACACACCGTGTCTTCACTCTAGGAATGATTGCGGGCTCATGGGCGAGAACTCCACTTGGTGGCGGGAGGGATCGGGACTCCGGCGGGAGTGGTCCAACGATGATTAGGGGAAGGAGCCATCCTTTCGAGACCTCGGGAAAAAATCATGAGCCACCCCTTACTCTACTCCTCACTATGATGCTTTACTTTTTGCATTTTTGTACCATGCTATTCAGGCTTGTGTGTTATATTAGTTCTCCTTGACTATCTTGTAGACTTGGATGTTTAGACTCCTTACTTAGTAGTAGTATGAGTAGAAGTTGCATTGGTGTGCTTGATCACTAGAAGTGCATAGGAGATGTATTGACTTGTGTAATCCACTAGTATGCATAGGATGTCTTTCCATTCATAGGATTATATTTTTAGTGTGTTCACCACTATATTTGAGTAGGAGTTGCTTTGAGTGCTATATTTGAGCAAGATAAGAAAGGAGCAATTGTCAAAAACAAGGCTCGCCTAGTGGCTAAGGGATATTCTCAAGTGGTGGGCATTGACTTTGAAGAGACCTTTGCTCCCGTGGCCTGTCTTGAAGCTATTCAGATCTTACTTGCCTATGCTTCACACAATGGTTTCAAGCTCTTTCAAATGGATGTCAAGAGTGCCTTCTTGAATGGAGAGATCAATGAGAAAGTCTATGTGGAACAACCTCCGGGGTTTGAGGACCCAAAACATCCAAGACATGTGTACAAATTGAAGAAAGCTCTCTATGGCTGCAAGCAAGCACCAAGGGCATGGTATGAACACTTGAGGAACTTCCTACTAAAAAATGGATTCACCATTGGAAGCATTGATAGCACCTTGTTCACGAGGCATGTTGGGAAGGATCTCTTTGTGTGCCAAATCTATGTGGACGATATCATCTATGGGTCAACCAATGAAAAGTTCAATGAAGAGTTATGGGAGATGATGGCTAGGGAATTCCAAATATCAATGATTGGAGAGTTGCATATGTTCCTTGGATTTCAAGTCAAGCAATTGAGAGAGGGAAACTTCCTCTATCAAGAGAATTATACTAAGGACCTTCTCAAGAGATTCAACATGGAAAATTGCAAGCCTTTGCACACACCTATGGCTACTAGCAAACCCTAGGATGATGATGTGAAAGGAAAACCGGTGAACCCCAAACTATATAGGTCAATCATTAGGTCTTTTCTCTATCTCACCGCTTCGAGACCGGACATCATGTTTAGTGTGTGCTTGTGTGCGCGCTATCAAGCAAATCCAAAGGAGTCACACTTGAAGGCCGTGAAGATAATAATGATATACCTCAAGTACACACCTACCATGGGCTTATGGTATCCTAGAGGAACAAACTTTGAGTTGCTTGGGTATTCGGATTCAGACATCACGGATTGCAAAGTGAATAGAAAGAGTACATTGGGAGGTTGCCAATTTCTTGGAAGATCTCTAGTATCTTGGAGCTCAAAGAAGCAAAACTCGGTGGCTCTATCTACAGCCGAGGCGGAATATTTGGCGGCGGGAGCATGTTGTGCACAACTCCATTACATGAGGCAAACACTCTCAGACTATGGCCTAAACTATACTCAAATGCCACTATATTATGATAGTGAGGCGACAATCAAGATTGCCCCCAAGACGGGAGATCATGGTCATGCAAAGCACATTCAAGTAAGGCATCACTTCATAAGAGATCATGTTGAGAAGAAGGACATCGAGTTGGTGAGTGTGCAAACTCATGAACAATTGACGGATATCTTCACCAAGCCACTTAATGAGAAGACCTTCAACAAGCTAAGGGTAGAACTCAATATTCTTGACCTCTCCAACTTCACATGAGTAACCCTTGAGCTTGTCCTTTGTAAATATGTATAGTGTTTTGGTTGTTCTTGTTTTTGTCTTTGTTTGTGCTTGTTTCTCTTCTTTTGTAGGTTAACTTCGGACCTTCTTGAGATAGCAATGGACACGGGTTAAGCTTGGGAAGGTGGTTCATGGTGTACCCAAGACTTTGAAGAAATCTTTTGTGCATGGTTAAATGCGGCTCAAAGACAAGTGGCTCATACATTTCCACCTCTATAATTACCAACCCTTCAACATTTGAGGAAATTTTTTGTTGAGTCATAAGTGTAGGGGGAGCTACGACGAAACATCACTTCGACCAAGGAGGAGCACAGTGAAAGGGGGAGTTATTCTAACTCTTGCCAACAATGTTATACCACTTGGTTTTGTTAAGTTTTTGTGTGGTTTTTGGTGATAGGTGACAAAGGGGGAGAAGAAACATGAAGATCCAAAAGCCAAGTCTAGATCAAAAAAGGGGGGAGAAGAACATGAAGATCCTAAAGCCAACCCTAGACCAAGGAGGGAGAAGAAACATGAAGATGATCGATATCTCAAAGGGGGAGGAGAACATGAAGAAGGAACGTGAAGATTCGAGGAGATGGAACATGAAGATCACATCAAGATGGACATCTACACCAACATGGGAAAGAACCATGATGGTGCATGTCTACGGCGACAACGAACACCTTCACCAACATGAGCATCTACGTACTTGGTGCTTGTCTACATCAACAAAATCAACTACCATGACACCAAGGCGGGCGCATATTCAACTCAAGCTCAATATCAAGTGTGCTACATATTTAGGTAATTCTCCCTCCACACCTAGCATATTCCAAAGGGGAGACTACTTTCAAGGTAAGGACAAATGTACGCCTTTCAATCTTTTCTTTTCCTTTGGCTCTTTCTTGCTCATTCGTTTTGGATCATCATAAGTAGTGGTTGTCATCCATCACCAAAAAGGGGCAGATTGTAAGGTTCATGACCATTAAGGTCACCCCAAGGTATGGTGTTTTGGTAATGAATGACAAACATGAAATGAGACTAATGTCTACACAAGTGTTGTCCGTGTAGGAGACCTTTTCTATCTTATGATGATTGTCAACGGCATCCTTGGTGATTGATGACAATGACCACAAGCATGGAGGCTTGTAAACTTGATGGAGTCCAAGAGTTGAAGGAGATGGATCAAAGCGGAGAACAAGCTATGGTGCAAGTGTGTGGAACGCTTGACTAGTTGTTAGGGCTTTGAGTCCATAGGGAAAACCAGACTATCAAGGGGGTTTGGCTCATTCTCTTAGGTCCTGTATAGTCGGTGATGTGCAAGGTTGCTCCGTGAAATCACATGCACTAGGTGACAGTGGAGAAGCCAAGGAGCTATTTAGAGAAGCCAGGAAATGAATTCAACCGAGGACGTCAAGTTTCAGCTTCTGGACATAGAGACCGGACAGAGGGGACTGTAGAGACCGGACTGTATGGTCACTATAGGGAGTGGTCCAGGACTTAGCGCAAGGAGCAGGACTCTATCAGCAGGAGACTCCATATAACCGGATGGTCCAGTCTGCTGATCGGACGTTCCGGTCAGTAGGAGTGCAGGAAAGGCAGAAGAGGTGCATTTCACGGAGGCTCCTGGAATGGAGAGAGAAAGTGGACCGGACGGTTTGGTCCAGTGACCGGACCATCCGGTCAGTACAGGAATTTGCCTGGACAGAGGAGGCCAACGGCTGAGGAGAGCCGTTATAGAGTGATCGGATGGTCCGGTCAAGCAGTGACCAGGCAGTTCGGTCAGTGTGTCCAGAAAGGCAATTTCGTGGAGCAATGGCTAGTTTGAGGTTGGGAGCATATATAACTTCATTGTTGTGGTCTTGGAGACCTCTCTTGGCCAGTGGAATACCTGAGAGTATTTGGTAAGGTCCAAGAGGAAAAGAGGAGAGCACTAGAAGGAGATATTGCATATCTTTAGAGTGCTAGAGAAGAGTAGCTTGAGCATCTTGCACATCTATCGTGATCGGTTGTGAAGGCCTTCACACGTTTGTACATGGTTTGAGCCCGTCGTTGAAAGGGGTATAGCTAGTGAGCACCTGTGTCGGCTTGGGGAGTCCAGCAAGTTTTCGAGGGAGGTGAGGTTGTGCTTTGTGTAGCGGTGATGCACACCGTGTCTTCACTCTAGGAGTGATTACGGGCTCGTGAGCGAGAACTCCACTTGGTGGCGGGAGGGACCAGGACTCCGGCGGGAGTGGTCCAATGAGGATTAGGGGAATGCACCATCCTTCCGAGACCTCGGGAAAAAATCATGAGCCACCCCGTACTCAACTCCTCACTATGATGCTTTACTTTCTGCATTTACATATTGTGCTATTCATGCTTATGTGTTATATTAGTTCTCTTTGACTATCTTGTAGACTTGCATATTTAGAATCGTTACATACTGGTAGTGTTTAAGCTTCCGCATTTGATGACTAGTATGAGTAGAAGTTGCATTCGTGTGCTTGATCACTAGAAGTGCATAGGAGATGTATTGACTTGGGTGATCCACTAGTATGCATAGGATGTCTTTCCTTTCATAGGATTATATTGTTAGTGTGATCACCACTAGATTTGAGTAGGAGTTGCTTTGAGTGCTATCGGTGTTTAGTATTTGGTAAAATTGGTTCATAGTGGTAGTTCCCCATTGACCCCCCCCCCCTCTTGGTCACTACGATCCTTTCAAGTTCTCATCTTTGAGGCTTCACCGACTTGAGTAAGGATGCTGGGACCGACGGGGAGTGTTCTCATGTTGAATGGGGAGGACTGTGCTTATTGGAAAGCTCGCGTGCAAGCCTACCTTCAGTCCCTTGATCTAGAGATATGGTCAGTCAGTCACGAGTCCGATACGGATGTGAACCTACTCGAGCCTAATTTTATTAAGTGCAGTGCTAAGGCCAAGAATGCTTTGTTTGCTTGCATGAAGAATCTCTAAGGTTGTTTTTAGTCAGTTGGATGACAGTTCCATAGCAGATGGTATCTGGACTGAGATTCAGGCGCTCCATGAGAGCACCAGTGATGTCAAAGAGGAAAGATACTATGTGCTGAAGAACCAAGTATGATAACTTCACTAGATTGCCACATAAGAGAGCTAACACTGTTTATTCTCGTTTTCATGTACTAATGGAGGAAATAAATTCTCTTGGGGATGACTTCAAGATGAAGCCAATTGAGGTGATAAGAAGATTCTTGACACTATTCAAGGATCCCAAGTATGAGTCTATCATCACCTTCATCTTGCAAGGTGACCATGAAGGATGTACTTGGCTAGATCACTGCCTTCAAGAGCTACAAGTTGGGGATGGATGATCCTCAACCATCCAACCTTGCTCTACCGGCTGACAGGAAAGAATCTAGCAAGAGCAAGAAAAACAAGAAGAAGGCGATCATTGAGAATGATGATTAAAAAGATGATGAGGAAGGTGACTTGACCGAGGACTTGGCTCTTCTCTTAAAAAAGATGAACACCTTTAAGAACAAGTTTGCTTCCAAGTCAAGGGGCAATTGCTACAATTGTGTCTCAAAGAATCACTTTGTCCAAGAATGTCCAAAGCCAAAGAAAGAAGCTTTCAAGTCACAAGATTCAAGTGAAGAAGAAGAAGAAGACTCCAAGGCCAAGCAAAAGAAGAAGAGATACTTTAACAAAGACAAGAGAAAAGGCAAAGGCAAAGCTCAAGACTACAAGAAGAAGATCTCTCGTAAGGCCCCTGTTGGAGAGTGGACAAGTGATAACTCAAGTGATGAATCCTCTTCCTCAAGTGATGAAGTAGTGACCGGCCTAGCCGTGATCAAGACCACACTTCCATGAGCTCTTCCTCCACCTCCCACGTGCCTCATGGCCATGAACCAACTTGGGGAGAGTGAGGATGAGAGCAGCGATGATAGCGATAATGAGGAGCACGTGTGTGCCACGTTGTGGAGTATGTTTGAGCAAGATCGTGGCATCACCGTCAAGAACTACAAAACGTTGGAAGTGGTAAGAAAAGAGTGTAAGTTGGCTAAGGACCGTGTTGTTTACCTTGAGAGTGAGATCAAGGACCTTGTCACATCTCATGAGGCCCTAAACAAGAGTAATGACAAACTCGAGGGTGATTATATAGAGCTTCATGAGAAGTACAAGGCCCTTGAGATTACTTATGAGGCCATCAATGTTGAGAACCTTGCCTCTCCCTCCTCTAGTTCATCTAAGAGTGATGCTTCTACTATGTGTGATGAACTAACAACCTCGATCGAGGTTTCTTCTCTTGAGCCATTTGTTTTGAAGGAATATCACAAGCTCAAGGAAGAGAGGAGGATGGTAATGGATGGATTCGAGAGGCTCACACGTGGTAGAGCCATTCACACGGAGATTCTTGGTAGGAACCTTGTGAACAATGTCTCCCACCAGGGACTTGGCTCATATCCCGCCACCATCGACATCATAGGGATGAGTGATTCCATCCCCGCATGGTTCAAACCCCTTCTTGCAGACGACTACTATTGCAAGATGTGTTGCAAGTGAAAGGACCAAGTTACCGAGAGGAGGGCGGGTGAATCGGGAACTTGCACTATGTACCAAATTCACCAATTCCAAAAACCGACCACTCAAAACAACTCCTACACAATCCTAGTGATGATCAGACAAGCAAGATACTGAACCTATGAAAGGGACAACAAGCTAAGCATACTAGTGGATCACACAAAGGCAATACAACTCCTATGCAAGCTAGTAATAAAGAAATGCGGAAGCACACCATAAGCTAGCAAGGGAGCCTACTCATGCAATTCTATAGGATAAGTAACTAGTGCACACGAGCATGTGTAGTACAACACATACAAGGGTAAGCAATCAATGAATTGCAACTCCTATACATGCTAATGATCAAATACGGAAGCTCAAATACTACTAGCAAGTGAAGAGCCTATTCATGCAAGTCTACAAGGTAATTAACTAGAACAAGGTAAGCACACAAGCATGAATAGCATAGTATGTAAATGCGGAAAGTAATGCATCAAAGTAAGGAGTGGACTAAGAGATGGCTCATGATTTTTTCTCGAGGTATCGAAAGGATGGCGCCTTCCCCTACTCCTCGTTGGACCACTCCCGTCGAAGTCCCGGTCCCTCCCGCCACCAAGTGGAGTTCTCACCCACGAGCCCGCAATCACTCCTAGAGTGAAGACATAATGTGTGTCACCACAGCACAAAGCACAAGCTCACCTCCATTGAGAACTTGCTGGACTCCCCAAGCCGACACGGGCGCTCACTAGCGACACCCCTTTCACCGGCAGGCTTAAACCTTGTAAAAACATGTGACGGCCTTCACAACCGATCACGATAGGATCGATCAATGACACCTAACCGGTCTAGGTCTCACCATAGACCAAGAGTAACAGTCTATATCACACCCTCAACGACACCCTAGCCTTAGATGTGCAAGATGCTCAAGTTACTCTCCACAAGCACTCTCAAGATATGCAATATCTTCTCCTAGTGCTCACCTCTTTTCCTCTTGGACCTTACCAAATGCTCTCAGGTATTCCACTGGTCAAGAGAGGTCCCAAAGACACCAGTAACAAAGTTATATAGGCTCCCATCCTCAAACTAGCCGTTGCTCCACGAAATCATTTTTCTAGGCCTACTGACTAGACATTCCTGTAACTGCCTGACCGGACAGTCCAGTCACTACAGTACAGTGCACCAACGGCTCTGACCCCTGCTGATTCTCCTACTGACCGGACCATCCAGTCCATTTCTCTCTCCAATCCGGAAACATTTCGCACTGAAGCTTCCTCTCCACCCTATGCAATCCCTACTGACCAGACCATCTGGTCAGCAGACCGAACCATCCAGTCTATACAGGATCTGCCACAGACAAACTCCTCGCTTCTTTGTTGTAGCCTCCGGACAAAACCACATAGTGACCATACAGTCCGGTCTCCACTGATCCCTCTGTCCGGTATCTATGTCCAGAAGCTGAAACTTGTCGTCCTCACTTCACCTCGTTTCCCAGCTTCTCCGAACAGCTCCTTGTCTTCTCCACTGTCACCTAGTGCCTGTGATTTCACCGAGCAACCTTGCACATCACCAACTAGACATGACCTAAGAGATTGACCTAGACCCCCTTGATAGTCTGGTTTTTTCGATGGACTCAAAGCCTTAAAAACTAGTCAAGTGTACCAAACACTTGCACCATAGCATGTTCTCCGCTTTGATCCATCTTCATCAACCCTTGGACTCCATCAAGTTCACAAGCCTCCATGCTTGTGGTCACTGTCATCAATCGCCAAGGACATCGTTAACAATCATCAGAAGATAGAAGAGGTTTCCTACACGAATAACACGCGTGTAGACATTAGTCACATTTCATGTTCGTAATTCGTCACCAAAACATCATACCTTGGGGTGACCTCATGGTCATGAACCTTACAGCAAGGATGGCCACGCCACCAAGGATTGTCCTATGATGAGAAGTTCCATTGTTTTGCCTAATGCTAATTTGTTCCATGAGAACCTTACAACAAGGTGAAAGCTAAGGCCTTGGGACCACGAAACAAGAAGAGGAAGGTCAAGAGCATATGGGTGCCTAAGTGCATTGTTGATCTTGAGAGATCGGCTACGTACAAGTGGGTGCCCAAGAACAAGACCTAGATGGTGGTGGTGGTGCACCAAGCGCTTTCATGAAGATCATGTGAAGTCCACCACAAGTGACGTGGACCACAACGTCGTATCTACTCATGAGGGAGGTAACCGTGTTTGTTCTTGGTAGTTGTAGTGTGTTTTTCCTTCTCTTGTATTGCATGGTAATTAGGACTCCTTTGTGACTAGTATGGTTTGCATCCATGCATGTGTAAATAACTAAAAGAAAAAACACATAAAAATTAGTCAATGTATAACCCATCCAAGATAGCTATAAGCAAGGGGGAGAGCTTGAGATGATGGTTTGACTTCTCTCAAGGCAAGGGTATGGATTATAGAGAGTAAGCTTGGGAAGGGGGTTCCTGACATTGTTAGGTTTCCTTTATCTCTTGATTTTAATGTTGCTTGCATTCACATGGCATATGCAAACTGCTTGTTGCATGCATCATATAGGAAACACAAAGGAGGCTTTTCCCACTTGGAGATATTTGTGCCTCATGCTCTATATGAGATTACATCTCCATAAGTGTGATCAAGGGAAAGGATTGTGCTTCATGCCCATTGAGCAAGCTCTTATGAACTCCGAGGTTAAATCTACTCATGCGATTCATGGACTAAGGCTCATACATACCCATTCGGTTCTTAAGTGCCTTGGTTCTTTATTGCTCGATTCTTCATTTGGCATTTGTAAAAAGAGTGCTTGAAAGTTCCCTCTATATTCCAAGTGCAATGTTTATTTGAGTGTTTAGCGATGGCACCTAGAAAATGGAGGAATTCCTTGATTCAGCAAATTTCCATATAGTGACCGTATAGTCCGCTCTTTGGACCGTACCTTCCGGTCAGTGCCAATGGGCACAGTGTTCTAGCAAGCCGGGTCAAAAAAACCAGACAAAGCGATCCTAGAGATCGGACTGTTCGGTCTGCATTGGTTCTAGTAGACCTTGGAACAGACCGGACCGTCCGTCCAGAGACCGTACAGTCCGGTCACTCTTCTTGATCACGCGACGCCATCCCGATCTGTGACCGTTGATCTTCGTTGATTGGATCTTGGTGGTCCTTTCTAGTTTTAACCTAAGTCAAAATCGCATGAGACCATTGTCTCCTTCCTCGTTCAATCCTGAAAGTCGAGTTCACGCCGACGCTATCGTTGCTTCGCTCACCCCTAGCCGCGCGCGCCCGTAGCCTTGCCACCGCCGAGCACCAGAGTCGCCGCCGCCAACTTTAGTGCCTTCGCCGCCGCTCGCCCCTTGCTTTGCCGATGACCCAGCACCGCCGCCTCTGGTACCCCTTTGCGTGCGCACGCGAGCTCCTAGCCCACAGAGCCAAGCACCAAAACCCTAGGGCAAGTTGCTCCCTTTTTCTCCTTATCCATTGCCGACAAGCTCCAAGTTTTGACCTTTTCCGACAATCGGTCGCGGAGCCTTCGGTTCTCCGTGTTGATTCTTCCTCAGGGTATTGTGCTTATCCTTTGTTCATCAGTTATGCCCTGATTAGCGAGCAATTTCCTTAATTAATGCAATTGGATTAACTGCCTATGATTAGTTGCATTAGTTGGTTAATTAGCTCATCCTAGTATGCAATTAAATTCCTGATTATGTATTAATTGCATGCCTAGGGATGCCTCTAGTCTAGTCTGCAGTTATATTTATTATCTATTATTTGACTACGCACTAGATGACTCGCACCAGCCACTCATAGTCGATGATCACGGTTGTTACTTTGCATATTTGTCTAGTGATCATGTCCTTCATTCAGTGCTAGGATTTCTATTGCGCATTCTTTCATAGAGCTGCTTTGCTTATAGTTATATTAGGGTCTATGCTTATCATGTCTATACCTACGTGCGTGCAGTGACAGCAGTTTGCAGCAGTAGTGATGGCAGGCTCAGGACAGGACAAGGGCAAAGGGAAGATGCCTGAGAAGCCCAAGAGCAAGAAGAGACAGAGAGAGCTAGGAGAGTTGCACGGCATCTAGATGCCATGGTGGAGTCATGGATGACACCTGGCTCTTGTTTGATCATCAGCAAGCCAGCTGACACACAGGGGCTCAGGAGGAGCCCCGGACAGAGGACTGCACCTCTGGTAGTAGGAGTTGTACCACCACCGTGGCCACGGTGTACTCCGACTTCTCATCAGGAGAGGTCGTCGAGAACTGTGGAGCAGGGATCCTCCAGGCAGCAGCACGAGGTGTTAGAGGAGGACAGTTCAGAGGAGGAGACCTTAGAGTCAGGATCTGAGGAGTCAGAGTCTAAGGAGGAGCTTGAAGAGACTAAGGAGGCACAGCAGGCTAAGCAGACTGTCCCCCAGAGGACAGGTCACCAGGCAGGAGACCCGAGGTGCACCTGTGTAGTGTGCATGAGGAGGCTACAGAGACTGGTACAGGCAGCCGGTGAGCCAGACATCCTTACAGTCCGTTCAAAGGACCTTAAGGTGCTACATTTGGTTCCATTCGAGCAGTGGGTTCCATTTCTCAGTGACCCCGCTGATGGAGAGAGATACTGGACAGTCCTCTAGAGGAGGATTGGAGAGGGGTTGAGACGCTGCCTAGCCATGAGAGGCAGGGATATGGTGTTCGTGCTGCAGCAGTACATGACTTATGATGCCATGAGGAGAGCAGCTGGTACTGACTTGGAGCAGTACTTCATGTACTTGCTAGGGCTAGCAGAGCTAGTTACTGCTCTGTTCAAGTTCAAGGAGGATATAGTCTTGGAGTTCTACGCCACACTATGGGTTGTCAGGGATCGCTCAGAGTTCTGGTTTTTGTTCAGAGGGCAGCCATAGCGTGTCACTAGGGTGGATCAGATAGCCAACCTAGGGTTCCTTGCTTTGGACCAGCAACTCTACAGGAATGCTTACCCGCAGACCTCAGGCTTTGAGAGAGGCCCTGTGAGGCTCACCGTAGAGGCTAAGGTGGTGAGAGCGATAGTCACCAGGACTATTATCCCAGGTCTCGCTACAGAGAGGAGTTCACTTTACTACACTAGTGGGCTGTAGCATCTCTTATGAGGAGACAACACTTTGACTTGGCAGATCTTCTGATAGGAGAGATGGAGGAGGCTATCTCAGAGATAGTTGGAGGGTGTCACTTGGTCTAGGGTCCATATATTTGCTATCTTCTGAGGAGGATGGACCCAGTGATAGAGGAGCAGTACGAGGCTTTTCCTAAGGTGACCACCAGCTACTTACCTCGAGTCCACAGGGGATCCCAGTCAACCTCTAGCCAGCAGACAGGAGAGGAGGAGCAGGGGTCACTAACAGTCACTCACAAGCAGGCAGCTCATCTAGACATGGTGGTTCCTGAGTCAGCAAATATAGGAGCACCTCCCCAGCCGATGAGTACACAGTCTGGGGACACTGTCACTATATCAGCCCTTGCAGGACGCCTGAATGAGTTCATTCAGAGCATAGCTGAGGATAGGCATGAGATGATGGAGGTCATCAGGGGACAGGCAGAGCTTCGAAGACAGCAGCTGATGGTGATGTCCAACTTGATGACTCAGATAGCAGAGATGACTCAGAGGCAGGCAGGACAGCAGCCAGGACCCGTAGTGTTCCCCCAGTTTTAGCAGCTGCAGACCCTGCCAGGACCCTTTACTACCTTAATGAGAGCTTGGTCCAGCGGACTGTCACTTTCAGGGGTCACACCAATAGGGGGAGCAGGGCATACATTCTCTTCAGCTTAGCTCTCCCTCGTGTTAGCTTTCTCTGTATCCGTATTGTTTGTTTCACCTTCCTACTATTTATCTTCGCAGATGGCAGGGCCCTCGACCTCTCAGCACTTACCAGTTAGGAGCTTGTTCTCAGTGATAGTACACACCACTCGTACAGACTCCCAGCCAGCTCTAGAGTCAGCTACAGCTACAACTACAGCTCCACCTCTTACTGCCATAGTTGCCACACTTACTCCTTATTCGTCGTAGTTACGCACCCACTTATTTACCACAAGAGGATGGTGTATAGTTGTAGCTCTTTTTCCCTTAGAGTATTCCAAGGTTATCGAATCCACAGGGAACGAGCGAAACTATTACTATTAAAGGGTTACTAACAGATTGCAATGGTTGGGTTGGTGTGAATGGTGACGGTAGGAGAGTGGTGGATGAATGTTATTGGAGATGTAACGGGATAATGAAAGATTCTCTCCATAGGATTGGTTCGCTAGCATGTAACCCTATTCTTATCAACTCGAGTGATGACCATAATATTCT
Organism: Eleusine coracana subsp. coracana; assembly: GCA_032690845.1. Lineage (NCBI taxonomy): Eukaryota > Viridiplantae > Streptophyta > Magnoliopsida > Poales > Poaceae > Eleusine > Eleusine coracana. The sequence continues at coordinate 39,728,446 of CM064434.1, forward strand.
ACAAGACATGGTGGTTTTGTTCGCCCTGGCTGTCACTACAGAGGTTATTAGCTCCCCACTGGTTTCATGCACTATGCAATAGGCAGAAGTGTATTGGCCTATACACTAATGGAAGGGGATAAATAGATGGGCAATTAAGTCTATCACATAGATTAAATTCATCAAGAGAGTATCAATGAATATAAGAGTTACATGACCAGATCCTTGCACCAGAGAAGAGAATATGAGACTACTCGCTCATCCTCCCGCTAAACATAGCAGAGGGATGAGAAATAGCGCTAGAACATGCAAGAGCCGAGCGGCGTAAGCGTCGCGCCGATCGGCGCGACCTCCAGTCTGGTGGTTCTCGTCGGTGTTGACCAACCGCCGCTGCCAATATCCTGGAACCCTAGTTCTAACAACTCAATATGGTGATTGTTGTCTCTCTTTTGCCCCCTTGGCTCTTGATGGTTATCTTCCTTTTATACTCGATGGGATTAGGTCATCTTCCACCGACTCTGACTCATATTGGGCTAGGCCTTTGTCTTTTCCGGACATGGGCTTCTCTTCATCATCTTTTCCTCAAGCGCCGATCGGCGCGGCATTGGAGCCAATACGCGTTGCTAAGTATCTGGCCCACCTTCGTTGCTCTTTAGTCCTTTATCCATGATTGCCCGGTTTTACACCTATTGCCTGCAATTACATCCAAACCAAAACAACTACAAATATATGCAAATATGGGGTTAATTGTTAGTCTAAACCACCAAATTAAGACACAAAGCATCCCTTTTTGGTAGATAAAATGGGTAGCTAGAAACCACCAACAGTTCCCCCACACTCAAATCATTGCTAGTCTTCGAGCAATACAAAAATCAAATATGTAGCAAGAATCTTCACATCATCTCTCATGCAATCAATCTCAATCATCATTTTTACTTGTTATTCCACCACAAAGATTTTTCTTTCATCTTCTTTTCAACCAATCGGCATTTCATACTTGAACTTAATCGTATCACCACAAAACCTTTTCAAAAACAATTTTAGTTTTCTTCAACTCATCTTTAGCACAGAATCAGAAATAATCAGAAAGCTGCTCTCTTTGATGACCTTACTACCTCTCAGGGAATACTTTTTCTCTTTGTCTCTTTTAACAACGGCGCCGATCGGTGCAACACTGCACCGGTCAGCGCGATGTTCTTTTCTTTCACTCTTTTTCTATATTTTTTTCTTCTTTTCTTTCACTCTTTTTCTTTTCCCAAAATAATCAGCAATTTTTTTCTTGTACCAGCAGTGGAAATTTTCTAAATTCCCTTTTTTTTTGAGAATATAGGTTGTATCAAGGAGGAGGGAGAAACAAAGATGTATAGGCTCCATGATAGCAAGGAATTTAAATGGATAAGAATGGCTAGAAATACAAAGATAAACAAATAGATCAACCTTTCCTAACTTGGTCGAAATCATGAGCAACAAGTTGACAAAGTTACTTACAATCCAATTAGTTCAAATGTGTAGCTTGCTCTCATTCACTCGGCTATGTAGGCATATTTAGACCTTGCTTTTTCTTTAGCTTATGATAAGTCAAAAAAAATTTTCATAAATATAAAGCTCAAAAGTTAAGTGGTAACCAACTAATTCAAGTAATCAATCAATCGATCATCAAAAAGACAAGATAAATAGTATGGGGCACTTTTAAATTGACAATCAACAATAACTTTATTGAAGACAATGCAATAATTCAAATCTACATAAAATACTTTGAAGCAACTCTCAACATTACTCATGACTATCTTAAGCACACACACAAACTTAAATAAACAGTAATAAGAAAAACAAACAAGAAACTAGACTCAAAAACACTTAAAAACTATGACTAATGGTAAAGCCCTTCCCCCACACCCAAAATTTGCAATGTCCTCATTGCAAGAGAGGAAACTCAACACTAATCATGTAGAACATGCCTGTTCAAGATTCAGAAATTTCATTTAATATTTCTTATGAGAAAACTGTAGTCTGCTTCATTCATCTCCATTGTATCCTGGATTCTCTGATCCACATTCCTTTGATGCCTGTAGGCACGATCCCTGTCTAGATACAAGCGCTCAATATTCCTTCGATAGATAGGACAGCAAACGGGTGGTTGCATATTATGATTTTCAACACTATAGGGAGATACACTGCTCAGACTCCTCTGAGCCGATCGGCGTAGTGGCTGAGCCGATCGGCGTGGTGGTGTTCTTTCACCACTGCGACTACCTCCACTTCCCTCTGCATTACCATTAACTCTTGTTGAAGTTCCTGCTGCCCTGTCATCACTGCTTGCTACGGGTGTTCCCCAATATTCAAACTTAGGACTACCAAAGCTTCTTGTCATATCAGAATCATCACCCAAATATCCAGTCATACTAGGGTCACCACTTTCCAAACTTTCAAAACAGTATAATGAATCAAAGTTACTATCCCATTCAGAATACTTTGCAATTGGCTTACCCAATAGTCTACCGGATCTTCAATCCTCTAATATAGTCTTACACTTCTTTGCAGTGAGTTTTTTTTCTTCGCTTCGCAGAGCTGTTAGATTGATAAATTCAGCCATCTTCAGGTCGTGCCTATCGGCTCCAGTGTCACGCCGATCGGCGCAACTGGTGGTTTGCTTCATATACTCAGCCAACTTTTCCAAATTACGCTCACGGATCGCCTTGTTCTGCTGTCTTCGTAAAATCTCATCCTTAATCTCCTTAGGCATCTTCCATTCAGGAACTGTGCGATAGCCATCATCATATAAAACATCTCTAGGTATGAAGGTTGGATCTTCCACCAATTGGAGTTCAATTCTATGTTGAAGATCTTTAGCATGAAAGAAACACTTGGAACCTTCGATGCAACTATTCCTATGAATCTTGTTTTCTTGAAAACCCTGCTCCATCCTTTCTAGCTGTCATGGCCCAAAATTTGAAAACATAAATTGCAGTGAAGTTTGGGAGTTGGTTGGAGAATGAAGACTTCATTTATGCAAGATTTTACAAGATCATAATGCAAGGTGATGGTGAAACTGGTGACGAGCAGGTTATGAACCATAAAAAGTGAAACATAGTTTGAACTGAGGATTCAAAAATTTACTAAGTCTGACTAACCTATTAGCCCAAAATTTGGAGAATATTTGCAAACCATAAAAACTCATGGTGATAATAATGTTTTGGTCAACCAGTGACTCTAAATGAGCCAACTCAAAAATTTTCAAACTCTTTTCTCCAAAGTCAAAAGGTCAAATTCAAACAAAAAGTTTAAATGTCAAAATTGTCAAATGTGGGCAAGTATGAGAACTCAGTTTTATTACATAGAACTATACCCAAATAAAATTACTAAAATAAACTACATAGAAAAGGAGAATTTTACAGAATTTACCAAGATTTTAACCGGCCATTCTCATGCCTTCGTTTCCGCGCGTGAAGTCGCCGAACCTTGCCTTGCTCTGCGCGTCATCGCTGGCCATCTTCCGGCCATCACTGGCGTTGTCTAACATCACTAGTACGTGCGTGCTGATGTGTAGATTATGTCTACACATAATCTACGGCGCGCACAGCCCAGCTTCGGTGAGAGACCCAGTACGTGCGCGATCTCTGATTTCAAACCTTTTTCCTTCGGGTTTTTTTAATCCAGAAATGGCTATAAATTTGTAAAATCAATTTCAGGACATCTACACCATAGAAAAATGTGAAACAAAATTCTATGGACTCACAGAGAGAATATCTAACCAATTAAACTGGTACCATGCCCTGAGCTATTACCATTATTTTTGTGTAGTTATTTCTTTGATATGCATGTTTGGTCCATATCTCGTGATATATTACTTTAACAATTACATGCTCTTGCATGAATGTTTCTTATGCTTCATGTCACTCAAATGTGAACTTATTTGTGCATGTTATGTTTTGATAATTGAAGTTATCAATTTATCCTTGTTTTGGGTATTTAAATGCTAGGGAAATTAATAGGCACGATATGTGGTTGAATACTGTCCTGAGAATCATATATCACCTTATACTATGCCCATGTTGAATGAAATGTAATTTTAGTACCTAAAATTTGCGAGAAATGAACTGTTTGCCTTAAAGCATGCTTATAATTATTATTTTTGTAGCATTTAATTTATAAATGATCAACCTATGCACCAGTGCTAAGAGTTCTTGTTTAGTGCATATAATGTACCTGAAAAGTTGCATACTCATGGCATGTGTCTAATTACATAATTCTGATTTATTATGCTCATAGTATTGAAACTTGTAAAATTCATAATGAAATAATGACAGCTCATGTAGGGGTGACTCAAGTTTCAAACATCATAATTTGATACCCTCTACCAATATTAAATAACCTCTAGTACATAAGCCCTCTGCAAAGTTTTGGTTAAACTCACCCTACGCGCTTAATGCCGATTTAATCAATTTCGGATGTAACTGTAGTGTTCTTCTCATAGCGTAAGCTATGCACCTTCATTGAAGTGTTTTTAAGATCATTGTGTTCTTAACACCGTGGTTGTCATCTTTGCAAAGTTTCATGTTCATAGCTCAAGCATAAGTTCATGTTTCATATTGATCTTGCTAATGAACTAGTTAAACTTACTTAAGTTACATGACCAATCAACCTTAGCCTCTAGATAATCTTTTACATTTCAGTAGCATGCATATTCTAGGATGCAATGTTATTAGTTGCTTAATCACACTGCCTTGCATGCTTTACTTTATTACATATTGGTTAACTAAAACATATCCATGTAACTATTGAAACAAGGAATTAATGAAAGAAACTCTTTAGATGAAAACGCAATGAAACTCAACTTGTTTGTAACCTCTGTACAGTCTGAACCAAATTGCTAGATGTCATGTTTTATCTGTTAATCAAACTATATAACATTCTAGGCCTCAATTAAACTTAAGTCATGTGCATGTTGTGTTTATCATATTTATTCTCCTCCATATATTACTAATATGAAATGATAATTACTATTCCAGAGATTTTGTTAGGTCATGCATACTGCAATAAGATTGATAAAATTAATGTTTGCAATATTATTCAACTTGTATGAGCTTTTAACATGTTAATCGGGCCTATTTTTGTTAATTTCATAAACCTACATTGCATGCATGCTAAATTAATGAAACCTATGCTACAAATCAAGTTTCATGCTATTATATTCATGTGCAAAGTCTCATTATTTTATCTCATGCCTAAGTTCATGTTTCATGTTCCTTACCTAAATGCTTAAGCAACTTGCAAAAATTATAACTAAATAAATATAAATGATCTCGAAGTTAATCAAGTTCTAAAAATCATATTTTTGATGTACCACATCAACTAAAAATGACCCCATGTCCAGAAAGTTTCTACAAATTTTCTCCAAATGATTAATCGCCTGATTTAACTAAACTTAACCAATTGTGGACAGACCTCAGTGTTTTATTAATAACTCAAGTTATACAACTTCAAATTGAGTAATTCTAATTGAATTGTGTTCTTGACTTCATTACCTACCTCTCTGCCAAGTTTTATATGTTTTGCATCATGCATCACAACACGGCATGCATTTTCATACCGACGTATTTTTTGAATCTAGTGATCGATATATCGGAGAGCAACGTGGGTGCAATGAAGTGATGAAGCTGCAGTGATTGACTGACGTTTGAAGCTATTGTGATTGATTGTTATTGGACACCTGCAAATTCCAGGCAAGCACCATGCATATTTCTACCCTTATTTGGATGAGTCTAATTTGATGTATACGTCTATGTTTGCATTAGGTCGGGCACTAGTGGTATTTATGAGTTTAATCCTACTTGCTGCATTATCCCCTTCTTGTTATTTGTTATATCCATGTCCTTGATTTGTTGCTGGTTCAGGGTGGGTTGGTTTAAATTGGTATTTTGTCAAATGCTTAACCATGCTTAGTCGGGTATATGAAACTCGTATACACTTGATGTTTGGTTCAGATTTGGTATATTGAGATGTTGATTAATTTGAGGACTGGGAGAGGGATACATGGTAGCCTCTCTTGGTTGATTGAGGACCAAGCGATGTTCTCGTTGGCTTAAGCACTTTCCGTTCTAACCACATATTGAATATAATGGTACGACAAGCTGATTATCTCACTTCATACCAGTTGTTGGGTGATGACTTCATTACTTGATTGACACGCATGAATATCTATCCTAGGTACCTCTGGAGAAGGTCCATAGTACTCCCTGTGATGAGGATTTTCCAACTTCCGGGAATGGGTGTGAAAAAGGTTGACATGAGTACCCTCTTGTGTGACGTCATGAATCACATGAGCCGTATGGTCCTCAAATCGTGTGGGTACATTAGGTTCTCAAAAAGGTTGTCCCGAAGCCGAAACTTGTCGTCCTCGCTTGACTTCGATTCCTAGCTTCTCCGAAAAGCTCCTTGGCTTCTCCACTGTCACCAAGTGACTGTGATTTCACCGAGCAACCTTGCACATCACTGACTAGACATGACCTAAGAGAATGACCTAGACCCTCTTGATAGTCCGGTTTTTCCTATGGACTCAAAGCCCTAACAACTAAACAAATGTTCCAAACACTTGCACCATATCTTGTTTTCCGCTTTGATCCATGTCCATCAACCATTGGACTCCATCAAGTTCACAAGCCTCCATGCTTGTGGTCACTGTCATCAATCGCCAAGGCAACCATCATCCATAAGATTTGTCGTAGAGTTAAGTGATGATTCCTACATAGGCAACACTCATGTAGATATTTGCCCACAATATCATGTTTGTCATTCATCACCAAAATACCATACCGTGGGGTGACCTCAATGGTCATGATCCTTACAGTCTCCCCCTTTTTTAGTGATGGATGACAACCACTACTTATAATGATCCAAAACGAACGAGCAAGAAAGAACCAAAGGAAAAGAAAACATTGAAAGGCATACCTTGGTCCTTACCTTGGAAATAGTCTCCCCCTTGAGATGTGCTAGGTGTTGAGGGAGAACTACCCACTCATTTAGCGCCCTCCTTGGTGTTGTGGTAGTCGATCTTTTTGATGTAGACACACACCAAGGACGTAGATGCTCATGTCGGTGAAGGTGTTCATTGTCGCTGTAGACATGCACCGTCGTTGTTCTTCTCCATGCTGGTGTAGATTCTTCTCCATGTCAATGTAGATGTTCATCTTAATGTGATCTTCATGTTCCATCTCCCCGAATCTTGATGTGATCTTCATGTTCCTTGGTTGTAGTGGTGTTCTATCGTAGCTCCCCCTAACCTTATGACTCAACAAAAACATTTTCTCAAATGTGCAAGGGTTAGTCATTAGAGAAGTGGGAATGTATGAGCCGCGTGAGTAGATTTATCCACGGAGCTCGGTCGAACATGACTCAATGGGCATGAATCACAAATATCACTATTCGATTATCTAGAGAGTCATGTACTCACATTGTAAATGAGTAACTCCCCCTAGACACACGCTTGGGAGCATGTATGGTATCACAATGTAAGGATGCAAGAACGCAATTGGAACAAGTATACAATGCATGATGCGATGCTAAAGGAAAAAGAGAGAACCGCTACAAACCAAAGTGTCAACAATGAGTTGTTCCCTTATTAATCTTGCTCACAATGGACCATCTTCATAGCCTTGGGTACACCATGCACCACCTTCCCAAGCTTAACCCATGTCCATTACTACCTCAAGAAGGTCCGAAGTCAACCTACAAAAGAAGAGAAACAATCACAAACAAAGACACAAACAAGAACACTATACATGTTTACAGGTGACAAGCTCAAGGGTTACTCATGTGAAGTTAGAGAGCTCGAAAACATTAAGTTCTCCCCTTAGCTTGTTGAATGTATTCTCATCGAGTGTCTTGGTAAACATGTCCGCCAATTGCTCATGAGTTCGCACGCTCACCAACTCAATGTCCTTCTTCTCAACATGGTCTCTTATGAAGTGATGCCTCATTTGAATGTCCTTTGCATGACCATGATCTCCCATCTTGAGGGCCATCTTGATTGCCGCCTCACTATCACAATATAGTGGCATTTGAGTATAGTTGAGGCCATAGTCTGAGAGTGTTTGCCTCATGTAACGGAGTTGTGCACAACACGCTCCTGCCATCATATATTCTGCTTCGGTGGTAGATAGAGCCACCGAGTTTTGCTTCTTTGAGCTCCAAGATACTAGAGATCTTCCAAGAAATTGGCAACCTCCCGATGTACTCTTTCTGTTCACTTTGCAACACGCGAAGTCCAAATCTGAATACCCATGTAACTCAAAGTTTGTTCCTCTAGGATACTATAAACCCATGGTAGGTGTGTACTTGAGGTATCTCATTATTCTCTTCATAGCCTTCAAGTGTGACTCTTTTGGATTTGCTTGATAGCGTGCACACAAGCACACACTAAACATGATGTCCGGTCTTGAAGCGGTCAGATAGAGCAAAGACCCTATATTCGATCTATATAGCTTCGGGTTCACCGGTTTTCCTTTCACATCATCGTCCAAGGGTTTGCTAGTAGCCATAGGTGTGTGCAAAGGCTTGCAATTCTCCATGTTTAATCTCTTGAGAAGGTACTTAGTATATTTCTCTTGATAGATGAAGTTCCCTTCTCTCAATTGCTTGACTTGAAAACATGCAACTCTCCAATCATTGACATTTGGAATTCCCTAGCCATCATCTCCCGAAACTCTTGATTGAACTTTTCATTGGTTGACCCATAGATGTTATCATCCACATAGATTTGGCACACAAAGAGATCCTTCCTAACATGCCTCGTGAACAAGGTGCTATCAATGCTTCCAATGGTGAATCCATTTTTGAGTAGGAAGTTCCTCAAGTGTTCATACCATGCCCTAGGTGCTTGCTTGAGGCCATAGAGAGCTTTCTTCAATTTGTACACATGTCTTGGGTGTTTTGGGTCCTCAAACCCTGGAGGTTGTTCCACATAGACTTTCTCATTGATCTCTCCATTCAAGAAGAGCTTGAAGCCATTGTGTGAAGCATAGGCAAGTAAGTTCTGAATAGCTTCAAGATGGGCCACGGGAGCAAAGGTCTCTTCAAAGTCAATCCCCGCCACTTGAGAATATCCCTTGGGCACTAGGCGAGCCTTGTTCTTGACAATTGCTCCGTTCTCATCTTGCTTGTTCTTGAAGACCCACTTGGTGCCATCCACATTATGATTCTTGGGCCTCTCAACCAATTACCATACTTTGCACCTCTTGAAGTTGTTCAACTCTTCTTGCATGGCAATAACCCACTTGTGATCATCCATAGCTTCATCAATGGTAGTGGGCTCAATCATAGAGATGAAGGAGAATATCTCAATCTCAACATTGGCCTCATCATCATTCTCTTAACTCACATAGTTGGGCTTATATTGATTTCTCCTTGTTTTTATCCCTTGAGATGGATTTCCAACGATCAAGTCTTGTGAGTGATCTTTGTTGATGGCTTTGGGTCTAGTATGGTATTTTCTTTGATTGGGAGGAGCTCTAGGTGAAGTGTCTTGTGCATCATGGATTGTTTGCTCTCTTGACATATGAGTGTCTTGGATCCTAAGAGAGGTGGAAGAGTCACTCTTATGCTTTCTTGTTTTGGACTTCGAACTTGAGGCGGATGGGAGGGTATCTTGTGAAGAGCTAGGAGAAGTGGTTTGTGGTGAGGTATGTGGGGAGGTTTGTGGCTCACTTCTCACTTGGGTTTCCTCATCATTTGGTGAGAGAACTCTCAATGAATCTTGGGAGGGCTTGTGGGAGTATTTGTGACATCTTGGGTTGTTTGTTGTACCTCGGAGGAGGAGGTAGGTTGAGGTGGTGGAGTAGAGGGCTCATCAATATCACCATCACTGGCCTCATGGGGTAAAGCCTCGCCCACGGGCATGTTTTTGAAGGCTTCCCTCAAAGGCTCATCTTCAATGTTCACTTTATAAAATTTGTCCTCCTTTTGAGACCCATTTGCCTCATCAAATTGCACATCATAGAATTCTTCCACACATATTGTGGCTGACTTGTAGACCCTATAAGCTTTAGAAGTCCCAGAGTAGCCAACAAGAATGCCTTCATAAGTTCTGCTCTCAAACTTCCTAGGCTTTCTCCTCTTCTTGAGAATGTAACACTTGCAGCCAAAAACTCGAAAATAGGAAACATTTGGTTTTTGTCCCACCAATAGCTCATGTGGCGTCTTCTTCAACAACCGGTGGAGATAGACACGGTTGGAGGTGTAGCAAGCCGTGTTGATTGCGTCTGCCCAAAACCTCTCATGAGTTCCATACTCATCCAACATGGCACGAGCAAGAGTGATGAGTGTCTTGTTCTTCCTCTCCACTCCTCTGTTTTGCTCGGGAGTACATGTAGCGGAGAATTCATGTTTGATTTCTTTGTTGTCACAGTATTCCTCCACTGTGGTGTTTTTGAACTCTGTCCCATTGTCACTCCTTATCTTCACGATGCTAGCATTAAACTCATTCTTTGCTCTCTTGGCAAACTTTCTAAAGATACCACATGCTTGAGATTTGTCCACAAGAAAGAAGGTCCAAGTGTATCTTGTGAAATCATCAACAATCACCAAGCAATATCGATTGCCTCCTAGACTCTTGTAGTCTGTTGGCCCAAACAAATCCATGTGCAAGTGCTCTAGAGGACAAGATGTAGACATGAATGACTTGGTGGGATGTGAAGATGCAACTTGTTTTCCTGCCTGACAAGCACTGCAAAGCATATCCTTCTCAAAGGCCGCATGCTTGATTCCTTCAACTAGATTCCTCTTGAAAATCTTCTTGAGCTGATTCATTCCAACATGTGCCAGCCTTCTATGCCACAACCATCCCTTGGATGCCTTAATGAATAGGCAAGTTCTTGGTGGCATATTGCTTGATTTGAAATCCATGACATACAAGTTCCCATGCCTTACTCCATGAAATACTAGCCCTATCTTTGCAATCTCAATCTTTGCACCGTCCTCATCAAATGTGCACTTGAAGCCCAGGTCACATAGTTGACCAATAGACAGAAGGTTGAAGTTGAGGGTTTCCACAAGAAAGACCTTGGAGAGATGGAGATCATTTGTGATGGCCACCTTGCTGGAGCCTCTAACTCTCCCCTTTGAGTTATCCCCAAAAGTCACCTTCTCACTATGTTCGTCTTCATCAATGGTGGTGAACATGGTTTGTCTCTCGGTCATATGTTGAGTGCACCCACTATCAAGAATTCAATGAGTGCCTCCACTCTTGTAGTTGACCCTGGTGGCAGCCATAAGACAAGAACTAGAGGAAGATGATGTGGACAAGGGTTCCTGATCTTCCGAAAGGTTCTGGATACGTTGATTTGGTCGGAGGCGACACACAAATCGATCCGGCTTCAGAACAACACGTTCTAAACCCCACAATCGCAGCATGATGTCTCCTCTGGTTATCAACCGTCCTAAAATGATTGACCTCGCCGAGAAGGCTAATCACTGCCTGCGAATCAAGAACACAAGCAAGAACAAAGAAGAAAGCAATACAATTGCAGATGTATTATGAATCTCACGAAGTTGGGGTCTCACAAACCGTGATGACGGCGAAACTGTTATGAATAGAATAATCTAAGAAAAACCCCAAATCCTAATGGTGCGATGACGGCTGTATATGAAGACCCTAGGGTCATGCAAGACCCTCTGGACGCACCCCTACTTGGGCTCAACTAGATACAAAGCCCAAAGGCCAAAAACAGGCGACACAGCACTGAAACAGATTCTGAACTCTCTCTTGTTTTGACGATTCCCGATGATTCCTGACGAATTTTGATATGATACCGGCGGCATTGGAAAGGTCTTCTTCTTATCTTTCCGTGCATATGTAGAACGTCCAAATCCGAGTCCGTATATGTCTTGGGCATCCATTTTAGTGCAGACTAGTCCTGAGCCCTGAAACAGACTCGAAGTCGGTTTTGGTTGGGCCTCCACCTTGGCTTCCACGTCCTTGTTGGTCCTCCACGTCTCCAAGTCCTTCTCCCTTCGTCTCCTGGTCCTCTCCATGGTTCCTAATTATAATATAATCATTAGGTAGCAAACCATTCTCAAAAGTGACATATAATGAAGAATGTAGGAACGAGCTCACCTCTAAATTTAGTCGTCATGCACGAGCTCTAGTCATTGGACCTTGCAAGTCCAAAATTGGAGGAGTGTTGCATATATCCTTAGGACTATGCAAATCAATTTTAGTGAAAATTATAGCACCACATAACTCATCAAGCATGTCGTCTAGCCTGGGAATAGGATGACGATACCTAATAGTAATATTATTAATGGCTCTACAATCTACACACATACACCAAGTACCATCTTTCTTAGGAACCAAAAGTACAGGAACAGCATAAGGACTAAGTGATTGACGAACATACCCACGATCCAAAAGGTCTTGAACTTGTTGTTGTATCTCCTTAGTCTCCTCAGGGTTGGTCCTATAAGCAGCACGGTTTGGCAAAGTAGCACCCAGAATCAAATCAATTTGATGCTCAATCCCTCTCAAAGGTGGCAATCCTGGAGGTATCTCAGCTGGAAAAACATCCTCATACTCCTGCAAAAGGTTAGTGACAGCAGGAGACACATCACTAGAAGCAATATCATCAAGCGAAAACAATGTTTCTTTGCATATCAAAGCATAGCAAATATCATCATTATCAGAAATTTCAGCAAGCTCAGATTTTATTGCAAGACATGAACGACCTTGTAATTTAATTCCAGCACCCTTAGAACTTGAAGAATCATTAACATTACTAGGTGTAGAATTAGAATTAACAGGTTGCTGAATTTCAGGACCTTTATTTTTCAAACTAGCAGCTCTTTCTAAATCAGCTTGTACAATTTCAGCAGGGGTCATTGGTAACAAAGTAATTTTAGTTCCTTTATGCATAAAAGTGTACTTATTACTTCTACCATGGTGTACAACATCATTATCAAATTCCCAAGGTCTACCCAATAAAAGTGAACATGCTTGCATGGGTACGACATCACAATCAAAAGAATCCACATAAGAACCAATGGAAAAAGGAACTCTACAAGTTTGTATTACCTTAGCTTTGTCAGAGTCGTTTAACCACTGAATGTAGTACGGATGTGGATGTGGACGTGTGGTCAAAGCAAGCTTGTTGACCACATCAGAACTCACCAAGTTATTGCAGCTCCCTCCGTCAATGATGACACGTGCTCAGCGGTTGTTGATGACGAAGAAAATCTGGAACAAGTTATGGCACTGCATTGTCTCGGGCTGATGAACTTGTGTGCTAAGGACACGTTGAATAATAATGTTCATGTATCCTGTGGTGTCTCCGCCTCCAAGGACGAGGTCACTGCCGGTGGCAGTGATGTCCTCCTCCTCATCCTCCACATCGGAGGTGCTCATGTAACCGCCATCGTCCGTCGCCACATATGCCCGCCTACTTGGACAATCTTTCTGCACATGACCAAGTCCATGGCAGCGGTGGCACTGAATCCCTGTAGTGCGCCCTGTCGAAGCAACAGAGGAGGCACTACTAGCTGGTACCTGCACAGAAAGTTTACCTGAGCGCGTAGAAGGTGCAGGGGCTGATCTTGGGGCTGCAGAAACAACACTGGTTCCCTTGGTAGCTGCTGGTGGGGGCGGCCGGAAAGATGGCCTGGGCAGCCCCAAAGTCCCCGTCGAGCGTGGGGGGTAGGAGTTCCTTGACTTGCTGTACTCCTCAAAAGCCTGGAAAAGTCCCTGTGGTTCTTTCTCTGCAAGCATAGCAAATTAGAAACACTGGGTGAGGGTATAATATTCTTTATAATCAAGGATGTCCTGAATTTCTTTTCTTAAACCATAATAAAAGCGACAAATTTGATCCTCTACTTTTTCAACTACAGCACAACGAATCAAACCCTTCTGAAGCTCACTAAAATACTCCTGAACAGTTTTATCTCCTTGGTCTAAACGTTGCAATTTATTACGAATCTCTCTATAAAAAGAAGGGGGAACAAAACGATCACGCATTGCTACCTTAAGTTCTTCCCAAGTAGTAGGCAAATCAGTTTCAGCAGCTAGACCACTCCACCAAACAATAGCAAAGTCCTTAAACTCACTAGTAGCTTGTCTAACTCTATGTTGTTCAGGAACAAGGTGGGCATTAAATTTTTGTTCTACAGTCATCTCCCAATCAAGATAAACATCACCATCATACTGACCCGAAAACGAAGGAATTGAAAACTTAATTTTAGCATACGGGTCATCTGGAGCATAGTTACCGTGTGGACGACGGTTGTAATTATGGAAACCACCCATACCTTGAGTATTATGTTGCAAATGACGTCGTAATCGTGCGGTCCTTGTAGCTGACCTATCCACGGTGCCATAAGCCTTATACACCGTGTCTTCATCATGGACGTCTTCAACATCGTTGTTGTTGTTATTGGTGTTCGTATTATTGGGTTTAGGAGCGGTCTCCAACGCAACAACCTGATCGGTTAACTTAGAGACCCGCTTCTCTAACCGCTCGATGCTTTCTCCAATGTGAAGCTTGCTGACCGCATCAGTAACGGCTCTGGTGATCGTCTCTGCAAAATCAATCTGAGCAGCCTGCAAAGCCTTCTGGAGCTGCTCTTGGCTCACGCACTCAGCAAATTGTGAGGGTGAAGCCATCTCTCCATCGTCACTTCCTGCCATCACAAACACCAAAACAGGAAACAAACAGTGAAGGTTATCCCTATAAAACAGCTAAGCAGTGGTGCCTCTCAACACAACAAAAGAAAACTCCTTACAAAGCTCTTACAAAGTTCTGAAAAGCAAAGCAAAGGATATCAGAGAGATGTGTTCCATGATTGCAAGGGTCACAAAATAACCTGTGTGCTGTCCAGAAGAAATATGTAGAGCTAGGAAGGCCAAATATATATATATGTGAGTGGCACACAAATCAAAAACAGATATTAAAGCTGAATAAGTGCCCAAGTAACTTGTCCCTAGTTGCTAGTCTAAGTATGTCCTAGGACAGTAGTGATAGCAAAGTAGAAACAAGGAGACAAAGGCACAACAGGCGATAACAGGGGGCTAAGTGCAAAACAGCCAAATCCAGAAATTTCAGGGGCTAGATGTAGCACTAGTAGAAATCCCAAATTTCTTTTTTTTATTTTATTTTTTTGATATTTTTCTCCAACTCACTACCAATGGAGGAGAATCCACAAAAAGTTTCAGCTCAAAAAGAGATAGGATGTGGCCTACAAAAAATCTTGAAGTTGCAGGAAACGTTGGGTGTAAACTTAAATCAATTTTTTCTTTATCTTCCCGATTTTTTTTGAATTTTTTGACGAGGGCACACAGGGCGTAGTCAAAACAGAAAACCGAGAAAGTTATGCCCGTTTTACCGAAGGGGGGTTGGAGTCGGTTTTCCAGAAACCCGAGTCGGTTAGGGGTCTGGTTTGGAATCGGGTAAGATTTTTTTTGGCGGCGTGGATGCAGCGGAAAGTGGAAATTGTGGGGATTGGTTCGGGGTGTTGATGGTGTGTTCAGGGTGGGATTAGGGTGGGACTAGGCTAGGTGTGTCGATCAATCAACCCTAGCACAAAAAGCCAACAAAGCAGAGGATGGTGAAGGGGATGGCGGCTAGGGTTACAAGGGAAACACTACTGATGACAAAAACACAAACTAAACCAGCGACTAAACAAGAACTAGGGCACAAACTCAACACTACGGACTCTGAAATGAAATATGAAAAGGCTAAACACGTGGTTATGGGAGGAGGGAAAAAAATTTTTGGGCTTTTCTGTGGACGATAGGATGAACACAAAACGAAATTAACTAAGGTTAGTATGAACCTGACGGTGCACCTGAAGCTCTGTTTACCACTTGATGTGGACAAAGGTTCCCGATCTTCCGAAAGGTTCTGGATACGTTGATTTGGTCGGAGGCGACACACAAATTGATCCGGCTTCAGAACAGCATGTTCTAAACCCCGCAATTGCAGCACGACATCTCCTCTAGTTATCAACCGTCCTAAAACAATTGACCTCGCCGAGAAGGCTAATCCCTGCCTGCGAATCAAGAACACAAGCAAGAACAAAGAAGAAAGCAACACAATTGCAGATGTATTATGATTCTCACGAAGTTGGGGTCTCACAAACCGTTATGACGGCAAAACTGTTATGAATAGAATAATCTAAGCAAAACCCCAAACCCTATTGGTGCAACGGTGGCTATATATCAACACCCTAGGGTCGTGCAGGACCCTCTGGACGCACCCCTACTTGGGCTCAACTAGATACAAAGCTCAAAGGCCAAAAACAGGCGACACAGCACCGAAACAGATTCTGGACTCTCTCTTGTTTCGACGATTCCCAATGATTCCGGACGAATTTTGATATGAGGTCTTCTTCTTATCTTTCCGTGCATATGTAGAACGTCCAAATCCGAGTCAGTATGTGTCTTGGGCATCCGTTTTAGTGCAGACTAGTCCTGAGCCCCGAAACAGACTCGAAGTCGGTTTTGGTTGGGCCTCCACCTTGGCTTCCACGTCCTTGTTAGTCCTCCACGTCTCCAAGTCCTTCTCCCATCATCTCCTGATCCTCTCCATGGTTCCTAATTATAATATAATCATTAGGTAGCAAACCATTCTCAAAAGTGACATATAATGAAGAATGTAGGAACGAGCTCACCTCTAAATTTAGTCGTCGTGCACGAGCTCTAGTCATTGGACCTTGCAAGTCCAAAATTAGAGGAGTGTTGCATATATCCTTAGGAGTGATGTCCTCATCAGAAGAGGGGTTAGTATCCAAAGCATTAGATGAATGACTAGCACTAACCTCATCGTGTCGAGCAATAAGACCATCCTCATAGATAGGGATCCTTGCAATCCCATCTAGTAGTCTCATCCAAATAGGATAGTGAGGAGCACAATACCTCCAATGTCTATGACCATTCCCCATGTGCATATTATCAAGATTGATGTAGTAATGGGGAGGGTCATAGAGTCCAGTGATGTGCTCAAGCACATGCCCCACTTGTGAATGGAGTACGAGTATCATCTCCATTGCTCTCTCAATTGAGAGCTCATGTCTCATGTTGACTACCTCCTCAAGTAAGAAACCCCTCTCAGGAGTTGTGATTTGTTGGAGGAGCTTGTCAATCACTTCATGTGGTACAATCCTCCAAAGCCCCCTGAAAGAGTGTATCCTACACACAAGATCATAGATGCTAAATATATTTTCACAAAGGTCAACATTCGGATTTCTCACAAATTCATCGAGTTCAAAGAAGAGATCCTATTGGTGAGCTCGATGAAGATGCCAAAGATGATCTTGCAGTGGAGGGAGTGGAGGAGGTGGAGGTGCCGGCGCCGAAGCCGCAAGATTGATCATCTCAAATGATCGAGCGAGCATTGTTGTTGGTGCTCCCCCTACGGTAATGCTCAGTCCACTCAAGGTGCTTGGAGTAGAACTTGGAATGGTACTTGAGGTAGAGCTTGACGAAGTGCCCGAAGAATGTATTACCCCGAAGGGGTTTTAGAAGTTGTTGCAAGAGAATCTTGTGGAGGGATCAACGAAGTTTGAGCTCGAAGCTACTTCTTTCCCTTTGCTTGAAGATGCTTCATGGTTTGTCTTGGATGTCTTCTTCCACGCCATGCTCATGGTGATCTCCTCATCCTTGAAGAGCAGCTCAATCACATCATCGACGGAGAGACTCTTCTCCATGAGAAGGTCAAGCATGACGTAGAAGAGCTTGCTGCTCGGAAGCAAGGAGAGAATCTTCTCAACAATCACAATCTTGGGAAGCTCAAAAGAAGTTGCCCCAATCCTGTCCACAATACCTCACAAGCGAATAAGAGAGTCAAGTAAGACCTTATCGTCATTAGTATGAAAAGTAAAGAACTCCTCAACAAGAGAATTACTAGCATGATCAATAGGAGGACCACAAACATCATCAATACTAGTCGTGCTAGTAGATCAAGCAAGATCAAGAGACAAATCATTGTCAATCATCATATTAGGCATACTACTAGAGCAACCTATCAAGTCATTGCTAGAAGAATCTAGGCACTCACTAGAACTAGGCACATCCACAAAATCATCACAATCATTATACACATGATCATCGGTAAAAGTATTGGCAAAGTCCACAAGAGTATCCATCAACTCATCCGGAATCATGGCATTTAGGTAGCTCTTAAAGCAATCCTTCGATGAGCCATGACCCGGCCCCGAATGGGATGACATCCCAACTCAATATGGTCACTACTCAAGGCGGTTAAGCCTTATAACGAGCACTTGGCTCTAATACCACTTGAAAGGACCGAGTGACCGAGGGGGGGGGGTGAATCGGGAACTCACACTATATACCAATTTCACCAATTCCTAATACCGACCACTCAAAACAACTCCTACATAATCCTAGTGGTGTTCACACTAGCAAGATAATAAACCTATGAAAGGAACAACATCCTAAGCATACTAGTGGATCACACAAAGGCAATACAACTCCTATGCAAGATAGTTACCAAAGATATGCGGAAGCAAACAACAAGCTAGCAAAGGAACCTACTCATGCAATGCAACAAGATAAGGAACTAGAGCACACAAGCATGAGTAGCATAATGCATACTAGGGTGATCAATCAAGCCAAAGCAACTCCTATACATGCCACTAATCAAGTATGAAGAATAAGCAGTACTAGCATGTAAAGAAGCCTATTCATGCAAGTCTACAAGGTAGTCAACTAGAGCAAGGTAAGCACACAAGCATGAATAGCACGGTATATAAATTCGGAAAGTAATGCATCAAAGTAAAGAGTAGAGTAAGAGACATGGTGTGCGTCACCGCTGCACAAAGCACAAGCTCGCCTCCCTCGAGAACTTGTCAGACTCCTCGAGTTGACACGGGCGCTCACTAGCGATGCCCCTTTTACCGGCGGGCGCAAACCATGTACAAATGTGTGACGGCCTTCACAACCAATTAGGATAGGCTCGATCACCGACACCTTACTGGTCTAGGTCTCACCATAGACCAAGAGTAACAATCTAGATCACACCCTCAAGGACACCCTAGCCTTAGATGTCCAAGATGCTCAATTTACTCTCCATTGGCACTCTCAAGATATCCAATATCCTCTCCTAGTGCTCTCCTATTTTCCTCTTGGACCTTACCAAATGTTCTCAGATATTCCACTAGCCAAGGGCGATCTCCAAGACCCCAGCAACGAAGTTATATAGGCTCCCAACCTCAAACTAGCCATTGCTTCCCAAAATTGCCTTTCTAGGCATACTGACCATACAGTCCGATCACTGTCAGATCGGACCATCCGGTCACTCTGGTAACGACTCTCCTAGGCAATGGCACAATAGTGTCTAGGCAATTTCCTATACTAACTGGACTATCCGGTCAGTATACCGGATTGTCTGGTCATTTCTCTCTCCAGTCTAGGAACGTTTTCGGCGCTGCTTCCTCGCTTGTCTGTGTGGAGCCATACAGACCAGATCATCCGGTCTGTAGACCAGACCGTCCAAACTTTATAGCTTCTAGAAACAGACAGTTTCCTTGCGCCTGCTATAAGTCCCAGACAACTCCCATAGTGACCGTACAGTCTAGTCTCCACTGACCCTCTGTCCGGTCTCTATGTCCAGAAACCAAAACTTGTCGTCCTCGCTTGACTTCGTTTTCCGGCTTCTCCGAACAGATCCTTGGCTCCTCCACTGTCACCTAGTGTCTACGATTTCACCGAGCAACCTTGCACATCACCGACTAGACATGACCTAAGAGAATGACCTAGACCCCCTAGATAGTCTGGTTTTTCCTATGGACTCCAGGCCCTAACAACTAGACAAGTGTTCCAAACACTTGCACCATAGCTTGTTCTCCGCTTTGATCCATGTCCATCAACCCTTGGACTCCATCAAGTTCACAAGCCTCTATGCTTCTGGTCGTTGTCATCAATCGTCGACAATCATCATAAGGCTCCATCCTTGGCGATTGATGACAATGACCACAAGCATGGAGGCTTGTGAACTTGCTGGAGTCCAAGGGTTGATGGAGATGGATCAAAGCCGAGAACAAGCTATGGTGCAATTGTGTGGAACACTTGACTAGTTGTTAGGGCTTTGAGTCCATAGGAAAAACCGTAATATCAAGGGGGTCTAGGTCATTCTCTTAGGTCATGTCTAGTCGGTGATGTGCAAGGTTGCTCGGTGAAATCATAGGCACTAGGTGACAGTGGAAAAGCCAAGGAGCTGTTCGGAGAAGCCGGGAAATGAAGTCATGTGAGGACGACAAGTTTCAGCTTCTGGACATAGAGACCGGACAGAGGGGTCTGTAGAGACCGGACTGTACGGTCACTATCGGGAGTTTCCGAGGACTTAGCACGAGGAGCAAGACTCTGTCAGCAAGAGACTCCATATAGACCGGACGGTCCGGTCTGCTGACCGGACGGTCCGATCAGTAGGAGTGCAGAAAAGGCAGAAGAGGTGCATTTCGCGGAGGCTCCAGTGACCGGACAGTTTGGTCAGTACAGGAATATGCCTGGACAGAGGAGGCCAATGGCTGAGGAGAGCCGTTACAGAGTGATCGGACGGTCCAGTCAGGCGGTGACCAGAAGTCCGGTTAGTGTGTCTAGAAAGGCAATTTCGTGGAGCAACGGCTAGTTCGAGGTTGGGATCCTATATAACTTTGTTGCTAGGGTCTTGGAGACCTCTCTTGGCTTGTGGACTACCTGAGAGCATTTGGTAAGATCCAAGAGGAAAAGAGGAGAGCACTAGAAGGAGATATTGCATATCTTGAGAGTGCTAGAGAGGAGTAGCTCAAGCATCTTGCACATCAAAGGCTAGGGTGTCCTTGAGGGTCTGATCTAGATTGTTACTCTTGGTCTATGGTGAGACCTAGATCGGTTAGGTGTCGGTGATAAAGCCTATCATGATTGGTTGTGAAGGCTGTCACATGTTTGTACACGGTTTGAGCCCGCCGTTGAAAGTGGCATCGCTAGTGAGCGCCCGTGTCGGCTCGGGGAGTCCGGCAAGTTCTCAAGGGAGGTGAGCTTGTGCTTTTGTGCAGTGGTGACACACACCGTGTCTTCACTCTAGGAATGATTGCGGGCTCATGGGCGAGAACTCCACTTGGTGGCAGGAGGGACCGGGACTCCAACGGGAGTGGTCCAACGATGATTAGGGGAAGGCGCCATCCTTCTGAGACCTCGGGAAAAAATCATGAGCCACCCCTTACTCTACTCCTTACTATGATGCTTTACTTTTCACATTTTCATACCATGCTATTCATGCTTGTGTGTTATATTAGTTCTCTTTGACTATCTTGTAGACTTGGATGTTTAGACTCCTTACTTAGTAGTAGTATGAGTAGAAGTTGCATTGGTGTGCTTGATCACTAGAAGTGCATAGGAGATGTATTGACTTGTGTAATCCACTAGTATGCATAGGATGTCTTTCCTTTCATAGGATTATATTTTTAGTGTGTTCACCACTATATTTGAGTAGGAGTTGCTTTGAGTGCTATTGGTGTTTAGTATTTGGAAAAATTTGTTCATAGTGGTAGTTTCCAATTCACCCCCCCCTATCGGTCACTACAATCCTTTCAAGTGGTATCAGAGCCAAGTGCTCATCATAAGGCTTTACCGCCTTGAGTAGTGACCATATTGAGTTGGGATGTCATCCCATTGGGGGCTAGGTCATGGCTCATGGATGGATTGCTTTAAAAGCAACCTAAATGCCATGATTTCGGATGAGTTGATGGACACTCTTATGGACTTTGCCAATACATTTACCGATGATCATGTGTATGATGAGTGTGATGATAGTGTGGATGTGCCTTGTACTAGTGAGTGCCTAGATTCTTCTAGCAATGACTTGATAGGTTGCTCAACTATTGTGCGTAATATGACGATTGATAATGTTGTGTCTCTTGATCTTGCTTGCTCTAGTAGCATTGATGATGTTTGTGAGCCTACTATTGATCATGCTAGTAGTTCTCTTGTTGATGAGTTGTTTGCTTTTGATGCTAATGACAATGAGGACTTACTTGACTGTCTTATTCGCTTGCGAGGTATTGTGGACATAATTGAGGTGTCTTCTTTCGAGCTTCCCAAGATTGTGATAGTTGAGGAGATCCTTTCCTTGCTTCCGAGTAGCAAGCTCTTCTACATCACCCTTGACCTTCTCATGGAGAAGAGTCGAGGACGTGATTGGGCTGCTCTTCAATGATGAGGACATCACCGCGAGCATGGAGTGGAAGAAGACATCCAAAATAAATCTTGAAGCATCCTCAAGCAAAGGGAAAGAAGTAGCTTCAAGCTCAAATTTCTATGATCCCTCCACAAGACTGTCTTGCAACAACCTCTACAATCCCTTTGGGGCAAGACATTCTTCGGGCGCTTCGTCAAGCTCTACCACAAGTGCCATTCCAAGTTTTACTCGAAGCACCTTGAGTGGACCGAGCATTGGTGTAGGGGGTGCACCAACAACAATGCTCGCTCGATCATTTGAGATGATCAATCTTGCGGTTTCGGCTCCAGCGCCTCCACCTCCACCACCCCCTCCACCACAAGATCACCTTTGGCATCTTCGTCAAGCTCACCAACAGGATCTCTTCTTTGAACTCGGTGAATTTGTGAGAAATCTGAATGTTGACCTTTGTGAAAATCTATTGAGCATCTATGATCTTGTGTGTAGGATAAACTCTTTCAGGGGACATTGGAGGATTGCACCACATGAAGTTATTGACATGCTCCTCCAACAAATCACAACTCCTGAGAGTGGTTTCTTACTTGAGGAGGTAGTCAACAGGACACATGAATTCTTAATTGAGAGAGCAATGGAGATGATACTTGTGCTTCATACACAAGTGTTGCATGTACTTGAGCACATCACTAGACTCTATGATCCTCCCGATTACTACATCAACCTTTACAATGTGCACTTGGGGGATGGTCATGGACATTGGAGGTACCGTGCTCCTCCCTCACCCATTAGGAGGAGATTACTAGATGGGATTGCAAGAATCCCTATCTATGAGGATGGTCTTATTGCTCAACACGATGAGGTTAGTGCTAGTCAATCAAGTAATGTTTTGGATACTAACCCTTCTTCTTCTAGTGCTTATCTTATGGCTACCACCAGGGTCAACTACAAGAGTGGAGACACTCATTGGATTCTTGATAGTGGGTGCACTCAACATATGATCGGAAAGCCAACCATGTTCACCACCATTGATGAAGACGAAGATAGTGAGAAGGTGACTTTTGGGATAACTCAAAGGGGAGAGTTAGAGGCTCGGGCAAGGTGGCCATCACAAATTACCTCCATCTCTCCAAGGTCTTTCTTGTGGAAACTCTCAACTTCAACCTTTTGTCTATTGGTCAACTATGTGACATGGGTTTCAAGTGCACATTTGATGAGGACAGTGCAAAGATTGAGAATGACAAGAGAGGGCTAGTATTTCATGGAGTAAGGCATGGGAACTTGTATGTCACAGACTTCAAGTCAAGCAACATGCCACCAAGCACTTGCCTATTCAGTAAGGCATCCAAGGGATGGTTGTGGCATAGAAGACTGGCACATGTTGGAATGAATCAGCTCAAGAAGATTGTCAAGAGGAATCTAGTTGAAGGGATCAAGGATGTGGCCTTTGAGAAGGACAGACTGTGTAGTGCTTGTCAGGCAGGAAAACAAGTTGCATCTTCACATCCCACCAAGTCATTCATGTCTACATCTCGTCCTCTAGAGATCTTGCACATGGACTTGTTTCGACCAACACACTACAAGAGTCTAGGAGGCAATCTATATTGCTTGGTGATTGTTGATGATTTCACGTCATACACTTGGACCTTCTTTCTTGTGAACAAATCTCAAGCCAGTGGTATCTTCAGAAAGTTTGCCAAGAGAGCGAAAAATGAGTTCAATACTAGCATTGTGAATATAAGGAGTGACAATGGGACAGAGTTCAAAAATACCATAGTGGAGGAATACTGTGACAAGAAAGGGATCAAACATGAATTCTCCACTACATATACTCCCGGGCAAAATGGAGTAGTGGAGAGGACGAACAAGACGGTCATCACTCTTGCTCGTGCCATGTTGAATGAGTATGGAACTCATGAGAGGTTTTGGGCGGAGGCAATCAACACGGCGTGCTACACTTCCAACCGTGTTTATCTCCACCGGTTGTTGAAAAAGACGCCATATGAGCTATTGGTGGGACAAAAACCCAATGTTTCCTATTTTTGAGTCTTTGGATGCAAGTGTTACATTCTCAAGAAGAGCAGAAAGCCCGGGAAGTTTGAAAGCAGAACTTATGAAGGCATTCTTGTTGGGTACTCTGGGACTTCTAAAACCTATATGGTCTACAACTCAGCCACAGGATGTGAGGAAGAATCCTATGATGTGCAATTTGATGAGTCAAATTGGTCCCAAAAGGAGGATGAATTTCATGAAGTGAACATTGGAGATGAGCCTATGAGGGAAGCCTTGAGAAGAATGCCCATGGGCGAGGTTTTACCCCATGAGGTCCATGATGGTAATATTGATGAGCCCTCCACTCCACCACCTCCACCAACCCCCTCCTCCGAGATACAACAAACAACCCAAGACGCCACAAATGCTCCCACAAGCTCCTCCCTAGATTCATTGAGAGTACACTCACCAAATGATAAGGAAACCCAAGTGTGAAGTGAGCCACAAACCTCCCTACATAACTCACCACAAGCCACTTCTCCTAGTTCTTCACAAGATACTCTCCCATCCACCTCAAGGTCAAAATCCAAAACAAGAAAACATGAGAGTGACTCCTCCACCTCTCTTAGGATACAAGACACTCATATATCAAGAGAGCAAACAATTCATGATGCACAAGATATTTCACCTAGAACTTCTCCGACTCAAAGAAAATACCATCCTAGACCCAAAGCCATCAACAAAGATCACTCACAAGACTTGATTATTGGGAGTCCATCTCAAGCGATAAAACAAGGAGGAATCAATATAGACCCAACTATGTGAGTGAAGAGGATGATGATGAGGCAAATGTTGAGATTGAGAACTTCTCCTTCGTCTCTATGATTCAGCCCACTACCATTGATGAGGCTATGGATGATCACAGGTGGGTTATTGCCATGCAAGAAGAGTTGAATAACTTCAAGAGGTGCAATGTACAGAAATTGGTTGAGAGGCCCAAGCATCATAATGTGGTTGGCACCAAGTGGGTCTTCAAGAACAAGAAAGATAAGAAAGGAGCAATTGTCAAAAACAAGGCTCGCCTAGTGGCTAAGGGATATTCTCAAGTGGTGGGCATTGACTTTGAAGAGACCTTTGCTCCCGTGGCCCGTCTTGAAGCTATTCAGATCTTACTTGCCTATGCTTCACACAATGGTTTCAAGCTCTTTTAAATGGATGTCAAGAGTGCCTTCTTGAATGGAGAGATCAATGAGAAAGTCTATGTGGAACAACCTCCGGGGTTTGAGGACCCAAAACATCCAAGACATATGTACAAATTGAAGAAAGCTCTCTATGGCCGCAAGCAAGCACCAAGGGCATGGTATGAATACTTGGGGAACTTCCTACTAAAAAATGGATTCACCATTGGAAGCATTGATAGCACCTTGTTCACGAGGCATGTTGGGAAGGATCTCTTTGTGTGCCAAATCTATGTGGACGATATCATCTATGGGTCAACCAATGAAAAGTTCAATGAAGAGTTCTGGGAGATGATGGCTAGGGAATTCCAAATGTCAATGATTGGAGAGTTGCATATGTTCCTTGGATTTCAAGTCAAGCAATTGAGAGAGGGAAAGTTCATCTATCAAGAGAAATATACTAAGGACCTTCTCAAGAGATTCAACATGGAAAATTGCAAGCCTTTGCACACACCTATGGCTACTAGCAAACCCTAGGATGATGATGTGAAAGGAAAACCGGTGAACCCCAAGCTATATAGGTCAATCATTAGGTATTTTCTCTATCTCACCACTTCGAGACCGGACATCATGTTTAGTGTGTGCTTGTGTGCGCGCTATCAAGCAAATCCAAACGAGTCACACATGAAGGCCGTGAAGAGAATAATGAGATACCTCAGGTACACACCTACCATGGGCTTATGGTATCCTAGAGGAACAAACTTTGAGTTGCTTGGGTATTCAGATTTGGACTTCGCGGGTTGCAAAGTGAATAGAAAGAGTACATTGGGAGGTTGCCAATTTCTTGGAAGATCTCTAGTATCTTGGAGCTCAAAGAAGCAAAACTCGGTGGCTCTATCTACGGCCGAGGCGGAATATATGGCGGCGGGAGCATGTTGTGCACAACTCCTTTACATGACGCAAACACTCTTGGACTATGGCCTAAACTATACTCAAATGCCACTATATTGTTATAGTGAGGCGGCAATCAAGATGGCCCTCAAGACGGGAGATCATGGTCATGCAAAGCACATTCAAGTGAGGCATCACTTCATAAGAGACCATGTTGAGAAGAAGGACATCAAGTTGGTGAGTGTGCGAACTCATGAACAATTGGCGGATATCTTCACCAAGCCACTTAATGAGAAGACCTTCAACAAGCTAAGGGGAGAACTCAATGTTCTCGACCTCTCCAACTTCACATGAGTAACCCTTGAGCTTGTCCTTTGTAAATATGTATAGTGTTTTGGTTGTTCTTGTTTGTGTCTTTGTTTGTTCTTGTTTCTCTTCTTTTGTAGGTTAACTTCGGACCTTCTTGAGATAGCAATGGACATGGTTAAGCTTGGGAAGGTGGTTCATGGTGTACCCAAGACTTTGAAGAAATCTTTTGTGTAAGGTTAAATGCGACTCAAAGACAAGTGGCTCATATATTTCCACCTCTATAATTACCAACCCTTGCACATTTGAGGAAATTTTTTGTTGAGTCATAAGTGTAGGGGGAGCTACGGCGAAACATCACTTCGACCAAGGAGGAGCACAGTGAAAGGGGGAGTTATTCTAACTCTTGTCAACAATGTTATACCACTTGGTTTTGTTAAGTTTTTGTGTTGTTTTTGGTGATAGGTGACAAAGGGGGAGAAGAAACGTGAAGATCCAAAAGCCAAGTCTATATCAAAAAAGGGGGGAGAAGAACATGAAGATCCTAAAGCCAACCCTAGACCAAGGAGGGAGAAGAAACATGAAGATGATCAATATCTCAAAGGGGGAGGAGAACATGAAGAAGGAACGTGAAGATTCGGGAAGATGGAACATGAAGATCACATCAAGATGGACATCTACACCAACATGGGGAAGAACAACGATGGTGCATGTCTACGGCGACAACGAACACCTTCACCAACATGAGCATCTACGTACTTGGTGCGTGTCTACATCAACAAAATCAACTACCATGACACCAAAGTGGGCGCATATTCAACTCAAGCTCAATATCAAGTATGCTACATATTAGGTAATTCTCCCTCCACACCTAGCATATTCCAAGGGGGAGACTACTTTCAAAGTAAGAACAAAGGTACGCCTTTCAATCTTTTCTTTTCCTTTGGTTCTTTCTTGCTCGTATGTTTTGGATCATCATAAGTATTGGTTGTCATCCATCACCAAAAAGGGGGAGATTGTAAGGTTCATGACCATTAAGGTCCCCCCAAGGTATGGTGTTTTGGTAATGAATGACAAACATGAAATGAGACTAATGTCTACACAAGTGTTGTCCGTGTAGGAAACCTTTTCTATCTTATGATGATTGTCAATGGCATCCTTGATGATTGATGACAATGACCACAAGCATGGAGGCTTGTAAACTTGATGGAGTCCAAGGTTTGATGGAGATGGATCAAAGCGGAGAACAAGCTATGGTGCAAGTGTGTGGAACACTTGACTAGTTGTTAGGGCTTTGAGTCCATAGGAAAAACCAGACTATCAAGGGGGTTTAGCTCATTCTCTTAGGTCCTGTATAGTCGGTGATGTGCAAGGTTGCTCCGTGAAATCACAGGCACTAGGTGACAGTGGAGAAGCCCAGGAGCTATTCAGAGAAGCCAGGAAACGAATTTAACTGAGGACGACAAGTTTTAGCTTCTGGACATAGACACCGGACAGAGGGGACTGTAGAGACCGGACTGTATGGTCACTATAGGGAGTGGTCCAGGACATAGCACAAGGAGCAGGACTATATCAGCAGGAGACTCCATATAGACCGGATGGTCCAGTCTGCTGATCGGACGGTCCGGTCAGTAGGAGTGCGGGAAAGGTAGAAGAGGTGCATTTCACGGAGGCTCCTGGAATG
Organism: Eleusine coracana subsp. coracana; assembly: GCA_032690845.1. NCBI lineage: Eukaryota > Viridiplantae > Streptophyta > Magnoliopsida > Poales > Poaceae > Eleusine > Eleusine coracana. The sequence goes on from CM064434.1 coordinate 39,756,642, forward strand.
GAGAGAGAAAGTGGACTGGACGGTCCAGTCCAGTGACCGGACCATCCGGTCAGTACAGGAATTTGCCTGGACAGAGGAGGCCAACGACTGTGGAGAGCCGTTATAGAGTGATCGGATGGTCCGGTCAGGCAGTGACCAGACAGTTCGGTCAGTGTGTCCAGAAAGGCAATTTCATGGAGCAATGGCTAGTTTGAGGTTGGGAGCATATATAACTTCATTGTTGTGGTCTTGGAGACCTCTCTTGGCCAGTGGAATACCTGAGAGTATTTGGTAAGGTCCAAGAGGAAAAGAAGAGAGCACTAGAAGGAGATATTGCATATCTTAAGAGTGCTAGAGAAGAGTAGCTTGAGCATCTTGCACATCTATCGTGATCGGTTGTGAAGGCCGTCACACATTTGTACATGGTTTGAGCCCGTCGTTGAAAGGGGCATCGCTAGTGAGCCCCTGTGTCGGCTGGGGGAGTCCAGCAAGTTCTCGAGGGAGGTGAGCTTGTGCTTTGTGTAGCGGTGATGCACACCGTGTCTTCACTCTAGGAGTGATTACGAGCTCGCGGGGGAGAACTCCACTTGGTGGCGGGAGGGACCAGGACTCCAGCGGGAGTGGTCCAATGAGGATTAGGGGAAGGCACCATCCTTCCGAGACCTCAAAAAAAATCATGAGCCACCCCTTACTCAACTCCTCACTATGATGCTTTACTTTCCGCATTTACATATTGTGCTATTCATGCTTGTGTGTTATATTAGTTCTCTTTGACTATCTTGTAGACTTGCATATTTAGACTTCTTACATACTGGTAGTGTTTAAGCTTCCGCATTTGATGACTAGTATGAGTAGAAGTTGCATTGGTGTGCTTGATCACTAGAAGTGCATAGGAGATGTATTGACTTGGGTGATCCACTAGTATGCATAGGATGTCTTTCCTTTCATAGGATTATATTGTTAGTGTGATCACCACTAGATTGGAGTACGAGTTGCTTTGAGTGCTATCGGTGTTTAGTATTTGGTCAAATTGGTTCATAGTGGTAGTTCCCGATTCACACCCCCCCCCCCCTCTTGGTCACTACGATTCTTTCAAGTTCTCATCTTTGAGGCTTCACCGCCTTGAGTAAGGATGCTGGGACCGACGGGGAGTGTTCTCATCTTGAATGGGGAGGACTATGCTTATTGGAAAGCTCGCATGCAAGCCTACCTTCAGTCCCTTGATCCAGTGATGTGGTCGGTCAGTCACGAGTCCGATGCGGATGTGAACCTACTCGAGTCTAATTTTTTTATTAAGTGCAATGCTAAGGTCAAGAATGCTTTGTTTGCTTGCATGAAGAATCTCTAAGGATGTTTTTGCTCAGTTGGATGCTCGTTCCATAGCACATGGTATCTGGACTGAGATTCAGGGGCTCCATGAGAGCACCAGTGATGTCAAAGAGGAAAGATACTATGTGCTGAAGAACCAAGTATGATAACTTCACTAGATTGCCACATAAGAGAGCTAACACTGTTTATTCTCGTTTTCATGTACTAGTGGAGGAAAATTCTCTTGGGGATGACTTCAAGATGAAGCCTATTGAGATGATAAGAAGATTCTGGACACTATTCAAGGATCCCAAGTATGAGTCTATCATCACCTTCATCTTGCAAGGTGACCTCAAGACCAAGACCATGAAGGATGTACTTGGCTAGATCACTACCTTCGAGAGCTACAAGTTGGGGATGGATGATACTCAACCATCCAACCTTGCTCTACCAGCTGACAAGAAAGAATCTAGCAAGAGCAAGAAAAACAAGAAGAAGGCGATCATTGAGAATGATGATTAAGAAGATGATGAGGAAGATGACTTGATCGCGGACTTGGATCTTCTCTTAAAGAAGATGAGGACCTTTAAGAACAAGTTTGCTTCCAAGTCAAGGGGCAAGTGCTACAATTGTGTCTCAAAGAATCACTTTGTCCAAGAATGCCCAAAGCCAAAGAAAGAAGCTTTCAAGTCACAAGATTCAAGTGAAGAAGAAGAAGAAGACTCCAAGGCCAAGCAAAAGAAGAAGAGATACTTTAAGAAAGACAAGAGCAAAGGCAAAGGCAAAGCTCAAGACTACAAGAAGAAGTTCTCTCACAAGGCCCTTGTTGGAGAGTGGACAAGTGATAACTCAAGTGATGAATCCTCTTCCTCAAGTGATGAAGAAGTGACCGGCCTAGCCATGATCAAGACCACACTTCCACGAGCTCTTCCTCCACCTCCCACGTGCCTCATGGCCATGAACCAACTTGGGGAGAGTGAGGATGAGAGCAGCGATGATAGCGATAACGAGGAGCACGTGTGTGCCAAGTTGTGGAGTATGCTTGAGCAAGACCGTGGCATCACCATCAAGAACACCAAAACGTTGGAAGTGGTAAGAAAAGAGTGTAAGTTGGCTAAGGACCGTGATGTTTACCTTGAGAGTGAGATCAAGGACCTTGTCACATCTCATGAGGCCCTAAACAAGAGTTATGACAAACTCGAGGGTGATCATGTAGAGCTTCATGAGAAGTACAAGGCCCATGAGATCACTTACGAGGCCATCAATGTTGAGAACCTTGCCTCTCCCTCCTCTAGTTCATCTAGAGTGATGCTTCTACTATGTGTGATGAACTAACAACCTCGATCGAGGTTTCTTCTCTTGAGCCATTTGTTTTGAAGGAATATCACAAGCTCAAGGAAGAGAGGAGGATGGTAATGGATGGCTTTGAGAGGCTCACACGTGGTAGAGCCATTCACACGGAGATTCTTGGTAGGAACCTTCTGAACAATGTCTCCCACTAGGGACTTGGCTTATATCCCGCCGCCATCGACATCATAGGGACGAGTGATTCCATCCCCGCATGGTTCAAACCCCTTCTCGTCGATGACTACTATTGCGATATGTGTTGCAAGTGAAAGGACCAAGTTACCGAGAGGAGGCCGGGTGAATCGGGAACTTGCACTATGTACCAAATTCACCAATTCCAAAAACCGACCACTCAAAACAACTCCTACACAATCCTAGTGATGATCAGACAAGCAAGATAATGAACCTATGAAAGGAACAACAAGCTAAGCATACTAGTGGATCACACAAAGGCAATACAACTCCTATGCAAGCTAGCAATAAAGAAATGCGGAAGCACACCATAAGCTAGCAAGGGAGCCTACTCATGCAATTCTACAGGATAAGTAACTAGTGCACACGAGCATGAGTAGTACAACACATACAAGGGTAAGCAATCAAGCCAATGCAACTCCTATACACGCTAATGATCAAATACGGAAGCTCAAACACTATTAGCAAGTAAAGAGCCTATTCATGCAAGTCTACAAGGTAATTAACTAGAACAAGGTAAGCACACAAGCATGAATAGCACGGTATGTAAATGCGGAAAGTAATGCATCAAAGTAAGGAGTGGACTAAGAGATGGCTCATGATTTTTTCTCGAGGTGTCGGAATGATGGCGCCTTCCCCTACTCCTCGTTGGACCACTCCCGTCAGAGTCCCAGTCCCTCCCGCCACCAAGTGGAGTTCTCACCCACGAGCCCGCAATCACTCCTAGAGTGAAGACATAGTGTGTGTCACCACTGCACAAAGCACAAGCTCGCCTCCCTTGAGAACTTGCTGGACTCCCCAAGCTGACACGGGCACTCACGAGCGACACCCCTTTCACCGGTGGGCTCAAACCGTGTACAAACATGTGACGGCCTTCACAACCGATCATGATAGGATCGATCAACGACACCTAACTGGTCTAGGTCTCACCATAGACCAAGAGTAACAATCTTGATCACACCATCAACGACACCCTAGCCTTAGATGTGCAAGATGCTCAAGTTACTCTCCACTAGCACTCTTAAGATATGCAATATCTTCTCCTAGTGCTCACCTTTTTTCCTCTTGGACCTTACCAAATGCTCTCAGGTATTTCACTGGCCAAGAGAGGTCCCAAAGACCCCAGTAACAAAGTTATATAGGCACCCAACCTCAAACTAGCCGTTGCTCCACGAAATCATTTTTCTGGGCCTACTGACTAGACAGTCCTGTAACTGCCTGACAGGACAGTCCAGTCACTACAGTACAGTGCACCAACGGCTCTGACCCCTGCTGATTCTTCTACTGACCGGACCATCCAGTCCATTTCTCTCTCCAGTCCGGAAACATTTCGGACTGAAGCTTCCTCTCCACCCTATGCAATCCCTACTGACCAGACCATCTGGTCAACAGACCGGACCATCCGGTCTATACCAGACTCCTCGAATCTTTGTTGTAGCCTCTGGACAAAACCACATAGTGACCATACAGTCCGGTATCCACTGACCCCATTGTCCGGTCTCTTTGTCCAGAAGCTAAAACTTGTCATCCTCACTTCACTTCGTTTCCCGGCTTGTCCGAACAACTCCTTTTCTTCTCCACTGTCACCTAGTGCCTGTGATTTCACCGAGCAACCTTGCACATCACCGACTAGACATGACCTAAGAGATTGACCTAGACCCCCTTGATAGTCTGGTTTTTCCAATGGACTCAAAGCCCTAACAACTAGTCAAGTGTACCAAACACTTGCACCATAGCATGTTCTCTGCTTTGATCCATCTTCATCAACCCTTGGACTCCATCAAGTTCACAAGACTCCATGCTTGTGGTCACTGTCATCAATCGCCAAGGACATTGTTCACGATCATTATAAGATAGAAGAGGTTTCCTACATGAATAACACGCGTGTAGACATTAGTCACATTTCATGTTCATCATTCATCACCAAAACATCATACCTTGGGGTGACCTCATGGTCATCAACCTTACAGCAAGGATGGCCACGCCACCAAGGATTGTCCTATGGTGAGAAGTTCCATTGTTTTTCCTAATGCTAATTTGTTCCATGAGAATCTTACAACAAGGTGAAAGCTAAGGCCTTGGGACAACGAAACAAGAAGAGGAATGTCAAGAGAATATGGGTGCCTAAGTGCATTGTTGATCTTGAGAGATCGGCTACGTACAAGTGGGTGCCCAAGAACAAGACCTAGATGGTGGTGGTGGTGGACCAAGCACTTTCATGAAGATCATGTGAAGTCCACCACAAGTGACGTGGACCACAACGTCATATCTACTCATGAGGGAGGTAACCGTGATTGTTCTTGGTAGTTGTAGTGTGTTTTTCCTTCTCTTGTATTGCATGGTAATTAGGATTTCTTTGTGACTAGTATAGTTTGCATCCATCCATGTGTAAATAACTAAAAGAAAAAACACGTAAAAATTAGTCAATGTCTAACCCATCCAAGATAGCTATAAGCAAGGGGGAGTGCTTGAGATGGTGGTTTGACTTCTCTCAAGGCAAGGGTATGGATTATAGAGAGTAAGCTTGGGAAGGTTTCAAACTTGACATTGTTAGGTTTCCTTTATCTCTTGATTTTAATGTTGCTTGCATTCACATGGCATATGCAAAATGCTTGTTGCATGCATCATATAGGAAACACAAAGGAGGCTTTTCCCACTTGGAGATATTTGTGCCTCATGCTCTATATGAGATTACATCTCCATAAGTGTGATCAAAGGAAAGGATTGTGCTTCATGCCCATTGAGCAAGCTCTTATGAACTCTGAGGTTAAATCTACTCACGCGGTTCATGGACTAAGGCTCATACATACCCATTCAGTTCTTAATTGCCTTGGTTCTTTATTGCTCGATTCTTCATTTGGCATATGTAAAAAGAGTGCTTGAAAGTTCCCTCTATATTCCAAGTGCAGTGTTTATTTGAGTGTTTAGCGAGGGCACTTAGAAAATGGAGGAATTCCTTGATTCAACGAATTTCCATATAGTGACCGTATAGTCCGCTCTTTCGACCATACCATCCGGTTAGTGCCAATGGGCACAGTGTTCTGGCAAGCCGGGTCAAAAAAACCGGACAAAGCGATCCTAGAGATCGGACTGTTTGGTCTGCATTGGTTCTGTTAGACCTTGGAACAGACCGGACCGTCTGTCCAGAGACCGTACAGTCCGGTCACTCTTCTTGATCACGCGATGCCATCCCGATCTGTGAGCGTTGATCTTTGTTGATTGGATCTCAGTGGTCCTTTCTAGTTTCAACCTAAGTCAAAATCGCATGAGACCATTGTGATGTGGACAAGGGTTCCCGATCTTCCAAAAGGTTCTTGGTAAGTTGATTTGGTCGGAGGCGACACACAAATCGATCCGGCTTCAGAACAACACGTTCTAAACCCCGCAATCGCAGCACGACGTCTCCTCTGGTTATCAACCGTCCAAAAGACGATTGACCTCACCGAGAAGGCTAATCCCTGTCTGCGAATCAAGAACACAAGCAAGAACAACGAAGAATGCAACACAATTGCAGATGTATGATTAAACTCTCGAAGTTGGGGTCTCACAAACCGATGAACGGCGAAACTGTTTATGAACAGAATTGATCTAAGCAAAACCCGAACCCTAATAGTGCGGCGGCAGCTGTATATAAAGACCCTAGGGTCGTGCAAGACCCTCTGGACGCGCCCCGAATTGGGCTCAACTAGATACAAGGCCCAAAGACAAAAAATAAGCGACGCAGCACCGACACAGATTCTGGACTCTCTCTTGTTTTGACGATTGCCGATGACTCTGGATGAATTTTGACATGAGGCCAACGGCTTTGGAAAGGTCTTCTCCTTATCTTTCCGTGCATATGTAGAACGTCCAAATCCGAGTCCGTATGCGTCCTGGGCGACCGTTTTAGTACAGACTGGTCCTGGGCCCCGAAACAGACTCGAAGTCGGTTTTGATTGGGCCTCCACTTTGGCTTCCAAGCCCTTGCTGGCCCTCCACGTTTCCAAATCCTTCTCCCATCATCTCCTGGTCCTCTCCATGGTTTCTAATCATAAAATAATCATTAGGTAGCAAACCATTCTCAAAAGTAACATATAGCGAAGAACGTAGGAACGAGCTCACCTCTAAATTTAGTTGTCGTGCACGAGCTCTACTCATTGGACCTTGCAAGTCCAGATTTGGAGGAGTGTTGTGTGTATCCATAGGAGTGATGTCCTCATCATCCTCCCCCTCTTGAAGTGGAGTCGTCCTCGACTCAAGCTCATCCTCTTCTCCCAAGTATGGTTTCAAATCTGAAATGTTAAAAATAGGACTAACCCCGAACTCGGGAGGCAACTCAAGTTTGTATGCATTATCATTAATCTTCTCTATTATTTTGAATGGACCATCAGCTCTAGACATTAGTTTAGACTTTCTCAATTCTGGAAATCTATCCTTCCTTAAGTGTAACCACACTAAATCTCCTACATCAAGCTTTACTTCCTTTCTTCCCTTACTACCAGCAATTTTATACTTTTCATTCATCTTTTCAATGCTAAGTCTAGTGGTCTCATGTATTTGCAAAATAAATTCAGCACGCTCCTTAGCATCAATATGAACTCTCTCATTAATAGGTAGAGGAAGTATATCAAGTGGAGTACGGGGATCAAAACCATACACTACCTTGAATGGACTTACCTTGGTAGTAGAATGTGTTGCCCGATTATAAGCAAACTCAACATGAGGTAAGCATTCTTCCCATTGCTTCAAATTTTTCTTCAAAACAGCTCGCAACATAGTACCCAAAGTGCGGTTCACAACCTCAGTTTGTCCATCAGTTTGTGGATGACAAGTTGTAGAAAATAACAACTTTGTACCCAACTTATTCCAAAGCGTGCGCCAAAAATGACTCAAGAATTTTGCATCACGATCTGAAACAATAGTAGAAGGCATACCATGCAAACGTACAATTTCTTTGAAAAAAAGATCAGCAATATAACTAGCATCATCAGTTTTATGACATGATATAAAGTGTGCCATCTTGGAAAAACGATCCACGACAACAAAAATGCTATAGCTCCCCCTCTTAGTCCTAGGCAGTTCTAAAATAAGGTCCATAGAAATATCCGCCCAAGGAATAGAAGGAACAGGAAGTGGCATGTATAAACCATGTGGATTCAATCGAGACTTAGCTTTTTGACATGTAGTGCAGCGAGCAACAAAACGCTCAACATCTTTCCTCATCCTTGGCCAAAAGAAGTGTGTGGCCAAAATATCCTCTGTCTTCTTAGCACCAAAATGACCCATCAATCCACCTCCATGCGCCTCCTGCAACAACAAAAGACGAACGAAACCAACTGGAATGCATAGGCGGTTAGCTCTAAACAAGAATCCATCATTCAACACAAATTTGTGCCAAGCACGACCTTCTTTACAGTGCAGCAATACATCTTTAAAATCGACATCAGCAACATATTGTTCTTTAATTGCCTCAAGTCCAAAAATTCTACAATCAAGTTGAGACAACAAAGTATATCGCCTCGATAAAGCATCAGCAATCACATTATCCTTCCCTTTCTTATGTTTAATAATATAAGGAAAAGACTCAATAAACTCAACCCATTTAGCATGTCTACGGTTCAAATTGCCTTGAGAACGAATATACTTAAGTGATTCATGATCAGAATGAATAACAAATTCTTTGGGCAACAAATAATGACGCCACGTTTCTAAAGAACGTACAAGTGCATATAGTTCCTTATCATACGTGGAATAATTCAAAACAGGCCCAGTAATTTTCTCACTAAAGTATGCAACAGGTTTACCATCTTGCATCAGAACACCACCAATGCCTATACCACTAGCATCACATTCAAGCTCAAAAGTCTTATCAAAATTGGGTAATTGCAGCAATGGTGCATGTGTAAGTTTGTCCTTCAAAGCATCAAAAGACTCATGATGTACCTTACCAAAATGGAAGTCAACGCCCTTCTTTGTCAACTCATGCAATGGTGCAGCAATGGTGCTGAAATCTTTGACAAAGCGGCGGTAGAAACCTGCAAGACCAAGAAAACTCCTCACCTGTGTGATAGTTTTTGGTACAGGCCAGCTCTTTATGGCTTCAATCTTCGCCTCATCCACCTCAATTCCCTGTGGAGTCACAACATAGCCAAGAAAAGAGACTCGATCCGTGCAAAAGGTGCACTTCTCAAGGTTACCAAATAAACGTGCAACTCGCAAAGCATCAAAAATAGCACGCAAATGAATCATATGATCATCCGTGGATTTGCTATAAATCAAGATATCATCAAAGTAAACAACCACAAATTTGCCAATAAAAGGTCTTAAAACCTCATTCATCAAACGCATGAAAGTACTGGGTGCATTAGTTAACCCAAAAGGCATTACTAACCACTCATACAACCCGAATTTGGTTTTGAAAGCTGTTTTCCATTCATCTCCAAGTTTCATTCTAATTTGATGGTAGCCACTACGCAAATCAATTTTAGTGAAAATTATAGCACCACATAACTCATCAAGCATGTCGTCTAGCCTAGGAATAGGATGACGATACCTAATAGTAATGTTATTAATGGCTCTACAATCTACACACATACGCCAAGAACTATCTTTCTTAGGAACCAAAAGTACAGGAACAGCACAAGGACTAAGTGATTGACGAACATACCCACGATCCAAAAGGTCTTGGACTTGTCGTTGTATCTCCTTAGTCTCCTCAGGGTTGGTCCTATAAGCAGCACGGTTTGGTAAAGTAGCACCAGGAATCAAATCAATTTGATGCTCAATCCCTCTCAAAGGTGGCAATCCCGGGGGTATCTCAGCTGGGAAAACATCCTCATACTTCTGCAAAAGGTTAGTGACAGCAGGAGGCAAAGCACTAGAAGCAATATCACCAAGCAAAAACAAGGCTTTTTTGCATATCAAAGCATAGCAAATATCATCAGTAGAAATTTCAGCAAGCTCAGATTTTGTGGCAAGACATGAACGGCCTTGTAATTTAATTGTAGCACCCTTAGAACATGAAGAATCATTAACATTACTTGGTGTAGAAGCAGAATTAACAGGTTGCTGAATTTCAGGGCGTTTATTTTTCAAACTAGCAGCTCGTTCTAAATCAGCTTGTACAATTTCAGCAGGGGTCATTGGTAACAAAGTAATTTTAGTTCCTTTATGCATAAAAGTGTACTTATTACTTTTACCATGGTGTACAGCATCATTATCAAATTCCCAAGGTCTACCCAATAAAAGTGAACAAGCTTGCATGGGTACAACATCACAATCAACAGAATCCACATAGGAACCAATGGAAAAAGGAACTCTGCAAGTTTGTGTTACCTTAGCTTTTCCAGAGTCATTTAACCACTGAATGTAGTATGGATGTGGATGTGGGCGTGTGGTCAAATCAAGCTTCTTAACCACATCAGAACTCACCAAATTGTTGCAGCTTCCTCCATCAATGATGACACGTGCCCGACGGTTCTTGATGACGAAGAAAATCTGGAACAAGTTATGTTGCTGCATCATCTCGGGCTGCTGGACTTGTGTGCTAAGCACACGCTGCACAATAATATTCATATAGCCCGTGGTATCTCCGCCTCCAAGGACGAGGTCACCGCTGGTGGCAGCGACATCCTCCTCCTCATCCTCCACATCGGAGGCGCTCATGTAACCACCATCATCTGTCGCCACATATGCCCGCCTACTTGGGCAATCTTTCTGCACATGGCCAAGACCATGGCAGCGGTGGCACTGAATCCCTATAGTGCGTCCCGTCGAAGCAACAGAGGAGGCACTACTAGCCGGTACCTGCACAGAATTTTTACCTGAGCGCGTAGAAGGGGCAGGGGCTGATCTTGGTGCTGCAGAAACAACACTAGCTGGTGGGGGCGGCCGGAAAGATGGCTTGGGCAGCCCCGAAGTCCCCGTCGGCCGTGGTGGGTAGAAATTCCTGGACTTGCTGTACTCCTCAAAAGCCTGGAAAAGTCCCTGTGATTCTTTCTCTGCAAGCATAGCATACTGGAAACACTGGTTGAGGGTATAAAATTCTTTATAATCAAGGATGTCCTGAATTTCTTTTCTCAAACCAGAATAAAAGCGGCAAATCTGATCCTCTACTTTTTCAACCACAGCACAACGAATCAAACCCTTCTGAAGCTCACTAAAATACTCCTGAACAGTTTTATCTCCTTGATCTAAACGCTGCAGTTTATTACGAATTTCTCTATAAAAAGAAGGAGGAACAAAACAATCACGCATTTCTACCTTAAGTTCTTCCCAAGTAGTAGGCAAATCGGTTTCAGCAGCTAGACCACTCCACCAAACAATAGCAAAGTCCTTAAACTCACTAGTGGCTTGTCTAACTCTATGTTGTTCAGGAACAAGGTGGGCATTAAATTTTTGTTCTACCATCATTTCCCAATCAAGGTAAGCATCACCATCGTATTGACCTGAAAACGAAGGAATTGAAAACTTAATTTTAGCATACGGATCATCTGGAGCATAGTTACCTTGTGTGCGACGGGTGTGGTTGTGGAAACCACCCATACCTTGAGGGTTACATTGCAAACGGCGTCGTAACCTTGCGGTCCTTGTAGCTGACCTATCGACGGTGCCATCAGCCTTATACACCGTTGCTTCATCATGATCGCCTTCAACGTCGTTGTTGGTGTTGTTGTTGGTGTTGGTGTTGTTGTTGTTGTTGTTGTTGTTGTTGGTCTTGTGAGCGGTCTCCAATTCGACAACCTGATCGGTTAACTTAGAGACTCTCTTATCCAACCGCTCAATGCTTTCTCCCAGGTGAAGCTTGGTGACGGCGTCGGTGACGGCCCTGGTGATCGTTTCTGCCAAATCACTCTGAACCGCCTACAAAGCCTTCTGTAACTGATTTTGGCTCACGCACTCATCCAATTTGGAGGGTGAAGCACCCTCCCCGTTGCTTCCTGATATCAGAAACACCAAAACAGGAAACAAAAAAGTGAAGGTTATCCCTACAAAACTACTAAGCAGTGGTGCCTCTCAACACAGCAAAAGTAAGCTTCTTGCAAAGCTCTTACAAAGTTCTGAAAACAACAAAGCGAAGGATACCAGGGAGAAGTGTTCCACGATTGCAAGGGTTACCAAATAACCTATGTGCTGTCCAGAAGAAGTATGTAGAGCTAGGAAGGCCAAATATGTATATATGAGTGGCACACAAATCAAAAACAGATAGTAAAGCTGAATAAGTGCCCAAGTAACTTGTCCCTAGTTGCTGGTCTAACTATGTCCTAGAACAGTAGTGATAGCAAAGAAGAAACAAGGAGACAAAGGGACACAGCCGATAACAGGGGGCTTAGTGTAAAACAGCCAAACTCAGAAATTTCAGGGGGCTAGATGGAGCACTAGTAGGAATCCCAAATTTCTTTTTTTTGATTTTATTTTTTTGATATTTTTTTCCAACTGACTAGCAAACAGGGAGAAACCACAAAAAATTTCAGCTCAAACCGAGCTAGGACGTGGCCTACAGAAAATCTTGAAGTTTCAGAAAACGTCGGGTTTCAACTTGAATGAATTTTCTCTTTATCTTCCCGATTTTTTTTGAATTTTTTGACGAGGGCACACAGGGAATCTCCTGTAAAAAATTCAGCCAAAACGGACAACCGAGCGAAAAGTTATGGCTGTTTTACCGAAGGGGTGTCGGAATCGGTTTTGAAGAACCCGGTGGTTTCAGTGAAATCCGAGTCGGGCTTGGGGTCGGGTAGGGAGTGGCGATGTGGATGCAGCGGAAAGTGGGATTTATGAAAATTGGTCCGAGGTGGTGAGGGTAGGTTTAGGGTGGGACTAGGGTGGGACGTGTTGATCAATCAGCCCTAGCACACAAAGCCGACAAAACCGAGGATGGTGAGGGGGATGGCGGCTAGGGTTGCAAGGGAAACACTACTGACAACAAAAACACAAACTAAACCAGCGACTAAACAAGAACTAGGGCACAAACTCAACACTACGGACTCTGAAATTGAAATATGCAAAGGCTAAACACGTGGTTATGGGCGGGGAAAATTTTTTTTTTGGTATTTTCAGTGGACGATAGGAAGAACACGAAAACAAAACTAAATGGTAGTATGAACCTGACGGTGCACCTGAAGCTCTGATTACCACTTGATGTGGACAAGGGTTCCCGATCTTCCGAAAGGTTCTTGGTAAGTTGATTTGGTCGGAGGCGACACACAAATCGATCCGGCTTCAGAACAGCACGTTCTAAACCCCGCAATCGCAGCACGACGTCTCCTCTGGTTATCAACTGTCCAAAAGACGATTGACCTTGCCGAGAAGGCTAATCCCTGCCTGCGAATCAAGAACACAAGCAAGAACAACGAAGAATGCAACACAATTGCAGATGTATGATTAAACTCTCGAAGTTGGGGTCTCACAAACCGATGAACGGCGAAACTGTTTATGAACAGAATTGATCTAAGCAAAACCCGAACCCTAATAGTGCGGCGGCGGCTGTATATAAAGACCCTAGGGTCGTGCAAGACCCTCTGGACGCGCCCCGAATTAGGCTCAACTAGATACAAGGCCCAAAGACAAAAAATAAGCGACGCAGCACCGACACAGATTCTGGACTCTCTCTTGTTTTGACGATTTCCGATGACTCCGGATGAATTTTGACATGAGGCCGGCGGCATTGGAAAGGTCTTCTCCTTATCTTTCCGTGCATATATAGAACGTCCAAATCCGAGTCCATATGCGTCCTGGGCGATCGTTTTAGTACAGACTGGTCCTGGGCCCCGAAACAGACTCGAAGTCGGTTTTGATTGGGCCTCCACTTTGGCTTCCAAGCCCTTGCTGGCCCTCCACGTTTCCAAATCCTTCTCCCATCATCTCCTGGTCCTCTCCATGGTTTCTAATCATAAAATAATCATTAGGTAGCAAACCATTCTCAAAAGTAACATATAGCGAAGAACGTAGGAACGAGCTCACCTCTAAATTTAGTTGTCGTGCACGAGCTCTAGTCATTGGATCTTGCAAGTCCAGATTTGGAGGAGTGTTGTGTGTGTCCATAGGAGTGATGTCCTCATCACATTGTCTCCTTCCTCGTTCAATCCTAAAAGTCGAGTTCACGCCGACGCTATCATTGCTTCGCTCACCGCCGTCATCGCCGTTGTTGCCTCCGTGTGCCGCCGGTCGCCACCACTCGCTGTCGCTTGCCCTCACCCCTAGACGCGCGCGCCCATAGCCTTGCCGCCGCCGAGCACCAGAGTCACCGCCGCCAACTTCAGTGCCTTTGCCGCCGCTCATCCCTTGCTTTGCCGATGACCCAGTGCCACCGCCTCTGGTACCCCTTTGCGTGCGCACGCGAGCTCCTAGCCCACAGAGCCAAGCACCAAAACCCTAGGGCAAGTTGCTCCCTTTTTCTCCTTATCCATTGCCGGCAAGCTCCAAGTTTTGACCTTTTCCGACAATCGGTCACGAAGCATTCGGTTCTCCGTGTTGATTCTTCCTCAGGGTATTGTGCTTATCCTCTATTCATCAGTTATGCCCTGGTTAGCGAGAAATTTCCGTAATTAATGCAATTGGATTAACTTCCCATGATTAGTTGCATTAGTTGATTAACTTCCCATGACTAGTATGCAATTAAATTCCTGATTATCTATTAATTGCATGCCTAGGGATGCCTCCAGTCCAGTCTGCAGTTAGATTTATTGTCTATTATTTGACTGCGCACTAGATGACTCGCACCAGCCACTCATAGTCGATGATCACGGTTGTTACTTTGCATATTTGTCTAGTGATCATGTCCTTCATTCAGTGCTAGGATTTCTATTGCGCATTCTTTCATAGAGCTGCTTTGCTTATATTTATATTAGGGTCTATGCTTATCATGTCTATACCTACGAGCGTGCAGTGACAGCAGTTTGCAGCAGCAGTGATGGCAGGCTCAGGACAGGACAAGGGCAAAGGGAATATGCCTGAGAAGCCCAAGAGCAAGAAGAGACAGAGAGAGCTAGGAGAGTTGCACGGCATCTAGATGCCATGGTGGAGTCATGGATGACACCTGGCTCTTGTTTGATCATCAGCAAGCCAGCTGACACAAAGGGACTCAGGAGGAGCCCCGGATAGAGGACTGCACCTCTGGTAGTAGGAGTTGTACCACCACCGTGGCCACAGTGTACTCTGACTTCTCGTCAGGAGAGGTCGTCGAGAACTGTGGAGCAGGGATCCTCCAGGCAGCAGCAGGAGGTGTCAGAGGAGGAGACGTTAGAGTCAGGATCTGAGGAGTCAGAGTCTAAGGAGGAGCTTGAAGAGACTAAGGAGGCACAGCAGGCTAAGCAGACTGTCCCCCAGAGGATAGGTCACCAGGCAAGAGACCCGAGGTGCACCTGTGTAGTGTGCATGAGGAGGCTGGAGAGACTGGTACATGCAGCTGGTGAGCCAGACATCCTTACAGTCCCTACAAAGGACCTTAAGGTGCTACATTTGGTTCCATTCGAGCAGTGGGTTCCATTTCCCAGAGACCCCACTGATGGAGAGAGATACTGGACAGTCCTCTAGAGAAGGATTGGAGAGGGGTTGAGATGTTGCCTAGCCATGAGAGGCAGGGATAAGGTGTTCGTGCTGCAGCAGTACATGACTTATGATGCTATGAGGAGAGCAGCTGGTACTGACTTGGAGCAGTACTACATGTACTTGCCAGGGCTAGCAGAGCTAGTTACTGCTCCGTTCAAGTTCAAGGAGGATATAGTCTTGGAGTTCTACGCCACAATATGGGTTGTCAGGGATTGCTCAGAGTTCTGGTTTCTGTTCAGAGGGCAGCCACAGCGTGTCACTAGGGTGGATCTAATAGCCAACCTAGGATTCCTTGCTTCGGACCTGCAACTCTACAGGAGTGCTTACCCGCAGACCTCAGGCTTTGAGAGAGGCCCTGCGAGGCTCACCGCAGAGGCTAAGGTGGTGAGAGCGATAGTCACCAGGACTATTATCCCAGGTCTGGCTACAGAGAGGAGTTCACTTTACTACACCAGTGGGCTGTAGCATCTCTTATGAGGAGACAACACTTTGACTTGGCAGATCTTCTGATAGGAGAGATGGAGGAGGTTATCTCAGAGAGGGTTGGAGGGTGTCACTTGGTCTATGGTCCATATATTTGCTATCTTCCGAGGAGGATGGGCCTAGTGATAGAGGAGCAGTACAAGGCTTTTCCTAAGGTGACCACCAGCTACTTACCTTGAGTCCACAGGGGATCCCAGTCAGCCTCTAGCCAGCAGACAGGAGAGGAGGAGCAGGGGTCACTGACAGTCACTCACGAGCAGGCAGCTCATCTAGACATGGTGGTTCCTGAGTCAGCAAATATAGGAGCACCTCCCCAGCCGATGAGTACACAGTCTAGGGACACTGTCACTATAGCAGCACTTGCAGGACGCCTGAATGAGTTCATTCAGAGCATAGCTCAGGATAGGCATGAGATGATGGAGGTCATCAGGGGACAGGTAGAGCTTCAAAGATAGCAGCTGATGGTGATGTCCAACCTGATGACTCAGATAGCAGAGATGACTCAGAGGCAGGCAGGACAGCAGCCAGGGCCCGTAGTGTTCCCCCAGTTTCAGCAGCTGTAGATCCTGCCAGGACCCTTTACTACCTCAATGAGAGCTTAGTCCAGCGGACTGTCACTTTCAGGGGTCACACCAACAGGGGGAGCAGGGCAGACATTCTCTTCAGCTCAGCTCTCCCTCGTGTTAGCTTTCTCTATATCTGTATTGTTTGTTTCACCTTCCCACTATTTGTCTTCGCAGATGGCAGGGCCCTCAACCTCTCAGCACTTTCCAGTTAGGAGCTTGTTCTCAGAGATAGTACACACCACTTGTACAGACTCCCAGCCAGCTCCAGAGTCAGTTACAGCTACAACTACAGCACCACCTCTTATAGCCACAGTTGCCACACTTACTCCTTGTTCGTCGTAGTTATGCACCCACTTATATACCGCAAGAGGATGGTGTACAGTTGTAGCTCTTTTTCCCTTATAGTATTCCAAGGTTATCGAATCCACAGGGAATGAGCGAAACTATTACTATTAAAGGGTTACTAACAGATTGCAATGGTTGGGTTGGTGTGAATGGTGACGGTAGGAGAGTGGTGGATGAATGTTATTGGAGATGTAACGGGATAATGAAAGATTCTCTCCATAGAATTGGTTCACTAGCATGTAACCCTACTCTTATCAACTCGAGTGATGACCTTAATATTCTACAAGACATGGTGGTTTCGTTCGCCCCGGCTGTCACTACAGAGGTTATTAGCTCCCTACTGGTTTCATGCACTATGCAATGGGCAGAAGTGTATTGGCCTATACACTAATGGAAGGGGATAAATAGATAGGCAATTAAGTTTATCACATAGATTAAATTCATTAAGAGAGTATCAATGAATATAAGAGTTACATGACCAGATCCTTGCACCAGAGAAGAGAATATGAGACTACTTGCTCATCCTCCCGCTAAAAATAGCAGAGGGATGAGAAATAGCGCTAGAACGTGCATGAGCCTAGCGGTGCAAGCGTCGCGCCGATCGGCGAGACCACCATTCTGGTGGTTCTCGTCGGTGTTGACCAACCGCTGCCGCCAATATCCTGGAACCCTAGTTTTAACAATTCAATATGATGATTGCCGTCTCTCTTTTGCCCCCTTGGCTCTTGATGGTTATCTTCCTTTTATACTCGATGGGATTAGGTCATCTTCCATCGACTCTGACTTATATTGGGTTGGGCCTTCGTCTTTTCTGGACATGGGCTTGTCTTCGTTATCTTTTCCTCAAGCGCCAATCGGCGCGGCATTGGAGCCGATCGGCGTGGCTAAGTATCTGGCCCACCTTCGTTGCACTTTAGTCCTTTATCCATGATTGCCCTGTTTTACACCTATTTCCTACAGTTACATCCAAACCAAAACAACTACAAATATATGCAAATATGGGGTTAATTGTTAGTCTAAACCACCAAATTAAGACGCAAAACATCCCTTTTTGGTAGATAAAATGGGTAGCTAGAAACCACCAACAGTTCCCCCACACTGAAATCATCGCTAGTCTTCGAGCAATACAAAAATCAAATATGTAGCAAGAATCTTCACATCATCTCTCATGCAATCAATCTCAATCATCATTTTTACTTGTTATTCCACCACAAAGTTTTTTCTCTCATCTTCTTTTCAACCAATCGGCATTTTCATACTTGAACTTAATCGTATCACCACAAAACCTTTTCAGAAACAATTTTAGTTTTCTTCAACTCATCTTTAGCATCAAACATCACGCATTTGGTCTTCTCTAATTCTCTCAAGTGTATTTCCTTCCCTCTCCTATCTAATCAAGGATTATATGTGGATCTTGGAGGGCTATATAACTAAATTACACTATAAGGTTAACCATGTCAACATTGTGCTGAATCATGCCTACTAAGAAAGGATTTTCTTGGAAAAGAATTTTAATGGAGAAGAGGAATTATAGGAAAATGTTTCAATGAGAACAATGGCAAAGAATCAGAAATAATCAGAAAGCTGCTCTCTTTGATGACCTTACTACCTCTCAGGGAATACTTTTTCTCTTTATCTCTTTTAGCAACGGCGCCGATCGGTGCAACACTGCACCGGTCGGTGCGGTGTTCTTTTCTTTCACTCTTTTTCTATATTTTTTTCTTCTTTTCTTTCACTCTTTTCTATTCCTAAAATAATCAGCAATTTCTATCTTGTACCAGTAGTGGAAATTTTCTAAATTCCCTTTTTTTTGAGAATATAGGTTGTATCAAAGAGGAGGGAGAAACAAAGATGTATAGGCTCCATGATAGCAAGGAATTTAAATGGATAAGAATGGCTAGAAATACAAAGATAAACAAATAGATCAACCTTTCCTAACTTGGTCGAAATCATGAGCAACAAGTTGACAAAGTTACTTACAATCCAATTAGTTCAAATGTGTAGCTTGCTCTCATTCACTCGGCCATGTAGGGATATTTAGACCTTGCTTTTTCTTTAGCTTATGATGAGTCAAAAGAATTTTTCATAAATATAAAGCTCAAAAGTTAAGTGGTAACCAGCTAATTCAAGTAATCAATCAATCGATCATCAAAAAGACAAGATAAATAGTATGGGGCACTTTCAATTTGACAATCAACAATAACTTCATTAAAGACAATGCAATAATTCAAATCTACATAAAAGACTTTGAAGCAACTCTCAACATTACTCATGACTATCTTAAGCACACACACAAACTTAAATAAACACTAACAAGAAAAACAAACAAAAAACTAGACTCAAAAACACTTAAAAACTATGACTAATGGGAAAGCCCTTCCCCCACACCCAAAATTTGCAATGTCCTCATTGCAAGAGAGGAACCTCAACACTAATCATGCAGAACATGCCTGTTCAAGATTCAGAAATTTCATTTTATATTTCTTATAAGAAAAGTGTAGTCTGCTTCATTCATCTTGATTGTATCCTAGATTCTTTGATCCACATCCCTTTGATGCCTATAAGCACGATCCCTATCTAGATACAAGCGCTCAATATTCCTTCGGTAGACAGGACAGCAAACGGGTGGTTGCAGATTATGATTTTCAACACTATAGGGAGAGACACTGCTCAAACTCCTCTGAGCCGATCGGCGTAATGGCTGAGCCGATCGGCGTGGTGGTGTTCTTTCACCACTGTGACTGCCTCCACTTCCCTCTACATTACCATTAACTCTTGTTGAAGTTCCTGCTGCCCTATCATCACTGCCAAAGCTTCTTGTCATATCAGAATCATCACCCAAATATCCAGCCATACTAGGATCACCACTTTCCAAACTTTTCAAACAGTATAATGAATCAAAGTCACTATCCTATTCAGAATACTTTGGAATTGACTTACCCAATAGTCTACCGGATCTTCGAATCTCTGATATAGTCTTACACTTCTTTGCAGTGGGTTCTTTGTCTTCACTTGGCAGAGCTGTTAGATCGATAAATTCCGCCATCTTCAGGTCGTGCCAATCGGCTCCAGTGTCGCGCCGATCGGCACAACTGGCGGTTTGCTTCATATACTCAGCCAACTTTTCCAAATTACACTCACTGATCGCCTTGTTCTGCTGCCTTCGTACAATCTCATCCTTAATCTCCTTAGGCGTCTTCCATTCAAGAACTACTCGATAGCCATCATCATATAAAACATCTCTAGGTACGAAGATTGGATCCTCCACCAATTGGAGTTCAATTCTATGTTAAAGATCTTTAGCACGAAAGAAACACTTGCAACCTTCGATGCAACTATTCCTATGAATCTTGTTTTCTTGAAAACCCTGCCAATCGATAAGAACCCTAGAGATGCTCCATCCTTTCTAGCTATCATGGCCCAAAATTTGAAAACATAAATTGCAGTGAAGTTTGGGAGTTGGTTGGAGAATGAAGACTTCATTCATGCAAGATTTTACAAGATCATAATGCAAGGTGATGGTGAAATTGGTGACGAGCAGGTTATGAACTATAAAAAGCGAAACATAGGTTGAACTGAGGATTCAAAAATTTACTAAGTCTGACTAACCCATTAGCCCAAAAATTGGAGAATATTTGCAAACCATAAAAACTCATGGTGATAATAATGTTTTGGTCAACCAGTGACTCTAAATGAGCCAACTCAAAATTTTTGAAACGCTTTTCTCCAAAGTCAAAAGGTCAAATTCAAACAAAAAGTTTAAATGTCAAAATTGTCAAATGTGGGCAAGTATGAGAACTCAGTTTTATTACATAGAACTATACCCAAATAAAATTACTAAAATAAACTACATAGAAAAGGAGAATTTTACAGAATTTACCAAGATTTTATCTGAAGATCTGACCCACTTTTAATTTCGAACAATGTTTGAAAACAGATCGCATTGTCATTTTTGTAACTGAAAATACATCCAGAACTCGCGCCACCATTAAACGATGTCAGGTGAAGCTCTACGGACACTAACCGGCCATTCTCATGCCTTCATTTCCGCACGTGAAGTCGCCGAACCTTGCCTTGCTCTGCGCGTCATCGCTGGCCATCTTCCGGCCATCACCGGCGTTGTCTAACATCACTAGTACGTGCGTGCTGATGTGTAGATTATGTCTTCCCATAATACCGACCCAATCCGAGCCCAGCAGCGCCCTGCGGCGAGCTCGCCGGCGAGCACAGCCCAGCTTCAGCGAGAGACCCAGTACGCGCGCGATCTCTGATTTCAAACGTTTTTCCTTCGGTTTTTTTTAATCCAGAAATGGCTATAAATTTGTAAAATCAATTTCAGGACATCTACACCATAGAAAAATGTGAAACAAAATTCTATGGACTCACAGGGAGAATATCTAACCAATTAAACTGGTACCATGCCCTGATCTATTACCATTATTTTTGTGTAGTTATTTCTTTGATATGCATGTTTGGTCCATATCTCGTTATATATTACTTTACCAATTACATGCTCTTGCATGAATGTTTCTTATGCTTCATGTCACTCAAATGTGAACTTATTTGCGCATGTTATGTTTTGATAATTGAAGTTATCAATTTATCCTTGTTTTGGGTATTTAAATGCTAGAGAAATTAATAGGCATGATATCTGGTTGAATACTGTCCTGAGAATCTTATATCACCTTATACTATGCCCATGTTCAATGAAATGTAATTTTAGTACCTAAAATTTGCGAGAAATGAATTGTTTGCCTTAAAGCATGCTTATAATTGTTATTTTTGTAGCATTTGATTTATAAATGATCAACCTATGAAACCAGTGCTAAGAGTTCTTGTTTAGTGCATATAATGTACCTGAAAAGTTGCATACTCATGGCATGTGTCTAATTGCATAATTCTGATTTATTATGCTCATAGTATTGAAACTTGTAAAATTCATAATGAAATAATGACAGCTCATGTAGAGGTGACTCAAGTTTTAAACATCGTAATTTGATACCCTCTACCAAAATTAAATAACCTCTAGTACATAAGCCTTCTGCAATGTTTTGGTTAATCTCACCCTACGCGCTTAATGCCGATTTAATCAATTTCGGATGTAACTGTAGTGTTCTTCTCATAGCATAAGCTATGAACCTTCATGTAAGTGTTTTTAATATCATTGTGTGCTTAACACCGTGGTTGTCACCTTTGCAAAGTTTCATGTTCATAGCTCAAGCATAAGTTCATGTTTCATATTGATCTTGCTAATTAACTAGTTAAACTTACTTAAGTTACATGACCAATCAACCTTAGCCTCTAGATAATCTTTTACATTTCAGCAGCATGCATATTCTAGGACGCAATGTTATTAGTCGCTTAATCACACTGCCTTGCATGCTTTACTTTATTACATATTGGTTAACTAAAACATATCCATGAAACTATGGAAACAAGGAATTAATGAAAGAAACTCTTTAGATGAAAACGCAATGAAACTCAACTTGTTTGTAACCTCTGTACAGTCTGAACCAAAATGCTAGATGTCATGTTTTATCTGTTAATCAAACTATATAACATTCTAGGCCTCAATTAAACTTAAGTCATGTGCATGTTGTGTTTATCATATTTATTCTCCTCCATATATTACTAATATGAAATGATAATTACTATTCCAGAGATTTTATTAGGTCATGCATATTGCAATAAGATTGATAAAATTAATGTTTGCTCTATTATTCAACTTGTATGAGCTTTTAACATGTTAATTGGGCCTATTTTTGTTAATTTCATAAACCTACATTGCATGCATGCTAAATTAATGAAACCTATGCTACAAATCAAGTTTGATGCTGTTATATTCATGTGCAAAGTCTCATTATTTTATCTCATGCCTAAGTGCATGTTTCATGTTCCTTACCTAAATGCTTAAGCAACTTGCAAAACTTATAACTAAATAAATATAAATGATCTCAAAATGAATCAAGTTCTAAAAATCATTTTTTGATGTACCACATCAACTAAAAATGACCCCATGTCGAGAAAGTTTCTACAAAATTTCTCCAAATGATTAATCGCCTGATTTAACTAAACTTAACCAATTGTGGACAGACCTCAGTGTTTTATTAATAACTCAAGTTATACAACTCCAAATTGAGTAATTCTAATTGAATTGTGTTCTTGACTTCATTACCTACCTCTCTGCCAAGTTTTATATGTTTTGCATCATGCATCACATCACCGCATGCATTTTCATACCGACGTATTTTTTGAATCTAGTGATCGATATATCGGAGAGGAACGTGGGTGCAATGAAGTGATGAAGCTGCAGTGATTGACTGACGTTTGAAGCTATTGTGATTGATTGTTTTTGGACACCTGCAAATTCCAGGCAAGCACCATGCATTTTTCTACCCTTATTTGGATGAGTCTAATTTGATGTATACGTCTATGTTTGCATTAGGTCGGGCACTAGAGGTATTTATGAGTTTAATCCTACTTGCTGCATTATCCCCTTCTTGTTATTTGTTATATCCTTATCCTTTATTTGTTGCTGGTTCAGGGTGGGTTGGTTTAAATTGGTATTTTGTCAAATGCTTAGCCATGCTTAGTCGGGTATATGAAACTCGTATACACTTGATGTTCGGTTCAGATTTGGTATATTGAGATGTTGATTAATTTGAGGACTGGGAGAGGGATACATGGTAGCCTCTCTTGATTGATTAAGGACCACGCGATGTTCTCGTTGGCTTAAGTACTTTCCGTTCTAACCACATCTCGAATATAATGGTAAGACAAGCTGATTATCTCACTTCATACCGGCTGTTGGGTGATGACTTCATTACTTGATTGACACGCATGAGTATCTATCCTGGGTACCTCTGGAGAAGGTCCATTGTACTCCCTATGATGAGGGTTTTCCAACTTCCGGGAATGGGTGTGAAAAAGGTTGACATGAGTACCCTCTTGTGTGACGTCATGAATCACATGAGCCGTATGGTCCTCAAATCGTGTGGGTACATTGGGACTCCCCTGCAGGGTGTAAAACCAATTCGAATTGCCGCGATCTCGGTCATCATCATGCTTAGTGTTCCATTGAGCTTTATCATAGTAATTGAACCTTCACTTGAGATGATAAAATTGTTAATTTGGGAGAATATATGATGATACTTGGCTTTGGTATACATAGTTGTATGGGGCTGTGTTTAGTTGTCTTGTGCCCATTAGTTGGTCTTTTGTTTATGCTTATGTTTATACCTATCATCGCTTTATGCAAAAATGTCATCCTATGGCTTTATTCCTTGCTACAACCAAAATACATAATCCTTTGGAATCGGGACTGGCCCACGGGTAAGTCTCGCTGTCCCGCTTTGGTGCGAGTTGGTGGTGTTCGTGGGTTGAGCACTATCGTCATTCTTTTACTTTGTTTTCAAAAACTTCTGTTGCGTACTCATTATTATTTGTACTAGAACCTGAACCAAATAGTTGGCTTAGTAGTTCTCTCATGTTCTAGTAATTTTGATAGATGAAATAATCTCTAATGCTCTGATTCTTGTAAAATTTCAGAACCTATACACTTTGTTGTATCACTTGTAATATGATGTATGGCTTGTAAAATTTTGTAATATGGTATGTGTGACTCCCATGTGAGATATGCAATGTTGTTTACCGATGTGCTATGTTCCTGGGCGTTGTTTGGGAAGCACATCAGGGGACTACCGGGGTTAGATTCTTATTGGTTGAATTGTTGGCTCGCGTGTCGTTTATGAATTGTTGGGCGATTCTCCACACTAGCCTAAACATCCTTTTCCTCATCCAGCTGGTTCATGGCTTCTTCGGCTTCCTCTTGCAGCTTGAGTCCATACTTGGCGGCAATATCATGTTCAGTATAAAGCCGGCACTTATGGATTGTAAGAGCGCTCTCTTCATCTAGTTCCTGCTTCTCATGCTTAGTCAATGTTCTTTCAAAAGATAGGAAATCTTCATATGACAAGGGCTTAGCAAGATCAAGACGGCCTTCCATGATGTACATTTGAGAAACAGCTTCACTCTCAATAGGTGCTATAGATTTTCCCTTGCGCACCAATACTCTCTTCATCATCTGCCAAAGTTCATTGTCCATCTTTGATGTGGACATCACCATGCTAGATACGCACATATCATGGCCTTCCCCAAGTTACAAGTCGTCACCAACTCGGTCGCCACGTTCGTCTCGGATTCAGCTGATACCCCTTCACGGTTTTGATGATATCTCCCACATCCGACGTCTAAACGAGGCGTTCTTTGATGCGTTGGAAAGGGAATGACGACGCCGTCATTTTGGTTCTGGTCCTAGCTCCAGAAGGGTCGTGAGTCATAATATGTGACCATGACAAGGTGCTGTGCCACCTATTTTGGGCCAACTTGGCCATGTATCGTGTCGGGCCTTAAGCCCATGTTGTGGGCGCCCCCCCTGGTCGCCCCCAATCTTAGGACGTCTTTGTTTCCTACGTAAACTCAGTAGCCGCCATCTTTTAGTTTCGGGTTTTGTTTAGTTCAGTTTTCCAGAGAGAAACTTGATCGAATTATTGTAACTGTGGCGACAAGTCCTTTTACAGTAATCCAAGGCTCCTGTTCCTGTTCTACACCACTGTGGCGATTAGTCCTTTTGTGTTCAGAGCTTGAACCTTTTCTTGTGATTCACTTCATCCATATTTGCAATTTCAGATTTCGTGTTTATCCTCTCTTGCTTGGGTTCTCGATTTTGCTCGCAGGAACAATCAAGTTGTGCTTGGTGTAACGGTTGCGGGGTTGGATCGTGTCTGATTCAAGCTGGGTCGTTGATGTCGAGTTCCCCAAATTCGAGTTTATCCCCTCACCTCTCAGAAGATCGGGCCATATCTACATCAAGTGGCATCAGATTCCTAGGTTCCCTGTGAGGTATTATCGTGTTCTTCCCTTTAGATTCGTTTGTATTCATCACCTTTTGTCCACGAACAAGCCTACAAAAAAATATTTCCCCACCATCCCAGACATTGTTTAGCCTTTGCATAATTTAATTTTAGAGTCTGTAGTGTTGAGTTTGTGTCCTAGTCGAGTTCAGTTGCTAGTTTGAATTTGTGTTTCGATTCGGTTTGTGTTTTGATCTCCACTGCACACCACCATCACCATCGTGTTTTCCATTGGATTCACCATCGTGTCACCCACCCACCACACCCACAATCTGTTGCCAACAAAAAAACCCTACCCGATTCGGTTCCCCCCCCTTCCCCCTCAATCCTATCTTGACATACCTTCGATAAAACAGGCATAACTTTTCGCTCGTTGCTCCAATTGGGCTGAAATTTTTATAGCAGATTCTTGACTCAAATTCAAAAAAAGTTTACAGCAGATTCTTGAAATTTTTTCCGCCCTGTGTGCCCTCGTCAAAAAATTCAAAAAAAATCGGGAAAAAATAGAAAAAAAATTGTGAAGTCAAAAAATAGCGCTTTCGGTGAAACTTTGAGATTTTGCCTACCCTTTGTTTTCCCTCTGTTTGAGATGAAACTTCTTGTGGTTCCTTCCTTTGTGTTCCTCTATCACAGAAAAATAGTGGAAAAATCATACAAAAAAAATCAAGATTTTGATTTGCACCCCCCCCCCCCCCCCTGAAAATTCTATGTCTGTGAAGTCTTTTTTTATCCTTGCTGCCTTTGCCATTGTTCTTGCAGTTACAACTATTTTTGAACACGATTCTTTTGCCAGCAATTAGGACACTGCATACTATCTGTTATGACATACATATTAGCCTTCCAAGCTATACATATTGCAGCACAGGTTTCTTCCTTGCAACTGTTACACCCAAGCTCAACTACAGATTGTGTCGACCTGTTTGGCTTTGGTAAGAACACTTGCAAGATTGTGATACATTGCTTCTAATATTGTTTTCCACTTTCTACACCCTTCTTTGCTGCCTGCTAGTTGATAGGGCTAATCTTTTGTTTAGTCTTGTCTTTTGCTTTTCACCATGTCAGAGAAAGGGAAAGGGACACCTCGAGAGTTGGAGTCCCCTACAGACTTCAATGATTGCGTCTCCAAGGCCGAGCTCACGAAGCTTCTTATGGACCAGCGTACATTCATGGAAACGAAGTTTGCCGAGTTGATGGGTCACATCAACACTGTTGTCCACCGCATTAAGGATGTTGAACGACGACCTCCACCTCAACGAGCTGCTGCTGATGATGATTTTGACCGTGATGCAGACCGTCTTCACTGTAATCGACATGGTATGGGAGGTAATAACAATCGTGGTAATACTGATACTTTTGTTAAGCCCAAATTTAACATACCACCTTTTGCCGGTAGTGCTGACCCTGAAGCATACTTAGATTGGGAACTTGTTGTTCAACAGAAATTTAATTCTCATTTAGTTCCTGCTGAGCATAGAGTTAGACTTGCTACTAGTGAGTTTACAGGTTTTGCTCTCTTTTGGTGGAATGATCTTTGCAATACTAATGCTGCTATACCTGCCACTTGGCCTGTTTTGAAACAATGCATGAAATCTCGTTTTGTTCCTCCTTATTACCAACGTGATTTATATTTGAAATTACAATCTTTAACACAAGGTAGTAAAATAGTAGAGGAATATTATCAGGAATTGCTTATTGGTTTAGCACGTTGTGATATACATGAAGATGATCGTGAAACTAGTGCTAGATTTTTTGGTGGTTTGAACCGTGATATCTAGAATATTGTTGACTATAAAGAGTGGAATAGGTTCAGCCAATTGTATCATATTGCTCTTAAGGCTGAACGAGAAGTACAGGGATGCCTTCCACAACAATCTTACAGGTCCAACACTGAGCAATATCTCTAGCAACGCACTGGAGTAGAGAACTTGAAGAGTCATGTTGCTAAGACACCAGCAACAACTTTTCCACTTACGCCTACTTCTGCAGCGCAATCGTCTAGTGTGCAGCACCAACACCAGAAGAAGGTTACTACTTCCGGTACTAGGAGTGGCTCCTCCACCACCATTATTCGCCACCACTGCAAGGGCATGGGACATGTCATGAAGGATTGCCCTAGTCATCGTGCTTTCATCGCTACCGCTGATGGGTATGAAAGTTCTAGTGATGTTGAAGATGAATTTGCTTGTATGCCTAACCTTGTTGCAGATTGGACGGAGGAGCAGGAGACTACCGCCATTGATTCTATTGCTGCCACCGCGGGCTTTCCTAGCCTCATTGTACAGCGTGTGTTGACCACTCGGGTGGGACAAGAGGAAGAACAACAACGCAACAATTTATTCTACATGTACCTCATTGTTGCGGACCACCGTATTCTCACCATCATTGATACTGGGAGTTGTAACAACTTGGTAAGTTCTGATTTGGTAAGCAAACTTGGCTTGACCACGCATGCACTACATCAGCCCTACCACATCAAATGGTTCAACAATAGTGGTACGGCACAGGTAACTCGATCAGCACGCATACACTTTTCAACAATAGTGGTACTGATTTTCATGTTGTACCTATGCAAGCATGTTGGCTTTTATTAGGCCGTCCATGGGAATATGATACGAATGCTGCCCACCATGGTAGAACAAATACATATACATTCGTGCATAAGGACAGGAATATTACTTTGCGTCCGTTATTGCCTGCTGATATTAGAAATCATTTTAAACTGCTTGCTGAAAATACTGAGAATAAACATGATAACAAACAACTTGCGATGTTAAACATAAGGCTATTCAGTTAAAGGGAGGTGCTTTTCTTGCTATGACATCTACTGTTACTGATCTTTGTGATAATCATGATGCACCTTGCTATGCATTCTGCTAGTACTAACCTTTTGTAGGAGATTGATGCTGAGATGGAGTCGAGGGCGACTCCAATTGAAGAAGGGGAGGATGATGAGGACATCACCATGCTAGATACGTGAATATCGTGGCCTTCCCCAAGTTACAAGTCGTCACCAACTCGGTCGCCACGTTCGTCTCGGATTCAGCCGACACTCCTTCACGGTTTTGATGATATCTCCAACATCCGACGTCCAAACGAGGCGTTCTTTGATGCATTAGAAAGGGGACGACGACGCCATCGTTTTGGCTCTGGTCCTAGCTCCAGAAGGGTCGTGAGTCATAATATGTGACCATGACAAGGTGTTGTGCCATCTATTTTGGGCCAACTTGGCCATGTATCATGTCGGGCCTTAAGCCCATGTTGTGGGCGCCCCCCCTGGTCGCCCCCAACCCTAGGACGTCTTTGTTTCCTACATAAACTCAGTAGCCGCCGTCTTTTAGTTTCAGGTTTAGTTTTGTTCAGTTTTCCAGAGAGAAACTTGATCGAATTATTGTAACTGTGGCGACAAGTCCTTTTACAGTAATCCAAGGCCCCTGTTCTTGTTCTACACCACTGTGGCGATTAGTCCTTTTGTGTTCAGAGCTTGAACCTTTTCTTGTGATTCGCTTCATCCATATTTGCAATTTCAGATTGCGTGTTTATCCTCTTTTGCTTGTGTTCTCGATTTCGCTTGCAGGAACAATCAAGTTGTGCTTGGTGTAACGGTTGTGGGGTTGGATCGTGTCTAATTCAAGCCGGGTCGTCAACACCGAGTTCCCCAAATTCGAGTTTATCCCCTCACCTCTCAGAAGATCGGGCCATATCTACATCAATCATCACCTTGTCTATGTTCCATGTGTCAGCTTCGCTTTTCTTCATGAATTTCTTCCTCAGATTTGACTAGATGACATGATCATCTCGTGTTGGCGTCAACACCTCGTCTATTTCATCCCAGGGCCAATCGGCGGAGAGCTGCGGAAATACGTCGCCGAGCCGATTGATGCCAGAGTCGCGCCGATCGGCGCCGTCTTGGTTGTTTCGCAAAGCGTCGCCTTCCATTGCTTCTGCCCTTAGGGTTTTGTTCCGATGACTACGTAATGCGAGATGACCCATGGGGTTGCTGCCCTCTCATATTTATATCCCTTAATTTCTAATTGGACTAGGACTCTATCTCTTATTTGCGGAATTCAATGAGTCTTAACAAGGCAAGGTCCGAAACCAACTCAAAAATCAAAAAGACTCTGCCATGCCGATCAGTGCAGGACTGCGCCGATCGACGCAGCATCACGCCGATCGGCGCGGTACACTAATTTACCCAATTAGAAATAGAAAAATCATGAAAATCAAAAACACATATAGGGCTTTTGTTTTACATTGTTAATCTCGACCACACAGGGCACTATGCAGTGAAGTACACATCAAAAGATTTGAATTCAAATGTGTCAGGATCTAGATATACCTTTAGACGTTGTTCATTCACCGTGTACTTGTTTCTCTTGCCATTCATCATGATTACAGCTCCCGAAGGTAACACCGTGTTCACAAGATAAGGCCCTTCCCATTTACTTCACAGTTTTCCCTTGCCAAATAATCTGAATCACGAATTAAATAGGAGTATCCGATCTTCTTCCCTGAATTCCTTCTTCAAAAGCTTCTTACCATACCACTTCTTTGTCTTTTCCTTGTATATTGCTGCATTTTCATATGCACGCAATCACATCTCTTCTAATTCACTTATTTGTATTTTCCTTTTCATGCCGGCGGCATCAAGATCCATATTCATTTTCTTTATTGCCCAATAAGCCTTATGTTCCAATTCCACCCGCAGGTGACATGATTTCCCATAGACAAATTGATATGGTGTCTTGAATGCCGTCCTATATGCCCATAATGCTCCATTAAGCTTTGTGGCCCAATCCTTTCCTTCTTTTGTAACAATCTTCTGTAGAATCCCTTTTGCTTATTTGACATTTCTGCTTGTCCATTTATCTAGGGATGATAGATTGTTCTGATTCTATGCTCAACCCCAGATTTAGCCAAAAACCTAGTAAATTCTCCTCCTGTAAAATAGGATCCTCCATCTGTAATTATTATCCTTGGTACTCCATACCTAGGGAATATCTGCTCTTCAAGTATACTCCTTGATTCTCATGTGGTATTGGCCTTGCATGCCATTGCTTCGACCCACTTGGAGACATATACTCGCAACCATGAGAATTCACAAATGGTCCCATAAAATCCATACCCAATTGATATCAACTTGAACATTATAATTTAGAGGCATTGCATTCCTACTATTAACATTCCCTATTCGTTGGCATTGAGCACATGTTGCAACATACCTTTTCACATCTTCATGCTTAGTGGGCCTATAGAAACCACTCGCCCATACCTTTGCCTGTGTTCTGAAATAGCCATAATGTCCCCCATAATCCGAAGAGTGACATTTTGCCGAAATGCTTTCTCTTTCTTCTCTGGGTACACATCTTTGCACTGCTCCGTCCTAGCAACATCTATATAAGTATGAGTTGGCCCATATAAATTTTCTCATTTCACTCTTAACTCTTTTCTTCATGCTCTTGTTCATCATATCAGTTTGTCCCTTGAAACCTTTGATAATATCCATCATCCAACTCTCTCTATGATCAAATGTGGCAAATAACTTCTCTTGTTGCATTTCCTCTTTTATTGGCTCAGTTGATAATGATTCAAGACGGGAGAAATGATCTGCTACAGAATTTTCTACCCCTTTCTTATCTCTTATCTCCAAATCAAATTCTTGCAGCATCAATACCCATCGCATTAACCGAGGCTTGGACTCTTTCTTGGAAACCAAGTATCTTATAGCGGCATGATAAGTACTTCTTTTAACAGTTGTTGTATAATTGATCTATGCCTCATTCAAAGTTTTGTTAGCATAATAAATAGCATGCACTTTACCTCCCTTCCGTTGTCCAAGAACAGCTCCAACTACATGGTCACTTGCATCACACATAATTTCAAAAGGTAAACTCCAATCAGGTGGCTGCATAATGGGTGCAGAGCATAGAGCTTCCTTTAATCTTCTGAAGGCAAAGAGTCTTTCATCATCCATGACAAATTTAGTATCTTGCTTCAATAATTCTGTCAGGAGCTTAGCTATCCTTGAATAATCCTTGACAAATCTGTGATAGAAGTTACCATGTCCAAGAAAACCCCTCAAGGTTGTAAGATCAGTAGGGGGAGGTAATTTCTCAACTGTAGATACCTTTGCTTTATCAACCTCTATCCCTCTGTTAGATATGACATGACCAAGTACTATCTCTGCTGTTACCATGAAATGGCACTTCTCCCAATTAAGAACTAAGTCGCATTCAACAAACCTTCTCAAAACCTTCTCCAAATTCTCCATGCAACTATCAAAATCAGTACCATGTACGGAGAAGTCATCCATAAATACCTCCATAATATCTTCTATGAATTCAGCGAATATTGCATTCGTGCATCTTTGAAATGTGGCGGACGTATTGCAAAGACCAAATGGCATCCTCCTATATGCATATGAACCAAAAGGGCAAGTAAAAGTGGTTTTCTGCTGATCCTCTGGTCTTACCGGTATTTGAAAGAAACCACTATATCCATCCAAATAACAAAAGTATGGATTCCTTGCTAGCCATTCAACCATCTCATCAATGAACGGAAGAGGACAGTGATCTTTCTTCGTCACCTTGTTCAAACTTCTAGAATCTATGCATATACTCCATCCAGTTATAGTCCTTTGGGGGATCAACTCATTGTTCTCATTAGGCACTACTGTCAACGCTCCTTTCTTGGGCACACAATGTACTGGACTAACCCATTCACTATCAGCAACAGGGTAGATCATACCAGCATTAAGCAGCTTCAAAATCTCCTTTTTAACCACTAGCTTCATTAATTCCTTCAGCCTTCACATCCCTTCAACCACTGGTTTAGCATTCTCTTCCAAGTTAATCTTGTGGGTGTAGAATGCGAGGCTGATTCCCTTATTGTCATCCAATGTGTAACCAATAGCCTTCTTATACCTTTTTATCATAGTAAGTAGCTTATCTATTTCTTCCTTTGTTAGGGAGTTGTTCATCATAAATGGATACGTTTTATTCTTCCCTAGATATTCATAGCTCAGCTCCTTTGAAAGTTCCTTCTATTCCACTTCTGGTGCTTCATCTGGATCCAGCTCCCCCAGAGGTTTAAAATCAGGATTTTCCTGGTTGAGCCGATTGGGGCAAGCATCGCACCGATCAGCGCTAGTAGTATCCTTGTCAGTTTCGCTCATGATGGGGTCAAGTGGGTCTCCCATATCCATCCCTATCTTCTCGTCTTCCTTTGGGTAGAATTCCTGATGGCAAGAAGGGTCTTGATGAGACGGATCGTTAAATTGATATTGTACTTCTTCACCTCCTAGGTGTAGCATAATTTGACCTTTCCCAGCATCCAGAACAGCTTGTACTAATCTTAAGAACGGCCTTCCCAGAATGATGTCTTCAACCCCTGTTTCTTCACTACTTAAAATGAATTAATCCACTGGCACTGTTTTCGAGCTGATCTCAATTTCAACATTTTTTATCACCCCCAGTGGCTTGGTCTTCCTTCCATCCGCCATGATGAGCTCCAGTTCAGTCCCTATCAGCCGCTATTGAGTTCCATAAGACATGCTCATAAATGCATCGTAAGTCATCAAGCTGACACAGGAACCAAAGTCACACAAAGCCCTTGGAAATTTCTTCCCTAATATCTCGCATGGTATGTATGGTTCTTCTTCTTCTTCATCAGTGACACCTACGGCATACAGACCACACAATCCTTCGTAGGGGGATGGCTCAAAGCAACTGTCTAGTAATCTCCTTGCTTGTTTCACCTCTGTTCCATCAAGATCTATATCATCCTTGTAAAGCTTTCCTAAAACTCTCCCAATAATCTCTTGATCAAAAACTTCCGACTTAAGGCGATTACTCGGGAAATTGTACTCAATTCCGGCTTCGGAAGCATCTTGCGGGCTGAAGGATCTTCTCATGTTGATTAACTCTTGCGAAAAATCAAAACGAATATAGTCCATTGGTTCAAATTTGTCGAGTGGTTTAGCATTCACCAATGTCCTATCCCCCTTTGGTTTAGCAAAGTTACCTTCAAATTCCTTCAGGTGGCTATCTAGAATCGCATCTTCTATCTTGGTATATTCCTTGCAACTTGACGGAGTCATCAGGGTGATCAGTTCTCTTGTTGTTGCAGTTGTGCCGATCGGCGCACATGTCAGATCCATAGAGGCTGGTCTGACGGGCTCTATCTCTTTGAATTTATGCTCCGAAGTAATCATTGCTCTACTCTCTGACATAAAGATCTGTTCAGCCGGCAACTCTTGCTTTTGCATAACTTCTGGGCATTGCCGGTTTGGTTCTAGGTATTCTTCCCAATGCTTGTGCAAAGCTTCATTCTCAGCAATTTTGCCTAACAATTCGATCCCTGCCTTGGCTGTCAATCTCAGAAAACTTCCTCCGGCCGATCCATCCAAATGCATCCTCGATGCCTTGTTTATGGCCGTATAGAAGGTTTGAGCACACATATTCTCATCAATTCCCAGGTCAGGTCCTTGTTTCAACAATGTTTGAAAATGCGTCCAGGCTTCCGCTAGAGATTCTTCATCTTCTTGTAAGAAGTTCACCACTTCTCTTCTCAACTTCTGCACCTTTGGCAAAGGAAAATAGTGGAGACAAAAATTTCCAACTAATTCACTCCACTTACCTTTTGCTTCTCGAGATGCTGCCTTGTGCCACTCTTTAGCTCTTCCTCCCAAAGAGAATGGGAAAAGCAACCATCTATAAAGATCCCGAGGCACTCCTTCATGACGGAATGTTTGGCAAAGTGCGTCCAAGTCTTGTAAGTGAGTATACGGGTTCTCTTCATTTGGTCCAAAAAACTTGTTTGCTTCAGCCATGCTAATGATAATGGGGTTCAACACATACGAGGGGGCCATGGCTTTCTCGTCTGAGGATTGAGGCACTAGCACGTCTGGAGATGGCAAAGAAAGCTCCTTGAGCGTCGGAGAAGGTCCTGTCGTACTAACTTGGAAATTCACACAAAACACAAAAACAAAAACAATTAGAAAAGAAAGGATTAGACGTTAGTAAAATATTAATAGTAAAAGAACATGCTTGTACCCTGGCAACGGCGCCAGAAAATGAGCTTGTTGGTCGTAGTTACGCACCCACTTATATACCGCAAGAGGACGGTGTATAGTTGTAGCTCTTTTTCCCCTCAGAGTATTCCAAGGTTATCAAATCCATAGGGAACGAGCAAAACTATTACTATTAAAGGGTTACTAATAGATTGCAATGGCAGGGTTTCTTGCACTATGCAATGGGCAGAAGTGTATTGGCCTATACACTAATGGAAGGGCATAAATAGATGCGCAATTAAGTTCATCACATAGATTAAATTCATCAAGAGAGTATCAATGAGTATAAGAGTTACATGACCAGACCCCCGCACCAGAGAAGAGAAAATGAGAATACTCGCTCATTCCCCCGCTAAATATAGCAGAGGGATGAGAAATAGCGCTAGAATGCGCATGAGCCGATCGGGAGCCCTAGTTCTAACAACTCAATATGGTGATTGCCGTCTCTCTGTTGCCCACTAGGCTCTTGATGGTTATCTACCTTTTATACTCGACGGGATTAGGTTAAGTTCCACCAACTCTGACTCATATCGGGCTGGGCCTTCGTCTTTCCCGAACTTGGGCTTGTCTTCGTCATCTTTTCCTCCTGCGCCGATCGGCGCGGCATTGGAGCCAATCGACGTGGCTAAGTATCTACCTTCATTGATCTTTAGTCCTTTATCCATAATTGCCCTGTTTTACACCTGTTTCCTGCAATTACATCCAAAACAAAACAACTACAAATATATGGAAATATGGGGTTAATTGTTAGTCTAAAGCACCAAATTAATACGCAAAACATCCCTTTTTGGTAGATAAAATAGGTAGCTAGAAACCACCAACACTCCTTAGGCAGCACAGGATCTTGTCTGTGGAGGTTTCTCGCAACAGGATGTGGTGGATCTCATTCTTCTCCACACTTTAGCTCAGGAGACTGCCACAGTCACTCCAGCAGAGCAGGACAGAGGGTCTGAGTTGCCTGTGGACCTTGACTTCTTCGAGCAAATGGATGCTCAGGTGGCACAGGCTCAAGGAGCACAGCAGGATGCAGCACAGCAGCAGCCATGAGTAGAGCCCTCAGAGGACGTCACTGCACCACTTCCCTCGACCACGAGCGCTTAGATGTTCATCTTTTCCCACTTTTTGGTGCTTGTTGCCAAAGGGGGAGAAGAGTCCTAGTCTAGGGGGAGTAGGAGAGTGATCCTGTGTGATTGAGAGTAGCATGTATCTAAGGGGAGCATTCGTGGATTTTGGGAGTTAGATACATTTGGATCATCTTTTTGATGGAGTTATTCGATGTTCATGGATTTTGAGGAGTCATGGTTTCCATTCGCTTGTGTTTGACTTATTTTAATCTCACGTAGTTTCTTCTCATATGCAGTGCATTGTATTCATTAATTATCTTGTATGCCTATATATGATTTCATGATGATGATTGGTTGTGAAGGCCGTCACACGTTTGTACACGGTTTGAGCCCGCCATTGAAAGGGGCATCGCTAGTGAGCGCCTGTGTTGGCTCGGAGAGTCCGGCATGTTCTCAAGGGAGGCAACCTTGTGCTTTGTGCAGCAGTGATGCACACCGTGTCTTCACTCGAGGAGTGATTATGGGATCATGGGTGAGACCTCCACTTGGTGGCGGGAGGGACCAGAACTCCGGCGGGAGTAGTCCAACGAGGAGTAGGGGAAGGCGCCATCCTTTCGAGACCTCGGGAAAATCATGAGCATTCCTTGACCCTCTCTTTACTATTCCGCAATTGTGTGCTCTAGTATCTAGGTTGAATTGTGGCTTGCATTCACTTATCTAATTGTTAGGGTGCAAGGATCGAAGGCGTACCAAGAGGTGGAGGGGGGGGTGAATTGAAAAGCCGCTCACGAATCCAATTACTTCAATTTCCACTACTTGAGTCTAACAAGAGAAGCAACCAAAACAATTCTAGTAGGCCAAAACCATACACATGCTAGTGTCCATGATAAGAGAAAGCGCGGAAACCAAACACACTAGCCTATGCAAGCCACAATTCACCCTAGTCACTAGCGCACACAATTGTAGAATAGTAAAGAGAGGGTCAAGGAATGCTCATGATTTTTCTCGAAGTCTCGGAAGGATGTCTCCTTCCCCAAATCCTCGTTGGACCACTCCTGCCAGAGTCCCGGTCCCTCCCGACACCAAGTGGAGTTCTCGCCCACGAGCCTGCAATCAATCCTAGAGTGAAGACACGGTGTGCGTCACCGCTGCACAAAGCACAAGCTCGCCTCCCTCGAGAACTTGCCGGACTCCCCGAGCCGACAAGGATGCTCACTAGCGATGCCCCTTTCACCGGCAGGCTCAAACCGTGTACAAACGTGTGACAGCCTTCATAACCAATCACTATAAGCTCGATCACCGACACCTAACCGGTCTAGGTCTCACCATAGACCAAGAGTAACAATCGATCACACCCTCAAGGACACCCTAGCCTTAGATGTGCAAGATGCTCAAGTTACTCTCCACTAGCACTCTCAAGATATGCAATATCTTCTCCTAGTGCTCTCCTCTTTTTCTCTTGGACCTTACCAAATGCTCTCAGGTATTGCACTAGCCAAGAGAGGTCCCAAAGACCCCAGCAACAAAGTTATATAGGCTTCCAACCTCAAAATAGTTGTTGCTCCACGAAATCAGCTTTCTGAGTCTACTGATCGGATAGTCCGATCACTGCAGTACAGTGCACCAACGGCTCTGACCCCTGCTGATTCTCCTGCTGACCGGACCGTACGGTCACCAGACCGGACCGTCCAATCCAGGATAAAAGATCTACACAAAGATCGTGAGGAACCATAACATCATATGAGAGAAACGCATAAGGTCCTACTCAATCAAACATCATCTAGAGATACAGGGAAAAGAGTGAAAAGCATACTCTAGGAAAGCATAAAGCAGATGAGTCAAGAACAAGCAATCATCATCATGATATCATACACAGGCATACAAGATAATTAATGAATACAAGGCACTGCATATGAGAATGACCAAGTGAGATTTAAAATGAGTCAAACACAAGCGAAAGAAAAACCATGACTCATCAAAACCCACGAACATTGAATAACTACATCAAAATAAGATCCAAATGTATCTAACTCCCAAAACCGATGTACATGTATGCTTATGCTTGTGACACCCAGGTGTCTCAGCTCCATTTATCAGCATGTTGAGCACAAATCATGAGTCATGTAACATAAAATGATAAAAGCCCATCCATGGAATTAGTTCTAGGCAAATAAAAACCCTGCAACCAAATATTGAAGCAACTTAAGAAATTTCAATACAACTCATGCCAAATAAATTAATCAACAATTTGGTATTAATAAAAGAGAATATTATGAATTTATTGAGCATTTTATCAGAATTGCATAACCCCAATTAATTAATTAATGCTTAAGTACTAATTTAAGGCAATTATTAAATTCTAAAAATATTTTTATAAACATCTCAAATGAACTTCACCAATGTGTTCTCCACTATTTAAATAGTCAGTCCACCAAATTTCACTATTTTTGGAAATTCCTAACTATTTTATTTCGAATTATTAAAAATCAGCTTTGACTAGGGACCTATTTGCACTAAATCTTATCTTCCAGGGGGTGCAGCACAAAATCCTCCTTCTTCCTCCATTGGCCAGCGCAGCTCTGCCCCTCCCCCCTGCCAACGCCGGCACACCGTGCGGAGGGCAGTCTTCACTCGCCCCGGGACTCGGAGCACTACAGTGCGTAGCGCCGTTCACCCCTCTGCCCCTACCCCTTCTGCCCTCCACCGCGCACCCGCCCAACAGCCTCCTCTCCCCCCCTCAGCACGCCACAGCCATGGTCGTAATGGCTTCAATTCCGCCCACCTTCCTTGCTCCCGACGCCCCAACCACCCCTGCCCTCTGCGCCACTTGAAAGCGCACCGAAAGGCTCACAAGCACACCTCTCTTTCACGTTGTACTCTATGCTCTCTCTCATTTCCCTCTCTGCCTCCCATTCCACAATTACAGAGCAAGCTCGAAGCTGCTGCTCGTCCGCTCACTGCCTCCCTCACAAGCTACGCCTCAAACCCATGTGCATAGACCTCTGCTCCCTTTTCCACGTCCTCGCTTGGGCATCTCCTCGCACCCCTAGCTTGAATCGCAGAAAGGACGAGGCCCTGCTTCCCGGTGATCTCCTCTGCCGTGGGCCAAAATTCCCAGCCTCTGGTACACCTCGTCCTCTCTTTCCTCTTTGCTCGTGCCCGTAACTCACTACGGAGCACTCCTAACTCTTTTCCCTCATGTTTTCTCTCGCGAGGCCCCGAAAAATTCCTTTTTCCCCGGCCGCCGTCTCTGCTCAGCCGAAACCCAAGCCGCCTCTTCGGTGAGCTCCTACCTCTGACCCTTCTCGTCCGACTCCGACTCGATGCCGATGATCACCTCGCTCCCGTGAAGCTCTGAGGCTTGACCACAACGGATTTGCTGCCTCCAACCGATCCAGCGACATAGCCGAAGACCTCCGCTCCACCGTCTCTCGTCATCGACCAGATGACCCCCTCCCAGTGAGCCTCCGTCCTCGCCACCCCCCCCCCCCCCCAGACGTGTTCGCCTTGACGTGCGCATCACGTGCATAGTCCCGTGGTGAGCTTTCCTCTCATGCAGCTATCGGCGGTGAGATTTGACCCCGACACGGCTGACCCCCTGCACACTGGCGCCTACTGGTAGGTGAGGTGTCACCAACGTGTCCGCTGATGTGTCGCATGC
This sequence comes from Eleusine coracana subsp. coracana, assembly GCA_032690845.1. Classification (NCBI taxonomy): domain Eukaryota; kingdom Viridiplantae; phylum Streptophyta; class Magnoliopsida; order Poales; family Poaceae; genus Eleusine; species Eleusine coracana. Next base: position 39,796,091 of record CM064434.1, read on the forward strand.
ATGGCATTTCTTTAAACCAAAAATTCCCAAGAAATCCCCAGAAAATGAATAAACCTTTGAAAACTCATATTAAATCAAGTTCAAATCCAATGGAGCCCATACAAAATTTGTTAGATTCATCATAAGGAGCTCTATTTTACTAAAATGACAAATTAATGTCTTTGTTCATATAATTTTATTGATTCATTTAATTGTCCAGACACCAATTAATTCACCAGAAATTCTAGGAATGAAATTAAATCCTGATTTTTGGCATGCTAAGTAACACATGAACATCTACAACCCGAAATTTTGGTTGGTAAGAATATGAATTATTTTAGGCTCTGGAATTTATTTAGGGTGTTGGCTTAAATTAATTCTAGTAATTATTCTGTAAATTATCTACCCATGCCACTTAGCCTAAAATTCACTCATATAAGTCTCTGTACACAATAAATCACACATGTCCAGAAACATAAATGCATAAAAGTAATTAATTTAATTGCTCATATCACTCTTTTACTTTGTTTAAATGCATAAAAGAATATATATACCTAAATTCTTAATTAACAACCCAATTTCTTTGAAGCATATGGCTTCAAGAACATAATAATAATTTAATTGACATTAAAATACAAGGTGTTTGCATGCATCATATCATTGCAATCAACGGTATATTGATAATGTCGTTAATACAATTCTATCATATAGGCAACGACAACCAGGAGCCAGAAGAGGATTCTCAGAAGAACGTTGACCCTTGGGACGAGGAAGTAGAAGTTGCTAACACTAGTGTTGATCCAGCCAAGCCCCGATTTACATTCACCTCTCTACAAATTTTGCTAGTTTACAATAATACTAGTGTCTATACTTATTGTTGCATTAGGTCATAGGAGTTGATTGAAACCCACCTTGCATGATACCCAAATGACCTATGCTATTGTCTTAGAGCTTGGTAGAATCGGTACTGTTATGCTATGCTTAGTAATTACTAGTCTTGTTAATAAGGTACCATTATTACTAAGGAATGAACTTGACCACTGGAATGGGAACTAATAAAAGAAGTTTATTTGATGTTATGACCGGGCGGGGATAATGCATGTGTAGGCTTGCAGCAACACATGGGTGTTGACTGTGGTAGCCCTGCCTAGTCGAACCTAGGACCCGTCCGTGGTCGACCCCTTGATCAAGTATTGAACTGTACCAAATGCATGCTAGCCTATGGGCACTAGTAAACCGATATAGCATTAAAGGTCACTTGCATTGAGGACGATTAAGGTGCGTTGGTCATTGACCCTCCTGCTGCTGGAGTGGGCGGTTCAGACCACGAAGTACTGTTGGTAGAACGGCATGCCCACTCGACGTCACCACACCCGGGCTAAGGTGTAGGTGCTTTTCTTGCGAAATGTTGCCATATATGACCTTAATTGGTGCGTATGTGTCGTGCATCTCGGGTTTTCCCCAGCTGGTGTAAATCGAATGCAATTGTTATCCCTCGCAATAATGAGTACCGCTTGGTCACCGCACCAATCACGTAGTTGCCTTGATACTTGGAATTTGATTATGATGTCAATTGTTGATGATGACTATTGCTACTTTTCTGTTGCACTTGCTTTATGTATTGTTCTATTATCCTATTGTTGCCACTAAAGTTACATTTCAGTTCAACCCATTAAATTGGCAAATAAAACTTGATAGAACTAATAGGTTGCGTAGCATGAGTCCTTTCAAACAAGCCACCTATTAGAGCCTGTGCATGTCTAGGTGTTCGACAGGAAAGTCTTGCTGAGTAATTAGTACTCAGGCTTTGTGCCAATTTTGTTTTCATGTAATGAAGCAATAGAGTTGCCTGTAGATGTGTTGCCTTGGGACATGCAAGTCCCTGAGGGTTGGACTGCCCATTGGGAGTCCGACTTGCCGCCGCAGTGATGTTGCGTGTTGCTAGAGTGATGGTTCTTCGGGCATGAATCATCGCTATGCTGTATCGTCGAGCTCGTAGTCTTATCGTACTTGCTTCTGCAGATTTTGAAATATTCATGAACTTGTAATATTTCGCTGCACTCTGAACCATCGTATCAATGTAATATTCAATTTAAATTTGGACCAATGTTGTATTATCAAGTGTCTGCGCTATCAGCACCTTGATCCTCCGGGAAGGGGCGCCACAATGCTCCCCGTAGATACAAGCTACTCTCGATCGCACAGGATCACACTCCCAGTCCCTTAGACCTAAGATCTTCTCCCCCATTGGCAACAATCCCCAAAAAGTGGAAAAGATGAAACTCACTATAAGCCATACCCTTGCCTTGAGAGAAGTCAAGCCACTATCTCAAGCACTCCCCCTTGCTTATACCTATCTTGGATGGGTTAGACATTGACTAATTTTTATGTGTTTTTCATTTAGTTATTTACTCATGCATGGTTGCAAAGCATTCTAGTCACAAAGGATTTCTAATTACCATGCAATGCAAGAGAAAGAAAAACACACTACAACTACCAAGAACAAACACGGTTACCTCCCTCATGTGTAGATAGGTCATTGAGGTCCATGTCACTTGTAGTGGACTTCACTTGATCTTCATGAAAGCGCTCGATCCACCACCACCACCATCTAGGTCTTGTTCTTGGGCACCCACTTGTATGTAGCCGATCTATCAAGATCAACAATGCACTTAGGCACCCATATGCTCTTGACCTTCCTCTTCTTGTTTGGTGGTCCCAAGGCCTTAGCTTTCACCTTGCCATCCTTGTTCCTAAAATGCTTGAAACGTGTGGTCTCATGGAACAAGTTAGTGTTAGGCCAAACAATGGAACTTCTCACCATGGCATAATCCTTGGTGGTGTGGCCATCCTTGCAACACCTCTCATAATAGTAGTCATTGGCGAGAAGGGGTTTGATCCATGCGGGGATGGAATCACTCGTCCCTATGATGTCGATGGCGGTGGGATATGAGCCAAGTACCTGGTGGGAGACATTGTTCACAAGGTTCCTCCCAAGAATCTCCTTGTGAATGGCTCTACCACGTGTGAGCCTCTCAAGGCCATCCATCACCATCTTCCTCTCTTCTTTGAGCTTGTGAGATTCCTCCAAAACAAATGGCTCAAGAGAAGAAACCTAAACCGAGGTTGTTAGTTCATCACACATAGTAGAAGCATCATTCTTAGATGAACTAGAGGAGGGAGAGGCAAGGTTCTCAATGTTGATGGCCTTGTAAGTGATCTCAAGGGCCTTGTACTTCTCATGAAGCTCTACATGATCACCCTTGAGTTTGTCATAACTCTTGTTTAGGGACTCATGAGATGTGACAAGGTCCTTGAGCTCACTCTCAAGATCACCAACACGGTTCATAGCCAACTTACACTCTTTTCTTACCACATCCAATATTTTGGATTTCTTAACGGCGATGTCACGGGCTTGCTCAAGGATACTCCACAACTCGGCACACCTATGCTCCTCACAATCGCTATCATCGCTGCTCTCATCCTCACTCTCCCCAAGTTGGCTCGTGGCCATGAGGCACGTTGGTGGTGGAGAAACAGCTCGTGAAGGTGTGGTCTTGATCATGGCTAGACCGGCCACTTCTTCATAACTTGAGGAAGAGGACTCATCGCTTGAGTTATCACTTGTCCACTCTCCAACAAGGGCCTTACGAGAGAACTTCTTCTAGTCTTGAGCTTTGCCTTTTCCTTTGCTCTTGTCCTTGTTGAAGTACCTCTTCTTTTTTTGCTTGGCCTTGGGGTCTTCTTCTTCTTCTTCACTTCATTCTTGTGTCTTGAATGCTTCTTTCTTGGGCTTTGGGCACTGTCGGACAAAGTTATTCTTTAAGCCACAATTGAAGCACTTTCCCCTTGACTTGGAAGCAAACTTGTTCTTGAAGTTCTTCATCTTCTTCATGAGAAGAGCCAAGTCCTCAATCAAGTCACATTCATCATCATCTTCTTTATCATCATCCTCAATGATCACCTTCTTCTTGTTCTTCTTTCTCTTGCTAGATTCTTGCTTGTCCGCCGGTAGAGCAAGGTTGGATGGTTGAGGATCATCCATCCCCAACTGGTAGCTCTTGAAGGCATCTTGCCAAGTACATCCTTCGTGGTCTTGGTCTAGAGGTCACCTTACAAGATGAAGGTGATGATGGACTCATACTTGGGATCCTTGAATAGCCTCAAGAATCTTCTGCTCACCTCAACAGGCTTCATCTTGAAGTCATTCCCAGGAGCACTGATCTCCTCCACCAGTACATGAAAATGAGAATAAACAGTGTTAGCTCTCTCATGTGGCAATCTAGTGGAGTTATCATACTTGTTCTTCATCACATAGTATATTTCCTCTTTGACATCACTGGTGCCCTCATGGAGACCCTGAATCTCAGTCTAGATATCATGTGCTATGGAACTAGCATCCAACTGAGCAAAAACATCCTTAGAGATACAAGCAAATAGAGCATTCTTGGTCTTAGCATTGCACTTAATAAAATTAGGCTCAAGTAGATTTACATTCGCATTGGACTCGTGAGTGATGGACCATGTCTCTAGATCAAGGGACTGAAGGTATGCTTGTATGCGAGCCTTCCAGTAAGCATAGTCCTCCTCATTGAATATAGGAATATTCCCCGATTGTCCCGGCATCCTTGCTCATAGTGGTGAAGCCCCACAGATGAGCACTTGGCTCTAATACCACTTGTAAGGACCGAAGGCGTACCGAGAGGGGGGGGGGGGGTTGGTGAATCAGGAAGCCGCTCACGAATCCAATTACTTCAATTTCCACTACTTGAGTCTAACAAGAGAAGCAACCTAAACAATTCTAGTAGGCCAAGACCCTACACATGCTAGTGTTCATGGTACGAGAAAGCGCGGAAGCCAAACACACTAGCCTATGCAAGCCACAACACCCTAGTCGCTAGAGCACACAATTGCGGAATAGTAAAGAGAGGGTCAAGGAATGCTCATGATTTTTTCCGAGGTCTGGGAAGGATGGCACCTTCCCCTAATCCTCGTTCGACCACTCCAATCGGAGTCCCAGTCCCTCCCAAAACCAAGTGGAGTTCTCGCCCACGAGCCTGCAATCACTCCTAGAGTGAAGACATGGTGTGCATCACCGCTGTAAAAAGCACAAGTTCGCCTCCCTCAAGAACTTACCGGACTCCCCGAGCCGACACGGGCGCTCACTAGCGATGCCCCTTTCACCGGCAGGCTCAAACCATGTACAAACATGTGACGACTTTGACAACTGATCACGATAGGCTCGATCACCGGCACCTAACCCGTCTAGGTCTCACGATAGACTAAGAGTAACAATCTAGATCACACCCTCAATGACACCCTAGCCTTAGATGTGCAAGATGCTCATGTTACTCTCCATTAGCACTCTCAAGATATGCAATATCTTCTCCTAGTGCTCTCCTCTTTTCCTCTTGAACCTTACCAAATGCTCTCAGCTATTCCACTGGCCAAAAGAGGTCCCAAAGACCCCAGCAACGAAGTTATATAGGCTCCCAACCTCAAACTAGCTGTTGCTCCAAGAAATCGGCTTTCTGGACAGTTCGGTCACTGCAGCACAGTGCACCAACGGCTCTGACACCTACTGATTCTCCTGCTGACCAGACTGTACGGTCACCTGACCGGACCGTCCGGTCCGTTTCTCTCTCCAGTCTAGGAGATTTTGCGCAATTGCTTCCTCTCTGCCCTATGCAAGTCCTACTAACCAGACCATCCGGTTAGCAGACCGAACTGCCGGTCTATACAAAGTCCCTATAGTGACCATACAGTCCGGTCTCCACTGACCCATCTATTCGGTCTCTATGTCCCGAAGCCGAAACTTGTCGTCCTCGCTTGATTTCGTTTCCTGGCTTCTCCGAAAAGCTCCTTGGCTTCTCCACTGTCACCTAGTGACTGTGATTTCACCGAGCAACCTTGCACATCACCGACTAGACATGACCTAACAGAATGACTTAGACCCCCTTGATAGTCCGGTTTTTCCTATGGACTCAAAGCCCTAACAACTAGGCAAGTGTACCCAACACTTGCACTATAGCTTATTCTCCGCTTTGATCCATCTTCATCAGCCCTTGGACTCCATCAAGTTCACAAGACTCCATGCTTGTGGGCATCGTCATCAATCGCTAAGGCAACCATCATCCATATGCTTTATAATAGAGTTTAGAGATGATTGCTACATAGACAACACTCATGTTGATATTAGCCCATAATTTCATATTTCATAATCTATCAACAAAACATTCATATCTTGGGGATCCAATCATCAATGGTCATGATGCTTACATCCTATGATCCACTGCCAATAATAATATCAACAGTTAGCGTGCCAGGAAGGGGCAGCGCGTTGATCGGTTTGTCGAGTTTGATGGCCAAACTTTTGGAAAAATATGGATTTTCATCAACAACGATCGAGCAAAGACAACAACTCCATCCGACGAAACGGCATGCATCTGCGCATGACGGCGATGCCGCATGCGTGATCACGCTCTGTATCCTCCTGTTGTAATCAATGCCCGTGAAGCCAATTGTTCGTGAAGTTTTTAATCCATTCAATCTGCATGCAAGAACATTTGCGGTGGCTGCACGTGGAGACGAAATTAGATCAGGTGCAGTCTGGGTTGGCGTCTTGAGTATGGTGCCGATTGATAAGGCTGACAAGTTGGATCGCAAGCACCAAGATAGATCACCACATTGCTAAAGAAGTCGACGAATTCATCATCTGGTTTTTGATGTGAATGAAGATCGATGGCGGCACCGGCTTGTGCATGGAAGATTTTTTTGGAAACGAGACATGACATGCCGATCGCTAGGGAAGTTTTTTTCCTTAACTTTTTCTCTCTTCCATATTATTTTATTCCATATATTGTACTATAATGGATTTGATTAATTGGATCTCCTCATGATATATGCTCTGTTTTGCATGGTCATGCGCGGCACGGAGTCCATGGTAATTACATCTTGCATGGCGCATCCTGCAACTTCGAGATTAATTCGTGCCTACACCTGTCTTCAAGATTAATTCGTGCCTACGCTGGTCGTGTGACAGCAAGCTTAGTGTTTTCACCGACTCTGGTCCGAGTCATGAATTACCTAAATATGGGATGCTTTTCTTTTTATCCGTATTTTATCTCATATACCACTCCTATACCAGTCGGACCAGTGGAATCTCATCATATTCGTTGTTTCTTTTGCATGGACGTGTGCTGCATGCATGGAGACCAAAGGCCAGGTTGTCGGCGGCGACAATGAGATACGCGGGGTAGCGTTCACCATGGTCGCCAGCTTTGCACGTCTATATGCATGCTGCTGATCGACATCACAAAGCTACAAGAAGACAATAGCTTCACTCGACGAGTTGATCCGTGAAGATTAAGATCGGCGAACTCGTGAGTTCTAGTCGTATACGTACGAGATGTATCTGGAGGTCGGCTTGGCCATCAAAGGTAGGACCTGGTCGACCATCAACATTGGTGAGTCAGATGACCAAGGCAGGTTTGTGTCACCGACTCATCAGGTGATCGGTCCCGAATAACTACGCATCGGTTCCATGTAGTTGCGCATTGATTTGGTCCTGCATGTGTCGGACAAGGCTTAAAAGAGGCCGAGTGCTTCATGTGCTGGAGTCAAGATAGATCGCTAGGCAAGGCATCACGTGTCCATCTTCGGTCGGGGTTCAGCTGTGATTAACATGGCAGCACGACAAGGGATGTGATGACTCAGCAACACGATGATTCAGCAACTGCTGTTTTAGCAGCTCACTAACCACTCGGTACTTGATCAATTACTCGCCGAGACAACTCAGTGAATTGGACAATGAGTCACTTGGTGACTCGATCGCCAACTCGACAACCTAGTTGTGTAAAATCAGGTGCTTGTTTCTGTAAAGAGGATGATGATAAAGATGACAAGTCAAGTCACCACTAGGTGGACGGCTCGGCAATTTTGACGGCAAAATGGCTCATCTACACGGCCAGTTGCTCAAGCAAATTGTTGATGCGACTTGAAGGTTCGCATGTCACACGAGGGAAGGATTTTTCTATAAGCCATGTTTTTCATGCCCTTTTTCCATATTGTTTTATCATCTATACTATGCTAATCACAATTCAGTTAGTTTGAATATTCATCACGACGCTTTCTTTGCATGGATGCGTGCACGTGTTGCTGCTGGCGACATAAGGCGACCAGAGACAGGAATTTGCATCGCTTTTGCAGAATTGCAAAGTTGCAAGATCGTTTACAATTGCCGGCCAATTGCGTCCCACGTGGAGTCACCAAGTTCGAGTCAAAGCCAACTACTCCAAGCCTTTGTGACAAGTTGTTCATGTGTCGAACAAGACCCGAGTTGAAGATTTGGAATTCGACGACTTGCCGACTGGACAACACGACAGCTTGGCCGATCACTCCGTCAAATCAGAGGAATTTCTTCCTTTATTTTTTCAAATTCTCTGCATTGTTTTTTTCTTTATTTTGCTAATCAATCTAAATAGTAAAATATATTCTTTACATGTGATATCTTTTTTGCCATGTATATGCCATCATTGCATTGGCTGTACGGTGCCTGTCAGAGCAAACTGTGTGTTTGTTGCCACGAAAAGACTCATGATCAAGATGACAAGTCCAGTCGTCACTTGACCGATGGCTCAGCGATTTGACGGTAAAGTGGATTGGCTACACAGCCGATGGCTCAACCAAATTAGCGACGTATTAAGTAGTTGCTCACCAGGTCTGAATTTTGGCTGTATACAGCTGGTTGAAAGCTAGTCCTGAGTACAGGACAAGGGAAGTTTGTTTTTCTTTTTGTTCTTCCCTTATTTTATCTCATATACTATATGCTAACCAATTGGATCAGCGGAATACTCATCACACGGTTGACTTTTTTGCATGGATGTGATCGAGTTGCACAAAGCCAGGATAGGCTGGTTGTACAGGTGCTTTCATAAGGCACTCGGTCCATATAGCCGATCAACTCTTGTAGCTATGAAACTCAGCAGTTCGATGACTTCAACTCCACTGACCACACAGCAGCTTGCGATTTGGTGATGCTGCTATTACTCGACAACCCATGAAGTTAGCTATTCAAGAAACTCGACGACACATTGAATCACTTGGGCACTCGAAGCCACTCGGCGACTCAATAAATCATTCGGCAACATGACTGTTGGCTTGATGATCTAGGAGCATGCTCGGGGGCTCGTTCTCGACTCGTTGACTATTTAAGAGCTAAGTTACTCTTTTATGTCTCATTATTTCTATATTGACTTTAGGTACTGATATGTATTTGCATACACCTCTGCTTATTTGGTTTTTCCAGTTTTGTATAGATTTTATTGATAATCTTTGGAATATATTGGGATTTCGGGAGTTTTGATCCCTCGGACCATTTGAGCTATTATCTCGGAGGCTCGTCTTTAGCTCGATAGCTATTAAGCAGCTAAGTATTTTTATAACTTTAGTTTTATTCATCTAATTAAAGGTCTTAGGTTCTTTAACTTAGTGATGATTCTTTTTTACATAATCTTGATGCATTAGACTCTCAGTATTACCTTAACTCGCATATGGTCGACCGAGTGAGTTCCTAGTCTCCATGGTTCATGTCGTTTGTTAAGGACCAAGGTGACTTTTTACCTTGACTCACATGTTTGATCAAGGGAGTTCTTAGTCTCCATGCTTCATGTTGAACGTTAAGGAAGTCGTTTAGTAGTATTGGCACCTGATATTTACTTTTTATGAGAGTTAAGCTCGAGTTCATACAGTAATTAATCACCCAATACAACCCAAGCATCTATTGCATTTCTAGCAATGGATCAAGTTTGTTTGTTTTATCAATGTATTACCTATTGAATATATTGTTTATTTTATCAATGTATTGCCTATTGAATACATTGTTTGTTTTATATATGTATTACTTATTGAATACATTATTTATTTCTTTAGTGTGCTGATTATTGAATATATTGGTTTTATGGATTATAGTAGCTATATCAACTGGAGCTACTTCATTGACATCACTCGGTTTTGTTATCCTGAATCATTGGATCATCCGTCTATATTATTGGATCACTAGGTCATTATTGATTATTTAGAATTATTTGAAGAAGGCTTGACGTGACCATGGATCATGTTTTTATTCAGTACTAGAGAGCCCTGCAAGAGTTGATATTTTTTACTCGAGATCATGCCCGGGGGCTGCTATACTTGTTATATTTAATATTTCTTGGATATTTTTGATGGGTCTTATACTTGTTATATTGGATCAAGTATCATCCGGATATTTTGATGATTGCTATACTTGATATATCTGATAAAGTATCACTCGGATTCATTAGTACCAATGGTTCTTTTTGTTAGTTGGAGGGAGTGGTAGAACCAATCTTGGGGGCTACCGTATCAAAACTACTCATCGAATTAGTCAAGGAAAGTGGTAGATCCCGATTTACATATGGTGTTATTATTTTTTACTCACAAGATATTTTTGTGATCTAAATACCTTCTGAGTCGGGGGCTATACCTACACCTACTAGGTGGATTTATTCATTGTATCTGAATATTATTTGGTGCACAATCCTGTTTGAAGATTCTTAGAGACTTTTACAAGTTTGTTGTTGTACATAAAAAAGCTTAATCATATTCATGGCGAAGCATTATTCAATGAATTGAAGATCAACAACTTGCAAAGCTCTTGAGGGCTACTATGGGATATATATACCCGGCATACTTCACCACTCGGATATATTGCTGATTGGGCTAGGGTCCAATGAAGATAAAGCCCATGAAGATAACTACTCGGATGATTACTTGGAGTAGGTGATAAGTCAGTATTAGACATAGAAAGTTAGAGATAGAATCCCACTTGAAGAACATGTTGTAACCCTGCACCCCCCCCCCCCCCCGAGATATATAAGGAGGGGCAGGGGCTCTCTCATAGACATCACAACATATCACATAATACACCAGAACACACAGGACGTAGGGTTGTTATCTTTCAGGAGGCCCGAACCTGTCTAAACCTTACGTCTTGTGTGTCCATCATCTCTCGATCTCGCGCATGCCTTTACCGATAAACAAGGATCATGGGTAGCCCTATGATCCACTACCGATAATAGTATCAACAGATGGATTAGGAGTTGCATCAATATTAGCGCCCTGCAAGTATCAAATACACAAACACATACTACAACACAATATGGGTAGGTGTATTGTACAGCAGGGCTTATTGGCATTTTTGCAACCTTGTCATAAGCGGTTCAAGTCTAGAATGGCTAGTTCAGACTTTGTCATGCAGTCTCCTATTCGATCATGAGTCCAAAGTTTTTATAATGCTGCATAAGATTGAAAATCTTTCCTCTTGGTGCAATCTCCCACTATGGCTCTCATCTCTCAAATGGAGTATTTTCTTACCAATGCTTCTCCTACTTTCTAAGAGTTTGTCTTAAATATGTGGAGCTTGGTAGGATGTCACATTTAGCATGCATATATTGTTAGGCTAAGAGATGATCCTAGCAAAATACATTGCACTTCCTCATTCCAATCATTTAGAAATAATGTCCAGGGGAGACAAAGAGAATGGACTCATGCGAAGGATTAGGTTAGCACAATTGCAAAGGTCTTGGGTGTAGATTTATCCCAAAGACTAGAACTTTGTGCTAGAGAAAAAGATTGTTCCTTTATTTTTGCTCAAACAAATATTTTATTTTTTGGTATGAACCTTGAAGCTTTTTGTGAAATAGCACATCCATGAGAGCTGATAAATTTTTCCTTTCTTTTATTTCTTTCTTTGCTTCTTTCTTCCAGCTCTCATGGTGTAAAGAGGCTAATTCAATGGTTCAAATATTTTTTGCAAACCTTTTTTTCTAAGCAATTGTCTGGGAGGACCATAATCTTTTAATAGGATCAATGGATCGCGAAAAGAAATATTTTTTTGGTTGGCATGCTTGGTGAAGTGGATGCATGATTCCGACATGGAAACCGCATAACCAAGCATGATTAATTTGAGAACTCAAAGAAAACGTGAAGGAAAATGATTGGCTTTGGAAGTGCAAGTCCCTCATAAGGATTAAATCCTAACCAAACTCAATGCATGCATAAATGGCATAGATATGGTTATGATACTTATTGTTTGGCCATGGTAGGAAATTGTACATCATAGGGAAGATGTACATCAAGTAGGGGGATTTGTTGCAGCATAGTTTGAAATAAATCGTTGGACTCTATTGATAAGGAGATAACTGACTTATCCAAAACATGCCATATCATAAACTCCAACAACTAAAGTTGGTGTTTATTAGCCATTTTGCACCCACTGAATCATAGAGGACTAGTGTTATCATCATGCCGGTCTACCATTACCCACAAAAATGAGGAGTGGAGGTTGTATACTTGACACTCAAAGGGAGCTAATAGAGCAACTATTCATCATTTCCATAGGTAAGGGAGCTAATAGAGCAACTATTCATCATTTCCATAGGTAACCCAAGAAATCTTTTTTGTTCTTTTTTGTTATGCAAATTTTTATGGTTTTCCTTGAAAACTAAAATCTTTTTGGGGTTTCTTAAGCTTTCTAGAAACAAAACACCTCAACTAGAGGAAGAGGGAAAGAGGATAGAACAAGTGGCACACCTTGGTTTGGGTACCTCCCCAAGCTTAGGTCTTTGCAAGACTTAGGCTTAGTGGTGTTCACTACGGCAGTTGATACTCAATGTTGAAATGGCCAAATAGTTGATCCATCATGGAGATGGTTGTCTAAAGTTGTTCTGACGCTTGATGCTGCCACTCCTGTTCTTTCCTTATGGCTGCTTGTATTTCTTGGGTTCTCATGTTGGTCTCATAAGCATTGCAGATAGGTATTGCATATCTTCTTGCAACTCCGAAAAGTTGTATGATGTGAATCGGGCAGAACTAGAAGTGTCTATGCCTCGAAGAGGTTGGTGGTAGCTCCCCGTCCCATTCGGCTCATAGATGTCATGGTGGGAAGTAGTGTAGTTTGTTGACGAACTCGCAAAACCAGAGAATTGTGGTCGTTCCCAATTGTATTGGGGACCTCTCAATTCACCCGTTTGAGGTGTGTTCATTGTTGTTTCGTGATGGTGCTCCTCTCGATGGAGTTATGGTCTAGTTTTTGTTCTTGCCTATCCCTAACAACACTATGTCGTGCACGCTGCACAGAAGCTTGCAATTTGTACAAAAAGTTTCTTTTACCGATAATAGTGAGCTGGGGGTTAGGCAATTCAATCTTTGTGTCATACCCCGGATAAAGCATGTAGTACCTGTTATTTTCCTCTCTCAACAAGTGCGCTTGCAAGAAATGACCTTCTCCTATCAAAGGGGCGTTAGGGAGACGGTCTATTCTAACTCGGTGAAGCAAGCCAACCTCCCTAGCAATTCTAGTGACAAAAGGGGTAAAAGTGATGGGTCCTTGTTGTCTGGATGCTAAGGTGAGCCAATGGTTGATGAGGAAAAATGTGGGGTTTGTTTTAATATTTTTGAATACAACATGGAGATAGGATTTATCCAAACTATTCATCAAACGTACATCACCTCGAGGGGCTAAGTAGTGAGTGATAAAACAGTGAATTATACGAAGCGAGGGGTTATGAATGCCACTAGTGTGTTCTTGTCCTGTACCGGGATTTCCTATCTTAGGCCAAAGTCCTTGTAGTGTGAAACCTTTAAGTTCATCAATGTCTAATGCTGCCTTATGGTCAAAACCAAGATAGGTACTAATTTCTTTTAAGGACCATTCGTATGTTTCACCAAAAAGACAAAATTCATAGAGTGTGCCTGTTTTATTTGATTCATGGGCATGAATTTTCAAAGTGTAAAGAAATTCGATAGCGAGCCATTTAGAACCATATTCATCGATGTGATAGAAAGCATACCATCCGGCCGTGTTGAGTGCGTACTCAAAATCAGCGAGGACGTTGATTTGCTCAAGGAAGTTGTGGTCGAACTTGCGCACAGTCATGAACTCCTGGTCTCGAATGGTGGTGAAATTGCTTTGCTCGTCAAAGTTGTTGAACACCATGTTGTCTTCACTCTCCATGAACTTCTCAAATTATTCATCTCCTCCTCCTTGTCCACTTGCTACCATTGCTGCATCTGATATAGACATTGATTCCGAGTGGTAGCATGGAGCTTGCCTATAGGCAGCCTCTGAGTGTACAACTTCTCAGTGCTCGCTCGGGGTACGTCACCCACGACATGAGCTACTGCTGAACTTGGTGTAGAGGCATCTCCAGATGTTTTCCCTTCCTGCAAAAGGGTTACATGGACACGATACCCGAAGGACGATATAACAATAATGGTTAGTGGTTAGTCATCTGGTTAATAGTCCAAAATGTGCAAGAGACAAAGCAAAATTTCCTCTAGTTGGTTTTATTGCAGCACACTTTTATTCCTAACTAGAGAGTGCACTTAGTAAGCAAACTAGTGGATTGAGAATGGGAGTGCAAAAAGGGAGAGAGTTGTAAGGGAGAGATGAAGTTTCAGATGAAGGGATGGTGGTGGAGAAATAAGTGAGAGGGCACCCGGTATTTATAGGCTCTAGGGGGAGCCATGGGGCAAATTTTTCATGTCGGGCGGTGGGACACGTCGGGTGGCAACCCATGCTGACCGGCAGCCCTTTTTCCTCTGAGAAACCATGTGGCTATGTGCCATGGTTTGTTATATTTGTGATGAGTAATTGACTTGAGCGGATTTGGTGTTTGAGTTGAAATGCGGGAATCCAGGGATTGCATGGGTTTGCATATCATGGTTATGACTAACGGGAGTTGTTGGAGATATTGGTCATATTGTAGGAGATGGGAAATGTGTTTGCTTGTCTCATGATGTGTAGGTCACTGGAGTCGACTTTGCGGTCAACAGCGAGAGGATTGGGCACAAGTAGGGGACTTGGGGCCAGATGATCGGGATGCCGGGTGAAGTCAAGGGTGATCCACACCGTACACGTGGAGAGGTAAGAAGCCTGGACGGTTTCGTGGTTGATCCTCAAAACCGTGGTGGTGATAAAGACGGCGTGTTGAGCAAGTCAAGGCGAACGGGATGTCGGTGCAAGTGACAGGGGGCCCGATGGACAGGGACTGGGAGAGACTTGCAGGTGGTCAGGATCGCAGGACAAGGTGACACGCGTCGACATTGAGAAGTCGCACTTTGAGAAGCGTGCAAGGCGGTTTCCCGGTTTGGGCCTCAAAACCGATGGCGGTGGTTGGTGGTGCACGTGGCACCATTACGGAGCTTGCTTCGAGGTGAAGCAAAAACGTGAAGCGTCCGATAGCATTCGGGCGATGAGGAAAAAGATGGACGGTTATGCCCCCGGTGGTAGTGGGTGTGTTATGTAGATCAAGGGTAGACTGGTCATGTGGACAATAGACCCTAGGCCTATATAAGGAGAGGTGTGGCTAGTGGGAGATGTGCCTCTCTTCCCATTAGCCTTGTGTTAGGACTCTATTCAAAGTGCTAGGAGAGGACTTCATGTTTTAATGGAGAGTAGTGGGTGTGTGAGAGACATCGCTTGCTCTTCCAAATAGTGGGAGGAAGAGGGTGGCTTCCTAGCCTTGTATCTATGGATCTTGTAAGCACCTTTCTATGATATGAGAAGTATTTTCGTGCTCAAGATCTCCCTCTTCACTTGAATCCCGAAACTCCCTTTTTCCTATTTTTGGAGCTATTTTCGTGGTGATTTTTTATCTCACTTTTGGATAAATTTTTGGCCCGGATTTCTAGAGAAACTTGTTGCTAGGATGAGCTAGAACAATCATCTATGGATCCTTGAATGATTCAATACCTCTAGCACCTTCGATTTGAAGGATTTCTCAAGTTTCCCCTTTTTGGTGTTCTTGGCACAAGATCTGAAATTCATGATGATTTCTTGAGCCACTTGAGTTGATCTTCTAGGATTAAGGTCGTGATGTGCTGAGGATACACTGGTCCAAATTTCATGATTTTTGGAGTTCATTTGATAAGGTATTGCAATTTTTCTTTATGGTTCGCTGTTGGGGTTCTGAATCTATCGGGCCCGACCGGCAGTGCCGATGGCTACTGCCGGTGGCACCAACTGCCGATGACCGGACCAGCACTGCCGATCGCCTGGACCAGCACTACCGATAAACAGATCGGCACTGCCGATTCTTCGTCAGGACAGCTCAATTTTTAAGTCTTTTTCTTCCATGTTTTGTGCCTTGGTTTTCCACCTTTGTTAATTGTTTTTTGTGTGGTTTTTCAGTAGATTTGTGTCTTGGCTATACTCGACCAGCAGTTACAACCGGCACTGCCGATGGGTGTGACCGGCACTGCCGATGGTGTCAATCGGCACTGTCAATGGCTGTGATCGGCACTTTCGATGGTAGACCAGTAAGGTGATTTTGTGTGTGCTTCTTCGTCTGTTTCAAGTCTTTGTTGTTCTCTCTTGTTTCCATTGTATTCCGCTATTGTTGATCACTCTTAGGGTTACACATCACAAGTTGGTGTGTCTAGCCTTGGTGATTTGGTTAGAGGTTGGCTTGGGTTGTAATTGGGACATAGGCCAAGTTCTCTTGGAGAATTTTGATTGGCTCCCATTCATCCCCCTCTGGTCGTCTTCTCGGTCCTTCAATTAGTATCAGAGCTGGTTTGATCACTAGTTGACCTTCATCGGCTTTGTGATCCAAAGACGACATGGAGAAGCGTGCTGTCAAGCTCTGGATGTTTGATGGAGAGGACTTCCCCTACTGGAAGTCATAGACCAAGGCGTATCTGCTGAGTCATGGATGTGCAATTTGGGAGATTATTGATCAAGAGTATGCTATACCACAAGACCTAAACACTGCTTCTGCAGGGGAGTTAGTCAGGTATGAGAACAACTTTAAAGCTGTCAATATTCTGCTCTCTGCACTTGGTAGGAGTGAACATGATAGGGTTGCACACCTTGACACTGCTCATGCTATTTGGGTTAAGCTCTGCATTTACCATGAGGGTACCAACCAGGTCAAGTTTATGCTTAAGGATTCTTACAATAGACAGTATCAAACCTTTGCACAAAAACCTGGCGAGTCACTTGATGACACCTTTCGTAGGTTTGAGGCAATTGTGTGCAACTTACGGGCTTGTGGTACCCTTGTGTACAATGACAATGATAGAGCTAAGCAACTGTTGTATTCACTTGATGAAAATGTTTGGGGGGGGGGGTTAAAATTGTAGCTCTAGAAAAAACTACTGAATTCAATACCCTGAACTGTGAGCAACTGTATAGCAAGCTGAAATCTCGTGAACTGTCTAGAAAATCTCATCCTAATCTTGCTATTCCTGCTTCTAGCATGGCTTTGCTTTCTAGTTCTCAGAAGAGTGATCACAGTTGTGCTTCTTATGGAACTAACCCCTCACTTGACAAGTCTTCCTTGGAGTTTGCTTTGTCTTCTCTTGTTGCAGCTTTCGATGAATAGACGTAGTGCATTCCTGACAAGGAGCTGTCCTTGCTCACAAGGAAGTTCAGGAGGTTCTACAACAACCGAAAGGAGAGAAGTGGAGGTGGTTCAAGAACCTGCTTCAAGTGCAGTGACCCGGGACACTTCATCGCTGATTGTCCCAAGAAGAAGAAGAAGGCCGGGTGCCACGACAACAACACTGAAGACTTCATGCAGAAGAAGAACCGCTTCTACAAGAAGGGCAAGAGCTCCAAAAAGTTCGCCAATGCCATTGCACGCCCCTGCATTGCTGCCTTGAGCGATATCGGCCTCACATCAAGCGAAGGTCTTACAAGCTCGGAGGAGGAGGTTGGAAAGCCATGAGTCAAGAGGAAGGATGACTTCACTGGGCTTTGCTACATGGCAATGAACAACCATGACACTGACTCTGGATCCAACTCCGACACAAGCGAGGTACCTCCGACTCTTGATGAGCTCTCTTCTGAACTTGATCATTTGCGTGATGTTCTGCTTTTGCAAGATGATAAGCTTCACAGTGCTGTTCGTGAGAGTAGAGAGCTTAAGTCTAAGTTGGAGAGTGCTGATTTTGAAATTGCTTCGCTTAAGTCTAAGCTTACTAAGGATGACATGGTTGTAGAGTGTGAGTCTTATCAAGTTGTGATGAGTGAGCTTGCACAGAGCGAGAGTGTGCATGCTCAAGTTGCCAGTCAGCTTGAGAGTGCCCTCAAGGAGCTTGATGAGTTCAAAGCTAGACCAACTCTTTTGGGTGCTTGTCAGAAGTGCCCCAAGCTCACGGATGAGTTGAAGCTCAGTCCCTCAAAGTCAAAGAGCTTGAGTCCAAGTTGCTTCATGAGACTCGCTCAAATGTTCTTCCACATCCGTGTGAAGTGTGTGTCACCCTCAAGGACAAGCTAGTAATCACTAGGGAAGAAAACAAAGTTCTAGTTCAGGAAAATGACTATCTTGTTTCTAGGCTCCAGAGAACCCTAGTGAGTGAAGAAAAGCTTGAGTGTGATTTGGTAAGAGTGAAGAAGAGTGCTTCTAGGTCAACCAATAACTTGGGCTTGGGATTTGAGAAGTGTGACATGGTGAGTGAGAATGTGGGTAAGTTTGTACCTAGCTCCAGCTACAAGGATGAGGAAAACACCATCAAACCCACCAACACATACTATCCACCCAATCCCAAACCCTCCTTCAACCCAAAGCAAACAGAGAAGCCAAAACCCAAACCTGCAATGCAAACCAAGCCTAATCCTAAGGGTGTCTACATTTGCATATTTTGTGGTCGCAAGGGCCACTTGGATGAATTTTGTTATAGGCGTAAGAGGATTGAGAGGAAGCAAGCTAAGTTGACTAGGGATTCTTTTTATGATGATTTTGTTGACTTTCAGCCTCACTCTTTTTCTCGTGCCTATCGTGGACAAGGTCATTCCTCATATGGCTTTGATTCACGAAACAGAAGCTTTGCGCAGCAGCGCTTTGGCGCCCCACGTTTTCCCCATCATGGTGAGCATCATTCGCGTGGATTTGTCTTTCACATTGATGATTTCTATCCTCACAACCCATGGTTTGAGTCGAGACGCTCTGACAGGCCATATTTTCCCCGTCGTGGTTATCGTCCTATGCATTCAAATGACAATGTGCAAAGAACTGTGATGATTACTACTGGTCGTATGGTTAAGTGCTGGATTCCCAAATCTCTTTTGACTAACCCCAGCACTGAGCCATCAACTTTTCCTGCTCGTTCTTTGTAGGCAGCAGGTGGAGGCTTGGAGAACAAATGGTTGATTGACTCCGGGTGTTCGCGCCACATGATCGGAGATACAAAGTGGTTCTCCAGCCTCACTCCCCTGAAGCGGCAGGAGTATGTGACCTTTGGAGATGACAAGAGAGGGAGAGTGAAGGCAAGAGGCGCGGTAAAGGTAAATAGAAAATTCACTCTCAAGGATGTTGGTTTGGTTGAGTATCTCAAGTACAATCTCCTCTCTATCTCTCAGCTTCTTGATGTTGGTTTGGAAGTGAGCTTTAAGTCGAATGCTTCTTGTCTTCTTGATTCGATTGGTTCCTTAGTTTGTGGGATTTCTCGTATTGGTAGAGTTTTTTAGGCTGATTTTGCTGGTTCTCCTAGTTCTCACATGTGCTTGTTTGCTCAATCTTCTTCTGAGCTCTAGAAATGGCATAGGAGACTGGGTCACATGAGCTTTGACTTGTTATGTCGCTTGAGTGGACCAGGTTTGATTCAGGAGTGCCTAAGATCAATTTTGATATGGATTTGGTTTATGCTCCTTGTCTTCATGGAAAAATGATTGCCACTTCTCATCCACCAATTAATTTGGTGATGACTGAACGTCTTGGAGAGCTACTTCATGTGGACACACTTGGTCCTTCTCGGGTTCATTCGGTGTGTGGGAACTGGTATGTTCTTGTGGTGGTTGATAATTTTTCTCGCTATTCTTGGGTTTACTTTCTTAAAGGCAAGGATAAAGTGTTTCATCACTTTCGAAGCTTAGCTTTGAGGTTGTTCAAGGAACTCCTTGGTGCATTACGAGCAATTCACAGTGATAATGACTGCAAATTTGAGGTTTGATCCGAGGATTGCCTAAGCTCAAATTTGATAAGGATTTGGTTTGTGCTCCTTGTCGTCATGGGAAAATGATTGCCGCTTCTAATACACCAATCAATTTGGTGATGACTGAACGCCCTGGAGAGTTGCTTCATATAGACACTATTGGTCCTTCTTGATGAGGACATCACTCCTAAGGATACATGCAACAATCCTCCAATTCTGGACTTGCAAGGTCCAATGACTAGAGCTTGTGCACGACGACTAAATTTAGAGGTGAGCTCGTTCCTACGTTCTTCATTATATGTCACTTTTGAGAATGGTTTGCTATCTAATGATTATATTATAATTAGGAACCATGGAGAGGACCAGGAGATGATGGGAGAAGGACTTGGAGACGTGGAGGACCAGCAAGGACGTGGAAGCCAAGGTGGAGGCCCAACCAAAATCGACTTCGAGTCCGTTTTGGGGTTCAGGACCAATCTGAACTAAAACTGATGCCCAGGACGCATACTTACTCGGATTTGGACGTTCTACATATCCACAGAAAGATAAGAAGAAGACGTTTCCAATGCCGCCGGTCTCATATCAAAATTCATCGGGAGTCATCGGGAATCATAGAAACAAGAGAGGGTCCAGAATCTGTTTCAGTGCTGCATCGCCTGTTTTTAGCCTTTAGGCTTTGAATCTAGTTGAGCCCAATTAGGGGTGCGTCCAGAGGGTCTTGCACGACCCTAGGGTCTTCATATACAGCTGCCGCCGCACCATTAGAGTTTGGGTTTTGCTTAGATTATTCTGTTCATAACAGTTTTGCCGTCACCACGGTTTGTGAGACCCCAACTTCGTGAGATTCATAATACATTTACAATTATGTTGCCTTCTTCTTTGTTCTTGCTTGTGTTCTTGATTCGCAGGTAGGGATTAGCCTTCTCGGCGAGGTCAATCATTTTAGGACGGTTGATAACCAGAGGAGACGTCGTGCTGCGATTGCGGGGTTTAGAACGTGTTGTTCTGAAGCCGGATCGATTTGTGTGTCGCCTCCGACCAAATCAACGTATCCAAAACCTTTCGGAAGATCGGAAATCCTTGACCACATCAAGTGGTATCAGAGCTTCAGGTGCACTATCTGGTTCGCACTACCCTTACTTAATTTCATTTTGTGTTCATCCTATCATCCACAGAAAAGCCAAAAAAAAAATTTCCCCTCCGCCCATAACCACGTGTTTAGCCTTTGAATATTTCAATTTCAGAGTCTGTAGTGTTGAGTTTGTGCCCTAGTTTTTGTTTAGTCGCTTGTTTAGTTTGTGTTTTTGTCATCAGTAGTGTTTCCCTTGCAACCCTAGCCGCCATCCCCTTCACCATCCTCAAACAACTCGGACCAATCCCCACAAATTCCACTTTCCGCTGCATCCATGCCGCCAAACCCGACCCCAAACCCGACTCGGGTTTCTTGAAATCCGACTCCGACCCCCCTTCGGTAAAACGGGCATAACTTTTCGGTCGGTTGTCCGTTTTGGCTGAAATTTTTACAGGAGATTCTTGACTCAAAGTTGGGCATAACCACACTGGGCTATTCCTTGTGTGCCCTCGTCAAAAAATTCAAAAAAAATCAGGAAGATAAAGAAAAAATTGATTTAAGTTTAAACCCGACGTTTTCTGCAACTTCAAGATTTTCTGTAGGCCACATCCTACCTCTGTTTCAGCTGAAATTTTTTGTGGATTCTCCTCCATTGTTAGTGAGTCGGAGAAAAATATCAAAAAAATAAAATAAAATAAAGAAATTTGGGATTTCTACTAGTGCTACATCTAGCCCCCTGAAATTTCTGGATTTGGCTGTTTTGCACTTAGCCCCCTGTTATCGCCTGTTGTGCCTTTGTCCCCTTGTTTCTACTTTGCTATCACTACTGTTCTAGGACATACTTAGACCAGCAACTAGGGACAAGTTACTTGGGCACTTATTCAGCTTTACTATCTGTTTTTGATTTGTGTACCACTCACATATATATATTTGGCTTTCCTAGCTCTACATATTTCTTCTGGACAGCACACAGGTTATTTTGTGACCCTTGCAATCATGGAACACATCTCTCTGGTATCCTTTGCTTTGCTTTTCAGAACTTTGTAAGAGCTTTGTAAGGAGTCTCCTTTTGCTGTGTTGAGAGGCACCACTGCTTAGCTATTTTGTAGGGATAACCTTCACTGTTTGTTTCCTGTTTTGGTGTTTGTGATGGCAGGAAGTGACGACGGAGAGATGGCCTCACCCTCACAATTTGCTGAGTGCGTGAGCCAAGAGCAGCTCCAGAAGGCTTTGTAGGCTGCTCAGAGTGATTTGGCAGAGACGATCACCAGAGCCGTTACTGATGCGGTCAGCAAGCTTCACATTGGAGAAAGCATCGAGCGGTCACAGAAGCGGGTCTCTAAGTTAACCGATCAGGTTGTCGCGTTGGAGACCGCTCCAAAAACCAACAATACGAACACCAATAACAACAACAACGATGTTGAAGACGTCCATGATGAAGACACGGCGTATAAGGCTGATGGCATCGTGATAGGTCAGCTACAAGGACCGCACGATTACGACGTCGTTTGCAACATAATACTCATGGTATGGGTGGTTTCCATAACTACAATCGTCGTCCACACGGTAACTATGCTCCAGATGACTCGTATGCTAAAATTAAGTTTTTAATTCCTTTGTTTTTGGATCAGTATGATGGTGATGTTTATCTTGATTGGGAGATGACTGTAGAACAAAAATTTAATGCCCACCTTGTTCCTAAACAACATAGAGTTAGACAAGGTACTAGTGAGTTTAAGGACTTTGCTATTGTTTGGTGGAGTGGTCTAGCTGCTGAAACTGATTTGCCTACTACTTGGGAAGAACTTAAGGTAGCAATGCGTGATCGTTTTGTTTCCCCTTCTTTTTATAGAGAGATTCATAATAAACTGCAGCGTTTAGAACACGGAGATAAAACTGTTCAGGAGTACTTTAGTAAGCTTCAAAAGGGTTTGATTCGTTGTGCTATAGATGAAAAAGTAGAGGATCAGATTTGTCGCTTTTATTCTGGTTTAAGAAAAGAAATTCAGGACATCCTTGATTATAAAGAATATTATACCCTCACCCAGTGTTTTCAGTATGCTATGCTTGAAGAGAAAGAATCACAGGGACTTTTCCAGGCTTTTGAGGAGTACAGCAAGTCAAGGAACTCCTACCCCCCACGCTCAACAGGGACTTCGGGGCTGCCCAGGCCATCTTTCCGGCCGCCCCCACCAGCAGCTACCAAGGGAACCAGTGTTGTTTCTGCAACCCCAAGATCTGCCCCTGCACCTTCTACGCGCTCAGGTAAACTTTCTATGACGGTACCAGCTAGTAGTGCCTCCTCTGTTGCTTCGACAGGGCGCACTACAGGGATTCAGTGCCACCGCTGCCATGGACTTGGTCATGTGTAGAAAGATTGTCCAAGTAGGTGGGCCTATGTGGCGACAGACGATGGCGGTTACATGAGCACCTCCGATGTGGAGGATGAGGAGGAGGACGTCGCTGCCACCAGCAGTGACCTTGTCCTTGGAGGCGGAGACACCACGGGATACATGAACATTATTGTTCAACGTGTCCTTAGCACACAAGTTCATCAGCCCGAGACGATGCAGCGCCACAACTTCTTCCAGATTTTCTTTGTCATCAAGAACCACAGAGCACGTGTCATCATTGATGGAGGGAGCTGCAATAACTTGGTGAGTTCTGATGTGGTCAACAAGCTTGCTTTGATCACATGTCCACATCCACATCCGTACTACATTCAGTGGTTAAACGACTCTGGCAAAGCTAAGGTAATACAAACTTGCAGAGTTCCTTTTTCCATTGGTTCTTATGTGGATTCTATTGATTGTGATGTTGTACCCATGCAAGCATGTTCACTTTTATTGGGTAGACCTTGGAAATTTGATAATGATGTTGTACACCATGGTAGAAGTAATAAGTACACTTTTATGCATAAAGGAACTAAAATTACTTTGTTACCAATGACCCCTGCTGAAATTATACAAGCTGATTTAGAAAGAGCTGCTAGTTTGAAAAATAAAGGTCTTGAAATTCAACAACCTGTTAATTCTAATTCTACACCTAGTAATGTTAATGATTCTTCAAGTTCTAAGGGTGCTTTAATTAAATTACAAGGTCGTTCATGTCTTGCAACAAAATCTGAGCTTGCTGAAATTTCTGATAATGATGATATTTGCTATGCTTTGATATGCAAAGAAGCTTTGTTTTCGCTTGATGATGTTGCTTCTAGTGCTGTGTCTCCTGCTGTCATTAACCTTTTGCAGGAGTATGAGGATGTTTTTCCAGCTGAGATACCCTCGGGATTGCCACCTTTGAGAGGGATTGAGCATCAAATTGATTTGATTCCGGGTGCTACTTTGCTAAACCGTGCTGCTTATAGGACCAACCCTAAGGAGACTAAGGAGATACAACGACAAGTTCAAGACCTTTTGGATCATGGGTATGTTTGTCAATCACTTAGTCCTTGTGTTGTTCCTGTACTTTTGGTTCCTAAGAAAGATGGTACTTGGCGTATGTGTGTAGATTGTAGAGCCATTAATAATATTACTATTAGGTATCGTCATCCTATTCCTAGGCTAGACGACATGCTTGATGAGTTATGCGGTGCTATAATTTTCACTAAAATTGATTTGCGTAGTGGCTACTATCAAATTAGAATGAAACTTGGAGACGAATGGAAAACATCTTTCAAAACCAAATTTAGATTATATGAGTGGTTAGTAATGCCTTTTGGTTTAACTAATGCACCTAGTACTTTCATGCGCTTGATGAATGAGGTTTTAAGAGCTTTCATTGGCAAATTTGTGGTAGTTTACTTTGATGATATCTTGATTTATAGCAAATCTATAGATGAACATATGAATCATTTGTGTGCTGTTTTTGATGCTTTACGAGATGCACGTTTATTTGGTAACCTTGAGAAGTGCATCTTTTGCACGGATCGAGTCTCTTTTCTTGGCTACGTTGTGACTCCACAGAGAATTGAGGTGGATGAGGCGAAGATTGAAGCCATAAAGAGCTGGCCTGTACTAAAAGCTATCACATAGGTGAGGAGTTTTCTTGGTCTTGCAGGTTTCTACCGCCGCTTTGTCAAAGATTTTAGCACCATTGCTGCACCTTTGTATGAGTTGACAAAGAAGGGCATTGATTTCCATTGGGGTAAGGTACATAATGAGTCTTTTGATGCTTTGAAGGATAAACTTACACATGCACCATTGCTGCAATTACCTAATTTTGATAAGATATTTGAGCTTGAATGTGATGCTAGTGGTATAGGCATTGGTGGTGTTTTGATGCAAGATAGTAAACCTGTTGCATACTTTAGTGAGAAAATTACTGGGCCTGTTTTGAATTACTCCATGTATGATAAGGAATTGTATGCACTTGTACGTTGTTTAGAGATGTGGCGTCATTATTTGTTGCCCAAAGAATTTGTTATTCATTCTGATCATGAATCACTTAAGTATATTCGTTCTCAATGTAATTTGAACCGTAGACATGCTAAATGGATTGAGTTTATTGAGTCTTTTCCTTACATTATTAAACATAAGAAAGGGAAGGATAATGTGATCGCTGATGCTTTATCTAGGCGCTATACTTTATTGTCTCAACTTGATTGTAGAATTTTTGGACTTGAGGCAATTAAAGAACAATATGCTGCTGATGTTGATTTTAAGGATGTATTGCTGCATTGTAAAGAAGGTCGTGCATGGAATAAATTTGTGTTGAATGATGGATTCTTGTTTAGAGCTAACGCCTATGCATTCCAGTTGGTTCCATTCGTCTTTTGTTGTTACAGGAGGCGCATGAAGGTGGATTGATGGGTCATTTTGGTGCCAAGAAGACGGAGGATATTTTGGCCACACACTTCTTTTGGCCAAGGTTGAGGAAAGATGTTGAGCGCTTTGTTGCTCGCTGCACTACATATCAAAAAGCTAAGTCTCGCTTGAATCCACATGGTTTATACATGCCACTTCCTGTTCCTTCTATTCCTTGGGCGGATATTTCTATGGACTTTCTTTTAGAACTGCCTAGGACTAAGAGGGGGAGTGATAGTATTTTTGTTGTTGTGGATAGATTTTCTAAGATGGCACACTTTATACCATGTCATAAGACTGATGATGCTAGTTATATTACTGATCTCTTTTTCAAAAAAATTGTACGTTTGCATGGTATGCCTTCTACTATCGTTTCAGATCGTGATGCAAAATTCTTGAGTCACTTTTGGCGCACGCTTTGGAATAAGTTGGGTACAAAGTTGTTGTTTTCTACAACTTGTCACCCACAAACTAATGGACAAACTGAGGTGGTGAACCGCACTTTGGGTACTATGTTGAGAGCTATTTTGAAGAAAAATTTGAAGCAATGGGAAGAATGTTTGCCTCATGTTGAGTTTGCATATAATCGGGCAACACATTCTACTACCAAGGTAAGTCCTTTCAATGTAATGTATGGTTTTGATCCCCGTACTCCACTTGATATACTTCCTCTACCTATTCATGAGAGAGTTCATGTTGATGCTAAGGAACGTGCTGAATTTATTTTGAAAATGCATGAGACCACTAGACTTAGCATTGAAAAGACGAATGACAAGTATAAAATTGCTGGTAGTAAAGGTAGAAAAGAAGTAAAACTTGATGTAGGAGATTTAGTATGGTTACACTTGAGAAAAGATAGATTTCTAGATTTGAGAAAGTCTAAATTAATGCCTAGAGCTGATGGTCCTTTCAAAATAATTCAGAAGATTAATGATAATGCATACAAACTTGAGTTGCCTCCCGAGTTCGGGGTTAGTCCTACTTTTAACATTTCAGATTTGAAACCATATTTGGGAGAAGAGAATGAGCTTGAGTCGAGGACGACTCCACTTCAAGAGGGGGAGGATGATGAGGACATCACTCCTAAGGATACATGCAACACTCCTCCAATTCTGGACTTGCAAGGTCCAATGACTAGAGCTCGTGCACGACGACTAAATTTAGAGGTGAGCTCGTTCCTACGTTCTTCATTATATGTCACTTTTGAGAATGATTTGCTACCTAATGATTATATTATAATTAGGAACCATGGAGAGGACCAGGAGATGATGGGAGAAGGACTTGGAGACGTGGAGGACCAGCAAGGACGTGGAAGCCAAGGTGGAGGCCCAACCAAAATCGACTTTGAGTCCTTTTCGGGGTTCAGGACCAGTCTGCACTAAAACGGATGCCCAGGACGTATACGGACGCGGACTTGGACGTTCTACATATGCACGGAAAGATAAGAAGAAGACCTTTCCAATGCAGCCGGTCTCATATCAAAATTCATCGGGAGTCATCGGGAATCGTTGAAATAAAAGAGGGTCTAGAATCTATATCGGTGCTGCGTCGCCTGTTTTTGGCCTTTGGGCTTTGTATCTAGTTGAGCCCAATTAGGGGTGCGTCCAGAGGGTCTTGCACGACCCTAGGGTCTTCATATACAGCCACCACCACACCATTAGGGTTTGGGTTTTGCTTAGATTACTCTATTCATAATAGTTTCGCCGTCATCACGATTTGTGAGACCCCAACATCGTGAGATTCATAATACATCTGCAATTATGTTGCCTTCTTCTTTGTTCTTGCTTGTGTTCTTGATTCGCAGGCAGCGGTTAGCCTTCTCGGCGAGGTCAATAGTTTTAGGACGGTTGATAACTAGAGGAGACGTCGTGCTGCCATTGCGGGGTTTAGAACGTGCTGTTCTGAAGCCGGATCGATTTGTGTGTCGCCTCCGACCAAATCAACGTATCCAGAACCTTTCAGAAGATCGGGAACCCTTGACCACATCACTTCTAGGGTTTGTTCGACGGGTGGGAAGTGGTATGTTCTTGTGATTGTTGACGACTATTCTCGCTACTCTTGGGTCTACTTTCTTGAGAGCAAGGATGAAGTGTTTCATCACTTTCGGAGCTTAGCTTTGAGGTTGTTCAAGGAACTCCCAGGTGCATTACAAGCAATTCGCAGTGATAATGGCACCGAGTTCAAGAGCTCCTCCATTGATGCCTTCTGTCTTGAGCATTGTATTGAGCATCAGTTTTCAGCACCTCGTGTTCCCCAGCAGAACGGTGTGGTTGAAAGAAAGAACGGAACCTTACTGAAGATGGCCCGGATGATGCTCGATGAGCATAGGACTCCAAGGAGGTTCTGGGCTGAGGCCATTTGCACTGCTTGCTATGTTTCCAATCGGATTTTCTTGCGCTCAATTCTTAATGTGACTTCTTATCAGCTGCGTTTTGGGAGAAAGCCCTCGGTTTCTCATTTGCGTGCCTTTGGTTGCAATTGATTTATTCTCAAGCGTGGCAATCTTGATAAGTTTGAGTCAAGGTCTTCCGATGGAATATTTCTTGGTTACTCTCTTCATGGTCATTCCTACAGAGTTTTGAATTTGAGGACTAACACCATCGTAGAATCCTACGATATAACCTTTGATGAATCAAACTCTTGTGCAAGGAATGTGATTGAGTCTGCAGGTGACAAGGAGATGAAGGAGAGCATCTTTCTAGAAGAGGACCTACAGGGCTTTGATGATGATGATGATGATGATTCACTTCATTTCTCATCTGAGCTTGTTCCCGCTGCTACCACTACTCCAGCAGAGGGTCCAGAAGCTTCTACATCAACTTCAACGGCTGTTGAGCAAGCTCCAGCTGTGGTTGAGGGGGAGGTACACTTTAAGAGAAAGGCTCCTCACCACATTCAGCGTCAACATCCACCCTAACAGATGATCGGTAATCTCTATGAGAGGACAACAATGTCAAGGTCTGCACATCTTGCTTGCTTTACGAATTCTCCCTTTGTTGCAACCTTTGAACCCCGAGATGTTGTACACGCACTATCTGATGAACATTGGGTTAAGTCATGCATGAGGAGTTGGAAAACTTTGAGAGAAACAAAGTCTGGATCCTTGTAGAGCCTGCCAAAAATGTCAATGTCACAGGAACCAAGTGGGTGTTCAAAAACAAACATGGGGAGGATGGTGAGGTTGTGAGAAACAAGGCTACACTAGTTGCTCAAGGTTTTAGCCAAGTGGAGGGCTTAGATTATGGTGAAACCTTTGCTCCTGTTGCTCGCATAGAAGCCATTAGGATCTTGCTTGCATTTGCTGCGTCCAAGGGCATTAGACTTTATCAAATGGATGTCAAGAGTGCTTTCCTAAATGGTTTCATAGAGATAGAAGTGTATGTGAGGCAACCCCCTGGTTTTGAGCACCACAAATACCCAAACCGTGTGTACAAGCTTCAGATGGGTTTGTACGGGCTAAAGCAAGCACCTAGGGCATGGTATGCTAGGCTTAATACCTTCTTGCTAGAGCGTGGGTCTGTCATAGGGTGTGTTGATAAAACCTTGTTCACTCTCAAGCATGGCAATGACTTTCTAATGGTTCAGATTTACGTGGATGATATCATCTTTGGTGGTTCCTCTCATGCTCTTGTGTCCAGGTTTCAGGAAGCTATGGAAAGTGAATTTCAGATGTCGATGATGGGAGAGCTCACCTTCTTTCTTGGGCTTCAAATCAAGTAGTGCAAGCAAGACACTTTCATACATCAAGCCAAGTACACGAAGGATCTCCTAAAGAAGTTCGATATGGTCAATGTGAAGCCGTTGTCTACACCAATGTCCACAACAACGGCTCTTGACCCTGATGAAGACTGTGAAGCGGTGGATCAAAGGGAGTACAGGAGCCTGATTGGCTCTCTCTTGTACCTGACAGCGACAAGAGCTGACATACACTTTACGGTGTGTCTTTGTGCTCACTTTAGAGCTTCCCCAAGGATGACTCATCGCAAGGCTATCAAGCGCATCCTTAGGTATCTTGATATATCCGGCCTTTGTGGCAAAAGAGCACAAGACAAAAGAGCATGCCTTTGTGGCAAATGGAACACATGTTCCCACAATGTTACATCATGAGCTAAACATTTGCAAAGCCTTCCATTTTGCAAACATAAGGTGTCAAAGCCAAGACATCCTCTAGACTAGCCTCAATGCAAGCTTCAACAAGGATAAAAGAAATTATCCACATAGTGAGCAAGTTTTAGCAAGATTAGATCATAAGGTTCACATGAAGCTCAGTTTACCTTTATGATTAGCCAGTTGCTCACATGAGTTTATAATAGGCCATCAAGAAAAATCTAAGCATGAGAGATTACCCTCACATCCACACAACTTAGCTCAAGATCAATCATAGCAAGGAGAAATGAAGGAAGCATGAGAATCAAAGCTCATCTACCAATGCATATATTACATATGAGATGCAATGCGAAAATGGTAAGATACATATATACAAGAGAAAACCAACTCCCCCTCAAATGATGCCATAGGGATGACAAACACCAAGTTCCCCCCGAAGAAAAGCATATCTCGAAGCATCTAGGGGCTTGGTGAGGATATCAGCTAGTTGGTTTTTGGTATCAATGTATTTGAGCTCAACATCCCCTTTCTTAACATTGTTTCTTAGGAAGTGGAATCGCACATTGATGTGCTTGACCATACCATGCTGAATTGGGTTTTTGGCTAAGCATATGGCACTGGAGTTATCAGACATGAGTGAAACACCCTTAAAAGTTAACCCATAGTCTCTCATGGTAGATACAACCCATAAGATTTCTGAGCAGCAGCTACATACTCAGCCTCTATGGTGGATTGGGCAACACTCAACTGCTTACGGGAAGACCAACAAATCAAAGAAGTACCCAAGAAATGGCAAGTACCAGAAGTGCTCTTCCTAACAATTCTACACACAGCAAAGTCCGCATCCGAATACCCAATGAGATCAAGAGATGAAGATGCAGAGTACCAAAGACCGAACTCAAGGGTGTATTTGAGATACCTGAAGATGCGCTTGACAGCCTTGCGATGAGTCACCCTTGGGAAAGCTTAAAAGCGAGAACAAAGACACACCGCAAAGTATATGTTGGGTCTTGTTACTGTCAGGTACAAGAGGGAGCCAATCATGCTCCTGTACTCCCTTTGATCCACCGCTTCACAGTCTTCATCTGGGTCAAGAGCTGTTGTTGTGGACATCGGCGTAGACAACGGCTTCACATTAACCATGTCGAACTTCTTCAGGAGATCCTTCGTGTACTTGGCTTGATGTATGAAAGTGCCGTGCTTGCCCTACTTGATTTGAAGCCCAAGAAAGAAGATGACTTCTCCCATCATCGACATCTGAAATTCACTTTCCATAGCTTCCTGAAACCTGGACACAAAAGCATGAGAGCAACCACCAAAGATGATCTCATCCACGTAAACCTGAACCATTAGAAAGTCATTGCCATGCTTTAGAGTGAACAAGGTTTTATCAACACACCCCATGACATACCCACGCTCTAGCAAGAAGGTATTAAGCCTAGCATACCATGCCCTAGGTGCTTGTTTTAGCCCGTACAAAGCCATCTGAAGCTTGTACACACGGTTTGGGTATTTATGGTGCTCAAAGCCAGGGGGTTGCCTCACATACACTTCTTCCTCTATGAAACCATTTAGGAAAGCACTCTTGACATCCATTTGATAGAGTTTAATGCCCTTGGAGGCAGCAAATGCAAGCAAGATCCTAATGGCTTCTATGTGAGCAGCAGGAGCAAAGGTTTCACCATAATCTAAGCCCTCCACTTGGCTACAACCTTGAGCAACTATCCTAGCCTTGTTTCTCACAACCTCACCATCCTCACCATGTTTGTTTTTGAACACCCACTTGGTTCCTATGACATTGACATTTTTGGGAGGCTCTACAAGGGTCCAGATTTTGTTTCTCTCAAAGTTTTCCAACTCCTCATGCATGGCATAAACCCAATTTTGATCAGATAGTGCGTGTCCAACATCCCAGGGTTCAAAGGTTGCAACAAGGAGAGAATTGGTAAAGCAAGCAAGATGTGCAGACATTGACCTTGTTGTCCTCTCATAGAGATTACCAATCATCTGTTGAGATGGGTGTCGACGCTGAATGTTGTGAGGAGCCTCTCTCTCAGAGTGTACCTCCCCCTCAACCACAGCTGGAGCTCGCTCGACAGCTGCTGAAGTCGATGTAGAAGCTTCTGGACCCTCTACTGGAGTAGTGGCAGCAGCAGGAACAAGCTCAGATGAGAGATGAAGTGAATCATCATAATCATCATCAAAGCCCTGTAGGTCCTCTTCTACAAAGATGCTCTCCTTCATCTCCTTGTCACCTGCAGACTCAATTACATTCCTTGCAGAAGAGTTTGATTCATCAAAGGTTACATCGTAGGATTCTATGATGGTGTTAGTCTCCAAATTCAAAACTCTGTAGGAATGACCATGAAGAGAGTAACCAAGAAAGATTCCATCGGAAGACCTTGACTCAAACTTATCAAGATTGCCACGCTTGAGAATAAAGCACTTGCAACAAAAGGCACGCAAATGAGAAACCGATGGCTTTCTCCCAAAACACAGCTCATAAGAAATCACATTAAGAATTGAGCGCAAGAAAATCCGATTGGAAACATAGCAAGCATTGCTAATGGCCTCAGCCCAGAACCGCCTCGGAGTCCTATGCTTAACGAGCGTCGTCCGGGCCATCTCCACTAAGGTCTTTCAACCACACCATTCTGCTGGGGAACACGAGGTGCTGAAAACTGATGCTCAATACCATGCTCAAGATAGAAAGCATCAAAGGAGGAGTTCTTCAACATGGTGGCATTATCACTACGAATCGCTCATAGTGCACCAGGGAGTTCCTTGAACAACCTCAAAGCTAGGCTCCGAATGTGATGAAACACTTCATCCTTGCTCTCAAGAAAATAAATCCAAGAGTAGCGAGAATAGTCATCAACAATCACACGAACATACCACTTCCCACCCGCTGAACGAACCCGAGAAGGACCAACAATGTCCATATGAAGCAACTCTTCAGGGCATTCAGTCATCACCAAATTGATTGGTGGATGAGAAGCGGCAATCATTTTCCCATGATGACAAGGAGCACAAACCAAATCCTTATCAAATTTGAGCTTAAAGAATCCTCGGATAAAACCTAGGCCACTCAAGCGACATAACAAGTCAAAGCTCATGTGAACCAGTCTCCTATGCCATTTCTAGAGCTCAGAAGAAGATTGAGCAAACAAGCACTTGTGAGAACCAGGAGAACCAGCAAAATTAGCTTAAAAAACTCTGCCAATGCGAGAAATCCCACAAACCAAGGAACCACTCGAACCAAGAACGTAAGAAGCATTCGACTTAGAGCGCACTTCCAAACCAACATCAAGAAGCTGAGAGACAGAGAGGAGATTGTACTTGAGAAACTCAACCAAACCAACATCATTGAGAGTGAAGTTCTCATTTACCTTTACCGCGCCCCTTCCCTTCACTCTTCCTCTCTTGTCATCTCCAAAGGTCACATACTCCTGACGCTTCAAGGGAGTAAGGCGGGAGAACCACATTGCATTCCCGGTCATGTGGCGCGAACACCCGGAATCCATCAACCACTTGTTCTCCAAGCCTCCACCTGCTGCCTACAAAGAACGATAAGTGAAAGTCGATGGCTCAGTGCTGGGGTTAGTCAAAAAGCATTTGGAAATCCAACACTTAACCATACGACCTGTAGTAGTCATCACAGTTCTTTGCACTTTATCATTCGAATGCATGGGACGAGAACCACGATGGGGAAAACGTGGCCTGTCAAAGCATCTCGACTCAAACCTTGAGTTCTAAGGATAGAAATTATCTGTGTGAAAGCCAAATCCACGCTAGTGACGCTCACGACGATAGGGAAAACGTGCGGCACCAAATCGCTGTTGCGCAAAGCCTCTGTTTCGTGAATCAAAGCCATATGAGAAATGACCCTGTCCATGATAGGCGCGAGAAAAAGAGCGAGCCTGAAAGTCAACAAAATCATCTTAAAAAGCATCCCTAGTCAACTCAGCTTGCTTCCTCTCAATCCTCTTATGCCTAAAACAGAATTCATCCAAGTGGCCCTTGTGACCACAAAACATGCAAATGTAGACACCCTTAGGATTAGGCTTGGCTTGCATTGCAGGTTTGGGTTTTGGCTTCTCTGTTTGCTTTAGGTTGAAGGAGGGTTTTGGATTGGGTGGATAGTATGTGTCAGTGGGTTTAATGGTGTTTTCCTCATCCTTGTAGCTGGAGCTAGGTACAAACTTACCCACATTCTCACTCTCCTTGTCACACTTCTCAAATCCCTAGCCCAAGTTATTGGTTGACCTAGAAGCACTCTTCTTCACTCTTACCAAATCACTCTCAATCTTTTCTTCACTCACTAGGGTTCTCTGGAGCCTAGAAACAAGATAGTCATTTTCCTGAACTAGAACTTTGTTTTCTTCCCTAGTGATTACTAGCTTGTCCTTGAGGGTGACACACACTTCACACGGATGTGGAAGAACATTCGAGCGAGTCTCATGAAGCAACTTGGACTCAAGCTCTTTGACTTTGAGGGACTGAGCTTCCAACTCATCCGTGAGCTTGGGGCACTTCTGACATGCACCCAAAAGAGTTGGTCTATCTTTGAACTCATCAAGCTCCTTGAGGGCACTCTCAAGCTCACTGGCAACTTGAGCATGCACACTCTCCCTCTGTGCAAGCTCACTCATCACAACTTGATAAGACTCACACTCTACAACCATGTCATCCTTAGTAAGCTTAGACTTAAGCGAAGCAATTTCAAAATCAGCACTCTCCAACTTAGACTTAAGCTCTCTACTCTCACGAACAGCACTGTGAAGCTTATCATCTTGCAAAAGCAGAACATCACACAAATGATCAAGTTCAGAAGAGAGCTCATCAAGAGTCGGAGGTACCTCGCTTGTGTCGGAGTCGGATCCAGAGTTGGTGTCGTGGTCATTCTTGGCCATGAAGCAAAGCCCGGTGAAGTCATCCTTCCTCTTGACTCGTGGCTTTTCAACCTCCTCCTCCGAGCTTGGAAGGCCTTCGCTTGATGTGAGGTCGACATCGCTCAAGGCGGCAACGCAGGCGCGTGCAATGGCCTTGGCGAACTTCTTGGAGTTCTTGCCCTTCTTATTGAAGTGGTTCTTCTTCTGCTTTAAATCTTCAGTGTTGTTGTCGCGGCACTCGGCCTTCTTCTTCTTCTTGGGACAATCAGCGATGAAGTGTCCCGGGTCACTGCACTTGAAGCAGGTTCTTGATCCACCTCCACTTCTTTCCTTCCGGTTGTTGTAGAACCTCCTGAACTTCCTTGTGAGCAAGGACAGCTCCTCGTCAGGAATGCACTCCGTCTATTCATCGAAAGCTGCAACAAGAGAAGACAAAGCAAACTCCAAGGAAGACTTGTCAAGTGAGGGGTTAGTTCCATAAGAAGCACAACTGTGATCACCCTTCTAAGAACTAGAAAGCAAAGCCATGCTAGAAGTAGGAATAGCAAGATTAGGACGAGATTTCCTAGACAGTTCATGAGATTTCAGCTTGCTATACAGTTGCTCATAGTTCAGGGTATTGAATTCAGCAGTTTCTTCTAGAGCAGCAATTTTAACACCCCAAACATTTTCATCAAGTGAGTACAGCAGATGCTTAGCTCTATTATTGTCATTGTACACAAGGGTACCACTAGCCCACAAATTGCACACAATTGCCTCAAACCTACGAAAAGTGTCATCTAGTGACTCGCCCGGTTTTTGAGCAAAGGTTTGGTACAGTCTATTGTAAGAATCCTTACGCATAGACTTGACCTGGCTGGTACCGTCGTGGTAAGTGCAGAGCTTAACCCAAATAGCATGAGCAGTGTCAAGGTGTGCAACCCTATCATGTTCACTCCTACCAAGTGCAGAAAGCAGAATATTGACAGCTTTGGAGTTGTTCTCATACCTGACTAACTCACCTACAGAAGCAGTGTTCAGGTCTTGTGGTATAGCATACTCCTGACCAATAATCTCCTAAATTGCACGTCCTTGACTCAGCAGATATGCCTTGGTCTATGACTTCCAGTAGGGGAAGTCCTCTCCATCGAACATCCACAGCTTGACAGCATGCTTCTCCATGTCGCCTTTGAATCACAAAGCCAGTGAAGGTCAACTAGTGATCAAACCGGCTCTGATACCAATTGAAGGACCGAGAAGGCGACCAGAGGGGGTGTGAATGGGAGCCAATCAAAATTCTCCAAGAGAACTTGGCCTATGTCCCAATTACAACCCAAGCCAACCTCTAACTGAATCACCAAGGCTACACACACCAACTTGTGATGTGTTAACCCTAGGATTGATCAACAACAGCAGAACACAGTGGAAACAAGAGAGAACAACAAAGACTTGAAACAGACGAAGAAGCACGCACAAAATCACCCTTGGAGGCAGCAAATGCAAGCAAGATCCTAATGGCTTCTATGCGAGCAACAGGATCAAAGGTTTCACCATAATCTAAGCCCTCCACTTGGCTAAAACCTTGAGCAACTAGCCTAGCCTTGTTTCTCACAATCTCACCATCCTTCCCATGTTTGTTTTTGAACACCCACTTGGTTCCTGTGACATTGACATTTTTGGGAGGCTCTACAAGGGTCCAGACTTTGTTTCTCTCAAAGTTTTCCAGCTCCTCATGCATGGCATTAACCCAATGTTCATCAGATAGTGCGTGTACAACATCTCGCGGTTCAAAGGTTGCAACAAAGAGATAATTGGTAAAGCAAGCAAGAGGTGCAGACCTTGACCTTGTGGTCCTCTCATAGAGATTACCGGTCATCTGTTAGGGTGGATGTTGACGTTGAATGTGGTGAGGAGCCTCTCTCTCAGAGTGTACCTCCCCCTCAACCATAGCTGGAGCTTGCTCAACAGCTACTGAAGTCGATGTAGAAGCTTTTGGACCCTCTTATGGAGTAGTGGTAGCAGCAGGAACAAGCTCAGATGAGAAATGAAGTGAATCATCATCATCATCATCAAAGCCCTGTAAGTCCTCTTCTATAAAGATGCTCTCCTTCATCTCCTTGTCACCTGCAAACTCAATCACATTCCTTGCACAAGAGTTTGATTCATCAAAGGTTACATCGCAGGATTCTACGATGGTGTTAGTCTCCAAATTCAAAACTCTGTAGGAATGACCATGCAGAGAGTAACCAAGAAAGATTCCATCGGAAGACCTTGACTCAAACTTATCAAGATTGCCACGCTTGAGAATAAAGCACTTGCAACCAAAGGCACGCAAATGAGAAACCGAGGGCTTTCTCCCAAAACGCAGCTCATAAGAAGTCACATTAAGAATTGAGCGCAAGAAAATCCAATTGGAAACATAGCAAGCAGTGCAAATGGCCTCAGCCCAGAACCACCTCGGAGTCCTATGCTCATCGAGCATCATCCGGGCCATCTCCTCTATGGTTCTATTCTTTCTTTCAACCACACCATTCTGCTGGGGAACACGAGGTGCTGAAAACTGATGCTCAATACCATGCTCAAGACAGAAGCCATCAATGGAGGAGTTCTTGAACTCGGTGCCATTATCACTGCGAATTGCTCGTAATGCACCAAGGAGTTCCTTGAACAACCTCAAAGCTAAGCACCGAAAGTGATGAAACACTTCATCCTTGCTCTCAAGAAACTAGACCCAAGAGTAGCGAGAATAGTCATCAACAATTACAAGAACATACCACTTCCCACCCGTCGAACGAACCCGAGAAGGACCAATAGTGTCCATATGAAGCAACTCTCCAGGGCGTTCAGTCATCACCAAATTGATTTGTGGATGAGAAGTGGCAATCATTTTCTGATGACGACAAGGAGCACAAATCAAATCTTTCTCAAATTTGAGCTTAGGCAATCCTCGGATTAAACCTAGGCCACTCAAGCGACATAACAAGTCAAAGCTCATGTGACCCAGTCTCCTATGCCATTTCTAGAGCTCAGAAGAAGATTGAGCAAACAAGCACTTTTGAGAACTAGGAGAACCAGCAAAATCAGCCTAAAAAACTCTGCCAATACGAGAAATCCCACAAACTAAGGAACCAATCGAATCAAGAAGATAAGAAGCATTTGACTTAAAGCGCACTTCCAAACCAACATCAAGAAGCTAAGAGACAGAGAGGAGATTGTACTTGAGATACTCAACCAAACCAACATCCTTGAGAGTGAATTTTTCATTTACCTTTACCACGCCTCTTGCCTTCACTCTCCCTCTCTTGTCATCTCCAAAGGTCACATACTGCCGCCGCTTCAGGGGAGTGAGGCTGGAGAACCACTTTGTATCTCCGGTCATGTGGCGCGAACACCCGGAGTCCATCAACCATTTGTTCTCCAAGCCTCCACCTACTGCCTACAAAGAACGAGAAGGAAAAGTCGATGGCTCAGTGTTGGGGTTAGTCAAAAGAGATTTGGGAATCCAACACTTA
Organism: Eleusine coracana subsp. coracana; assembly: GCA_032690845.1. Classification (NCBI taxonomy): domain Eukaryota; kingdom Viridiplantae; phylum Streptophyta; class Magnoliopsida; order Poales; family Poaceae; genus Eleusine; species Eleusine coracana. Next base: position 39,834,393 of record CM064434.1, read on the forward strand.
ACCATACGACCGGTAGTAGTCATCACAGTTCTTTGCACATTGTCATTTGAATGCATAGGACGAGAACCACGATGGGGAAAACGTGGCCTATCAAAGCGTCTTGACTCAAACCATGGGTTGTGAGGATAGAAATCATCAATGTGAAAGCCAAATCCACGCGAATGACGCTCACCACGATGGGGAAAACGTGGGGCGCCAAAGCGCTGCTGCGCAAAGCCTTTGTTTCGTGAATCAAAGCCATATGAAGAATGACCCTGTCCACGATAGGCACGAGAAAAAGAGTGAGGCTGAAAGTCAACAAAATCATCATAAAAAGCATCCCTTGTCAACTCAGCTTGCTTCCTCTCAATCCTCTTACGCCTATAACAAAATTCATCCAAGTGGCCCTTGCTACCACAGAACATGCAAATGTAGACACCCTTAGGATCAGGCTTGGTTTGCATTGCAGGTTTGAGTTTTGGCTTCTCTATTTGCTTTGGGTTGAAGGAGGGTTTGGGATTGGGTGGATAGTATGTGTTGGTGGGTTTGATGGTGTTTTCCTCATCCTTATAGCTGGAGCTAGGTACAAACTTACCCATATTCTCACTCTCCTTGTCACACTTCTCAAATCCCAAGCCCAAGTTATTGGTTGACCTAGAAGCACTCTCCTTCACTCTTACCAAATCACTCTCAATCTTTTCTTCACTCACTAGGGTTCTCTGGAGCCTAGAAACAAGATAGTCATTTTTCTGAACTAGAACTTTGTTTTCTTCCCTAGTGATTACTAGCTTGTACTTGAGGGTGACACACACTTCACACGGATGTGGAAGAACTTTTGAGTGAGTCTCATGAAGCAACTTGGACTCAAGCTCTTTGACTTTGAGGGACTGAGCTTCCAAATCATCCGTGAGCTTGGGGCACTTCTAACATGCACCCAAAAGAGTTGGTCTAGCTTTGAACTCATGAAGCTCCATGAGGGCACTCTCAAGCTGACTGGCAACTTGAGCATGCACACTCTCCCTCTGTGCAAGCTCACTCATCACAACTTGACAAGACTCACACTCTACAACCATGTCATCCTTAGCAAGCTTAGACCTAAGCGAAGCAATTTCAAAATCAGCACTCTCCAACTTAGACTTAAGCTCTCTACTCTCACGAACAGCACTGTGAAGTTTATCATCTTGCAAAAGCAGAACATCACGCAAATGATCAAATTCAGAAGAGAGCTCATCAAGATTCGGAGGTACCTCGCTTGTGTCGGAGTCAGATCCAGAGTCGGTATCATGGTTGTTCTTTGCCATGTAGCAAAGCCCGGTGAAGTCATCCTTCCTCTTGACTCGTGGCTTTTCAACCTCCTCCTCCGAGCTTGTAAGGCCTTCGCTTGATGTGAGGACGACAATGCAGGGGCGTGCAATGGCCTTGGCAAACTTTTTGGAGCTCTTGCCCTTCTTGTAGAAGCGGTTCTTCTTCTGCTTGAAGTCTTCAGTGTTGTTGTCGTGGTACCCGGCCTTCTTCTTCTTCTTGGGACATTCAGCAATGAAGTGTTCCGGGTCACCGCACTCGAAGCAGGTTCTTGAACCACCTCCTCTTCTCTTCTTCCGATTGTTGTAGAACCTCCTGAACTTCCTTGTGAGCAAGGACAGCTCCTCGTCAGGAATGCACTCCATCTGTTCATCAGAAGCTGCAACAAGAGAAGACAAAGCAAACTCCAAGGAAGACTTGTCAAGTGAGGGGTTAGTTCTATAAGAAGCACAACTGTGATCACCCTTCTGAGAACTAGAAAGCAAAGCCATGCTAGAAGCAGGAATAGCAAGATTAGGGCAAGATTTTCTAGACAGTTCATGAGATTTCAGCTTGCTATACAGTTGCTTACAGTTCAGGGTATTGAATTCAGCAGTTTCTTCTAGAGCTGCAATTTTAACCCCCCCAAAAATTTTCATCAAGTGAATACAGCAGTTGCTTAGCTCTATCATTGTCATTGTACACAAGTGTACCACAAGCCCGCAAGTTGCACACAATTGCCTCAAAGGTTTTTGTTCAAAGGTTTCATACTGTCTATTGTAAGAATCCTTACGCATAGACTTGACCTGGTTGGTACCCTCATGGTAAATGCATAGCTTAACCCAAATAGCATGAGTAGTGTGAAGGTGTGCAACCCTATCATGTTCACTCCTACCAAGTGCAGAGAGCAGAATATTGATAGATTTGGAGTTGTTCTCATACCTGACTAACTCACCTGCAGAAGCAGTGTTCAGGTCTTGTGGTATAGCATACTCCTAATCAACAATCTCCCAAATTGCACGTCCGTGACTCAGTAGATACGCCTTGGTCCGTGACTTCCAGTAGGGGAAGTCCTCTCTATCAAACATCCACAGCTTGACAACACACTTCTCCATGTCGTCTTCGGATCACAAAGCCGGTGAAGGTCAACTAGTGATCAAACCGGCTCTGATACCAATTGAAGGATCGAGAAGGCGACCATACGGGGGGGGGGGGGGGGGGGTGAATGGGAGCCGATTAAAATTCTTCTCAAGAACTTGGCCTATGTCCCAACTACAACCCAAACCAACCTCTAACCGAGTCACCAAGATTACACACTCCAACTTGTGATGTGTTAATCCTAGGAATGACTCAAACCAAAAGGACACATAGCAGAAGCACAAAAGAACTAAAAATCAAAACAAGGAAGGTCCAAAAGGTCACAGAACAGAGCCTGACGGAAGTTCTGTGGTACCCGATGGAAGTTCCGGGCGACGGGAACACTGTCACTCATGGAAGTTCCGTGGTTCTTGATGGAAGTTCTATCATGGCAACGGAAGATCCGTCATGGTCAAAAAAGCAGCTCCGTTCGGCAAAGAAAATTACCAAAACCCTATCAAACGAACTCCAAAAATCATGAAATTTTGACCAGATGATCCTTAATACATCACGACCCTCCTCTAAATAGATCCACTCCAAAAACACAAGGAATCATCATGAATTTCAGATCTTGTGCTAAGAACACCAAAAATGGGAAACTTGAGAAATCCTTCAAATCGAAGGTGCTAGAGCTATTGATTCGGTCAAGGATCCATAGAGGATTGTTCTAGCTCATCCTAGCAACAAGTTTCTCAATAAATCCGAACCAAAAACTCATCCAAAAGTGATATCGAAAATCACCACAAAAATAGCTCCAAAAATAAGAAAAAAGGGAGATTCGGGATTCAAGTGAAGAGGGAAACCTTGAGCAGGAATATACTTCTCATATCATAGAAAGGTGCTTACAAGATCCATAGATACAAGGCTAGGAAGCCACCCTCTTCCTGCCACTCTTTGGAAGAGCAAGAGATGTCTCTCACACACCCTTTCCTCTCCTCTAAAACATGAAGTCCTCTCCTAGCACATTGAATAGAGTCCTAACACAAGGCTAATGGGAAGAGATGCACCTCTCCCACTAGCCACACCTCTCCGTATATAGGCCTAGGGTCTATTGTCCATATGACCACTCTACCCTTGACCTACATAACACACCCACCTACCACCGGGGGCATAACCATCCATCTTCTTCCTCATCGCCCGAATGCCATTGGACGCTACACGTCTTTGCTTCATCTCAAAGCAAGCTCCATGATGGTGCCACGTGCACCACCAACCACCGCCACCGGTTTTGAGGCCCAAACCGGGAAACCGCCTTACACGCTTCTCAAAGTGTGACTTCTTGATGTCGACGCGTGTCACCTTGTCCCGCGATCCTGACCACCGGCAAGTCTCTCCCAGTCCCTGTCCATCGGGTCCCCTTGTCACTTGCACCGGCATCCCGTTCGCCTTGACTTCGTCAACACGCCGTCTTCATCACCACCACGGTTTTGAAGCTCAACCGCGAAACCGTCCGTGCTTCTTGCCTCTCCACGTGTACGGTGTGGATCACCCTTGACATCACCCGGCATCCCGATCGTCTGGCCCCAAGTCCCCTACTTGTGCCCGATCCTCTCGCTGTTGACTGCCAAGTCGACTCCAGTGACCTACACATCGTGAGAAAAGCAAACACATTTCCCATCTCCTGCAACATCACCAATATCTCCACCAACTTCAGTTAGTCATAACCATGATATGCAAACCCATGCAATCCCTGGATTCCCGCATTTCAACTCAAACACAAAATCCTCTCAAGTCAATTACTCATCACAAATATAGCAAACCATGGCACATATCCACATGGTTTCTCACTCACCAAGCCCCTAGATGCTTCGAGACATGCTTTTCTTCAGGGGGAACTTGGTGTTTGTCATCCGTATGGCATCATTTGAGGGGGAGTTGGTGTTCATTTGTATATATGTATCTTACCATTTTTGCTTTGCATCTCATATGTAATATATGCATTGGTAGATGAGCTTTGATTCTTATGCTTTCTTGCATTTCTCTTTGCTATGATTGAGCTTGAGCTAAGTTGTGTGGATGTGATGGTAATATCTCATGCTTAAGATTTTCTAGATGGCCTGTTATAAACTCATGTGAGCAACTTGCTAATCTTAAAAGTAAACTGAGCTTCTTGTGATCCTTATGATCTAATCTTGCTAAAACTTGCTCACCATGTGTATAATTGCTTTTATCCTTGTTGAAACTTGCGTTGAGGCTAGTCTAGAGGATGTCTTGGCTTTGGCACCTTGTGTTTGTGAAATGAAAGGCTTTGCAAATGCTTAGCTCATTTTGTAACATTGTGGGAACATGTGTTCCTTTTGCCGCAAAGGCATGCTCTTTTGTCTTGTGCATAATCTTGAAAAATCTGCTAAGTGCTTTAATCAAGAATTACTCAATAATGCTAAATCCAAACATTATGACTTGAAGCCTCGAGGTGTTTGCCGTACCCAGTCGTGCGACCCTCTGCATGGATAAGAGGACACATGAGGATAAACAATAATCACTTGAACAACTGAGTCTCTGTTGCATATGTGAGTGTTTGTAGAGCTCATTTTCTACGAATGCTTGTTGCCCTTGTTGAGATTGAAACTTGCTAGATTCTTATGATTCACTTGGTGCTTGTTTTGCCTTGGATGAGAGTACTTACACGTGTGGTGGTAGTTTTGCTGATGATAAGCAACTTTGATTCTATATAAGCTAGTCAATCTTTCTGTTTAACTTGTATAGCTCATGGTGTTTATGCCTTGCTATCTCTTTTTGATCTTCGCGTGATTGGGAGCTATTGCTTTTACACTTCATAACACTATAGTTAAGGTTAGCAAAGTTAAATGCTTGTTTGCATAATTGTTGAAGCTCCTGAGGTTTGCATTTTCATGCATTGCATGTTTGCTTGTTCTTTTGCCTCTTTGATGAGTTCATTGCCAAAGGGGGAGAAAATTTTGGGGTCATGCACAAATAATGCTAAGAAACTCATATGATCCATTTTCCACTACATGAGACCTGCCACAACTTGAGGGGGAGCATATCATGATCTTGAGCGTTTTCTTGCACTTTTCACATTCTTTGCATCTGAAGTCGCTTTCTTTGCCAACTCTTGGTTTTGTGATCCCTACTTGCTAGATGGCTTGTTTTCACCTTTTCTTTGGGTTTGTCCATTTGGATGTGCTTATTTGGCTTCGCATTTCAATCTCTAATCTTTGTGCATTTGGTGTTCTCAATGTACACATCAAGGGGGAGATTGAAAAACCATGTGGATATGTGCCATGGTTTGCTATATTTGTGATGAGTAATTGACCTGAGCGGATTTGGAGTTTGAGTTGAAATACGGGAATCCAGGGATTGCATGGGTTTGCATATCATGGTTATGACTAACCGGAGTTGCTGGAGACATTGGTGATATTGCAGGAAATAGGAAATGTGTTTGATTGTCTCATGATGTGTAGGTCACTGGAGTCGACTTGGCGCTCAACATCGAGAGGATCGGGCACAAGTAGGGGACTTGGGGCCAGACGATCGGGATGCCGGGTGAAGTCAAGGGTGATCCACACCGTACACGTGGAGAGGCAAGAAGCACGGACGGTTTCGCGGTTGAGCCTCGAAACCGTGGTGGTGATGAAGACGGCATGTTGACCAAGTCCAGGCGAACAGGAAGCCGGTGCAAGTGACAAGGGGGCCCGATGGACAGGGACTGGGAGAGACTTGCCGGTGGTCAGGATTGCAGGACAAGGTGACACGCGTCGACATCGAGAAGTCATGCTTTGAGAAGCGTGCAAGGCAGTTTCCCGGTTTGGGCCTCAAAACCGGTGGTGGTGGTTGGTGGTGCACGTGGCACCATCATGGAGCTTGCTTCGAGATGAAGCAAAGACGTGAAGCATCCGACAGCATTCGGGCGATGAGGAAAAAGATGAACGGTTATGCCACCGGTGATAGGTGGGTGTGTTATATAGGTCAAGGGTAGATTGGTCATGTGGACAATAGACCCTAGGCCTATATAAGGAGAGGTGTGGCTAGTGGGAGATGTACCTCTCCTCCAATTAGCCTTGTATCTAGGAAGGGATAGGTGATAGGTGATAGGTGGGTGCTAGGAGGGGACTTCATGTTTTAGTGGAGAGTAGTGGGTGTGTGAGAGACATCTCTTGCTCTTCCAAATAGTGGGAGGAAGAGTGTGGCTTTCTAGCCTTGTATCTATGGATCTTGTAAGTACCTTTCTATGATATGAGAATTTTTTCGTTCTCAAGATTTCCCTCTTCACTTGAATCCCGAAATTCCCTTTTTCCTATTTTTGGAGCTATTTTCATGGTCATTTTCGATCTCACTTTTGGACAAATTTTTGGCCTAGATTTCTTGAGAAACTTGTTGCTAGGATGACCTAGAACAATCCTCTATGGATCCTTGAACGATTCAATAGCTCTAGCACCTTCGATTTGAAGGATTTCTCAAGTTTCCCCTTTTTGGTGTTCTTGGCACAAGATCTGAAATTCAAAATGATTTCTTGAGCCACTTGAGTTGATCTTCTAGTATTAGGGTCGTGATGTGCTGAGGATTCGCTGGTCCAAATTTCATGATTTTTGGAGTTCGTTTGATAAGGTTTTGCAATTTTTCTTTATGGTTTGCTGTTGCTGTTCTGAATCTGTCGGACCCGACCGGCAGTGCTGGTGGCACCAACTGCCGATGGTCCAATAAGGACCAGCAGTGCCGGTGGTCACTGACGATGACTGGACCAGCACTGCCGATCGCCTGGACCAGCACCGCCGATCAGCACTACCGATTCTTCGTCAGGACAGCTCAGTTTTTTAGTCTTTTTCTTCCATGTTTTGTGCCTTGGTTTTCCACCTTTGTTAATTGTTTTCTGTGTGATTTTTCAGGAGATTTGTGTCTTGGTTGTACTCAACCAACAGCTACAACCGGCACTGCTGATGGGTGTGATCGGTACTACCAATGGTGTCTACCGGCACTGCCGATGGCTATGATTGGCACTTTCGATGGTAGACCAGTAGGGTGATTTTGTGCGTGCTTCTTTGTCTATCTCAAGTCTTTGTTGTTCTCTCTTGTTTCCGCTGTGTTCCGCTGTTATTGATCACTCCTAGGGTTAGCACATCACAAGTTGGTGTGTGTAGCCTTGGTGATTCGGTTAGAGGTTGGCTTGGGTTGTAATTGGGACATAGGCCAAGTTTTCTTGGAGAATTTTGATTGGCTCCCATTCACCCCCCCCCCCTCTGGTCGCCTTCTCGGTCCTTCATCCTCCATTTGCTCCATTATTGATTTAGTGGTGATCGGAGAGGGCTTGGTCCATGCGCCATGTGATTCACTTGCTCACTTTGTCCAGAAATGTGTTGAGAGTGTAGGGAGCAAGGATAGATTGATGGGATAACCAAAGTTGTATGTTTGCAATGAGTGTACTGCCACTTATGAGGCCTAAGGAATAGGATGGCAGTTGAGTGTGGGTGGTGAAAGAGTGAGGTGACATGTGTGGCCCTCTTTCATTTATTTTTTACTCAAGTGGAGGTTTTTTTGTGTGAATTTTTCCTAAAGAAAAGGTTGGGTACACTTCCTCCACTCATGGCCATCATCTCTGCATTAGAGTAGCATGGAATCCAAGAAAAATTATGACCAGGCGGCATGGCTTGCCTAGCGGTAGACCTAGCTGGGCGGCACAAAAATCACTCAGTCGGGTGGTCATTTTTCATGAAATATGACCTCCCGGGTGCTAAAATCTGACTGGGTTAAGGCTAGGTGACTCAAAATTTTCCTAGCCGATTGGTCTTTTCTCACCATAAATGACCTCTCGGGTGCTGAAATTTGACTGGCCGGGTTAGATTCTGGGCAACTTAGAAATTACTCAGAGGGGTGGTTTTTTTCGTGAAATGTGACCTCCCGGGTGCAGAAAGCTAACTAGCCAGGTTAGAGCCTCAGATCATCACCTGGATGTCCGTTTTTGATATAATTTGAACTCCCATCCAACAAATTTGGCCGAGTCATCACCAACTTTTTTCAGCCTAATTTAATGGTTAAAGAAGGAAATAGAAGCAAATTAATTCAATGGTATGTACAAGAGAAAGGGGGATAAATATCGGTTACCTTCCGATGAGGGTTCAGATTTTTCGTCTCGAACAAGACGTTCTCCTCATTTAGTTTTTCTTGGTGCCCTTTTTGGATGGAGAATTTTCCATGATCGGTGCAACTTCTTTCTTTCACCATACTTGTTTGATCTTCTTTGTCTTGGTGGGGACCTTTTTCTTCCTTTCCTGTGGCTCGTTCTTCTTCATGGGCAGCGGTGGTGCGCTTTTGACTTTTACCACAGGTGCACCCGCTTTTGGTGTGGTTGGGTACACTTCAATTTTCTGCATAGTGTTAGGATTCTTGCCATAAAAGATGCTTACCTGATTGCATTGTTCCGTTCGGGGTTTGAAGGCAAACTTATCTTCATTCCCATTAATGTTAAGGTGGATTTCTCCAGCCCAAATATCAATGTTGGCATTTACGGTGCTGAGGAATGGCCTTCCTAGTATAAGAGGTGTCTATATATCGGCCTCCATATCCAGTACCACAAAGTCGATGGGAACGAGATAGTTCCTTATCTTCATGGGTACATCCTCAGCGATACCCATCGGGTAACAGACTGATTGGTCGGCGAGCTGCAAGCACATTGCTATAGGGGATAATGAATTGACATCAAGATTATCATACACCTCCTTCGGCATGACGCTCACGCTTGCCCCTAGATGACAGAGGGCGTTGTTGAAGTGTTGCATCCCAATGGAACATGGGATGGTTGGGCATCCCGGATCTCGCTTCTTTTCTAGGAACGAGTTTAAGATGGCGGCGTTGCATTCCTCTGTTAATTTGACAATCTCAGTGGATGGTATTGGGTGTTTGTTGTTGAGGATGTCCTTTAGGTACTTGGAGTAGGTGGGAACCTGCATAGCACCAAGTAGAGGTATGTTGACATATAATTTCTTTATTACCTCCACAAACTTGCCAAATTGTTCGCCCACTATTGGCTTCCTGTGGCGAGAGGGAAATGGCAGCACCAGGGTATCATAGAACTCATGCGGTGCCTTCTTAAGAGGCACCTTTGTCTCCTCAACTTCAATTTCCTCCTCTCCTTCTGATTCTTCATCGGTTTCCGGTCATCCATGCATTATTAGGATTTGGCAGATCCTATGTAGATTTTCCACCTCTAGTTGTGACCGCATTAACATTCTCCTTGGGGCTAGCCTTGTGACACCCCAGGTGTCTCACTTCTGTTTAACAAGCATGATAAGCACAAGTCATGAATTATGTAACATCGAAATGATAGAGCCAAATGAAACTCTACAATATAACTTGTGCCAAATAAATCCATAATCATATTAGTAATGATAAATTAGGATTTTACAAATTTATTGAGTGTTTTACTAGATTAGCAAGAACCCCAACTATTTAATTAGTTCTTAAGTACCTAATTAATGCAATTCTTAAATTTTAAAATAGTTTTAATCAAAACTTCAAATGGACTTCACCAGTATGTTCTCCACTATTTAAATAACCAGTCCACCAATTTTCACCATTTTTGGGAATTCCTAGCTATTTTATTTTGAATTGCTGAAATACCTTTGACCAAGGACCTTTTTGTGAGGATCTAGAAAGATCAGGGGGTTTAGGGGGAAATCTCCCTCTTCTTCCTCCATTGGCCGGCGCAGCCCTGCTTCCCTCCTCTACCGATGCCAGTGCCCTGTTCTCCTCGGAACCACGCGCGCAATAGTGCGTCAACGCTGGCCACCCCTCTGCCACCCTCTGTCCCTCTGCCCTGCCGTTTGTGCGCGCCAACGACTCTCTCCCTCTTCCATTTTTCTCCTCTCTACACGCCACCGAGCGACCCGGCGATCTTCAATTCCTCCCCCTCTTCTTGCTCCCGACACCCCAACCACACCCCTGCACCGCGAGCTCACAAGCGCCGTACCCTCTCAATCTCTGCTCACTCTACTCTCTCTTTCCCTTCCTTTCCACCACTTCGCCATTACCGACCACTAGCTCAAGCTTGAGCGTCGCTTATTCCACTGCTTTCAAGCCGAGCCAAGACCACCAGAATGTGCGTCTCACCCTTCTGCACTTCCCCACGTCTCTGCTCGGCCAAAACCGTGCGCGACATGGCTGAATCGAAGAAAGATCAGAGGTGAGTCCTCCGGTGAGTTTCTCTGCCGCAGCCCAAAATTAGTTGGTCTCGGTGAGCCTCGGCACCCATTCTTTTTCCTCTCATGCGCACAACCTCCTGGCTCGCCTCCCTAACCTGCTCCCTCTTTGTTTTCCATCATGGAGTTGACGGCATCACGATTTTCCCCATCGCCATTGTCGAACCCGAGTCGCCTCCACGATGAGCTTCCTCCTCCGGCCTCGTCCAACACCGACTCGATGCTGATGATAGCCTTGCCCCCGTGAACCTCTAGGGCTTGACTGCGGCAGATTTGGTGCTCCCTGCTGTTCCCGTGATGCAGCCGAAGGCCTCCGCTCCGCCGCCTCTCGCTGCCGACCACCCCTGGTGAGCCACCGTCCACGCGAACCCCTCCCTTCCCTTCGCCGTGATGCACGCTACATTTTTCCGCAACCGCGGCAAGCTTGTCGCACGCGTAGCCACCAGCGGCGAGCTCTCCGGCGAGCTGCCCTATCTCTGACGGCGCTGACTGGCGCCTACTGGCAGCTCCGCTGCATCCCACTTGTCGCACACGTGGCCCTTCTTTACCCAGAAATATCCCAGGAAACGCTTAAATCTTCGAAAAACCATAGTAAATCAAATATAAATTCACTCTTGTAGTGCTCTATTTTAGTAAAATAATAAATATCTGTCTATGTACATGTATTTTTATTGATTCATTTAATTATCCATACACCAATTAATTCACTAGAAATTCTAGGAATAAAATTAAATCCTGATTTTTGGCATGCTTAGTAAACACAGGAAGAACTACCACCACAAATTTTGTTTTGGAAAAATATGAATTATTTTAGGCTCTAGAATTTATTTAGCACTTTTGCTTAAACTAATCCTTGTAATTATTCTGTAAATAATTTGCCCATGCCACATGGCATAAAAATCACACCTACAAGCCTCTGTTCACAGTAAATCACACGTGTCCAGAAACATAAAATTATTTTACTAATTAATTTAATTGCTCATATCACTTATTTACCTTGCTTAACTGCATAAAGAATATATATACCTAAAATCTTAATTAACAACCCAACTTCTCTGAAGCATATGGCTTCGAGAACGTAATAATAATTTTAATTGACATTAAAACACTATGTGCTTGCATGCATCATGTCATTGCATTCAACGGTATTCCGCTAATATTGTTAATTCAATTCCGTCATATAGGTAACCAGAACCAAGAGCAAGGGGAAGACTTCCAGAAGGACATTGACCCTCAAGAGCAAGAAGTGATAGTTGCTAGCACTAACATCGATCCAGGCAAGCCCTGGTTTACATTCGCCTCTTTACAAATTTTACTAGTTTATATTAATACTAGTGTCAATAACTAATGTTGCATTAGGTCATAGGAGTTGATTGAAACCCACCTTGCATGATATCCAAATGACCTATGCAATTGTCTTAGAACTTGGTAGAATCGGTACATGTGGGATACTTACCTTATGGGTATCCTCATACAAGACTAAGTCGGTAGTCAACCGGGTACTTCATCAACAAGGAAGCCAACTGACTCAACTTGGAGCGCAAGGCATGTAGAGATAGACTTTCTATATAAACCCTAAGGGGTTACGACTAGGACTCTTCATGTACCCCCCTGTTGACCGGATATGTAAGGCGGCAGGGTACCCCTCATCGAGGGACAGAGGTTGACAAACCTCACAACATCAATACAATACATAGAACTAAGGACGTAGGGTTTTTACTCTCATCAAGAGGGCCCGAACCTGTATAACTCAGCGTCTTGTGTTACCATCGTAGTTCTTAGTCTTGATGTTGCCCTATATAGTTTACTACCGATCTCAAGCTTTGACAGTTGGCGTGCTAGGTAGGTGACAATGCTCGTCGAGATTCTCCATCAACTACGATGGCCGAACTTCCCATCATCCAGTACTCATCGGACTTCAAGATCTCCTTTGGAACGCTCGACTTCGCAGTTGGTGACAACGGAGCCCTAGGTCTAGAAAACCACAGATCCGACTCAGCCATAGCTATCTCCATGGCGCGATCACCGAGTTCGTCAGGCATGATCCCCACGCTGGTCCCACTTGGATCTAAGGAAGAAGATCCTTCCTTCGGGAATGATTCAAAATCGGATCAGTCTTTTGATGAGGACTCGGTCAGATCCGCTTACCCATATCCCCATACTGTCAACATGGTGGATATAGCAGATCCCACGGATGGAGACCAGGATGGTGACCAAAACGGTGAACATGAAGATAACCCTGTTGATGGCCACCCGAATCAACTGGCAGAAAGAGGTCAATAGGAGGAGGACCCTCCAGCTGATGACTTATCGGTCGGTCACCGCCATCGACCAAGAGGGTCGCGCGGTTCACGTAATGCATGCCGACTTAATCTCAGTCCAGAACTCGAAGTGGATGGCGTCAAGGTCTACCACACCCCTCAGAATAACATCACAGGGGCCAAAACTTTGCTCGACACTCTAATGGTCGACGCGAAGTATCAGACCCCCACCATGCAGAAAGCGGTGGCTATGCTTAAGACCGCTGCAGCTCAAGAGGCCACAAAATCTCAGTCGGTCACCAGCTCTAGTCACGTATCTTCGCGAGGACGGCAACGGCATGAAGATCTAAGAAATTCTCTCAGCCTCCGTGATGGTCGAGATACCATCAACTCTCACTATGAAGAACACGCTCGGGACAACCAACGCTATGAGGAAGAAAGTCGTGATTGGAGAACGGACAGCCGATGGGGCGACCGACGAGAGGACCTTACATCCCTAGGCTTCGCATAGCTCGATGGCCAAAAGGATTCAAGCCGGTTCCCATCGAGAAATACGATGGTCAGACCAATCCTTGAGAGTGGCTGCAGCTTTACAGCACGGCAATTCGGTCGGCTGGAGATGATTCCTATGTAATGGCTAATTACCTCTCGGTCGACCTGGATCCAGCTGTTTGGATATGGCTCACATCTCTTCCAGACGAGTCAATCACATCTTGGGGAGACCTCAACAGGAATCTCATAGAATGTTTCCAAGCTACATGCAACCGATCGGGCAACCACTTCGACCTCACTCGGATCAAGCAGAAGACCGACGAACCTCTTAGTGATTACATCAAGCGATTTTGCGCTTAGAAGACTGAGATCCCCAATGTCTCGAACCAACAAATCATTGCCATCTTCCAAGGAGGGATCCGTAGCGATGATTTGGTTCGTGAGATCGGTCGGAAGAATCTTGACCTCAAGCTGACCGCTCAAGGGTCCTTCAAGATCGCTGACAAGTTCATGTCTCGTGATTCGGCGTTGGATGACATCCGGGGAAAAGGCAAAGAGAAGCGGTCGGACAAGCCCGAGTCCTCCAAGAAGGACAAGAAGACTAATAACATGGTTCACACGGTGGACCGACTTCAGAAGAACCCTTGAATGAGCTAACCGTCCACGGACGAGCTGCTGAGTGGTCCATGCCTTTGGCACCCAAAGGGAAACCACAAGGCAAAGGATTGCTATCGACTGAAGGGATTCGCAATAGCTGCGCTCAAGGTGGCCAAAGATCCCCCGAGGCGCAATAGGAAGGACAAGACCAATGATAATGGTGACAAGGATGACTCAGGAGAGTTCCAGGAGCCCCGTAAGGAAGTCAACTTCATCTTCGATGGCCCGGATGCCTATGTGTCCAAGCGCAAGCAGAAGTTGGAGCTTCGGGAGATCAACTCGGTGGAATCGGCTGTACCTCAATTCATGAGGTGGTCTGAGATGCCAATCACCTTTGATCGGTCGGATCACCCCAAGCACATACCAAAGCCGGGTCGATACCCGCTGGTGCTTGCTGCAACTATGAACGAGGTGAAGTTCAACAAAGTACTCATTGATGGAGGAAGCAGTTTGGACTTAATCTCCACCAAGACTCTCAAAGAGCTCGGTCTGTCAATCAATGATCTTCAGCCGAGTTCTTCACCTTTCCACGGGATTGTACCTGGCATGACTTCAGTTCCAATTAGACAAATCAGTCTACTGGTCACCTTCGGGACCCGTGAGAATTTTAGGACCGAGCATATTCTCTTCCAGGTGGCGGATTTTGACTCAGTATACCATGCCATCATCGGTCGACCGGCTATGGCTAAATTCATGGCTATCCCGCATTATCCATATCTCACCCTCAGGATGCCAGTCCCGAATGGAATAATCTCCCTCCACACTGATCTTCGGAGTTCTTTCAGTCGATGCTCAAGACCGGCAGTAAATATATAGGGCTACGTCGAGACCAAGAACTATGATGGTTACACAAGATGCCGAATTATACAGGTTCGGGCCCTCTCAATGAAAGTAAAAACCCTACATCCTGTGTTCTGTATTGTATTGATTGTCACGAGATGTTGTGTCTCTCTAGTTGTGTCTAATTGCCTCTCCCTCGATGGTGTGTACCCTGCCGCCTTATATATCCGGTCGGTAGGGGGATTCAGGCAGAGTCGTAGTCGTACTCTACAAGGATTCTATATGGCAAGTCTAATATTACTTGTCTTGCACTCTAAGCCGAGTCGGTCGGCTTCCTTGTTGATGAAGTACCCAGTTGGCCACCGACTTAGCCTTGTATGCGGATACCCGTAAAGCAAGTATCCCACCGCAGCCCCTGAGTGCTTTCTGATTTTGAGCTTTGATTCTCCGAATGATCTAAAGATCATAAATTAGGAAGACCTTGTTATCGAAGTTTCTGATAGATCTGGTGCACCGGTCAGGTGCACCTGATCAGGTGTAGCCCTTGACTCTTGTATAATTTGGAGACTAACAAATAATTGAAGAGTCTAATTGTATTAGCTCTTATTAATTTGTTTACAGATATTCAAACCATCAAGTTTGAATCTTTCAGACCTTTGGTTATCAAACCCTTAGGTCCTATTGCTAAGTGACCACTTTGCCGACCGATCATGAAACCGGCCGAGTGGCACATATTATTTCCGAGTGATGGGTCGGTCGGAATTTTAAGACTCTAGTCATATTCAGTATTAAGCTAAATGACTTTTGTCAAAATATAGCTTTTCCCTGATTCCAATCAGCTGTTTAAGTCCAAATTTGGTAATTCTGCTTATTTGACTTTAGTCAGTACCATAACCTTTGAACTTGTACCATATGACCTTCAAGTCCTTTGCCACATGATCATCAAATCACATAGATGTGGTGAAATAATTCTCGGGTACTTCTCATCAAAGAAGCCTCTGAGTCTCATTTTTTAGGTTTGTAACCCTAATGGGCTTAAGCCCTTAATTAACCATTAAGTTAATATTAGGGTCGCAATATAGTACGGCCCACCCCGGCCAATGGGACCCTTAGGTCAAAAAAGGCAAGGGTATAAAAGGCTGCACCAGGTTGACCTTCAGTCCACGCCGCATTTGCCCGTTAACTCTTTGTCTTCCTTGCGCCTTCTCTGCTCTCGTGACTCCTCTATTTTTCTGGCTAGGATTAGCTTTCTCGCTTTCGGCCCCCGCATCGTCCTCGTCGGAGGTCGACATCCCGGAGCAACTTCGGGAGTTCTCGAAGAGCAGCCTTTCACAGGCTGATATGAACAAGATGGTGGTGGATGGCGTCCTTCCAGAGCAGGCTCGAATCGAATGGAAGGTACCTCGCGAATCCTGCCCTGTCCCCATTCACTTGCAGATCATAGTGTTTCGCTCATTCTTTGAGCATGGCTTTGGAGTTCCTTGCTACAGTTTTTTGCACGAGCTCCTTTTTTCTATGGGATTGAGCTTGTCAACCGCAATCCCAACTCCATTCTTCATATTGCCATCTTCATACATTTGTGTGAAGGTTTTCTTGGCATTCTCCCCCATTTCGATCTCTTCTGCCATCTGTTTGTCCTCTGACCGCTGCCAACCAAGGAAAACCAAGTGGCCATAGGCGGAGTCGGCGTCCAGTTACGCAAGAAGGAGGCCTACATCAATGTCCCATTGAGGACCAGAAACAAGAATTGGAAGGATGAGTGGTTCTATTGTGACAACCCTCACCCTGTTCTTGCCAACTTCACTGGTGCAAAGGCTATTCCCCAAGCGCATTGGACAGAGAGGCCCGATCCGACCGATCCTCAAGTGGTCGCTCTGCTCAAGAAAATTGCCGATCTGAAGGTTGAAGGCGTCGATGGTATCATAGTTGCCAAAAGCTTTATCATCCGACGAGTTCAGCCCCTGAAGCTTCAATGTCACCCGGCATGGGACTATGTTAATGAGGATGAGACCAGGGAGGTGCCGGATCCACCAAATGGCGAACTCCGCCGAAGACGCTTGTTGAAGATGTTTGAAGGGGAAATCCTTCAGGACCATTCTTTGGTCAAAAAGGCATATAACAAGGGCACAATGCAAGCCCGAGTAAGCCTCAGTCTGCCTTTAGCTATCCCTTGTTATCCTATCTTGATGTTGTACTCAATGTTTTGATCTTTATGCAGGTGCTGGATACTTTTGTATCTCATCCACCGCTCCCACAGACCGATACTGAGGGACCTGTTATGTCAAGAAGAAACCGCTGACCGCTGCTGGGGTTTCAAGTTCCTCCGCAGGCGCTCAGCCAGTCAGTGTCACTCCTGTCGTTACTCTGGCCTCCCCTGACAAGCTCCAGAAGCGGACTATCACGTGCCGACATCAATATGTGGCGGACCAGGATGACGATGAAGAAATAACTGCCGCAGATGCTGGTCAACCTGTTCCTGCAACCTTCAGACCGACCGGAGCCCCTGAGCCCAACTCAGAGGTCAACGGAAGAGGTGGTGCAGACTGGCAAGACTGACCAGCCCTCTCAAAAGAGGAAGGAGACTGATTTTGAGTCTACTTCTTCAAAGAAGAGGCTATGCCGGATCAAGATCAAGAAGGCTCCCAGGTTTAATCTTTAAACCCTATACTACTTGTCTCTTATTGCCGATCTCAACATTTCCTGATCTCTTTCTTCTATATTTTTTTTTCTTGGCAGTCGGACAAGTGATTCTCAGAGTGCTTAGGGATCTGAGGATACTCGGTCTGAGCTCCCACCTCGTCCGACTGGCGTGTCCCATTCGGTTGGCAAGTCTTCAAACACGCCGACTGAAGTGGATAAACTGTTTGAAAAGAAAGTGGATAAAATCAACATTATGCTTTTTACCTTGCTTTGCTCTCATCTTTCAGCTCATTTATCTTCTGCATATCAGAAAGTGTATGCTCTTGTGGAGCGAAAGCTGGCTAGAGTGGAATATCTTGAAGCTGAAACTTTTAGTATGTCCTTGGTCGCCTAATCTTCTTGTCTTTATGTTTTAGACTAACTTCTTATTTGTCTTGCTAGTCACCAGTCAGCAGCTCTCCAAGGCCCTAGAGGAAAACAAGAAGCTGTTGGCCGATCGACAAGAGATAAACAAGGTCTTAGACCAAGTTTGTGCAGATCTGGCTGGTAAGTTTTCCTACCATCCATATTTAAGCAATCTGCTGACCACTCTAATGCTAAAAGTTTTACTTTTAGCTCGCGATCTAAACATCACCGATCTGGAGAAGTTGACTTCCAACCAGCAGAGGTTCATTGACGCCTTGAAGGTTGAGAAGGAAAGCCTCTCCAAATTGGCTGAAGACCAGAAGACCGAGATCACTCGGCTACAGGAGGAGCTGAAGGGGACTGAAGCGAAGATAGAGGAGGCTAAGACTGTCTCCAAATCTTTCAAATGTAAACTTGCCAGTAAGCCTTCGACTTCTTCCTTCTGCTTGATTCTTCTGTTGATCATACTGACCAATAATTATTATTTGCATCTCTATCTTACGCCGCTCGGCAAGCAATGAAGTATGTTCATGCTAACCGAGTAGAGTAGACTAGTCACTATCTGGACTACTTGTTGGAGCATGCATCGAAAACCATTGCTCATAACACTCGGCGAATGGCGACCGAAGCCGGGAGTCAAGTGCTGGCGATTTGCCAATCCTGGTCTCCTGCTCTGCCATTGGACAAGATCAAAGAGGGCTTTAACCCCGACCTGACCGATTTTCTCGACCAATGTCAGCTGCTCCTGGATTCCATGCTAGAGACTTCCCAGGCCTTGGTCGAAAATATAGAAATCAATCCGACCGTGCCGACTCCCCTAGCAACTCCAGAGGTCGAACTTCGGGCAGACTCTTCCTCTCCTTCAAAGGAGATATAATCCTGTAATAGTGTAAAATATTAGTAGTGTTTTTGTAATGATACTTGTGTATAAACTAATCTTATGCTTTTATAGCTTTAGAAGTTTGACAAAGATATCATTGACATGTTTCTATCAAGAGAAACAAAGTTTGCATCGGTCTGCCATAACATATTAGGTTGTAACCCGTAACCGCGTAACAAATAGAATTGACCAATCCACACATGACCTCTCACACTTTTGGCTCTGGGTTTAGTGTAGTGGTAGTCTGATGTGCAGCACAAAGTATTTAACCATGATGTATAAGCGTAAGACCAAAATAATAAAGACCAAAACTCAAGATCTCAAGATCTCATGATAATAAGTTGGTCAAAAAAATAGGCCAAAACCAAAATATGGTTAGACCAAGATGGGACATTATTGCTAGCCCCCTGGCTCGATTGTTTAATAGTATAAATTAAGGAATCGAGTCAAATATAGAATGAAAATCATCAGAAAATCTTTCATTAAAAAGACCGAAGTTTGATTCATAAATAATGTATAAATACACAAAATAATAGCTAAGTATAGAAACGACGTAGCTGATTTATGTTCCAGGAGTATGGAATATCATCACCGTCTTCATACATCAGTCGGTAAGCCCCCGGGCGAGTGACTTCCTTCACTACGTATGGTCCTCCCACTTTGGAGAGAGCTTATGCTGATTCTTTATCGATTGCACTCGGCGAAGCACTAGGTCTCCAACTTGAAAGTGGCGACTGCGGACGTTCTTATCATAATAACGACGCAAGCCTTGTTGGTAGAGTGCCGACTGAAACAGAGCGCGATCACGCAACTCCTCTACCACAATCAAATCAATCTCTCGGTTCTCCTTAGAGAGCTTTTCATCGTACACTTGAACTTGTGCCGAGACAAGACTAACCTCAGTCGGCAGCATAGCTTCTGAGCCATAGACCAATGAAAAAGGTGATTGTCCAGTAGCCCGACTGATGTTTGTCCGAAGCACCCAAAGGACTGAAGGCAACTCTTTCACCCACCGACCGGCATAAGGTTTGAGTCTGTCAAATATCCGCAGCTTTAATCCTTGAAGAATCATACCATTGGCCCGTTCGACCTGCCCATTGATTTTTGGATGAGCCACTGATGCAAAGTGGATCTTTATTCCCATCTCATCGGCAAAGTCCTGGAACTCCACTGAAGTGAATTGAGTACCATTATCGGTAGTGATATCATGAGGAACTCCAAACCGAGTGAATATATCTTTGACAAACTCGATCGCCTTCTTTGATGTAATCTTGCCGACCGGCTTTGCTTCAATCCACTTGGTGAATTTGTCGATAGCAACAAACAAATGAGTGAACCCGCCTGGCGCTTTCTTGAAAGGACCGACAATATCAAGCCCCCAAGCAGCAAAAGGCCAAGTCAATGGTATCATGTGAAGTTGCTGTGAAGGCACATGTGTTTGTTGAGCAACTTGGTGTGCATCTTCGACCGCCATGGGCCAATAAAACCCTTGCCGGAAAGCTTTGCCAGCCAAAGTCCTAGAAGCTGCATGATTGCCGCATATTCCCGAATGAATCTCTTCTACCAACTTCTGTCCTTCAGGAATTGAGATGCATCGCATCAAAATGTTGGAAACACCCCTTTTGTAAAGTTGGTACCCCACCAACAAGTATCCTCAAGATCGGATCTCCAATCTTTGCTACTCATCAGGATCCGAGGGCAGCGTTCCCTTATCCAAATACTGAATGAGTGGGTCGCGCCAGTCGTCTTGGAGACGTCATCGTCAATAAGATCAGCAATAGTACTCATCAACATGTCTGACCGGGGAGAAATTGTTGTGGAATCCAGAACATGTAGGAAAACACCCGGCAGTACTACAGACCGAGATGATCCTATCTTGGCTAACTCATCAGCCGCCTGGTTATTATCTCGGAGAACATGTGTAAACTTCAATCGATCAAACTTGTCTTCGAGTTTTCATACTTCTTGGCAATAAGCACTCATGTTATCATCTACACAATTCCAATCCTTGGTGACCTGATTAATGACCAAGGCCAAATCAACAAATATGTCGATGCGCTTAATGCCGAGTCACACAGCAATGCGCAGACCGTGTAGGAGAGCTTCATACTCTGCAGCATTATTAGATGCGCAAAACATGATTTGAAGGACGTATCGAAGCCTTTGTCCAGTAGGCGAGATAAATACAACTCCCGCACCTGCCCCTTGTAATTGAAGGGAACCATCAAAGTACATTTTCCAGTACTCGATATCTTCGGCAGTAGGAGGATTTTGAATCTCTGTCCACTCGGCAACGAATTCAGCTAATGCTTGTCCGTTTATAGCCGACCGAGGCACGAATGTAATAGTATACTGACCAAGTTCAACTGCCCACTTGGCTATTTTTCCTTCAGCTTCTCGGTTATGTAATACTGTCCCGAGTGCAAAAGAAGTTTGAACTTCAATTGAATGAGCTTGGAAATAGTGCTTCAACTTCCTCGAGGTGATCAATAATGCATATAACAACTTCAAGATCTGCTGGTACCTTGTCTTAGAGGCGCTGAGAACCTCGCTCACAAAGTAGACCGGATGCTGTACTTTTTGCACATGTCCCTCTTCTTCTCGGTCGACTGTCAAAACAGTACTCACAACCTGGGTTGTGGCCGAGATGAATCTTTAATTCGTCCAGTGCCAACTATGCCTCCTCAGTCCAAACAAAGCCGTCCTGCTTTTTAAGCAATCGGAAGAGTGGTAACCCCGTAACCCCCAATCGGGAAATAAAGTGACTCAAGGATGCCATGCATCCGGTCAGCTTCTGAACGTCCCTTTGAGAATTAGGCGGCATCATATCAAGGATTGCCTTCATTTTATCTGGGTTAGCCTCTATACCTCATTTCGAAATGATGTAACCAAGTAACTTTCCCAATGGAACCCCAAAAACACACTTTTTAGGATTCAGCTTCATTGAATAATGTCTCAGATTGTCAAAGGTTTCCGCCAGGTCAGAGAGAAGTTCTTCAACTTTCCGAGTCTTGACAACGATGTCGTCAACATACGCTATAGCGTTCTGACCGATCTGAGTGGCAAGGCAGCGTTGAATACCTCGTTGGTAAGTCGCGCCAGCATTTTTCTGACCGAACGGCATAGTGATATAGCAATAGGCGCCGAAGGGTGTTATAAAGGAATTCTTGATCTGTTCTTCGACTCTCAGTGGGATCTGTTGATCGCCTGAATAGGCATCCAGAAAGCTTAAAAGCTCACACCCGGCTACGAATCTACAATCTGATCAATATGAGGAAGAGCGAAGGGGTCTTTTGGGCAGACCTTGTTGAGATCAGTATAATCAACACACATCCACCACTCTTTATTCTTTTTGGGTACAAGGACTAGATTTGCTAACCAGTCGAGATGATACACCTCCTTTATAAACTTAGCTTCTAACAATCTAACTATCTCCTTCTTCACAGCGTCCTTGCGGTCTTGCGCAAATCTTCTAAGCCATTGGCGAACGGGGGTAGCCCCTAGAGGTACCCTTACCACGTGCTCAATCTTTTCCCTAGGAACTCCCGGCATGTCAGATGGCTTCCATGCAAAGATGTCCCTATTTTGCTGGAGGAAAAGAGTGAGTGGAAGTTCCTATTTTCATCAGGGTTAACCCCAGCATAAGTAACCTTATCGGGGTCCTCAGGATCGAGCGAAATCTCCTTGGTTTGGATGTCATCGGTCTGGATCTTTTCCTTGGTAGGTTTCTTTGTCGGAACCTCCATTCCAGTCTGCTCCTCTATACCGATCGCCTTCTGGATCTCCTTTTGGTGTGACAACATCAATTGTTTGGTAGGCATCTCACAACTCTGCACATCGCAATCAAAAGAATTCCAAAGATCAGAGTGGAGGGAGATTATTCCGTTCGGGCCTAGCATCTTGAGGGTAAGATACGGATAGTGCGGAACAGCCATAAACCTGGCCATCGCCGGTCGACCGATGATAGCATGGTATGCTGACTCGAAGTCTACCACCTGGAAGAGGATACGCTCTGTCCTAAAATTATCACGGGTGCCAAAGGTGACTGGCAGACTGATTTGTCCAATTGGGACTGAAGTCTTGCCAGGCACAATCCCATGGAAGGGTGAAGAACTCGGTTGGAGGTCATTGATTGACAGACTGAGCTCTTGAAGAGTCCTGGTGAAGATTAAGTCCAAACTGCTTCCTCCATCGATGAGTACTCTGTTGAACTTCACCTCCTTCATAGTCGCAGCAAGCACCAATGGGTAGCGACCTGGTTTTGGTAGATGTTTAGGATGGTCCGACCGATCAAAGGTGATTGGCACCTCAGACCACCACATGTACTGAGGCGTAGCTGTCTCCACTGAGTTAGTCTCTCGAATCTCTAACTTTTGCTTGCACTTGGATGTATAGGCATCCGGGCCTCCGAAGACGAAGTTTACTTCTTTGCGGGGCTCCTAGAACTCTCCTGAATCATCCTTGTCATCATCATCCTTGGTCTTGTCTTTGTTGCTATTGTTGCGCCTTGGGGGATCTTTGGCCACCTTGAGCGCAGCTGTTAGAAAACCCTTCAGATAATAGCAATCCTTTGCTTTGTGGTTTCCCTTGGGGTGCCAAGGGCAAATACCACTCAGCAACTCATCAGTAGATGGCTGGTTCATCCGAGGATTCTTCCGAAACCGGTCCACTGTGTTGACAGCATTGTCAGGTTTTCTCTTCTTGTCCTTCTTGGAGGACTCAGGCTTGTCCGACCGCTTCTCCTTGCCCTTTCCTTGTATATCATCAAGTGAAGACTCCCCTGATGCATACTTATCAGCAATCTTGAAGCACTCTTGAGTGGTGAGCTTGAGATCATGGTTCCTCCGACCGATATCCCGGACTAGATCGTCACTGCGAATTCCACCCAGGAAGGCATTAATGATTTGCTGATCGGGGACGTTGGGGATCTCAGTCTTCTTAGCACAAAACCGCTTGATGTAGTCGCGAAGAGGCCCATCTCCTCTCTGCTTGATCCGAGTGAGGTCGAAGTGGTTGCCCGGTCGGTTGCAAGTTGCTTGGAAACTTTCTATGAGTTTCCTGTTGAGGTCTCCTCAAGATGTGACTGACTCCTCAGGTAGAGATGTGAGCCATATCCGAACGGCAGGATCTAAGGAGACCGGAAGGTAATTAGCCATTACATAGGAATGACCTCTAGCCGACCAGATCGCCGTGCTATAGAGTTGTAACCACTCTCGGGGGTTGGTTTGTCCATCATACTTTTTGATGGGAACCGGCTTGAATCCTTTTGGCCATCGAGCAATGCGAAGCTGAGGGACGTAAGCCTTGATACCATCAATCTCGTCATCAGTCAGCGTTGGTGACCGCCTTTGTCGGTCTGGGGATGTAGTTGGGCTACGACGGTGGCGTGGGCCGACATCCTCATCATGACGACGTCATCGATTGCCATCTTTATCGCGCCGATCCCGATCGTCATGTCAACATCAGTCGTCGCGGTTGTCTCTTGGAGGATGATTCTGACGATCATCCCATTGGTTGTCCTGTCGGTCTTCTCGTTGGTTGTCCCATTAGTCTTCCCGTCGGGCATCTATCCTTCATTCACGCCGTTCTTCCTCATAGCGTTGGTTGTCCCGAGCGCGCTCCTTGTGGTGAGAGTTGATGGTGTCTCGTCCATCACGGAGGCTGAGAGAATTTCTGAAGGACCGAGAAGGCGACCAGAGGGGGGGGGGGTGAATGGGAGCCAAATAAAATTCTCCAAGAGAACTTGGCCTATATCCCAAAAACTACCCAAGCCAACCTCCAAATCGATCACAAAGACTACACACACCAACTTGTCGTGTACTAGACCTAGGAGTGATCAACCACACCAAA
Source organism: Eleusine coracana subsp. coracana (assembly GCA_032690845.1). NCBI lineage: Eukaryota > Viridiplantae > Streptophyta > Magnoliopsida > Poales > Poaceae > Eleusine > Eleusine coracana. The sequence goes on from CM064434.1 coordinate 39,858,905, forward strand.
GAACCACAGCTGAAACAAAAAGGGAAGAAGCAATCCTCAAAAGTTCAGAACTGAACTCCCATCGGCAGTGCCGGTGGACATCGGCAGTGCCGGTCACGCCTACGGCAGTGCTGGGGTGCATCATCGGCAGTGCCGGTCCCACCTATCAGCAGTGCTGGTTGGGATGCTGTCACACTGGAACCTACAGACTGGACCAATCGGCAGTGCCGGTCCTGGTCATCGGCAGTGCCGATCGACCCCCGACAGAACAGAAAATCTCTCGGGATCTTCTCAAATCTTCTCCGAAACTCAATCAAATGAACTCCACATGATGCGATTTTTGGACCAGTGAATCCTCATCACATCATGACCCTAATCCTAGAAGATCAACTCAATTGGCTCAAGAAATCATCACAAATTTCAGATCTTGTGCCAAGAACACCAAAAAGGGGAAACTTGAGAAATCCTTCAAATCGAAGGTGCTAAAGCCAATAATTCCATCAAGGATCCATAGAGGATTATCCTAGCTCATCCTAGCAACAAGTTTCTCAAGAAATTCGGTCCAAAAACTCATCTAAACGTGAGATCGAAAATCACTATAAAAATGCTTCCGAAAATAGGAAAAAGGGAATTTCGGGATTCAAGTGAAGAGGGAAATCTTGAGCACGAAAATACTTTTCATATCATAGAAAGGTGCTTACAAGATTCATAGGTACAAAGCTAGGAAGCCACCCTCTTCCTCCCACTATTTGGAAGAGCAAGAGATGTCTCTCACACACCCACTACTCTCCTCTCAAACATGAAGTCCTCTCCTAGCACTTTGAATAGAGTCCTAACACAAGGCTAATGGAAGAGACCCCTCTCCCACTAGCCACAGCTCTCCTTATATAGGCCTATGGTCTATTGTCCACATGACCACTCTACCCTTGACGTACATAACACACCCACCTACCACCGGGGGCATAACCATCCATCTTTTTTCTCATTGCCCGAATGCCATCGGACGCTTCACGTCTTTGCTTCATCTTGAAGCAAGCTCCGTGATGGTGCCACGTGCACCACCAACCACCGCCACCGGTTTTGAGGTCCAAACCAGGAAACCGCCTTGCACGCTTCTCAAAGAGCGACTTCTCGATGTTGACGGGTGTCACCTTGTCCCGCGATCCTGACCACCGGCAAGTCTCTCCCAGTCCCTCTCCATCGGGCCCCCTTGTCACTTGCACCGGCATCCCATTCACCTTGACTTGGTCAACACGCCGTCTTCATCACCACCACGGTCAACCGTCCATTCTTCTTGCCTCTTCACGTGTACGGTGTGGATCACCCTTGACATCACCCTGCATCCCGATCGTCTGGCACCAAGGCCCCTACTTGTGCCCGATCCTCTCGCTGTTGACCGCCAAGTCGACTCGAGTGACCTACACATCACGAGACAAGCAAACACATTTCCATCTCCTGCAACATCACCAATATCTCCACCAACTCTGGTTAGTCATAACCATGATATGCAAACCGATGCATTCCCTGGATTCCCGCATTTCAACTCAACCACCAAATCCGCTCAAGTCAATTACTCATCACAAATAGCAAACCATGGCACATATCCACATGGGTTCTCAATTTCTCAGGTCTTCGCTGTTGGGGAACGGGTAGGTTACGATAGCATATAAAATTTCTACCGTTCCACCAGGAAACCTTGCAAGAGAGGATCATGGATCGTTACCACTAGACGCGCAGGCGGAGCGGAAGCGAATGTTGGAGCAGCTCGATCCAACGTAGTCGCGCGTCGGTGTAGAGGAAGTAGTCGATCACGTCAATCGTCTCCTTCTAGTCCAGCCGTCGGCACCGCAGCAGCAGCAGCGCCTCCTCGCGGTATCCACACGTACGGGGTTGGAGCACCGTGCGCGGCGTGCTAGCACCGGCAACACGGTTAGGGTTTTGTGGGCGAGAAAGAGGAGCACGACGGCTAGGGTTAAGGACTGGTGGAATCCCCTGCGCCTTAAGCCCCTCCTCCACTTAAATAGACCCTTCTAATGGGCCTCGACTAGTTGGCCCATTAGTGGACTAATTCCTCACACGGATCAATATCCGTATGACCCTCACATACGGATCAAATCCGTATTGTCTCTTGGGCATATCTCCAACAATCTCCCACTTGCACTAGAGACAATCACATAGGCAAGCGATGTTCCAACCCGTTAAGTGTGTGACCCGTTAGGTTCACATGTACACGACAATGATGTGAAAACCATTTTCAAATCATAAATCAATAGCGGCACCTAGCAGCACATACTGATTCTCATGTACACATAAAGATCATATCGGCTGAACCTTTGACATACGCAGTCAGCGATCCCTTTGCCTCACGATATCAGTCAAGCTTAAGGCAAGATACGTGCCATCCCTATAATAGCTCGACCATTCACTCGAACGTCTAGTGGATTTATCATGACTAACTTTTAGTCATTATGATTAACTTTTAATCACATTGGCATGGCCATGCACTTCTAAATCCATCTAACTCGAGGGGCCCAGAGATATCTCTCCTGTTATTAGGAGGGGCAAATTCCATCTTGACCGCTCACACCCCACGACATGTTTCATAGCATACCCGAAAATTACCTTTATAACTACCCAGTTACGGAATAGCGTTTGGTAATCCCTAAATATGCTATTACACATTCTGGGAATCAATGACAATCTCAGGTCTAAGGATCCCAAAGGTATATCATACAAGACAACAATTGATGGCACAATAATAACATCTCAGCAAAGTCTATTAGTGGGTCAGTCCAACACTATGTTCTTAACATATGTCCACATTATTGATTTGATATCTCCATATCAATGATCTGTGAAACACGATCATCAACCAATACATGTGCTAGTCCATGAATCATTATTGTCTAACACAATGATAAGGAACTAGGGATCATTTAGGATAATATTATAAAAGAACAATGAGTTTCACAAACAAGTCACGCACTTGTCAATCAATGCAATAATTATTATCCATAGAACAGAATAACACTTTATTCAATCACACATAAACATAGACATTACACAATCTCTCATACATTAATCATGCAGATATCTAATACCCATGGATCTCATATGTGCCTCATGCTTGGGCTGAGAGAGAGGTTTTGTCAACGGATCAGCGATGTTTGAGTCCGTGTGCACCTTGCATATCTTTACATCACCTCGAGCGACGATGTCCCGAATAAGATGATAACGCCGTAGTACGTGTTTGTTCTTTTGATGCGCTCTAGGCTCCTTGGCTTGCGCAATGGCACCACTATTATCACAATAGAGGTCCATTGGACTGGATGCACTAGGAACCACACCCAACTCAGAAACAAATTTTCTGATCCAAACAGCTTCCTTTGCAGCTTCTGAAGCGGCAAGGTACTCAGCCTCCGTTGTTGAGTCCGCAACCGTATCTTGCTTGGAACTCTTCCAGCTCACCGCGCCTCCATTGAGGCAAAACACATATCCAGATTGCGATCTCGAATCGTCTTTGTCGGTTTGGAAGCTAGCATCAGTGTAACCATTTACAACGAGCTCTTCCTCACCTCCATAGACTAGGAACATACCCATAGTCCTTCTTAAGTACTTTAGGATATTCTTATTAGCTCCCCAATGAGCTTCTCCTGGATTTGACTGGTATCTGCTCACAGCACTAAGAGCGTAGGCTACATCTGGGCGAGTACTTATCATGGCATACATGATGGACCCAACAGCCGAAGCATATGGAATCGCTCTCATTTTCTCTTGCTCATCTGGTGTCGAGGGACACTGAGTCTTGCTAAGAGAAACCCCATGTGACATGGGCAAGAAACCTTTCTTGGAATCCTGCATATTGAACCGTTTCAATACCTTGTCAATGTACGTGTCTTGGCTTAATCCAATTAGCCTCTTTGATCTATCTCTATAGATCTTAATGCCCAAAATGTAAGATGCCTCTCCTAAGTCCTTCATTGAGAAACTCTTTCTCAAAGAAGTCTTAACAACTTCAAGCATTGGAATATCATTACCGATCAGCAATATGTCATCCACATAAAGGACCAGAAAGACAAGCGCGCTCCCACTAGCCCTTTTGTAAACACAAGGCTCTTCTTCGTTTTTAATGAAGCCAAACCCTTTGACTACCTCATCAAAGCGAAGATTCCAACTCCGAGATGCTTGCTTTAGTCCATAAATGGACCTTTGAAGCTTGCATATCTTCCTAGCATTTTGTGGATCGACAAAACCTTCAGGTTGTGTCATGTACACATCCTCACTTAGGTTTCCATTAAGGAAAGCCGTTTTGACATCCATTTGCCATATCTCATAATCATAAAATGCGGCAATTGCTAGAAGGATCCGTATAGACTTTAGCATAGCGACGGGCGAGAAGGTCTCATCATAATCAACCCCTTGAATTTGCTTAAAACCTTTCGCCACCAATCGTGCCTTATAGATGTGAACATTTCCATCCATGTCTATCTTTTTCTTAAAAACCCATTTACACTCAATGGTTTTTACACCATCAGGCGGATCTATCAAGTTCCAAACTTGATTTTCTCTCATGGATTCTAATTCGGATCTCATGGCTCCAAGCCATTTCTCAGAGTCCGGTCCCATCATTGCTTCACTGTAAGTCTTAGGCTCATCATTGTCTAACAATAATATGTCTCGCTGCCCCGTGGTTAGGAGCGTGAACTTTTCAGGAGCGCGACGTACCCTTTCTGACCTACGCGGGGCTGGTGTTTCAGCAATTGGTTCAACAACAATTTGTTCATCCAATTGTGGTATAGCGGAAGAAGAAACATTTTCTGGAGCTTCTTGAACTTCTTCAAGTTGCACCGTTCTCCCACTTACCCTTTTGGAGAGAAACTCTTTCTCTAGAAACACACCATTACGAGCGACAAACACTTTGCCCTCTTCCCGGTTGTAGAAATAATAACCTTTGGTTTCCCTAGGGTATCCTACAAAGAAGCATTTATCAGACTTGGAAGAAAGCTTATCAGACATCATACGTTTTACATAAGCCTCACATCCCCAAATCTTAAGAAAAGACAACCCGGGACACTTCCCAGTCCATATCTCATATGGTGTCCTTTCCACGGATTTAGATGGAACCCTATTAAGTGTGAAAGCGGCAGTTTCTAGAGCGTATCCCCAGAAGGATAATGGAAGATCACTTTGGCTCATCATAGACCTAACCATGTCTAACAAGGTTCGGTTCTTCCGTTCGGATACTCCATTCCATTGGGGCGTTCCTGGCGGAGTCCATTGTGGAACAATTCCACATTGCTTTAGATGTTCACCAAATTCATGGCTCAAATATTCACCACCACGATCAGATCGTAGGCGTTTAATAGTCTTGCCCAATTGATTTTGTACTTCATTTTGAAATTCTTTGAACTTTTCAAAGGATTCAGACTTATGCCTCATTAAGTAGATGTAACCATATCTACTAAAGTCGTCGGTAAAAGTTATGAAGTACTGAAAACCACCTCTGGCCGTGCAACTAATTGGTCCACATACATCCGTATGTACAAGTCCCAATAGTTCACTCGCCCTCTCACTATTTCCTGTGAAAGGCGACTTAGTCATTTTGCCAAGTAAACAAGATTCACATGTATCAATTGATTCAAAATCAAAAGAACTTAGAAGACCATCTGTATGGAGTTTCTTTATGCGCTTCTCATTTATATGACCTAAACAACAATGCCAAGTATACGTGGGATTCAAATCATTAGGCTTGAGCCTTTTCGCATCAATGTTATAAATAGGCTTATTCTCAAGATCTAAGTAATATAATCCATTCACCAATGGGCAATTACCATAGAGAATATTATTCAAATAAATGGAACAACACTTGTTCCTTATTATGACCTCATAACCATCATCTTCCTCCAAACATTTTGAAGAAATAATGTTTTTTCCTAAGGCGGGAATATAATAACAATTATTTAACTCCAAAACTAATCCTGATGGTAATGAGAGTGGATAAGTTCCGACGGCCAACGCAGCAACCTTTGCACCATTGCCGACGCGAGCATTCACCTCGCCTTTTGCACATTTCCTTGCTTCTTTAAGCCCCTGCAACGATTTGCAAGTATGAATCATCGATCCGGTATCAAATACCCATGAACCATAAGGACATGTAGCAACATTATTAATTTCAATAACATTGATACCTGAATTAGAAGTGTCTCCATCCTTCTTCTTCAGCTCTTCCAGATAAAGCTTGCAATTCCTCTTCCAATGACCGGGTTTCTTGCAGTGAAAACAAGGATCACTACCCGCCGGTTTAGGCTTAGGAGCTGCTGCAGGCTTAGGCTTAGTGCTAGAGATCTGATCTGTAGCCTTAGCCTTAGTCTTGCGCTTTCGTTTCTTGCTATCCTTTTGAACCAAGTTAACTTGACTTGGACCAGATTTTTTTGATGCTTGCCTCAGCTGTCTTAAGCATCCCATGCAACTCAGCCAATGTCTTCTCTAAGCTATTCATTTGAAAGTTCAAAATGAAAGGCTCATAGCTTGCAGGAAGCGACTGGAGAATCACATCTGTGGCCAAATCAGGGTGTAGAGCAGCACCAAGTTTCTCCAGATTCTCAATGTAACCAATCATCTTGATCACATGAAGACTGACAGAACCGTTTTCAGCTAGCCTGCACGCAAACAAGGACTTTGAGATATTATACCTCTCAGACCTTGCTTGGTTCTCAAACATGCCACAAAGTCCCTCAATCATATTGTGGGCATCCGCATTCTCATATTGCTTCTGAAGCTCAGAGGACATAGTGGCAAGCATGAGACAGCTAACATCAACTGCATCATTGGTATGTTTCTCATACTCCCTTTTCTGAGTGGCAGTAGCATTTTCTGGCAGATCATCAGGATAGGGAAGCTCTAGAACATATTCCTTTTTCTCTTGCTTGAGAACAATTCTCAAGTTGCGATACCAATCAATAAAGTTTGTTCCACTAAGCTTTTCTTTTTCAAGAATTGAGCGCAAATTGAAAGTGTTACTAGCGGTTGGTGCCATGATCTACAACAGAAAATATGCAAATATAAGCACTATGTAAATATAAAACTCTTATAAACATTTTAACAAAAGTTTATTATTCCACTATATGCTTGGAATCGTTTTCCCCCAAAACGACATATAGTGGTTCAAGATCCAGATTCAACTTAGATCCTAGTGAGCTTTGGCATCACCGCTAGAAATCTAGTGACATAGGTAAGCAACACTTTGCTAATCACATCCCTATGTGACTCTTGTTTGTTGGGTGGCATCACATGCCCCGGCGCCAACACCATGCCCCAAAGCCCAAAAACGTTTTGATAGCTTTGTTAATTAAACCAATACTATGCATATAAATGTCTGACATTTATCCTAATAATTAAGATAGTTGAGGTACTCTACTTTGGCAGACCTACCATACAACGATCATAATTTTAATAGGTGCAGCTATTGGAAGGGCATATAATTTAATTTTTCTTGAGGGAACCTATTCTAGCATGTTAATCATATCTAATATAAATAACACATGAAAGAATAGGATGATAGGAACATCATCACAGGCAATCATATTAACTGTGAAATAGTATGGCCCCTTTCAATTGGTGATCTCCATCTCCATTGTCATCGCCATGTCTCCCGTCCCTTCAACCATCATGCTTGTGGCCTCCATGAACTAACAGTTAGCTACTACAACTAATAGCTAGTAATAAATTACATGAGAATATCAAGCATCACAGATCGACACGCAGGCCGTTATACAATAATATGACAGCCTCAACCCAGCTGTAATTAATCATGGCACGCAGGCCATGCAAATCACATATATACATCACATGCATCTTTTGGGCCATACCATTCACAACATTCTCTGCAAAAACGAGTTAGGCGAGAAGCGAATGCTAACATGTGGCCAAAAAGGGTTGTAACAATCTAGGCGTGTCCGTACGGCGGTACATGATCGTATCTATAAAATCACAATGGAAATCACAGATCGTATCTATAAAAACCTCACAGGATTTCACAGATCGTATCTATAAAATCACAATGGAAATCCTATCGGGAAAATCATATTTGCCCGATTTTGAGTCATTCACAATGGCTTAGTTTTCCATTAGGTTTTCATGAGTAGACTGCGGTACATGATTATGATACTATTGGCTCCTCTACTGGCGCACGCAGTTAGTCCCGATGGTGATTCCAGCCGGTAGGGACAAGTCGCGCGCGCACGGAGAAGGAACACAAATAAATCAATGATGCATGTATTGCTATCCGCCCATTACCTTGTGAACCTCCCTATCATCATTGATCTAATCAATCCGAACACAAAACATGTAATAGATCTCATCTAGTACATCAACATATCGACTATATGCACAAGATCTAGATCACAAACTACACAAGGTCGGCTCTGATACCACTGTTGGGGAACGGGTAGGTTACGATAGCATATAAAATTTCTACCGTTCAACCAGGAAACCTTGCAAGAGAGGATCATGGATCGTTACCACTAGACGCGCAGGCGGAGCGGAAGCGAATGTTGGAGCAGCTCGATCCAACGTAGTCGCGCGTCGGTGTAGAGGAAGTAGTCGATCACGTCAATCGTCTCCTTCTAGTCCAGCCGTCAGCACCGCAGCAGCAGCAGCGCCTCCTCGCGGTATCCACACGTACGGGGTTGGAGCACCGTGCGCGGCGTGCTAGCACCGGCAACATGGATAGGGTTTTGTGGGCGAGAAAGAGGAGCACGACGGCTAGGGTTAAGGACTGGTGGAATCCCCTGCGCCTTAAGCCCCTCCTCCACTTAAATAGACCCTTCTAATGGGCCTCGACTAGTTGGCCCATTAGTGGACTAATTCCTCACACGGATCAATATCCGTATGACCCTCACATACGGATCAAATCCGTATTGTCTCTTGGGCATATCTCCAACATTCGCGCCTTCGTCGACCCTAAGGAGATACATGGCTGGAACTTGCGATCGACTGAGACTTTGCAGCATCTTGCGCTGCTGCGGCTTTGAGCATAGCCACTGCCTTCTGCATAGCAGGATGTTGATAGTGGGCATCAACGATTAAAGTGTCAAGCAATGTCTTGGCCACGGTGATGTTGTTCTATGGGGTGTGGTAGACCTTAACACCATCCACTTCAAGGTCAGGTCCGAGATCTAGTCGGCGTGCGTTACGCGTTCCGCACGACCCTCTTGGTCGACGGCGGTGACCGATCGATAATTCATCAGCTGGCGGGTTATCATCCTATCGGCCTCCTTCCACCGGCTGGTTTTGGAGACCATCGGCTGGATTACCTTCTTCTTCGGCATCTGGATCCTCATCCTAGTTTCCAGCAGCAGGATCTACTATATCCACCATGTTGACTGTATGGGGATATGAGTAGGTCGATCCGACCGCGTCCTCATCAAAAGACTGATCTGATGTCGAGTCATATCCGAAGGAAGAGTCTTCCTGCTCGGATCCGAGTGGGATCAATGCAGGGATAATGTCAGACGGACTCGGTGATTGCGCCATGGGACTGGCTGCGATCGAGTCTGATCTGTAGTCGTTCAGACCTAGGACTCCATTGTCGCCGACCATGAAGTCGAGCGATCCAAAAGAGATCTTGAAGTCCGGCGAGTATTGGATGATGATAAGTTCGGCCATCATAATCGATGGACAATCCCGGCGAGCCTTGTCCCCTACCTGCCATGCCAACTGTCGATGCTCAAGACCGGCAGTAAATATATAGGGCTACATCAAGACCAAGAACTACAATGGTTACACAAGACGCCGAATTATACAGGTTCGGGCCCTCTCAATGAGAGTAAAAACCCTACATATTGTGTTCTGTATTGTATTGATTGTCACGAGATGTTGTGTCTCTCTAGTTGTGTCTAATTGCCTCTCCCTCGATGGGAGGTACCCTGCCGCCTTATATATCCGGTCGGCAGCGGGGTTCAGGCAGAGTCCTAGTCGTACTCTACAAGGATTCTATATGGCATGTCTAATCTTTCTTGTCTTGCACTCCAAGCCGAGTCGGTCGGCTTCCTTGTTGATGAAGTACCCGGTCGGCCACCGACTTAGCCTTGGATGAGGATACCCGTAAAGCAAGTATCCCACACTTTCGATTGCGATGTACAGAGTTATGAGATGGCCCATAAACAGTTGATGTTGTTCGACCAGAAGGAGATCTAGCAGGCAGTCGACACAGAGGACCAGATCGGAGCGGAAGTTCCAATAAAGAAGCCCACCAAAGACAAGATTCAGAACGATGACATCCAAACCAAGGAAATCCTGCTCGATACTGAGGACCCCGACAAGGTAACTTATGCTGGGGCCAACCTCGACGAGAAATAGGAACTCGCGCTCACTCTTTTCCTCTAGGAAAATAGGGACATTTTTGCATGGAAACCATCTCACATGCCGGGAGTTCCTAGGGAAAAGATTGAGCAAAAGTTAAGGGTGCCCCCAGGGGCTACCCCTGTTTGTCAGAGGCTCAGATGATTTGCGCAAGATTTCAAGGACGCCATGAACAAGGAGATAGTTAGACTATTAGATGCTAAGTATATAAAGGAGGTGTATCATTCCGAATGGTTAGCAAATCCAGTCCTTGTACCCAAGAAGAATAAAGAATGGAGGATGTGTGTTGATTATACTGATCTCAACAAGGTCTATCCTAAAGACCCTTTCGCTCTTCCTCGTATTGATCAGATTGTAGACTCGACAGCCGGGTGTGAGCTCTTGAGCTTTCTGGATGCCTATTCAGGCTATCACCAGATCCCACTTAAGGTCGAAGATCAGATTAAAACTTCCTTTATAACACCCTTTGGCGCCTATTGCTATATCACAATGCCTTTTGGTCTCAAGAACGCTGGCGTGACTTACCAACGAGGTATTCAATGCTGCCTTGCTGCTCAGATCGATCGGAACGCAGAAGCGTATGTTGATGACATCATCATCAAGACTCGGAATGTCGAAGAACTTATTTCTAACCTGGCAGAAACCTTTGACAATCTGAGGCATTATTCAACAAAACTGAATCCCAAGAAGTGCATTTTTGGGGTTCCGTTGGGAAAGCTACTCGGTTACATCATTTCGAAACGAGGTATAGAAGCCAACCCAGATAAAATCAAGGCGATCCTTAGTATGGGGCCACCTAATTCTTAAAGGGTTGTATAGAAGCTGACCGGATGTATGGCGTCTTTGAGTCACTTTATTTCCCAACTGGGGGTTAGGGGGTTCCACTTTTCCGACTGCTTAAAAAAGTGGAAGACTTCGTTTGGACCGCAGAGGCGCAGTCGGCATTGGACGAGTTGAAGGTTTACGTCAGCAGCATTCCTGTATTGGTGCCTCCGGAGCCAGGAGAAAAACTTCAGCTTTACATATTAGCCACACCTCAGGTTGTGAGTACTGTTTTAATGGTCGACCGAGAAGAAGAGGGGCATATACAAAAAGTACAACACCCCGTCTACTTTTTGAGTGAGGTCCTTGGTGCCTCTAAGGTAAAATACCAACAGATCTTGAAGTTATTGTATGCATTGTTGGTCACCTCCAGGATGTTGAAGCATTACTTTCAAGCTCATCCGATCGAAGTCCAGACCTCCTTCGCACTCGGCACAGTGCTACACAACCGAGAAGCCGAAGGCAAAATCGCCAAGTGGGCAGTCAAACTTGGTCAATATACCATCACATTCGCGCCTCAGTCGGCTATAAAAGGACAAGCGCTAGCTGATTTCATTGCTGAGTGGACAGAGATTCAAAACCCACCTACTGCACAAGACATCGAGTATTGGAAAATGTACTTTGATGGGTCTCTTCAATTACAAGGAGCGGGTGTGGGAGTCGTGTTTGTCTCCCCCACTGGAGAGAGGCTTTGATATGTCCTTCAGTTGATGTTTCGCGCGTCTAACAACGCAGCAGAGTATGAAGCCCTTCTACACGGTCTGCGCATTGCCTCATCACTCGGCATCAAGCGTCTTGACGTCTTTGGTGACTCGGCTTTGGTTATTAATCAGGTCACTAAGGATTGGAACTGTGTGGATGGCAATATGAGTGCTTACTGTCAAGAAGTAAGGAAGCTCCAAGACAAATTCGATGGATTGAAGTTCACGCATGTTCTTCGAGACAATAACCAAGCGGCTGATGAATTGGCCAAGATGGGATCATCCCGGTTTGTGGTTCCGCCAGGTGTTTTCTTACACACTCTGGATTCCCCCATGATTTCTCCTCGGTTGGATGTATTAATGAGTGATGTTACTGATCTCGTTGGTGACGACAACATGGAGACTGATTGGCGCGACCCGCTCATCTAACATTTGGATAAGGGAACGCTTCCTTAGGATCCTAATGAGCAACGAAGGTTGGAGACCCAATGCCGAGGGTATTTGTTAGTGGGAGACCAACTCTATAAAAGAGGAGGTTCGAAGATCTCGATGAGATGCATCTCGATACCAGAAGGCCAAAAGTTGGTAGAAGAAATTCATTCCAGGATGTGTGGCAATCATGCAGCTTCCAAGACTTTGGTCAGCAAAGCTTTTCGGCAAGGGTTTTGTTGGCCCACGGCGGTTGAAGATACACACCGGGCCATTCGGACATGTGAAGATACACACCGGGTTATTTATATTACTTGCATCTACGGCTTCTTCAAACAAAGGTACGTGCGTGCTTAACAGACATGCGTGATATCGGTGTCTGTGCTCGATGGCGGATACGAGACACTGTTGGCTCATGACTTATCACGGGGTGATCCTTTTCCATGGATCGTTACTAGTAGAATTGTGCTTATTTTTGTAGTTTCTTTTGAATTTGATGTATTGTTTCCGCAATGGATCTTCTGCAGGTACACTAACGCCGTTAGTATAACACTTAGATTGACTTACGTGTTGAGTGCGGATCGTCACCAAATATTCATGCCGCTAAGTAGCGGCAAGAATATGCGTTGTGTTGTGAGGAATGATAGGATCATAAAATAAAAATTTTGCATGATGCATCCCAATATAACTAAACTAAAATTTTGTTCTCTCCTTGCTCACCAACCTCTGAATAAAAATATTCATAACTATTAATTTACTCAACCAAATAAGGCATACAAATACTTATCAGAAAGGTCTCAACATCCCCTGTCACCTAGAATTTAAATTAAAATTCGATCATAACAGTAACAACCTCAAAAATAGAGAACAAGTACAATCTGTCAACTCCCTGTTTTCATCATGACTCTGAACTTAAAAATTTCATAACTAAAGTTGTACCTCGAATTTGGAAGAGTTTCAACCCAATCTAGAAAGCCATTGAAGTCTATTTTCATCTCCAATAGGTTTCATAATTTTGTTGTTTTCCCTCTGTCCAGTAGAGCCAACACACTCAGCCTCTGTCATCCTGAAATAGAATCTGCTAACCTGAACTTGCAAAATTCATAAGTTCAGATTTACTTGGAATTTTTCAGAACATAAATACAATATGGAAAGCTATGAAAGTGAGGTATAACCTGGTTCCAACCCCCAATTTCTGAGACCTTGTTTTCTGTTCAAAATACCCACTTTTCTGACTGTGGTACAGTCAAGAAAGAATTCGTTTCAAAACCCATCGCCGTATTATTGCCCCTTGAGGCTGGAAAATGTAAACTAAAAATTTGGTTTCTGTATTTCATAGCACTTTATATGAAATGCATCCTTACTTTATGGAAAGTTTGATTCAATCAAATTGTTGTGATATAATTTTGCTATCATTACCAGCACCATGACAGTTGTTAGTGATATGCATTTTGCCCATGGAACATTGTACTCACCATTGGGTTTTTGTTCCAGATGGGTGACCATGGTTTTGAGGAGCTTTCACACGACGGGTGGTGCCACACCACCGGTCTCCACCACCATGGCTTTCCTAAACTTTTGTGGGATCTGCTACACTTGCTGGGCTTCGACGAGCCGCCCTCCTACAAGGGCCGCGAGATCCGCCGCCACGGGTTGACTATTGCTGAGGTACACATCAGCGTGTCCACCCACGCGCGCAACCTTGACATGGCGGGGATGGAGAGCACGGTGATTTGTGGGAGCCTCCGTTAGGGCTTGGAGAGAGTCTCCCACAGGGCTCTCACTCACTTCTGCGGGTGCCACACAGCAGCGCTCTGTGGGACTCCATTTGAGATGATTCCCATCTGGCACCAGGCCAACCAGATCTGGTAGAGGCGCGCGAGGTGCATCGCCCGCGATGACTACCCGGCTTATCATGTGGGGTACCACCGTGTGTCCCACTACTCCGAGTACCTCCTCAACTTGGATGAGGAGGCTAGCAGCCACAGCAGGATTCTACTGGCTGATGCCAAGCACTTGAGAAATGATCTGTAGACACAGGTTGATGCACAACAGAGGGAGATTCAGCGGCTGATTGCTGCTCTTGAGGCGAGTGACACTCGCATTACTGAGGTCACTAGATAGCGCGACACCATCACGTAGGAGGTTGACAGACATGGCGTGCTTATGCAGCAGTGCGTCAACCACAACGAGCATCTATAGCATCAGTTGACGGCTGCACAGCACGAGATGAAGCTCATGGGAGAGGATCTAGAGACCCTGGGTCATGAGAACCAGGGCCTACAGCAGCAGCTAGAGGCAGTCCTGGCACCACCGGCAACACCCGAGGAGGAGGATCCGGACGAGGACATGGACGAGGAGTCTTACATGGACTACGAGTGATGAGGACATCCTCCACTATTACCCGCTACAGCGGCGACCGTGTGAGCCTCTGAATAATCCCACCTTGCTTAGCTTGGGAGGTGGAAGCCACCTTAAAAGGGAGAGCCACCCTTCCCCTATCAGACTAGTCTTTTAGGGAGATTGGGCCTTTCCCTGGGTGGGGGCGCCGGAGTTGCGGTGCTAAGACTGCAGATTCAGGTCGCGGACCTAGAATCGGGTCGGTGTGTCGGGCTTTCGGCAGGAGTTGCGGTGCTAAGATTGCGGGATTCAGGGAATCCGGATCGGTGTGTCGGGCTTCGTTCCACCCCACCTGGGCCAGAAATATCATTTGGTATCAGAGCTGGACCCTTGTTAAGAAGGGGAGAATGATGAGGACATCCTCCACTATTACCCGCTACAGCGGCGACCGTGTGAGCCTCTGAATAATCCCACCTTGCTTAGCTTGGGAGGTGGAAGCCACCTTAAAAGGGAGAGCCACCCTTCCCCTATCAGACTAGTCTTTTAGGGAGATTGGGCCTTTCCCTGAGTGGGGGCGCCAGAGTTGCGGTGCTAAGACTGAGGATTCAGGTCGCGGACCTAGAATCGGGTCGGTGTGTCGGGCTTTCGGCAGGAGTTGCGGTGCTAAGATTGCGGGATTCAGGGAATCCGGATCGATGTGTCGGGCTTCGTTGCACCCCACCTGGGCCAGAAATATCAACGAGGCACCGGCCAGAGACAGGACTTAGGGGATCATGATAGACCGGACTAGGTTGTGTAGGCAGGACAAGTTGGGTGGGTAGCTTTTGTCGACCACGTGAGGCTGTGGTATTTTGGGGGATCACTGTGTGAGATGCTTTTGTAACTCGATGGTCACATATTCCGAGTTCATGTACTTAAGACTTTGTTGACTTATGTTATGTATTGGTTGCACTCTTTCCGCTACTGTTGTTGCAATAGAGTTTCATAAGAATTCCAGCTCGATCGTACTCTTTTACTTAATCGAAGTACTTTCCTTGTAGATGGCTGAAAATACCAATCAACAACAATCAGCATCGATAGAGCATCTACTCAGATTTTCTAGGTACTCACCCGCCAACCTTTGAGCACGCCAGAGAACCTCTGGATGCTGATCACTCGCTACGCCAGACCGAGTCAAAGTTCGGTCTGCTGAAATGCACCGAGCACCAGAAGGTGCTATTCGCCGCCCAACAACTCAAAGGCTCTGCTAGCTCCTGGTGGGCAAACTATGAAGCTTCTCTGCCTGCTGGGCGCCATGTTGAATGGAATGAGTTCAAGACTGCAATTCGTTCTCATTTCATCCCAGCTGGCCTCATGCAGAGGAAATTCCAGAAATTTATGTATCTGAAACAACGAGAGAGGAATGTCCTCCAATATTCTGAAGCTTTTAATCATCCGGCTCGGTATGCTACTGAGTATGTTAATACTGAGGATAAAAAGAGATATGCATTTCTGCATGGTATGAATGCCACACGTAAGGAGCGTCTGACTTGGCAGACCACAGGCACGTACAATGACTTGGTCAATGCTGCTATTGTCCAGGAAGGAGCTGTACGCCAAGTTGAAGAGGAAGATCGCAAGAGAAAGGCCCCTGTTAGTGCCTCTGCTCCCCACAGGCGAAACACTGCCAGGTTTACACTTCACCTACCGGACAGCGTTTCTGGGCATCTCCGCAGCAGCAGTATCAGTGACGATATGGTCATAACTACTCGAGGCCACCACAGCAACAGAACTTTCCACCCCGTGCACCATACCAACAGCAGAACACTCAGTACCGTGCACCATACCAGCAGCAGAACACTCAGTACTCGTGCCCCACAGCCTACTGATTGTGGAAGCAGTTATCCGTGCTACAACTGCGGTCGTACCAACCACTTTGCCAAGAACTGCACTGCACCGAGGCGCAACAACAACAACCACAACAGCAACCAGCGTCAGAACCAGAGCAGGAATGTGAATGCACCGTCTCGTGGTGCCCAAGTGAACTACACCAATGCTGAAGATATTTCTCAGGGCGAACCCATGCTAACCGGTACACTCTAGCTCTATCGCCAGCCTGTCCTTTCAATTTTTGATTCTAGTGCTACGCATAACTTCATTAGCAAAGCTTGTGTGCAAAAACATAAACTCCACACCACCATCATAAATAGATGCTACACCGGCCGCTCTCCTGCTGGACAAATTTTTGCTAACGAGGTAGTGTGCAAGGCTCCACTAGAAATTAATTGAAAGATTTACCCCATCGATTTCATCATGCTCAAGGATCAAGAGATCGACCTGATCATAGGTATGATCGAGATGAAAACCCATAGAGCCATGCTAGACATTGAGCCTCACATCGTTCACATCAACTCTCCCTTGCATGGAAAGGACACACTTTCTCTAAATGCCAATTTATCGAAAGCCTTGGTTGGCCATCACTTGGAAGGGCAATCACTCCAGAGTATTCCTGTCGTTCGTGAGTATCCGGACGTGTTTCCCCAGGACATCTCTAATCTACCGCCTGAGCGTGATGTAGAATTTAAGATAGAGATACAGCTAGGAACTTCTCTGATATCCCGTCGCCTGTATAAAATAGCCCCGAATGAGCTGGCTGAGTTGAAAAAGCAATTGAATGAGTTATTGGGAAAGGGATTCATTCGCCGAAGCACTTCACATTGGGGCTGCCCTGCTATTTTTGTGAAGAAGAAGGACAAGTCCTTGCGCCTTGTCATTGACTATCGACCTCTTAACGATGTTACCATCAAGAACAAATACCCATTACCCCATATAGATATCCTCTTCGACCAATTGGTTGGTGCTAAGGTCTTTTCAAAGATTGACCTCCGCTCGGGATATCATCAAATCAAGATCAGAGCCGAAGACATTCCGAAGACCGTGTTCTCTACTAGATATGGATTGTTTGAGTATCTAGTAATGTCATTCGGATTGACAAATGCCCCTACCCATTTCATGTACCTCATGAATTCGGTATTCAAGCCCAAGTTGGACAAATTTGTGGTAGTATTCATTGATGACATCCTCATCTATTCTAAGTCCAAGGAAGAGCATGCTGAACATCTTCGCATTGTTCTTCAACGCCTCTGCGATCACAAGCTGTATGCAAAATTTAGCAAGTGTGAATTTTGGTTGGACCGTGTGCCATTTCTTGGTCACATAGTCTCTACGGAAGGTATCTCAGTGGATCCTAGCAAAGTTCAAGATGTGTTAGATTGGAAGTCACCAAAGATGGTTTATCAAGTATGCAGTTTCCTCGGGCTAGCTGGATATTATCGTAGGTTCATTCCAAAATTTTCTCGGTTGACCAAACCCATCATGGAGCTATTGAAAAAGGAGAAGAAAATCAATTGGAACAATAGTTGTGAAGAAGCATTTCAAGCGTTGAAGAAATTATTGACCACTGCCCCAGTACTGGCTCAACCAGACATCACCAAGCCGTTCGACGTGTATTGTGATGCATCTGGGACAGGACTTGGATGTGTGCTCATGCAGGAAGGTCGTGTCATTGCCTATGCATCTCGACAACTACGAAAGCATGAAGAGCACTATCCAACTCATGATTTTGAACTAGCTACAGTTATACTTGCACTAAAAATATGGATGCATTATTTGCTTGGAAACTTAGTGCACGTCTATACGGATCATAAGAGCTTAAAATATATCTTTACCCAGACTGATCTGAACATGAGACAGCGTCGGTGGCTATGGCTGATTAAGGATTATAACCTGGAGATTCATTATCATCCGGGCAAGGCCAGTGTAGTCGCCGATGCGTTGAGTAGGAAGGTACACTGCCATCACCTAGTACTGGAATATTAGAACAACAGCAACCACGTCACTGCTTCAGAACCCAGCCTTCACATTTTGCCTGCCATAGTGATTGGCAACCTTAGTGTACATTCTACTATTCATGAAGAAATCATTGCTACACAGAAAAATGACATTGGTATTAATCATATCCGTCAAAACATTAAGAAGGGTAAAGCAAAATGCTTCACTCATGACTCCGACGGAAAATCTTGGATGAAGCACATCACTCCAAGTACTCCATCCATCCGTGTAGTAATAATATGTACCAAGATCTGAAGAAGAATTTTTGGTGGACAAGAATGAAGCGAGAGGTGGCTTGATATGTTGTAGAATGTGATACTTGTCAGAGAGTTAAGGCTGACCATTTGAAATAAGCCGGATAGCTTCAACCATTGAGTATTCCCGCTTGGAAATAGGAGGACATCAGCATGGACTTTATTGTTGGCCTACCTCTCACTTCGTGTAAGCATGATTCTATTTGGGTCATTGTGGACCGACTCACCAAATCTGCTCACTTCTTGTCGGTCAACAATAGATACAACATATGGCAATACGCAGAGCTATACATTGCAAGAATTCTGTGTAGTCATGGAGTACCCAAGACCATCGTCTCAGATCGTGGTTTGCAGTTTGTCGCTCGTTTCTCAGAACAGCTGCATGCATCTTTGGGTACAGGCCTAATTCGTAGTTCTCCTTACCATCCTGCCACCGATGGGCAGACAGAGCGTGTCAACCAAATTTTGGAAGATCTGCTTAGGGCATGTGTTTTAACACATGGTGGTAACTGGGATGAGTATCTACCCTACGCTGAATTCTCGTATAACAACAATTACAAGGAGAGTGTGAAAATGTCACCATTTGAAGCACTCTATGGTCACAGTTGTAGAACATTGTTAAACTGGCCTGAATCTGGAGAAAGGGTAACCTTTGGTCCTGATGCAGAAGAAAGAGTTCGTACCATTAAGGCAAATCTTAAAGCTGCTAAATGCCATCAAGAGAAGTACGCAAACAGACGACGTAGACCACTGTATTTCAATAATGGTAACTACTTTTGTCTTCGAGTGTCACCTATGAAGGGTGTCCAATGGTTTGGAGTCAAAGGAAAGTTAAGTCCCCGTTATATTGGACCATTCCAAATTTTGGAACGATGTGGAAATGGAGCCTACAAGCTGGAGTTACCCGCTACTCTATCTGGAGTTCATCACACCTTTCACGTCTCTCAACTAAAGCGGTGTCTCAACCCACCCATTGACAAAATCTTGGAAGAGTATGACCAACTTCAACCAGACCTCACATACTATGAACAACCGATAAAGATCCTCAATGAGAAAGAGCGCACAACCCATAAAAGAACACTCAAATTCTATAAAGTTCAATGGAGTAATCACTCAGAAGATGAATCCACTAGAGAATCTAAAGAATTCCTGAGTACGCATTACCCAAAATTTTGGTCGTCATACGCAGGTATATTTTAACCATCGTACTTCCCTCTAGTTTGCCTTGTTCATAATCTCGGGACGAGATTTCTTTAAGGAGGGAGGGCTGTGACAGCCCAGGTGTCTCACTTCTATTTAACAAGCATGATAAGCACAAGTCATGAATTATGTAACATAAAACGATAGAGCCCTTTTATTGAATTTGTTCCAGGTAATTAAAAACCCTACAAACAAATTGTGAGCCAAATAAATCCATAATTAGATTAGTAATGATAAATTAGGATTTTATAAATTTATTGAGTGTTTTACCTGATTAGCAAGAATCACAACTATTTAATTAGTTCTTAAGTACCTAATTAATGCAATTATTAAATTTTAAAATAGTTTTAATCAAAACTTCAAATGGACTTCACCAATATGTTCTCCACTATTTAAATAACCAGTCCACCAATTTTCACCATTTTTGGGAATTCCTAGCTATTTTATTTCAAATTGCTTAAAATACCTTTGACCAAGGACCTTTTTGCGAGGATCTGGAAAGATCAGGGGGGTCAGGGGGAAATCTCCCTCTTCTTCCTCCATTGGCCAACGCTGCCCTGCTCCCCTCCCCTACCGATGCCAGTGCCCTGTTCTCCTCGGAACCGCGCGCGCAACAGTGCATCAACGCTGGCCACCCCTCTGCCACCCTCTGTCCCTCTGCTCTCTCCCTCTTCCCTTTTTCTCCTCTTTGCACGCCACCGAGCGACCCAGCGATCTTCAATTCCTCCCCCTCTTCTCGCTCCCGACGCCCCAATCACACCCCTTTCCTCTGCGCAACTAGACCCCGCACTACGAGCTCACAAGCGCCGCACCCTCTCACTCTCTGCTCACTCTACTCTCTCTTTCCCTTCCTTTCCACCACTTCGCCATTACCGACCACCAGCTCGAGCTTGAGCGCCGCTGATTCCACTGCTTTCAAGCCGAGCCAAGACCACCAGATTGTGCGTCTCACCCTCCGGCACGTCCCCACGTCTCGGCTCGGCCAAAACCGCATGCGCCTTGGCTGAATCGAAGAAAGATCAGATGCGAGTCCATCAGTGAGTTTCTCTACCGCCGGCCAAAATTAGCTGCTCTCGGTGAGCCTCGGCACCCATTCTTTTTCCTCTGATGCGCACAACCTCCTGGCTCACCTCCCTGACCTGCTCTCTCTTTGTTTTAAATCGCAGAGTCGACGGCATCATGATTTTCCCCGTCGCCGCCGTCGAACCCGAGTCACCTCCACGACGAGCTTCCGCCTCCGGCCCTCCTCGTCCGACACCGACTCGATGCCGATGATAGGCTCGCCCCCGTGAAGCTCTAGGGCTTGACCGCGACGGATTTGGTGCTCCCTGCTATTCCCTCAACGCAGCCAAAGGCCTCCGCTCCGCCACCTCTCATCGCCGACCACCCTCGGTGAGCGACCGTCCACGCGATCCCCTCCCTTCCCTTCGCCGTGATGCACGCTGCATTTTTCCGCAACCGCGACAAGCTTCCCGCGGTGAGCTCTCCAGCAAGCTGCCCTGTCTCCGATGGCACTCACTGGCGCCTACTGGCAGCCGCGCTGGCATCCCACGTGTCGCCTACGTGGAGCCGAGGTGTCGCACACGTGGCCCTTCTTTAACCAGAAAAATCCTAGGAAACGCTTAAATCTTCGAAAAACTATAGTAAATCAAATATAAATCCAATAAAGCCCAAATAAATTTGGTTAGACTCATCTTGTAGTGCCCTATTTTAGTAAAATAATAAATAACTATCTTTGTACATATATTTTTATTGATTCATTTAATTGTCCAAACACCAATTAATTCCCCAGAAATTCTAGGTATAAAATTAAATCCTGATTTTTGGCATGCTTAGTAAACACATGAAGAACTACCCCCACAAATTTTGGTTTGGAAAAATAAAAATTAATTTAGGCTCTGGAATTTATTTAGCACTTTTGCTTAAATTAATCCTAGTAATTATTCTGTAAATAATTTGCCCATGCCACTTGGCATAAAAATCACACCTACAAGACTCTATTCACAGTAAAACACACATGTCCAGAAACATAAAATTATTTTACTAATTAATTTAATTGCTCATATCACTTATTTACCTTGCTTAATTGCATAAAGAATATATATACCTAAAATCTTAATTAACAACCCAACTTCTCTGAAGCATATGGCTTCGAGAACATAATAATAATTTTAATTGACATTAAAACACTATGTACTTACATGCATCATGTCATTGCATTTAACGGTATTTCGCTAATGCCGTTAATTCAATTCCGTCATATAGGTAACGACAACCAAGAGCAAGGGGAAGACTTCCAGAAGGATATTGACCCTCAACAGCAAGAAGTGGTAGTTGCTAGCATTAACATCGATACAGGCAAGCCCCGGTTTACATTCGCCTCTTTATAAATTTTGCTAGTCTATATTAATACTAGTGTCTATAATTAATGTTGCATAATGTCATAGGAGTTGATTGAAACCCACCTTGCATGATATCCAAATGACCTATGCTATTGTCTAATAACTTGGTCGAATTGGTACTGTTATGCTATGCTCAGTAATCATTATGTCTCGTTAGAAAGTATTATTACTATGTGATGAACTTGACCACTGGAATGGGAATTGTTAAAAGAAGTTTATTTTTATGTTACGACCGGGCAGGGATAATGCATGTAGGTTTGCAGCAACACATGGGTGTTGACTGTGGTATCCCTGCCTTGTCGAACCTAGGACCCGTCCGTGGTCGGCCCCTTGATCAAGTATTGAACAGTACCGAATGCATGCTACCTTATGGGCTCTAGTAAACCGATGTAGCATTAAAGGTCACTTGCTTTGAGAATGCTTAAGGTGCGTTGGTCATTGACGCTCCTGTTGCTGAAGTGGGTGGTTCAGACCACAAAGTACTATTGGTAGAACGGCATGCCCACTCGACATCACCTCACCCGGGCTGAGGTGTAGGTGCTTATCTTGCGAAAGGTTGCCATATATGACCTTAATTGGTGCGTATGTGTCGTGCATCTCGGGTTTTCCCAGCTGGTGTAAATCGATTGTGATTGCTGTCCCTCGCAGTAATGAGTACCACTTGGTCACCGCGCCAATCGCGTAGTTGCACCTAATATTATGGAATGGATCATGTTGCTTACTGATGTTGACGATCATTATTATTATCATTGCTCTTATGTCATATTAATTTTATATATTGTTTTATTATCCCTGTTGTAACTAAAGTTACTTTTTGGCTCAACCCATTTAAATTGAAAATTAAAATTTGATAGAACGAATAGGTTGCTTAGTGCGAGTCCTTTTAAACAAGCCACCTATTAGAGCCTTTGCATGTGTAGGTGTCCAACGGGTAAGTCCTGCTGAGTAATTAGTACTCAGGCTTTGTGCCATTGTATTTTTCAGGTAATGAAGAAATAGAATTGCCTGTAGATGTGATGCCCTAGGACATACAAGTCCCCGAGGGTTGGACCGCCCACTGGGAGTCTGACTCGCCGCCACAGTGATGTTGCTTGTTGCTAGGGTGATGGTCCCCACCAGGTTGTACCGTCGAGCATAGTTCCTTTACGTATTTACTTCCGCTATTTCAAAACATTTATGAACTCGTACTAATTCCGCTGCACTCTGAATTATCGTATTAATGTAATATTCAACTTAAATTTGGACCAATGTTGTATTATGAAGTGTCTGCGCTATCAGCACCGTCGGGACCTCGATCCTCCGGGAAGTGGCGCCACAAGCTTCCGGTTGACTGGGGAGCTTGCTAGAGTTAGGCTTAACAATAGAGGCGGCCAGTTGAGCAGTTTGTGTTTCTAACATTTTGTTATGACTAAGCTGGTTTTGCAGGGAGGTATTGAAAGCTTCCATCTAAGAATCTATGCTTTCTAGGACATTATTAGTAGCAATAAATTTCCTACTAATACTTTCTTTTTTTAGATTGTCCTAGAACAAGATCATGAAAAGAAGGTTCATTATGAGTAAAGTTGCCAGAGCTACCCTTGTTCTTGTCAAAGGAGAGGTTTGGCTTCGACTCCCATCCGAAGTAGTTTGTGCGGGGCCTAAAGCCGTTGTTGTTGTTGTTGTTGTTATTGTTGTTGAGGTAGTTCACTTCTTCCTCCTGAGTCTCTGGACAGCGGCTTCCGATATGTCTGACATTGCCACAGACCTCGCATGTCATGCAAGAGTCTAAGTACTGGGCAGTCTACGGTGAATCCATCTTTTTCAACAATTGATCCATCTTGATTGCTAGCATGTCAATAGCATCAACTAGGTGGAGTCCCCTCATCTTGGGCTGCGGCTAGCTCTGCCTCTCATCATAGCCATTGTAGTTGGCGACCATCTTTTCTATGGGAGTTTGAGCTTCTTTGACCTTCAGGGAGAAGAAAGAACGTCCAATGGCTGCATCTAGGTGCTCACGAGCGGGGCAGTTGAGCCTATGGTAAAAGCTTTGAATTAGCAACCAATCTTGCATTCCATGATGTGTGCACATTAAAGTGTATTCTTGGAAGCATTCCCATGCCTCAGGAAAGCTTTCATCGGTTAGTTGTTGAAAACTTGAAATTTTGTTCCGTGGGGTGTTGGTTTTGCCAAGCGGGAAGAACCTAGCAAGGAAGGCGTTGGAGCACTTGTCCCATGTGGTGAGTTCTTCTTGATTTTTGTAGAATCACTACTTGGCCTTCTCCAAGAGTGAGAATGGGAAAAGGGGAAGGCGAATGGATTCAGGGGTCATGTCCCTCATGGTGAAAGTGCTGCACACCGCCATGAACTATTGGAGGTGAGCGTTTGCATCTTCTGATGCCTTGCCACAGAAAGGACTGCCCAGAACCATGATGATTAAGGCCAGCTTCAGCTCATAGCTTCCCTTCCCTATGTTCGGGTTCGGAACGGTGCGGATGTTATCTGCAGATGGGGCGGAGTAGTCACGGATTATCTTCTCAGCCATGGATGGTTGAGCGGACGTGGATGGTTCTTGCTGCTGAGCTTGTATGATCAGAGGTGCTTCAAGAGCAAGTCTAGGTCGAGGTGGGGTGAGTCGTTGACACACTCTCCTCAACATAGCCTCCGGATGGTTGTGGTAGTTGTCTGGTAGGTCGAAACCAGTCATAAAGCGTCCTGTTT
This sequence comes from Eleusine coracana subsp. coracana, assembly GCA_032690845.1. NCBI lineage: Eukaryota > Viridiplantae > Streptophyta > Magnoliopsida > Poales > Poaceae > Eleusine > Eleusine coracana. The sequence continues at coordinate 39,883,961 of CM064434.1, forward strand.
ACACCACAAATAAACAGAACAAGGGTAAGCCCGTAAAGGAAAGCGGTAACTTCTTGGTAGAAATATCAATGTTAAATTTCTGACATCTTAGCCTATTGCTTCCCCGGCAATAGCGCCATAAATGCTTGTTGACATTTCTTGGTATGGTGCCAGAAAAAATAGATGACGTTTGTTATGCTTTAAGAATAAAATAAATTATTCCGCAAGTGCACGGAACACCATTGTAGCATTTCACCCGGGAATATTCCAAGGTATTGTATTTATTTTCCTCAAGGAAGCTAGGCATAAGATTATCATGGTTTAACAAAGATATAACTACAAGAGTTTTACCCACTGACCAAAGATGGGCGTAAGGATGTTCAATAATAAGAGTGGTAAGGATAGCAACACAGGAGATATCCACACTAAGATAAATAAATAAAGAGATCGGTTATGCTAGCTGGGAGGACATCGAGTCTAAGTCTCAAATTCATAAAATATATATATATTTCCAATATATATACCTAAGTAAAGCATAAAATCCTAGTTACTCAGGTTGAGTTCTTACATCAATTTCTTGGTACAGCCTCATGTCTTTCACCTGTTAACTCACTTTGAGGCACAAAAATGTTCCACTAATATGGGTCGGTAACTAACTTCTGTAGTAGTGATTACGCTATCGCTAGACAACCCTACTTGAGACTTTCTGAACATGGTGGATTACTAAAGGGACAGACATGGCTGTGACCACCTGCCGCCTACCACACAGCCCGTGCGAACGAACGAAAATCCAGCTAGTGTTGACTTAGGCACCACGCCTACGCCTTCACTAGATATTCTTCTGTTGGCCTAACAGAAGAATAGCTAGAAAACAACCAAGTCTAAGTTTGGAAAGAACTAAACTTAATTAAATCCTAGCCGGGAAACCCGTGAACTACGCAACAAAGTTTCTTCCCGATAATTGTAACTTAAGGAAATTGACTAAATTAAGATAAATACTTGACAAGATATAAAAGAAAATATAGTTATGTTGATAAAGATTAAGCCTTACATAAAGAGAAAAGATACAAGAAAGCTCATACGAAGACTCCAAGACAATTACAGAATCTCGAGCGATGCTCTCAACTAGACTCTGACTCCCGACTAACTAACCTACTCTTCTAGGTAGCACAAGTAGTGGGAATGAACTTCTTGATGTGTTTCTTGCTTCAATACACTATTCTACCAAATTCCCCCTGTATTTATAGGTGGCAAAGGTCCGGGGAGTATTTGTAGATGAAGGAGGGTCGATTGGCCGAAGTCAGTGTGCTGGGCGACGGGCCGTGCCGGGCGGCATGCACCACCAGGCGGCAGCCTAGGACGGGTGGCTGTAGGATGGTGTTGTATCATGGCCGACTTGTTTTGGTAGCCTCAGATCATGTCCCGATGGTGGTTATTCGGTCGGTTTGAACTGACTTCTCCTATTTAGAGTTGGTATTGGGCTTCATGGGCTAGCAACCACGGGTGGCAACCCGAGGCCAGGCGATAGGCCAGGGCGGGCGGCAGGCCGGGCGACGTCCTAGGCCGGGTTAGGCCGTTCGTGGCCTTCTCTTCCTTAGTCGTATTTCATCATTCTTAATCTGGGAGGAGAAAATGCCATCATGGTGAAGTGTTTTTGTAAAACTGGCCGGGTCAGATTATTAGCCTAAAAAAGACCCTAGTTAACCAGTCGGGTGGCTAATTTCAACCGTTTATGACCCTCTCGATTGGTTCTAGATTTCAGGCTGAAAACGACCCTGTTGGCTGGTGAAAACGGCTGTTTTATAGTACTGATCGGCCGACGAGGCGTTTCTTCATGATTTTACACATTTTGGCTCTCTTATTCCTGCAAATATATTTCACCAAAACTCATGGAACTTTATTAGTTAAACAAATATTTGTTATACTTTGGTCTTTACCTTGCATTTCCCGACCGGTTGGTGGCCGATTTTGAGTTTTATCGGCCGCCAATAGTATACTTCTCTTGATAGATGAAGTTCCCTTCTCTAAATTGTTTGACTTGGAAACCAAGGAACACATGCAACTCTCCAATCATTGACATTTAAAATTCCCTAGCCATCATCTCCCTGAATTCTTTATTGAACTTCTCATTTGTTGACCCAAAGATGATATCATCCATATAGATTTGGCACACAAAGAGATCCTTCCCCACATGCCTTGTGTCCAAGGTGCTATGAATACTTCCAATGGTGAATCCATTCTTCAGTAGGAAGTTCCTCAAATGTTTATACCATGCCCTTGGTGCTTGCTTGATGCCATAGAGAGCTTTTTTCAATTTGTACACATGTCTTGGATGTTTAGGGTCCTCAAACCCTAGAGGTTGTTCCACATAGTCCTTCTCAGATCTCTCCATTAAAGAAAGCACTTTTGACATCCATTTGGTAGACCTTGAAGCCATTGTGTGATGCCTAAGCAAGTAAGATCCAAATAGCTTCAAGACGGGCCACGGGAGCAAAGGTTTCTTCAAAGTCAATACTTGCCACTTGAGAATATCCCCTAGCCACTAGGCAAGCCTTGTTCTTGACAATGACCCCTTTCTCATCTTGCTTATTCCTGAAGACCCACCTGGTGCCAGCTACATTGTGATTCTTGGGCCTCTCAACAAGTTTCCATACTTTGCATCTCTTGAAGTTGTTCAATTCCTCTTGCATAGCCATTACCCACTTGTGATCATCCATAGCTTCATCAATGGTAGTGGGCTCAATCATAGAGATGAAGGAGAAGTTCTCTATTGCAACATTTGCCTCATCAAGATTTTCTTTGCTCATATAGTTGGGCTTGTATTGATTTCTCCTTGTCCTAGCGCCTTGAGATGGACTCCCAATGATCTAGTCACATGAGTGATCCTTCTTGATGGCTTTGGGTCTAGGATGATGTTCTTTTTTTGAGTAGGAGGGGTCTAGGTGAAGTATCTTGTGCATCATGGATTGCTTGCTTTCTTGAGATATAAGTGTCTTGGATTCTTAGTGAGGTGGGGGAATTAGTCATATGTTTTCTTGTCTTGGAACTAGAGCTTTGAGTGGATGAGGAAGTATCATGTGAAGAGCTTGGAGAAGCGGTTTGAGGTGAAGTATGTGGGAAGGCTTGTGGCTCACTTCTCACTTGGCTTTCCTCTTGGGTAGGTGGATGCACTCTCTATGAATCTAGGGACGAGCTAGTGGGTGTGTCAATGGCATCTTGGGTTGGTTCTTGCACCTCGAAGGAGGAGGTTGGTTGAGACGGTGGAGTAGAGGGTTCACCAATATCATCATCATTGGCCTCGTGGGGTAAAAGCTCGCCCACGGGCATGTTTCTCAAAGCTTCCCTCATAGGTTCATCTCCAATGTTTACTTCATGGAATTCATCTCCCTTCTAAGAACCATTTGACTCATGAAATTGCACAACATAGGATTTTTCCACACAACCTGTGGCTGAGTTGTAGACCCTATATACTTTAAAGGCACTGAGTACCCAACAAGAATCCCTTCATCAATTCTGCTCTCAAACTTACCAGGCTTCCTCCTATTCTTGAGAATGTAGCAAGTGCAGCCAAAGACCCAAAAATAGGAAACGTTCAGTTTCCATCCAACCAATAGCTCATATGATATCTTCTTCAACAAGTAGTGGAGATAGACACGGTTTGATATGTAGCAAGCTGTGTTAATTGTTTCAGCTCAAAAACTCTCATGAGTTCCATACTCATCCAACATGGCACGAGCAAGAGTGATGAATGTCTTGTTCTTCCTATCCACAACTCCATTTTGCTCGGGAGTATATGTAAGCTTCATGACCATTGATGATTGGATCCTCAAGGTATGAATGTTTTGGTGATAGATGACAACTATGAAATTGTGGGCTAATATCTACACGAGTGTTGTCTATGCAGGAATCATCTCTAAACCCTATTATGAATCATATGGATGATGGTTACCTGGGCAATTCATGACAATGACCACAAGCATGGAGGCTTGTGAACTTGATGGAGTCCAAGGGTTGATAAGGATGGAACAGAGCGGAGAACAAGCTATGGTGCAAGTCTTAGGTACACTTATCTAGTTGTTAGGGCTTTTAGTCTATAGGAAAAACCGAACTATCAAGGGTGTCTAGGTCATTCTCTTAGGTCATGTCTAATCGGTGATGTGCAAGGTTGCTTGGTGAAATCATAGGCACTAATTGATAGTGGAGAAGCCAAGGAGCTGTTTGAAGAAGCCGGGAAATAAAGTCAAGTGAGAACGAGGAGTTTCAGCTTTGGGACAGAGATATCAGACAGATGGTCAAGGAGTGACCGGACTGTACGATCAACAGAGGAGAGGACAGTCCAGAGTAGAAGACCAGCGAGGAATCTGTCTGTGTGAGGGACCATAGAGACCGGACGGTTCAGTTTACAGACTAGATTTGGCGCCCCCTTCCCGAAGGATCGAGGTCCCAACGGTGCTGATAACGCAAACACTCTATAATACAACATTGGTTCGAATTTAAGTTGAATATTACATCAATATGTCCTTAGAGTGCAGCGGAATATTACAAGTTCTTAATGTTTTTAAAAACATAGCAGAAGCAATTAACGATAAGGAGCTACGAGCCCGACGATACAGCATAGCAATGATTCCTGCCCGAACAACCATCACTCTAGCATCACACATCAGTACTGTGGTGGTGAATCGGACTCCCAGTGTGCAGTCCAACCCTCAGGGACTTGCATGTCCCTGGGCTGCACATTCTCAGGCAACTCTACCTCTTCATTACCTAAAAACAACAGTGGCACAAAGCCTGAGTACTAATTAGTCAGCAAGTCTTACCCGTCGGACCTAGACATGCAATGGCTCTAATAGGTGGCTTGTTTGAAAAGACTCGCACTAAGGAACCTATTAGTTCTATCAAGTTTTATTCATCAAGTTAATTGGGTAGAGCTGAATGTAACTTTAGTTGCAACAATAGGATAATAAAGCAATACATAAAGTAAGTACAACGTAAGAGCCAAAAGAATATTGTCAACAAGAAGCATCATAATCAATTCCCAAGTACCATGTGCAACTACGTGATGACTCAGTGACCAAGTGGTACTCATTACTGCGAGGGACAGCAATTGCAATTGATTTACACCAGCTGGGATAACCTGAGGTACACGACACATACGCACCAATTAAGGTCATATATGGCAACCTTTCGCAGGGACGAAAAACAACTTGGTCCGGGTCCAGTCTTAGCGAGTGGCCATGCCGTCCTACCAACAGTACTTCACGGTATGAACCGCCCACTCCAGCAGTCGAAGGGTCAACGACCATTGTACTAGGTACCGTCCTCATTGCCGTGTCAATGCTACATCAGTTACTAGTGCCCATAGACTAGCATGCATTCGGTACTGTTCAATACTTGACCAAGGGGCCGACCACGGACGGGTCCTAGGTTCGACAAGGCAGGGCTACCGCGGTCAACACCCATGTATTGCTGCAAACCTACACATGCATCGTCCTTGCCCAGTCATGACATTAAAATAAACTTCTATTATAAATCCCGTTCCAGTGGACAAGTTCATTCTTTGTACTGATATCTATCGCGGCTAGCAATTACTAAGCATAGCGACATAGTATCGATACTACTAAGTTCTACTGACAGAGATGTAGGTCATTTGGGTATCATACAAGTGGGTTCCAATCAACTCCTATGACCTAATGCATCAATAATCATAGACACTAGTAATATTGATAACTAGCAACTTTATAAAAAGGCGAATGAAAACCAGGGCTTGCCTGGATCGAGACAAGTGTTAGCGACTTCAACCTCTTGTTCCTGAGACTCAGTCTCCTTCTGATCCTCTTCGGGATCCTGGTTGTCGTTGCCTATATGATGACAAAGGTGTTAACGGTATTGTCGTACCACCGTTATATGCAATGATATGATGCATGCAAGCACATTGTGTTTTGATGTCGATAATTTATTATTATGTTCTCGAAGCCATGTGCTTCAAAGAAACAAATTAAAGTCTCATCATTTTATGTGTGTTAATCATTTATTTAGGGTTATTATAGTTTTTCAGAACAATTAAGTAATTAAAATAGTAACCAATCAATTCTGCACTTGAGTGATTTATCATGAACAGGGACATCGATGAATTGCATTTTCACCAATTTACAGCCTCTAGATATTATTATTCTATTTACTAGCATTTATTAAAGTAAAATAGTGGTAAGAGCAATTAATTTAATTTAATTAAGTAAATTTAGGTTTCTGGACTTGTGTAATTTACTGAGCACAGAGACTTGTCTGAGTGATTTTTGTGCCAAGTGGCAAGGGCCAATTAATTATAAAATAATTACTAGAGTTCATTTAAGTGAACTCACTAAATAATTTCCAGAGCCTAAAATAATTCATAATTTGCCAAACCAAAATTTGTGGTGATAGATAATTATGTATTTCCTAAGCATGCCAAAAATCAGGATTTAATTTCATTCCTAGAATTTCTGATGATGTGTTTTCACAATTTAATGAAATAACAAAAATGCATGAATAGAGGCTATGATTTATCATTTTACTAAAATAGAGCTCTTCGAGATGAACCTAACAAATTTTGTTTGAGCTCCATTGGAGTTGAATTCGATTTACTAGGGGTTTTCAAAGTTTTTAGCACTTTCTGGCAATTTCTGGACATATTTCTGGTTTAAGGGGTTTCCACGTCGGGGTCACGTGGGTGCTAGGTCGGATCCACGTGGTGGCCACGTAGGCTCCAGGAGGACGGCCAGTAGGCACGTCGGAGCGGGGCGGCGCGCGGCCGGAGGGCTCACTGTCGGCGGCTGCGCGGGGTGAAACTTGTCGTGGGACTAAAATCATGATGCGTATGTCGAGGCAAACAAGTTAGGGAAGTTTACGAGGATGGAGGCTCATTGGAAGGTGGTCGTTAGTGAGAAGCGGCGGAGAGGTGGTCTTCGGCGAGGTCGCGCTTCGTCTCCAGAGCAGGAAATCAGTCGGGGTTTGCTCCTACAGCTTCACGGTGACTCGGAGAGGCTCGGCATCAAGTCGGCGTGCTTCGGGGAGGAGCGGGGGTAGTGCTCGTTGGTGAGGTGGCCCTGGTTTCAGCGGAGCAGGGGCGGCGGCCAGGGAATAGTGATTTCCGACGACTTGAGTGGAGGAAACAAAGGAGAAATGGGCCAGGGAGACGCGTGGACGAGTTGCGCACGCGTGAGAGGTGGAACAAGGGGACGAGGCTTACCAGAGACCAAGAATTTAGGACAGCGGCGGAGGGCTCACCGGAGTTGCTTGGTTCGGTTTTTCTTCAAATTGATTGAGCTCACACAGGGAGTTACCGGAGAAGTTGCCTGGGAGCTAGAAGGGAAATGCTCGGTTGCGTGAGTGCTCTCGGCTGGGCTCGGGAAGCAATGGAGGGATGGCGATGCAAGCTCGAGTTTGGCTAGTTCTGCGATGATAGAGTGGGGAGGGAAAGAGAAGAAATGGGAGAGAGTGCAGGGTGAGCGAGAGAATGAGTGAGCTTGAGGGTTCACGAGTGCGCCAACTAGTTGAGCAGAGGGGAAAATAGTGAGTGGGGGATGAGAGCGGGAGACGCGGTAGGAATTAGAGTGTTGCCGGTGATGGCGATGGCGTGCGAAAGGGGGAGAAAGGCGACCGTTGGGCGAGCGCGTGGTGAGGGGACAGAGCGGAGGAGCAGAGGTGCAGGCGTTGACGCACTGTTGCGCATGCACGGTTTCGAGGTGGAGGGGTGAAGGCGGCCCGGGCGGTGCGCCGGCGTCGGTAGGGGGGGGGCTCTGCGCCAATGGGAGGGAGAAGAGAAAGATTTTGCGCTGCGGCCCTCCAAGTTTTGGATTTCTTACAAACAAGTCCCTGGTCAAACCTGGTTTTTAATAAATAAAAATAAAACAGCTAGGGACTTCCTAAATTAGTGAAATTTTGGTGGACTGGCTATTTAAATGGTGGGAAACAATCTGGTGAATTTTATTTGAAATTTCCATAAACATATTTTTAGAATTTATTAAATGCATTAATTAGTTACTTAAGAATCAATTAATTAATTAAGGTTTTTGCCAAGCAGATAAAATGCCCAATAAATTCCTAATATTCTATTTTATTATTACCTAACTGATGATGAATTTATTTGGCATGAGTTGTATTGAAATTCTTAGGTTGCTTCAATAACTTGGTTGCAGGGTATTTATTTGCCTAGAATTAAATTAATAGATAGGCTCTATCATTTTATGCTATCATTTCCATGATTTGTTCTCCTCATTTTTGCTAAGTTAAGGTGAAACACCTGGGGTGTCACAGCCCTCCCTCCTTAAAGAAATCTCGTCCCGAGATTATGAACAGGCAACTAGAGGGAAGTACGGTGGTCACAGTATACATGTGTATGACGACCAAAACTTCGGGTAGTGAGTACTCAGAAATTCTTGAGATTCCCACGTGGATTCATGTTTGGAGTGATTACTCCATTGAACTTTATAGAGTTTGAGGGTTCTATTATGGGTTGTGCGCTCTTTCTTATCGAGGATCTTGATTAGTTGTTCGGATTATGTGAGGTCAGGTTGGAGTTGGTCATATTCTTCCAAGATTTTGTCGATGGGTGGCTTGAGACATCGCTTAAGCTGAGAGACATGGAAGGTGTGATGAACTCCGGATAGATTAGCGGGTAACTTCAGCTTATAGGCCACGTTTCCATATCGTTCCAAAATTTGGAATGGTCCAATATAACATGGAGCTAACTTTCCCTTGACTCCAAACCATTGTATACCCTTCATAGGTGACACTCTGAGGTAAACATAGTCACCCTTGTTGAAATACAGTGGCCTACGTCATCTGTTTGCATACTTCTCTTAACGATATTTAGCAGCTTTAAGATTTGCTAGAATGATATGAACCTTTTCTTCAGCATCCTGGACAAGGTCAGGACCAAAGGTTACTCTTTCTCCAGATTCGGACCAGTTTAGCGGTGTTCTACAATTGCGACCATAGAGTGCTTCAAATAGTGACATTTTCAGACTCTCTTGGTAAGTATTGTTGTACGAGAATTCCGCATAAGGAAAATACTCATCCTAATTGTCACCATGTGTTAAAACACATGCTCTAAGCATATCTTCCAAAATCTGGTTGACACGCTCTGTTTGTCCGTCAGTGGTGGCATGGTAAGCGGAACTCCGAATCAGCTTGGTACCTAGGGATGCATGCAGTTGTTCCAAAAAACGAGCGACAAACTGCAAGCCTCGATCTATAATAATGGTCTTGGGTACTCCATGAAGACATAGAATTCTTGCTATGTATAGCTCTGCATATTGCTTTATCTTGTAGGTGTTATTGGTCAGTAGGAAGTGGGTAGATGTTGTGAGGCAGTCCACAATGACCCGAATTGAATCATGCTTCCGAGAGGTGAGTGGGAGACCAACAATAAAATCCATGCTGATGTCTTCCCATTTCCAAGCGGGAATACTCAATGGTTGAAGTAATCCGGCTTGTTTCAAATGATCAGCCTTAACTCTCTGACAAGTATCGCATTCGGTGACATATCGAGCAACTTCTCGCTTCATCCTTGTCCACCAGAAATTCTTCTTCAAGTCTTGGTACATTTTATTACTACCCAGATGGAAAGAATATTTGGAGTGATGTGCTTCATCCAAGATTTTCCTTCAGAGTTCAAAGTCTTTTGATACTCCTAAACGGTTATTGAACCATAGAGTACCATCCGAGTTTTGGGTAAAGCATTTTGCTTTACCATCTTTAAGGTTTTGTCGGATATGATTCATACCAACAACATTTTTCTGTGCAACAATGATTTCTTCCCGAATAGAAGATTGCATACTTAGGTGGCTAATCACTGTAGCAGGTAAAACGTGAAGGCTAGGTTTTGAATTAGTTTTCCTGTCATTTCTATCCTAAACTTCCAGCTCTAAGTTGTTGCTGTGGACCTTTCTGCTTAACGCATCGGCGACTACATTAGCCTTGCCTGGATGATAATGAATCTCCAGGTTATAATCCTTAATCAGTTCTAGCCACCGACGCTGTCTCATGTTCAGATCAGTCTGGGTGAAGATATATTTCAAGCTCTTATGGTCTGTGTAGATGTGCACTAAGTTGCCGAGCAAATAATGCCTCCATATTTTTAGTGCAAGTACAACTGCAGCTAGCTTCAAATCATGAGTTGGATAGTGCTGTTCATGCTTCCTTAGCTGTCGAGATGCATATGCTATGACACGACCTTCTTGCATGAGTACACATCCAAAACCTGTCCCAGACGCATCACAATATATGTCAAATGGTTTGGTGATGTCGGGTTGAGCCAGTACTGGGCCAGTTGTCAATATTTTCTTTAATGCTTGAAATGCTTCTTCACAATTGCTCTTCCAATTAAGCTTTTTCTCCTTTTTCAGCAGCTCTGTGATGGGTTTGGTTAGCCGAGAAAAAATTGGTATGAACATACGATAATATCCGGCTTGCCCGAGGAAACTGCGCACTTGGTGAACTGTTTTTGGTGGCTTCCAATCTAGCACGTCTTGAACCATGCTAGAGTCTACCGAGATTCCTTCTGCAGAGACTATATGACCAAGCAATGGCACACGGTCCAACCAAAATTCACACATGCTGAATTTTGCATACAACTTGTGATCTCGTAGATGTTGAAGAACAATGCGAAGATGCTCAGCATGCTCTTCCTTGGACTTAGAATAGACAAGGATGTCGTCAATGAATACTACCACAAATTTGTCCAACTCTGGCATGAATACTGAATTCATGAGATACATGAAATGAGCTGGAGCGTTTGTCAATCCGAATGACATTACTAGATACTCGAATAATCCGTATCTAGTAGAAAAGGCGGTCTTTGGAATATCTTCTGCTCTGATTTTGATTTGATGATAACCCGAACGGAGGTCAATTTTTGAAAATACCTTAGCACCAACTAATTGATCAAAAAGGATATTAATTCGCGGTAATGGGTATTTATTCTTGATGGTAACTTCGTTGAGAGGTCGATAATCAACAACGAGACACAAAGATTTATCCTTCTTCTTCATAAAAATAGCAGGGCAGCCCCAAGGTGACGTGCTTGGGTGAATGAAACCCTTTTCCAATAACTCATTCAATTGCTTTTTCAATTCGGCCAACTCATTCGGGGCCATCTTATAAGGTCGAAGAGATATCAGAGAAGTTCCTGGCTGTAGCTCTATCTTTAATTCTACTTCACTGTTAGGTGGTAGGCCAGAGATATCTTCGAGGAATACGTCCGGATACTCGCAAGCAACAGGGATGTTCTCGAGCGATTGCCCTTCCAAGTGATGGACAATCAAGGCTTTCGATGAAGTGATGTTTAGAGAAAATGTGACTTTTCCATGCAAAGGGGAGTTGATGTGAACGATACGGGGCTCGATGTCTAGCATGACTCTATGGGTTTTCTTCCAAAACATACCCAAAATCAAATCAATTCCTTGGTGGCTAAGCATGATAAAATCCGTGGGATAGATTTGCTTGTTTATTTCCAGTGGGGCTTTGCATACTATTTGATTGGCACTAATTTGCCCAACGGGGAACGAATTGTGTAGCCTCTTTCTATATTCTGTGGTTGAAGATTAAGTTTTGAACACATGCTTGGCTAATGAAATTATGTGTAGCACCAGAATCAAAAAGTGCAAGGACAGGCTGGTGATAGAGCGAGAGCGTACCGGTCAGCACAGGTTCGCCCTGAGGGATATCTTGCGCATTGGTGTAGTTCACTTGGGCACCACGTGATGGTGCGTTCACATTACTGCTTTGGTTCTGACGCTGGTTGTTGTTGCTGTTGTTGTTGCGGCTTGGTGCAGTGCAGTTCTTTGCAAAGTGGCCGGTACGACCACAATTGTAGCAAGGGTAGTTGCTTCCACAATCAGCAGGCAGTTGGGCACGAGCACTCAGGTTCCCTTTTTGCTAATACGGTGCACGGTACTGGTTGTTCTGCTGTTGGTACGATGCACGAGGTGGGAAGTTCTGCTGCTGTGATGATCTTGAGTAGTTCAGCCCAATCGTCGCTGAAGCTGTTGCTGCGGTGCTGCCTGGAAACGTTGTCCGGTGGGTGAAGTATATATCAGGCAATGCTTCACCTGTGGGGCAGCAGAGGCAGTAGCAGGGGCCTTTCTCTTGCGGTCTTCTTCTTCAACATGGCGCATAGTGCCTTCCTAGACAATAGCAGCATTGACCAGATCGTTGTATGTGCCAATCGTCTGCCAAGTCAGACGTTCCTTGAGCATGGCTTTCATCCCACGCAAGAATGCGTATCTCTTCTTTTCCTCAGTATTAACATACTCTGTGGTGTACTGAGCAAGATGATTGAAAGCATCAGAATATTGGAGGACATTCCTCCCTCCTTGTTTTAGATCCATAAATTCCTAGAACTTTCTCTGCATGAGACCAGCGGGGATGAAATGAGCACCGAAAGCAGCTTTGAAGTCATTCCATTCCACGTAGCGTCCAGCGGGCAGAGAAGCTTCAAAGTTGGCCGACCAGGCACTAGCAGAGCCATGGAGTTGTTGGGCGGCGAACAACACCTTCTGGTGCTCGGTGCATTCCAACAGACCGAATTTAGACTCGGTCTGACACAACCAGTGGTCGGCGTCCAGTGGCTCTGTGGCACGCTTGAAGGTGGGTGGTCGGCGTCCAGTGGTCTGACGCAACCAGTGCTCTAACAGGGCTGGTTGTTGTGGTTGTTGTGGTTATCTCTACGTCCAGCCAGATGGGTCATGATGTCGACCAGCCGACGGAGCAGCTCGGAGTCATTCTGCTGCTTGTTGAGTGTAGCGGCCAGGACTTCAGCTAATGAAGGCTCAACATTCGCTCCTTGCTAAGAGCTCTTAGGATCTTCCTGGTTCCGAGTACGCACCATGCTGCAATTTATACGGTTGCACATTAGTTGAATCTCATAATATTCCATAAAATCACATGCGCAAGAATATAAATTTACAAGTGGCACGGTAAAATCTCAGAATGACAACCATCTCCATCGGTTCAATTCAGTCTACATGGTTGTTAAAGGACATCATCACACGGTTCCTTACATATATGTGCCGACGTCTAGTTACGGTATTGCGAACACAATATGCAAGATTCACACTCCTACATCAAACTAAGGATACATATACTATACGACCGTACACGAGGGTAGCGAATCATCTACTCCTGGCCTAAGTCTTCCGGCTCTTCTGGTTCTTCCTGTTCCACAGGCTCTCCTGGTTCCTCCAGATCCATCATTTCCTCGTCATTAACACCGGCAGGTGCCATCTCCACATCTTCTTGTTCTCCACACTCTATGAAGATCTCATCCCAATTCCCTTCAATAGGAAGATGGGCAGCCTTGAGTGTGTTCAAGTCATCTTGAGCCTCAATCATGTCATGCTCAAAATCTGCTACATCCTGCAAGGCTTGGTCATGTTCTTCTAGGATCACATCCATCTCTTCATTCTTGGCCTGGATTTGCTGGTTCAGTTCTGCAAGTTCTTCATCCTTAGCTTGTTTTTCGACCCCAGAAAGTCGAAGTGCAGAATGGAACACATCCAATCGCCGGCACAAGTTTGTGCACAAAGCAAACAGGGACACACCATAATACTCCATTGTGGGCAGCATAGGATCATGGTGGCGATGGTTTGGATCAAAGATGAAATCCACACGCCTCATCCACTCGAAATCCGTCACATCATTAATGGGTAGCAAGGCAACGGGTGTTCCAGCAACATCATGCTTGTGGTCTTCACAGAATTTAGTAAGTGCCTTGAATGCAGCTACATTCCAGGTGGAAGGCAGACCTGTCCCGGTGACGCTAAGGGTCCAAGATTCCCATGTGGGGATGACGGAGAAATTGGCGGCAACCGCCACATGGATGACACATGAGGGGACTCCATGCTCCTGGAATTCCTTGCCAACATAGATGGGAGGAATGGAATATCCGAATCTCTGGAGGACTCTCCAAAACAGGTGAATCATTCCTGTGAACTCCAAGCCATCGGTAATTTCCCAACCCTGTGGTTGTTGTTCTTTGTTTTCAGCCATCTACAAAGAAAGTACTTTGATTGAGTCAATGAGTATGATTAACTTTGTTGCAACAATGATAGCTACTAAGGGTACACCCAACGCATAGTGCAAATCATCATAGTTTCAATACATGACTCGGAATATGTAGCCCTCGAGTTACAAAAGCATCTCACACATCAACCCCAAAATACAACAACCTCGTCCATATCCTCCTACGGTTCCTCCTCCTCTGGTGCTGCCGGTGGTGCAAGGGCTGCCTCAAGCTACTGCTGCAGGCCCTGGTTCTCCTGAGCCAGGGTCTCTAAATCCTCTCCCATAAGTTCCATCTCGTGCTGTGCAGCCGTAAACTAATGCTGTAGGTGCTTGTTGTTGGTTGGCGCGCTGCTGCATAATCACTCCACGTCTGTCAACCTCCTGTGTGAGTATGTCGCATTGTCCAGTCACCTCAGTAACGCGAGTCTCACTCGCCTCAAGAGCAGCAGTCAGTCGCTGAATCTCTCTCTGCTGTGCATCGGTCTGTGTCTGTAGGTCATTCCTCTGTACCCAGACCTGCTCAGCCTCAGCCAGTATGATCCTGCTATGGCTTCTAGCCTCCTCATCCAAGTTGAGGAGGTACTCAGAGTAATAAGACACATGGTGGTACCCTGTGTGGTACGTCGGGTAGTCGTCACGGCCAATGCGCCTCACGTGCCTCTGCCAGACCGGATTGGCCTGGTGCCAGATGGGGATCATCTCAAACGGAGTCCCAGAGAGCGCTGCTGTGTGGCGCCCGCAGAAGTGGGTGAGGGCCCTGTGGGCGACTCTCTCAAAGCCCTCATGTAGGCTCCCACAAGTTGCCGTGCCCTCCATACCCGCCATGTCAAGGTTGCGCGGGTATATGGGCACGCTGATGTGCATCTCAGCAAGAGTCTTGACGTGACGATGGACCTCACGGCCCTTGTAAGAGGGCGGCTCGTCGTAGCCCAACAAGCATAGGAGGTCCCATAACAGTGTAGGAAAGCCACGGTGGTGGAGACCAGTGGTGTAGCGCCACTCGTCGTGCGAAAGCTCCTCAAAACCGTGGTCACCCATCTGGAATATAAACCCAATGGTGAGTACAATGTTCCATGAGTAACAATGCATTTCATATATAGTGCTATGAAATACGGAAACAAAGTTTTAGTTCACATTTTACAGCCTCAAGGGTCAATAATACGATAATGAGTTTTAAAACAAATTCTGTTTCAGATTGACAGAGGCTTAATGTTTTGGCCCAACTGGACAGAGGAAAACTGGGAAGATGGTAAAACCTATTGGAGATGGAAATAGACTTCTAGGGCTTTCCAGATTGTATTTAAACACCTAAAAATGCGAAGTATAACTTTAGTTATGAATTTTTGAAGTTGGCAGCTAAAAACAGGATAGATTCTTGTTAACCTTGTTATTCAGAATTTTATACTTATTAGGTGTAGAAAATTTTTATTCAGAGGTTGGTGAGCAAGGAGAGAATCATATTTTAGTTTAGTTATATGGGATGCATGATGCAAAACCTTCATTTTATTAACCTATCGTTCCTCACAACACAACGCCTAACATTGCCGATACTTAGCGGCACGAATATGTGGTGACGACCTGCACTCAACACATAAGTCATTCTAAGTGTTATACTAACAGCGTTAGCGTACCTGTAGAAGATCCATTGTAGAAACAATACATCAAATTCAAAAGAAACTATGAAAAGAAGCATAGTTCTACTAGTAACGATCCATGGAAAAATGATCGCCCCGTGACAAGTCACGAGCCAACAGTGTCTCGTATCCGCCTGCGAGCATAGACACCGATATCACTCGTGTCGGTTAAGAACGCACGTACCTTCATTTGAAGAAGCCGTAGATGCAATAATGTAAACAAACATAACCCAGGTTAGCTTTGTCACCACCCTTTTATCTACTAAGGGCAATACTAACGTATCCTCACTCGTAACGTCGTGGTTTTTGAAAATACGATTTATTTGTTGTATTATCATGGACCACGGCTCTGATACCAGCTGTGGCGCCCCTTCTCGGAGGATCAAGGTCCCAACGGTGCGGATAACACAGACACTTGATAATACAACATTGGTTCGAATTTAAGTTGAATATTACATCAATAAGTCCTTAGAGTGCAGCGGAATATTACAAGTTCTTAATGTTTTATAAAACACAGCGGAAGCAATTATCGATAAGGAGCTACGAGCCCGATGATACAGCATAGCAATGATTCCTGCCCGAAGAACCATCACTCTAGCATCACACATTAGTACTGCGGCAGCGAGTCAAACTCCCAGTGGGCAGTCCAACCCTCAGGGACTTGCATGTCCCAGGGCAGCACATTCTCAGGCAACTCTACCTCTTCATTACCGGAAAACAATAGTGGCACAAAGCCTGAGTACTAATTACTCAGCAAGTCTTACCCGTCGGACACCTAGACATGCAATGGCTCTAATAGGTGGCTTGTTTGAAAAGACTCGCACTAAGCAACCTATTAGTTCTATCAAGTTTTATTCATCAAGTTAATTGGGTAGAGCAGAATGTATCCTTAGTTGCAACAATAGGATAATAAAGCAATACATAAAGTAAGTACAATGTAAGAGCCATAAGAGTATTGTCAATAAGAAGCATCATAATCAATTCCCAAGTACCATGTGCAACTACGTGATGACTTAGTGACCAAGTGGTACTCATTACTGCGAGGGACAGCAGTTGCAATTGATTTACACCAGCTGGGATAACCCGAGGTACACGACACATACGCACCAATTAAGGTCGTATGTGGAAACCTTTCGGAAGGATGAAAAACAACTTGGTCCAGGTCCAATCTCAGCGAGTGGGCATGCTGTCCTGCCAATAGTACTTCACGGTATGAACCGCCCACTCCAGCAGCAGAAGGGTCAACGACCACTGTACTAGGTACCGTCCTTATTGCCGTGTCAATGCTACATCGGTTTACTAGTGCCCATAGACTAGCATGCATTCGGTACTGTCCAATACTTGACCAAGGGGCCGACCACGAACGGGTCCTAGGTTCGACAAGGTAGGGCTACCGCAGTCAACACCCATGTATTGCTGCAAACCTACATATGCATCGTCCCTGCATGGTCATGACATTAAAATAAACTTCTTTTATAAGTCCCGTTCTAGTGGTCAAGTTCATTCTTAGTACTGATATCTATCGCGTCTAGCAATTACTAAGCATAGCGACACAGTACCGATACTACTATGTTCTACTGACAGAGACATAGATCGTTTGGGTATCATGCAAGTGGGTTCCAATCAACTCCTATGACCTAATGCATCAATAATCATAGACACTAGTAATATTGATAACTAGCAACTTTATAAGAAGGCGAATGAAAACTGGGGCTTGCTTGGATCGACACTAGTATTAGCGACTACAACCGCTTGTTCCTGAGACTCAGTCTCCTTCTGATCCTCTTCGGGCTCCTGGTTGTCGTTGCCTATATGATGACAAAGGTCTTAACGGTATTATCGTAACACCGTTATATGCAATGATATGATGCAAGCAAGCACATTGTGTTTTGATGTCAATAAATTATTATTATGTTCTCGAAGCCATATGCTTCTATGTTCTCGAAGCCATATGCTTCAAAGAAACAATTTAGAGTTTTATCATTTTATATGTGTTAATCATTTATTTAGGGTTGTTATAGTTTTTCAGAACAATTAAATAATTAAAATAGTAACCAATCGATTCTGGACTTGAGTGATTTATCATGAACAGGGACATAGATTAATTGCATTTTCACCAATTTACAGCCTCTGGATATTATTATTCTATTTACTAGCATTTATTAAAGTAAAATAGTGGTAAGAGCAATTAATTTAATTTAATTATGTAAATTTAGGTTTCTGGACTTGTGTCATTTACTGAACATCGAGACTTGTGTGTGTGATTTTTGGGCCAAGTGGCAAGGGCCAATTAATTATAAAAATATTACTAGAATTAATTTAAGTGAAATCACTAAATAATTTCTAGAGCCTAAAATAATTCATAATTTTCCAAACCAAAATTTGTGGTCATAGATAATTATGTATTTACTAAGCATGCCAAAAATAAGGATTTAATTTTATTCCTAGAATTTCTGATGAATTAATTCAATTTTTCACAAATAAATGAATTAACAAAAATGCATGAACAGAAGCTATGATTTATTATTTTACTAAAATAGAGCTCTTCAAGATGAACCTATCGAATTTTGTTTGAGCTCCATTGGAGTTGAATTCGATTTACTAGGAGTTTTCAAACTTTTTAGCACTTTCTCGCAATTTCTGGACATATTTCTGGTTTAAGGGGTTTCCACGTGGTGGCCACATAGGCGCCAGGAGGACGGCCAGTAGGCACGTCGGAGCGGGGCCGCGCACGACCTTACAACTCACTGCCGGTGGCTGCGCGGGGTGAAAGCTTGCTATGGGACTAAAATCATAACGCATATGTCGAGGCAAACACGTTAGGGAAGTTTACGAGGACGGAGGCTCACTGGAAGGTGGTCGTCGGCGAGAAGCGGCGGAGAGGTGGTCTTCGGTGAGGTCGCGCTTCGCCTCCAGAGTAGGAAATCAGTCGGGGTGTGCTCCTACAGCTTCACCGCGACTCGGAGAGGCTCGGCATGAAGTCGGCGTGCTTCGGGGAGGAGCGGGGGTAGTACTCATCGGTGAGGCGGCCCTGGTTTTGTCGGAGCAGGGGCGATGGCCGGGGAATGGTGATTTCCGACGACTTGAGTGGAGGAAACAAAGGAGAAATGGGTCAGGGAGACGCGTGGACGAGTTGCGCACCCGTGAGAGGTGGAACAAGGGGACGAGGCTTACCAGAGACCGAGAATCTGGGACAGCAGCGAAGGGCTCACCGGTGTTGCTTGCTTTGGTTTTTCTTCAAATTGATTGAGCTCACGCAGGGAGTTGCCTGGGAGCTAGAAGGAAAATGGGCGGTTGCGTGAGTGCTCTCGGCTGGGCTCGGGAAGCAGTGGAGCGACGGTGATGCTAGCTCGAGTTCGGCTGGTTCTAGAATGGCAGAGTGGGGAGGGAAAGAGAAGAAATAGGAGAGAGTGCAGGGCGAGCGAGAGAATGAGTGAGCTTGAGGGTTCGTGAGTGCGCCAACTAGTTGCGCAGAGGGGAAAATAGTGAGTGGAGGATGAGAGCGGGAGACGTGGCAGGAATTAGAGGGTTGCCGGTCATGGCGATGGCGTGCGGAAGGGGGAGAAAGGTGACCGTTGGGCGAGCGCGCGGTGAGGGTACAGAGCGGAGGAGCAGAGGTGCAGGCGTTGACGCACTGTTGCGGACGCACGGTTTTGAGGTGGAGGGGTGAAGGCGGCCCGGGCGGTGCGCCGGCATCGGCAGGGGGGGCTCTGCGCCAGTGGGAGGGAGAAGAGAAAGATTTTGCGCTGCCGCCCTCCAAGTTTTGGATTTCTTACAAACAAGTCCCTGGTCAAAGCTAGTTTTTAATAAATCAAAATAAAATAGCTAGGGACTTCCTAAATTAGTGAAATTTGGTGGACTGGCTATTTAAATGGTGGGAAACACTCTGATGAATTTTATTTGAAATTTCCATAAACATGCATTAATTAGTTACTTAAGAATTAATTAATTAATTAAGGTTTTTGCCAAGGAGATAAAATGCCTAGTAAATTCCTAATATTCTATTTTATTATTACCAAACTGATGATGAATTTATTTGGCATGAGTTGTATTGAAATTCTTAAGTTGCTTCGACAACTTGGTTGCAGGGTATTTATTTACCTAGAATAAAATTAATAGATAGGCTCTATCATTTTATGCCATCATTTCCATGATTTGTGCTCCTTTTTTTTGCTAAGTTAAGGTGAGACACCTGGGGTGTCACACTGGACGGTCCGGTATGTACGGGAGAAGCATGGGACAGAGAGGAAGTCAACTCTCTATTGTCTGACGAGGAAGTCCGATACGTCGGACTTGTCCGACAGTGGTACAGACCAGACGGTCCGGTCTACTTACCAGATGGTCCAGTCAGTACAATGAAATCACCTGCGCACAGTGGAGCCAATGGCTAGCAGAGCCCTTACAAGAGTGACCAGACGGTCCGGCTAGGTAGAGATCGGACATTCCGGTCAGAGTGTCCAGTAAGGTCACTTCGTGGAGCAACGACTAGTTTGAGGTTGTGAGCCTATATAACTTTGTTGCTGGGGTCTTTGTGACCTCTCCTGGCCAGTGGAATACCTGAGACCCTTTGGTAAAGTCCAAGAGCAAAAGAGGAGAGCACTAGGAGGAGATATTGCATATCTTGAGAGTGCTAGTGGAGAGTAACTTGAGCATCTTGCACATCTAAGGCTAGGGTGTCCTTGAGGGTGTGATCTAGATTGTTACCCTTGGTCTATGGTCAGACCTAGACCGGTTAGGTGTCGGTGATCGAGCTTATCGTGATTGGTTGTGAAGGTCGTCACACGTTTGTACATGGTTTAAGCCCGTCATTGAAAGGGGCATCGCTAGTGAGCGCCCGTGTCGGCTCAGGGAGTCCGGCAAGTTCTCGAGGGAGGCGAGCTTGTGCTTTGGTAGCAGTGGTGACGCACACCGTGTCTTCACTCTGGGAGTGATTGCGGGCTCATGGTCGAGAACTCCACTTGGTGGCGGGAGGGACCGGAACTCCGATGGGAGTGGTCCAACAAGGAGTAGGGGAAGGCGCCATCCTTCCGAGACCTCGGGAAATAATCATGAGCATTCCTAGACCCTCTCTTTACTATTCCGCAATTGTGTGCTCTAGTAACTAGGTTGAATTGTGGCTTGCATAAGCTAGTGTGTTTGGCTTCCGCGCTTGCTTTTATCATGAACACTAGCATGTGTAGGGTCTTGGCGTACTAGAATTATTTAGATTGCAACGCTTGTTAGACTCAGGTTGTGTGAATTGAAGTATTTGGTTTCATGAGCGACGTACCGATTCACCCCCCCCCCCCCCTCTCGGTTTGCCTTC
This sequence comes from Eleusine coracana subsp. coracana, assembly GCA_032690845.1. Taxonomy (NCBI): domain Eukaryota; kingdom Viridiplantae; phylum Streptophyta; class Magnoliopsida; order Poales; family Poaceae; genus Eleusine; species Eleusine coracana. The sequence continues at coordinate 39,904,922 of CM064434.1, forward strand.
GGTCCTTACAAGTGGTATCAGAGAAGTGCTCATCTTTGAGGTTTCACCGCCTTGTGTAAGGATGCCAGGACGGGCGGGGAGTGTTCCCATATTCAATGGGGAGGACTATGCTTATTGGAAGGCTCGCATGCAAGCGTACCTACAGTCCCTTGATCCAGAGATATGGTCGGTCACTTAGGAGTCCGATGCGGATGTGAACCTGCTTGAGCCTGGTTTCATTAAGTGCAATGCTAAGGGCAAGAATGCTCTGTTTGTTTGCATATCAAAGGATGTTTTTTCTCAATTGGATGCTAGTTCCACAGCACATGGTATCTGGACTGAGATTCAGGGGCTCCATGAGGGCACCAGTGATGTCAAAGAGGAAAGACACTATGTGCTGAAGAACAAGTATGATAACTTCACTAGATTGCCATAGAAGAGAGCTAACACTGTTTATTCTCGTTTTCATTTACTAGTGGAGGAGATCAATTCTCTTGAGGATGACTTAAATATGAAGCCTGTTGAGGTGATAAGAAGATTCTTGAAGCCATTCAAAGACCCCAAGTATGAGTCCATCATCACCTTCATCTTGCAAGGTGACCACAAGACCAAGACCATGAAGCACGTACTTGGCAAGATCACTGCCTTTGAGAGCTACCAGTTGGGGATGGATGAACCTCAACCATCCAACCTTGCTCTACCGGCTGACAAGCAAGAGCAAGAAAAACAAAAAGAAGGCAGTCATAGAGGATGATGATGAATGTGACTTGACCAAGGATTTGGCTCTTGTCATGAAGAAGATGAAGAGCTTCAAGAACAAGTTTCCTTCCAAGTCCTGGGGCAAGTGCTACAATTTTGGCTCAAAGAATCACTTTATCCGAGAGTGCCCAAAGCCTAAGAAAGAAGCATTCAAGTCACAAGATTCAAGTGAAGAAGAAGAAGACCCCAAGGCCAAGTAAAAGAAGAAGAGGCACTTCAACAAGGATAAGAGCAAAGGCAAAGGCAAAGCTCAACACTATAAGAAGAAGTTCTCTCGTAAGGCCCTTGTTGGAGAGTGGACAAGTGACAACTCAAGTGATGAGTCCTCTTCCTCAAGTGATGAAGAAGTGGTCGGCCCAGCCATGATCAAGAACACACCTCCACGAGATCTTCCTCCACCTCCCACGTGCCTCATGGCCAAGAGCCAACTTGGGGAGAGTGAGGATGAGAGCAGTGATGACGAGGAACACACATTTGCCGAGTTGTGGAGTATGCTTGAGCAAGCCCGCAACATCGCCGTCAAGAATTCCAAAATGTTGGAAGTGGTAAGAAAAGAGTGTAAGTTGGCTAAGAAACGTGTTGGTGAGCTTGAGAGTGAGCTCAAGGACCTTGTCACTTCTGATGAGGCCCTACCCAAGAGTTATGACAAACTCAAGGGTGATCATGTGGAGCTACGTGAGAAGTATGTGGCCCTTGATATTAATTATGAGGCCATCAATGTTGAGAACCTTGCCTCTCCCTACTCTTTATCATCTAAGAGTGATGCATCTAGTATATGTGATGAACTAACCACCTCGGTCGAGGTTTCTTCTCTTGAGCCATTTGTTTTGGAGGAATATCACAAGCTCAAGGAAGAGAGGAAGATGGTGATGGATGGCTGTTGGCACTTCTTAACATCGCACCAAAATATTATCTGGTAACAACACTCGAAGTGTTGATCGATGTTTGTTATGCTTTAAGGGAAGAGTGAACCAATCCGCAAGCGCACGGAACATCTATTGTAGCATTTCACGCAGGAGTATTCCAAGGTATCATATTTATTCACCTCAGGGAAGCTTGCTGTAAGAGTATCTTGTATTAACAAAGATATGACTATAAGAGTTATACCAACTGACCAAAGATGGGGGTAAAGATATTCAATGATAAACAGGGGAGTAGTGATACAGGAGAAATCCACAATAAGATAGAAAAAAGAGATCGATTAAGCTAGCTGGGAGGACAGCGTGTCTAAGTCTAGAATTCCCAAGATAAACTTCCCTAAATCTAGTCAAGCGTTCCTAGTTACTCGGGTTGAGCGCTTACACCAAATCCATGGTACAGCCTCGAGTCTTTCACCAATAAGCTTACTTCGGGGCACGACAACGATCCACTAATAGGGTCGATAACTAACCTCATACACTAGTGGGCACGTTACCGCTAGACAACCTTGCTTGAGACTTCCCGAACGTGGTGGAATACTAAATGGACGGGCAGGGCTGTCACCACCTGCCGCCTACCACACATCACGTGGGGACGAATGTAAATCCAGCTAGTGTTAACTTAGGCACCGCGCCTACGCCTTCACTAGATATTCTTCTATTGGCCTAGCGGAAGAATAGCCAGGAAATAACCAAGTCTAAGTCCTATTTGAGAACTAAACTTAATTAAATCCTAGCCGGGAATCTAGTAAACTATGCTTCAAAGTTCTTTCCTGATAATTGTAACTTGAGGAAATTGACTAAGTAAAGATAAATACTTGACAAGATAAAAAAGGAAAAGATAATTACATTTAATAAAAGATAAGTCTAACAAAAGGAGAAAAGATACAAGAGAACTCATACTAAGACTCCAAGAAAATTTTCAGAATCCCGAGCTAAGCTCTCAACTAGACTCTAACTCCCGGCTAACTAACCTACTCTACTAGTAAGAAAAGTAGTGGGAAATGGACTTCAATGTGCTTCACATGCCTCCTTCTCCATTTCTGTCGAATTCCTCCTCTATTTATACGTGGCGAAGGGTTGGTGGGTACTTGTAGGTGAAGGAGAGTCGGTGGGCAAAATTTCCCCTGCCGGTCGGTGGGCCACGCCAGGCGACCGTTGGATGGAGTCGGTTCCCGACCGACTTGTCTTTGGTTGGCTCAGATCTTGTCTTGATGACGGTTCGTGGGTCAGTTTGCACTGGCTTTTTCGTTTTAGGGTCCGTAGGCCTCATGGGCTGACAACCCTAGGTGGCCAAGGGAGGCCGGGCGGCAGGCCAAGCCGGGCAGCAAGGGAGGTCGGGCGGCATAGGAGGCCGAGCGGCAATGGAGGCCGGGCGCCGGCCTAGGCCGGGTGCGGACCCTTCTGGGTCGCCTCATGACTTCTCCTGGTTTGGCCAGTCGTGGAACCTTTTTCCTTAGCCATATTCCATTACTTTTGGTCCGAGAGGAGAAAACAACTTCAAGGTGGAGTGTTTTGCAGAATCGGCTGGGTCAGAGGATGACTCTGTTTTGACTAGCCGGGTGGCTGATTTTAGCCGGATATGACCTTGTCGGCTGGGTTCTGATTTCAGCCGTCATGACCCTTCCCGGGCCCCGATTTCAGCCTCATACGACCCTGTCAGCGACTGTTTTACGGCAGGATCGGCCGACGGGACATTTCTTCATCATTTTACATAATTTTGGCGCTTTTGAACCTGCAAACACATATTTCACCAAAACATATGGAACTTTATTAGTTTAAACAAATTGAAAGGACCGAGTGACCGAGGGGGGAGGTTAATCAGGAATTCACCAATTCCTAAAATTGACCACTCAAAACAACTCGTACACAATCCTAGTGGTGATAACACTAGCAAGATAACGAACATATGAAAGGACCAACAACCTAAGCATACTAGTAGATCACAGAAAGGCAATACAACTCCTATGCCATCCTAGTGGTGATACACTAGCAAGATAATAGTCCTATGGAAGGAACAACATGCTAAGGATACTAGTGGATCACACAAAGGCAATACAACTCCTATGCAATCCTAGTGGTGATCACACTAGCAAGATAATAGTCCTATGGAAGGAACAACAAGCTAAGCATACTAGTGGATCACACAAAGGCAATACAACTCCTATGCAAGCTAGTTACCAAAGATACGCGGAAGCAAACAACTAGCTAGCAAGGAGTTCTACTCAAGCAAAGCTACTAGATCAACAAGCATATAGAAAGCATACATGCATGAGTAGCACAATACATACTAGGGTGATCAATCAAGCCAAAGCAACTCCTATACATGCTAGTGATCAAGTATGAAGTCTAAGCACTACTAGCAACTAAAGAAGCCTATTCATGCAAGTCTACAAGGTAGTCAACTAGGGCAAGGTAAGCACACAAGCGTGAATAGCACGGTATGTAAATGCAGAAAGTAAAGCATCATAGTGAGGAGTTAGAGTAAGAGTTGGCTCATGATTTTTTCCCAAGGTCTCGGAAGGATGGCGCCTTCCCCTACTCCTCGTTGGACCACTCCTGCCGGAGTCCCGGTCCCTCCCGCCACCAATTGGAGTTCTCGCCCATGAGCCCGCAATCACTCCTAGAGTGAAGACTCGGTGTGCATCATTGCTGCAAAAAGCACAAGCTCGCCTCCCTCGAGAACATGCCGCACTCCCCGAGCTGACACGGGCGCTCACTATTGATGCCCGTTTCAACGGCGGGCTCAAACTGTGTAGAAACGTGTGACGGCCTTCACAACCAATCACGATAGGCTCGATCACCGACACCTAACCGGTCTAGGTCTCACCATAGACCAAGAGTAACAACCTAGATCACACCCTCAAGGATACCCTAGCCTTAGATGTGCATCAATGCTCATGTTACTCTCACTAGCACTCTCAAGACGTCCAATATCCTCTCCTAGTGCTCCTCTCATGGCCCTTTGGCTCCCAATAGATGCTCCCAGCAATCACAATGGCCAAAGGCAGTCTCTAAGACCCCAAAAATGAGTTTATATAGGCTTCCAACCTCAAACTAACCGTTGCTCCATGAAACAGCCTTCTGGATGTGCTGACTGGACAGTCCGGTCATTGTCCAGACCGGACAGTCCGGTCTCCACCGAACTCCTCCAGAGCCGTTGCTCTCTGTCCGCTGTTTCCTCCATACTGACCGGACAGTCCGGTCACTGTACCGGACCGTTCGGTCTACTTTCTATCTCCATTCTAGGAGCCTCTACAAAATGCACCTGTTCTGCCTCCCTGCACTCCTACTGACCGGACTGTCCGGTCAGCAGACCGGACCGTTCGGTCTATATGGAGTCTCCGCTGACAAAGTCCTGTTCCTCGCGCTAAGTCCTGGAAAACTCCCCATAGTGACCGTACAGTCTGGTCTCCACTGTCCCCTCTATCCGGTCTCTTTGTCTAGAAGTTGAAACTCATCGTCCTCGCTTGACTTGGTTTCCCAGCTTCTCCAACAGCTCCTTGGCTTCTCCACTGTCACCTAGTGCCTGTGATTTCACCGAGCATCCATGCACATCACCGACTAGAGATGACCTAAGTGAATGACCTAGACCCCCTTGATAGTCCAGATTTTCCTATGGACTCAAAGCCCTAACAACTAGACAAGTGTTCCCAACATTTGCTCCATAGCTTCTCCTCAGCTTGTTCCTAATATTAGTCACATTTCATGTTTGTCATTCATCACCAAAACAATTACCTTGGGGTGACCTCTATGGTCATGAACCATACAATCTCCCCCTTTTTGGTGATGGATGACAACCACTACTTATGATGATCCAAAATGAACGAGTCTCAAAAGAATAAGAAGGAAGGGACAAAAGACTCGTACGAAAACAAGGAACCAAGAGAAAAGATAGGTTTGAATCGATTGCCTTGATCCTTACCTTAGAAATAGTCTCCCCCTTGGAATGTGCTTGGTGTGGAGGGAGAACTACCCAAATATGTAGCGCACAAGATATTGAGCTTGAGTTGAATTTTGCGCCCGTCATGGTGTCGTGGAAGTTGATCTTGTTGATGTAGACACTCACCATGGACGTAGATGTTCATGTCGGTGTAGATGTTCATTGTTGTTGTAGACAAGCACCATTGTTGTTCTTCTTCATGTTGGTATAGATGTTCATCTTCTCATGATCTTCATATGTACTCCAAGTGAACATGCACCATTGTCTTGATCATATTCATGTTCTCCATATTCATCTTCTTTTGTTCATCTTCTTTTGATCTTCATGTTCTTCTCGACTTGGCTTTTTGATCTTCATGTTCTTCTCATCCTTCATGTTATCAATCTAGACTTGGCTTTTGGATCTTCATATTCCTTCTCCCCCTTTGTCACCAATCACCAAAAACCACAAGCCAAAGACAAAACACAAGAGAACTAAGGAGAAAATAATAAATGGCAAGAGTTTGGAAACTCCCCATTTCATGGTGCTCCTCCTTGGTCATGATGGTGTTTCACCATAGCTCCCCCTACACACATGACTCAATAAAATATTTCTTCAAGAAGCAATGGTTAGTCATTAGTGTGATGGGAATGTATGAGTCACTTGTCTTTGAGCTGCGCGAGTAGATTTAACCTTGGAGCTCGTTTGAACCTAACTCAATGGGCATGAAGCACAATGCTTTCCTTTGGCCACACTTATGGAGATGTAATCTCATATAGAGCAAGAGGCACAAATATCTCCAAATGTGACAAGCCTCCTTTGTGTTTTCTATATGATGCATGCAACAAGCATTTTACATATGGAATAAAAGTAAACATGTCATGTGGATGCAAGCAATATTAAACAAGACACAAAGGAAACCTAGCATGTCAAGACACAAAGTAAACCTAGCAATATTAAACAAGACACAAAGTAAACATGTCAAGATTGAACCCCTCCCAAGCTTATTCACTATAAGCCATAACCTTGCCTTGAGAGAAGCCAAACCACCATCTCAAGCACTCCCCCTTCCTTGCTAAGTTAAGGTGAGACACCTGGGGTGTCACAGCCCTCCCTCCTTAAAGAGATAGGCTCTATCATTTTATGCTATCATTTCCATGATTTGTGCTCCTCATTTTTGCTAAGTTAAGGTGAGACACCTGGGGTGTCACAGCCCTCCCTACTTAAAGAAATCTCGTCCCGAGATTATGAACAGGCAACCAGAGGGAAGTACGGTGGTCATAGTATACCTGTTTATGATGACCAAAACTTCAGGTAGTGAGTACTCAGAAATTCTTCAGATTCCCACGTGGATTCATCATCGGAGTGATTACTCCATTGAACTTTATAGAATTTGAGGGTTCTATTATGGGCTGTGCGCTCTTTCTCATCAAGGACCTTTATTGGTTGTTCAGAGTATGTGAGGTCGGGTTGGAATTGGTCATATTCTTCCAAGATTTTGTAAATGGGTGGCTTGAGACATCGCTTAAGCTGAGAGACATCGAAGGTGTGATGAACTCCGGATAGATTAGCGGGTAACTCTAGCTTATAGGCCACATTTCCACATCGTTCCAGAATTTGGAATGGTCCAATATAACGGGGAGCTAACTTTCCCTTGACTCCAAACCGTTGGATACCCTTCATAGGTGACACTCTGAGGTAAACGTAGTCACCCTTGTTGAAATACATTGGCCTACGTCGTCTGTTTGCATACTTCTCTTGACGGCATTTAGCAGCTTTCAGATTTGCTTGAATGATACGAACCTTTTCTTCAGCATCCTTGACAAGGCCGGGACCAAAAGTTACTCTTTCTCCAGATTCAGACCACTTTAGCGGTGTTCTACAATTGCGACCATAGAGTGCTTCAAATGGCGACATTTTTAGACTCTCTTGGTCACTATTGTTGTACGAGAATTTCGTATAAGGCAAATACTCATCCCAATTGCCACCAGGTGTTAAAACACATGCTCTAAACATATCTTCCAAAATCTGGTCGACACGCTCTGTTTGTCCGTCAGTGGTGGCATGGTAAGCGGAACTGCGAGCCTCGATCTGTAACAATGGTCTTGGGTACTCCATGAAGACATAGAATTCTTGCTATGTATAGCTCTGCATATTGCTTTATCTTGTAGGTGTTATTGGTCGATAGGAGGTGGGCAGATTTTGTGAGGCGATCCACAATGACCCGAATGGAATCATGCTTCTGAGAGGTGAGAGGGAGACCAACAATAAAATCCATGCTGATGTCTCAAGATTTTCTGTCAGAGTTCAAAGTATTTTGGAGTGATGTGCTTCATCCAAGATTTTTTGTCAGAGTTCAAAGTTTTTGGTACTACTAAACGGTTATTGAACCATAGAGTACCGTCCGTGTCTTGGGTAAAGCATTTTGCCTTACCATCTTTAAGGTTTTGTCGGATATGATTCATACCAACATCATTTTTCTGTGCAGCAATGATTTCTTCACGAATAGAAGATTGCACACTTATGTTGCTAATCACTACAACAGATAAAACGTGAAGGCTAGGTTCTGAATTAGTTTCGCTATCATTTCTATCCTAAACTTCCAGCTCTAAGTTGTTGCAGTGGTCCTTTCTGCTTAACACATCAGTGACTACATTAGCCTTGCCTAGATGATAATGAATCTCCAGGTTATAATCCTTAATAAGTTCTAGCCACCGACATTGTCTCATGTTCAGATCAGTCTGGGTGAAGATATATTTCAAGCTCTTATGGTCTGTGTAGATGTGCACTACGTTGCCGAGCAAATAATGCCTCCATATTTTTAGTGCAAGTACAACTACAGCTAGCTCCAAATCATGAGTTGGATAGTGCTCTTCATGCTTCCTTAGCTATCAAGATGTATAGGCTATGACACGACCTTCTTGCATGAGTACACATCCAAGTCCTGTCCCAGACGCATCACAATATATGTCGAATGGTTTGGTGATGTTGGGTTGAGCCAGTACTAGGGCAGCTGTCAATAATTTCTTTAATGCTTGAAATGCTTCTTCACAATTGTTGTTCCAATTAAGCTTTTTCTCCTTTTTCAGCAGCTCCGTGATGGGTTTGGTCAGCCGAGAAAAATTTCATATGAACCTATGATAATATCCGGCTAGCCCGAGGAAACTGCACACTTGGTGAACTGTTTTTAGTGGCTTCCAATGTAGCACGTCTTGAACTTTGCTAGGGTCTACCGAGATTCCTTCTGCAGAGACTATGTGACCAAGGAATGGCTCACGGTCCCACCAAAATTCACACTTGCTGAATTTTGCATACAACTTGTGATCTCGTAGACGTTGAAGAACAATGCGAAGATGTTCAGCATGCTCTTCCTTGGACTTAGAATAGACGAGGATGTCGTCAATGAATACTACCACAAATTTGTCCAACTCTGGAATGAATACTGAATTCATGAGATACATGAAATGAGCTGGAGCGTTTGTCAATCCGAATGACATTACTAGATACTCGAATAATCCGTATCTAGTAGAAAAGGCGGTCTTCGGAATATCTTCTACTCTGATTTTGATTTGATGTTAACCCGAACGGAGCTTAATTTTTGAAAATACCTTAGCACCAACTAATTGATCAAAAAGGATATCAATTCGCGGTAATGGGTATTTATTCTTGATGGTAACTTCATTGAGAGGTCGGTAATCAACAACGAGACACAGAGATTTGTTCTTCTTCTTCACAAAAATAGCAGGGCAGCCCCAAGGTGAAGTGCTTGGGCGAATGAATCCCTTTTCCAATAACTCATTCAATTGCTTTTTCAATTCGCCCAACTCATTTGAGGCCATCTTATAAGGTCGACGAGATATCGGAGAAGTTCCTGGCTATAGCTCTATCTTGAATTCCACTTCACGGTTAGGTGGTAGGCCAAAGATATCTTTGGGGAATACGTCCGGATACTCGCAAAGAACAGGGATGTTCTCGAGCGATTGCCCTTCCAAGTGATGGACAATCAAGGCTTTTGATGAATTGATGTTTAGAGAAAATGTGTCTTTTCCAAGCAAAGGGGAGTTGATGTGAACGATATGGGGCTCGATGTCTAGCATGGCTCTATGGGTTTTCATCCAAAACATACCCAAAATCAAATCAATTCCTTGGTGGCTAAGCATGATAAAATTCATGGGGTAGATTTTCTTGTTTATTTCCAGTGGGGCTTTGCATACTATTTTATTGGCACTAATTTGCCCAGCGGGGGAACGAATTGTGTAGCCTCTTTCTATATTCTAGGGTTGAAGATTAAGTTTTTGCACACATGCCTGGCTAATGAAATTATGTGTAGCACCAGAACCAAAAAGTGCAAGGACAGGCTGGTGATAGAGTGAGAGCGTACCGGTCAGCACGGGTTCGCCCTGAGGGATATCTTCCGCATTGGTGTAGTTCACTAGGGCACCACGTGATGGTGCATTCACATTCCTGCTCTGGTTCTGACGCTGGTTGTTGTTGCTGTTGTTGTTGCGCCTTGGTGCAGTGTAGTTCTTTGCAATGTGGCCGGTATGACCACAATTGTAGCAAGGGTAGTTGCCTCCTTGATCAGCAGGCAGTGGGGCACGGGCACTCAGCAGGCAGTGGCTGATACGGTTCATGGTACTAGTTGTTCTGCTGTTGGTATGATGCACGAGGTGGGAAGTTCTGCTGCTGTGATGATCTTGAGTAGTTCGGGCCAAATCGTCACTGAAGCTATTGTTGCAGTGCTGCTCGAAAACGTTGTCCGGTGGGTGAAGTATATATCAGGCGATGCTTCGCCTATGGGGCAGCAGAGGCAGTAGCAGGGGCCTTTCTCTTGCGGTCTTCTTGTTCAACTTGGTGCATAGCGCCTTCCTGGACAATAGCAGCATTGACCAAATCGTTGTATGTGTCAGTCGTCTGCCAAGTCAGACATTCCTTGAGCGTGGCATTCATCCCACGCAAGAATGCGTATCTCTTCTTTTCTTTAGTATTAACATACTCAGTGGCGTACTGAGCAAGCTGATTGAAAGCTTCAGACTATTGGAGGACATTACTCGCTCCTTATTTTAGATCCATAAATTCCTGGAACTTTCTCTGCATGAGACCAGCGGGGATGAAATGAGCACGGAAAGCAGCTTTGAAGTCATTCCATTCCATGCGGCATCTAGCGTGCAGAGAAGCTTCATAGTTGTCCCTACTAGGCGCTAGCAGAGCCATGGAGTTGTTGGGCGGCGAATAACACCATCTGGTGCTTGGTGCATTCCAACAGACCAAATTTAGACTCGGTCTGACGCAACCAGAGGTCGGCGTCCAGTGGCTCTCTGGCACGCTCGAAGCTGGGTGGGTGGGTACCCCTCTGAGTATGTGCTCTGACAGGGCTGGTTGTTACGGTTGTTGTGGTTATCTCCACGTCCAGCCAGATGGGTCATGATGTTGACCAGCCGACGGAGCAGCTCGGAGTCATTCTGCTGCCTGTTGAGTGCAGCGGCCAGGACTTCAGCTAATGAAGGCTCAGCATTTGCTCGTTGCTGAGAGCTCTCAGGATCTTCCTTGTTCCGAGTACGCACCATGCTGCAATTTATACGGTTGCACATTAGTTGTTTCTCATAATATTCCATAAAATCACATGCGCAAGAATATAAATTTGCAAGTGGCACAGTAAAATCTCAGAATAACAACCATCTCCATTGATTCAATTCAGTCTACATGGTTGTTAAAGGACATCATCACACGGTTCCTTACATATATGTGCCGATGCCTAGTTACGGTATTGCGGACAAAATATGCAAGATACACACTCCTACATCGAACTAGGGATACATATACTACACGACCATACACAGGGGTAGCGAATCATCTACTCCTGGCCTAAGTCTTCCGGCTCTTCCGGCTCTTCCGGCTCTTCTGGCGATAAGGCTACGAGCTCGATGGTACAACATAGTAATGGTTCATGCCCCAAGAACCATCACTCTAGCATCACACATCATCACTACGGCGGGAAGTCGGTCCCCCAGTGGGCAGTCCAACCCTCAGGGACTGGCATGTCCCAGGGCAGCACATCTACAGGCGATTCTACTTCTTGATTACCTAAAAACAACAGTGGCACAAAGCCTGAGTACTAATTACTCAGCAAGTCTTACCCGTTGGACTCCTAGACATGCAACGGCTCTATTAGGTGGCTTGTTTGAAAAGACTCGCACTAAGCAACCTATTAGTTCTATCAAGTTTTATTCTTCGAATTAATTGAGTATAGCAGAAATGTAACTTTAGTTGCAACAATAAGATAATAATGCAATACATAAAGTTAGTGCAACATAAGAGCAATAATAGTAACACCAACAATAAGCATCATAGTTAACTTCCAATCCAGGTTCAATTACGTGACGACACAATGACCAAGTGGTACTCATTACTGCGAGGGACAACAATTGCAATTGATTTACACAAGCTGGAAAAACCCGAGATACACGACACATATGCACCGATTAAGGTCGTATATGGCAACTTTTCGCAAGGATGAAAAACAACTTGGTTCGGGTCCAGTCTCAGCGAGTGGGCATGCCGTTCTTCCAACAGTACTTCATGGTCTGAACCACCCACTCCAGCAACAGGAGGGTCAACGACCACTGTACTGGGTACCGTCCTCATTGCCGCGCCAATGCTACATCAGTTTACTAGTGCCCAGAGACTAGCATGTATTTGGTACTGTTCAATACTTGACCAAGGGGCCGACCACGGACGGGTCCTAGGTTCGACAAGGCAGGGCTACCGCAGTCAACACCCATGTATTGCTGCAACCTACACATGCATCTTCCCTGCCCGGTCATAACAGTAAAATAACTTCTTTTTAGGTTCCCGTTCCAGTGGTCAAGTTCATTTCTTGGTAATGATATCTACCGGGTCTAGCAATTACTAAGCATAGCGACACAGTACCGATACTACCAAAGTTCTAATGACAGCTGCGTAGGTCATTTGGGTATCATGCAAGTGGGTTCCAATCAACTCCTATGACCTAATGCAACAATGATTACAGACACTAGTAATATTGAAAACTAGCAACTTCATAAAAGGGCGAATGTAAACCAGGGCTTGCCTGGATCGATGTTAGTGCTAGCAACTACAACATCTTGCTCTTAGGGATCAAGGTCCTTCTGTAGATCCTCTTCTTCCTGCTCCGGGTTGTTGTTGCCTATATGATAGAATTAAATTGTCGGTATTATCAAAATACCGTAGAATGCAATTGTATGATGCTCAACATCTTCAAATGTGGATTATTATTATGTTCTCGAAGCCAGATGCTTCAAAGAAACAAATTAGAGTTTTATTATTTTATGTGTGTTAATCATTTATTTAGGATTGTTATTGTTTTTCAAACAATCAAGCAATTATAGTAGTAACCAAATGATTCTGGACTTGAGTGATTTATCATGAACAGGGACATAGATGAATTGTATTTTTACCAATTTACAGCCTCTAGATATAATTATTTTAATTACTAGCATTTATTTAAGTAAAATAATGGTATGAGCAATTAATTGAATTTAATTCAGTAAACTTAGGTTTCTGGACTTGTGTGAATTACTGGGTACAGAGACTTGTGTGAGTGATTTTTGTGCTGAGTGGCAGGGGCCAATTAATTCTAAAATTATTACTAGAATTAATTTAATTGAGCACACTAAATAATTTCCATAGCCTAAAATAATTCATATTTTGCCAGATGAAAAGTTGTGGTGATAGATAATTATGTACTTACTAAGCATGCCAAAAATCAAGATTTAATTCCATTCCTAGAGTTCCTGGTGAATTAATTTGTTTTCTCACAATTTAATGAATTAACAAAAATACATGAATAGGCTAAGATTTATCATTTTACTAAAATAGAGCTCTTCAAGGTGAACCTAACAAATTTTGTTTGGGCTTTATTGGAGTTAAATTTGATTTACTAGGAGTTTTCAAAGTTTTATGCATTTTTCTAGAATTTCCTGGGTATTTCTGGCTTAAAGGGGGAGCCACGTAGGCGAAACGTGAGCGACATGTAGGCTACACGTCAGCTGCCAGTAGGATGCAAGTGTGTAGGGGGGGCCAGCAGCGCCAGGCTGCGCATGATGGAGGCTCGCCGCAAGACTACACACACGACGCACACGTCGAGGCGAACACGTTTTGGTGGTTGGCGAGGACGGAGGCTCACCGTAAGGGGGTCGGCGACAAGAGGCGGCGGAGCGGAGGTCTTCGGCGGAGTCGCGTCTCAGCTTTGGTGCACGGATTCGGTCGCCGTCTTCGCCTACAGCATCACGGGAATGAGGCGGTGGTCGGCATCTCGTCGGAATCAGGCGAGGGGGTTCGGAGGTAGGATCTCGTTGTGGGGACGGCTTCGGTCGGCCGGAGCAGAGGCGGCGGCCGGGGGAAAAAGGAAATGCCGGCGTCCTGGTGCTCTGAATCGAACGAGATTGAGTCAGGGGTCGCGAGGGAAACTTGCGCTCACGAGTGAAAACGAATGGGACGATGATACTCACCGACGACAGCGAATTCCGGTGAGCGGTAGAGGACGTCTCCGGGGAGTTCACTCCTGGTTTTCCTCCAATTCGCTCTGGTTGCGCACGCTCTTTGCTAGGCAGGCCGAAAGAGAGTAAAGGGGAAGTACGTGAGTGCTTTGCGACTCTCGGTTTGGGCTGGAAGGCGAAGGAGCAGTGGTTGCGCGAAGTCGGCTCAGGTTCGGCAATGGCGGGGAGAAATGGAGCGTAGAGAGTGGAATTGAGGGAGAGAAGAAGAAGGTGAGGGGCGAGGCAATGAACTTGTGAGCTTGCCGAGTGATTTTAGTGGAGCAGAGAGTCAGGAAGTAAGTGGAGGGAAAGAGAGAGTGGGAGCGGCATTGAAGTCCGGCCGGGTCGCTCGATGATGTGCAGAGGGGAGAAGAGAAAAGGGAGAAGGCCGTTGGGCTGGCGCGCGGTGGAGGGCCGAAGTGGCAGAGGGCAGAGCGGAGACCGCTATAGCGCGCGTGTGTTTCCAAGGGGGAGTGAAGGGGGTCCGGGCGGTGTGCCGGTGGCAGAGGGGAGCCGGCAGGCTCTACGCCAGTGGAAGGGAAGAAGAAGGAGATTTCATGCTGCACCCCCTGGAGTTTTTTATTTCTTACTAATAGGTCCTCCATCAAAGCTGATTTTTATAAAACCAAAATAAAATAGGTAGGGACTTCCTAAATTAGTGAAAATTGGTGGACTGACTTATTCAATGGTGGAGAACACTTTGGTGAATTTTAATTGAAATTTTTATAAACATATTTTTAGAATTAATTAAATGAATTAATTAGTTACTTAAGAACCAATTAATTAATTGAGGGTTTTGCCAAACAGATAAAATGCCCAATAAATTCCTAAAATTCTATTTCATTATTACCATCATGATTATGAATTTTATTTAGCATATGTTGTATTGAAATTTTTAAGTTGCTTCAATAACTTGGTTGCAGAGGATTTATTTGTCTAGAATTAAGTTAATAGATGGGCTCTATCATTTTATGCTATATTTTCTATGTTTAGTGCTCCTCCTATTTGCTAATTTAAAGTGAGACACCTGGGGTGTCACAGGACTCCCTCCTTCAAGAAATCTCGTCCCAAGATTATGAACAGGCAAACTAGATGGAAGTACGAGGATCACAACATACTCGCGTATGACGACCAGATCTTCGGGTAACGGGCGCTTAGGAAATCTTCAGACTCCTAAGTAGATTCATCCTCTAAGTGGTTACTCCATTGAACTTTGTAGAAGTTGATGGTTCTATTACAAGTTGAGTGCTCCTTCTTGTCGAGGATCTTTATGGGTTGTTCGGAGTACGTGAGGTCGGGTTGGAGTTGGTCATACGCTTCCAAAATTTTGTCGATGGATGGCTTGAGTCATCGCTTGAGCTGAGAGACGTGGAAGGTGGGGTGAACTCCAGATAGGTTGGTGGGTAACTCCAGCTTATAGGCCACGTTTCCACATCGTTCCAGAATTTGGAATGGTCTGATATAATGGGGAGCTAACTTTCCCTTGACTCCAAACCGTTGGATACCCTTCATAGGTGACACCTTGAGATAGACGTAATCACCCTTGTTGAAGTACAGTGGTCTGCGTCGTCTGTTTGCATACTTCTGTTGACGACATTTAGCGGCTTTAAGGTTGGCTTGGATGATACGAACCTTTTCTTCAGCATCTTTGACAAGGTCGGGACCGTAGATTACCCTTTTTCTAGATTCAGACCAATTTAGCGGTGTTCTACAACTGCGACCATAGAGTGCTTCAAATGGTGATAGTTTTAGACTCTGTTGATAACTATTGTTATATGAGAACTCCGCATAGGGCAAATACTCAGCCCAATTACCACCATGTGTTAAAACACAAGCTCTAAGCATATCCTCCAAAATCTGATTGACATGCTCAGTTTGTCCGTCAATGGTGGCATGGTAAGCAGAACTCCAAATCAGCTTGGTACCCAGAGGTGCATGCAGTTGTTCCCAAAAACAAGCGACAAACTGCGAGCCACGATCTGTAACAATGTTCTTGGGTACTCCATGAAGATATAGGATTCTTGCTATGTATAGCTCTGCATATTGTTGTACATTATATCTATTGTTGACTGGCAGGAAATGGGCAGATTTGGTGAGTCTGTCCACAATGACCCAAATGGAATCATGTTTTCGAGAAGTGAGAGGGAGACCAAAGATAAAATCCATGCTGATGTCCTCCCATTTCCAAGCGGGGATACTCAACGGTTGAAGTAATCCGACCTGTTTCAAATGATCAGCCTTAACCATCTGACACGTATCGCATTCCACGACACGCCGAGCAATTTCTCGCTTCATCCTTGTTCACCATAAATTTTTCTTCAAGTCTTGGTACATCTTATTACTACCCGGATGGATAGAATATTTGGAGTGGTGGGCTTCATCCATGATCTTCCGTCGAAGTTCAAAGTCCTTCGGTACTACTAAATGATTATTGACCCACAGAGTATCGTTCGAGTCTTGGGTGAAGCATTTTGCTTTGCCATCCTTCATGTTTTGTCTGATATGATTCATACCATCGTCATTTTTTTGTGCAGCAATGATTTCTTCATGAAGGGTAGAGTGCACACTTAAGTTACTAATCACTACAACCGGTAAAATGTGAAGGCCAGGTTCCGAATTAGTTTCGTGGTCAATTCGGTCTTGAACTTCCAGTTCTAAGTGGTTGCAGTGGACCTTTCTGCTTAACGCATCGGTGACTACATTAGCCTTGCCTAGATGATAATGAATCTCTAGGTTATAATCCTTAATCAGTTCTAGCCACCGATGCTGTCTCATGTTTAGATCAGTCTGGGTGAATATATATTTCAAGCTCTTATGGTCTATGCAGATGTGCACTTAGTTGCCGAGCAAATAATGCCTCCATATTTTTAGTGCAAGTACAACTGCAGCAAGCTCCAAATCATGAGTTGGATAGTGCTCTTCATGCTTGCTTAACTATCGAGATGCATAGGCTATGACACAACCTTCTTGTATGAGTACACACCCAAGTCCTGTCCCAGACGCATCACAATATACGTCGAATGGCTTGGTGATGTCGGGTTGAGCCAGTACTGGAGCAGTTGTCAATAATTTCTTCAGTGCTTGGAATGCCTCCTCACACTTGCTGTTCCAATCAAACTTTTTCTCCTTTTTCAGCAGTTCCGTGATGGGTTTGGTTAGCCGAGAAAAATTTGGAATGAATCTACGATAATATCCGGCTAGCGCGAGGAAACTGCGTACTTGGTGAACTGTCTTTGGTGGCTTCCAATCTAGCACATCTTGACCTTTGCTAGGATCTACTGAGATTCCTTCTACAGAGACTATGTGACCAAGGAATGGTACACGATCCAACCAAAATTCACACTTGCTGAATTTGGCATACAATTTGTGATCTCGGAGACGTTGATGAATAATGCGGAGGTGTTCTGCATGCTCTTCTTTGGACTTAGAATAGACGAGGATGTCGTCAATGAATACTACCACAAATTTGTCTAACTCTGGCATGAATACCGAATTCGTGAGGTACATGAAGTGAGCAGGGGCATTGGTTAATCCGAATGACATTACTAGGTACTCGAATAGTCCGTATCTAGTAGAGAAGGCAGTCTTCGGAATGTCTTCCGCTCGGATCTTGATTTGATGATAACCCGAACGGAGATCAATTTTTGAAAATACCTTAGCACCAACTAATTTATAAAAATGGATATCAATTCGTGGTAACGGGTATTTGTTCTTGATGGTAACCTCGTTGAGGGGTCGATAATCAACAACGAGATGCAGAGACTTATCCTTCTTCTTCACAAAAATAGCTGGACAGCCCTAAGGTGAGGTGCTTGGGCGAATGAATCCCTTTTCCAATAACTCATTCAATTGCTTTTTCAATTCGGCCAACTCATTCGGGGCCATCTTATATGGTCGACGAGATATCAGGGAGGTCCCTGGCTGTAGCTCTATCTTAAATTCCACTTCTCAGTCAGGCGGTAGGCCAAAGATGTCTGTCTTCAGGAAACAGGTCCGGATACTCACAAACAACAGGAATGTTTTCAAGTGATTGCCCTTCCAAGTGATGGACAACCAAAACTTTCGACGAATCGGTTTTTAGAGAGAGTGTGTCCTTCCCATGTAAAGGGGAGTTGAGATGACCGATTCAGGGCTCGATGTCTAGCATGGCTCTATGGGTTTTCATCCAGAACATACCCAAAATCAGATCAATTTCCTGGTGGGTAAGCATGATAAAATCCGTGGGGTAGATTTTCTTGTTTATTTCTAAGGGAGCTTTGCATACTATTTGATTGGCATCGATTTGTCCAGCGAGGGAATGAATTGTGTAGTATTTTTCTACAATTTGTGGTTGCAGATTTAATTTATGCGCACATGCTTGGATAATGAAATTATGCATAGCACCAGAATCAAAAAGGGTACAGACAGGCTGGCGATAGAGTGAGAGCGTACCGGTCAACACGGGTTCGCCCTGAGGGATGTCTTCAGCATTGGTGTAGTTCACTTGGGCACCATGAGACGGTGCATTCACAGCCTTGTTATGATTCTAACGCTGGTTGTTGTTGTTGTTGTTGTTGCGCCTTGGTGCAGTGCAGTTCTTTGCAAAGTGGCCGGTGCGACCACAATTATAGCAGGGGTAGCTTCTTTCACGGTCAGTAGGTTGTGGAGCGCGAACATTCTGGCCCCCTTGCTGTTGATATGGTGCGCGGTACTGGTTGTTCTGCTACGGGTACGGTGCACGAGGTGGGAAGTTCTGCTGCTACGGCGGCCTTGAGTAATTCTAACCATACGGTCACTGGTATTGCTGCCGCGGTGATGTGAGAGCTGCCTCTAACCGCTACTATAGGCCCTGGTTCTCATGAGCCAGGGTCTCTAGGTCCTCTCCCATAAGCTCTATCTCGTGCTGTGTAGCCGTCAACTGATGCTGCAAGTGCTCGTTGTGGTTGGCGCGCTTGCTGCATAATCACGCCACATCTGTCCACCTCCTGCACGAGGGTGTCACGCTGTCCAGTCACCTGAGTAATGCGAGTCTCACTCGCCCCAAGAGCAGCGGTTAGCCGCTGAATCTCTCTCTGTTGTGCGTCGACCTGTGTCTGCAGGTCATTCCTCTAAACACAGACCTGCTCTGTCTCAGCCAGTATGATACTGCTATGGCTGCTAGCCTCCTCATCCAAGTTGAGGAGGTACTCGGAGTAATAGGACTCACGGTGGTACCCTGCGTGGTATGTCGGGTAGTCGTCGCGGCCAATGCGCCTCACACGCCTCTGCTAGACCGGGTTGGCCTGGTGGCAGATGGGAATCATCTCAAACAGAGTCCTAGAGAGCGATGCTGTGTGGCGCCCGTATAAGTGGGTGAGAGCCTTGTGGGCGACTCTCTCCAAGCCCTCACGGAGGCTCCCACAAGTCGCCGTGCTCTCCATACCCGCCATGTCGAGGTTGCACCTCAGCAAGAGTCATGCCATGACGATGGATCTCGCGGCCCTTGTAAGAGGGTGGCTCGTCGTAGCCCAACAAGCGTAAAAGATCCTACAATAGTGTAGGAAAGCCATGGTGGTGGAGCCCGGTGGTGTAGCGCCACCCGTCGTGCGAAAGCTCCGCAAAACCGTGGTCACCCATCTGGAACATAAACCCAATGGTGAGTACAATGTTCCATGAGTAACAATGCATTTCATATATAGTGCTATGAAATACAGAAACAAAGTTTTTGTTCACATTTTCCAGCCTCAAGGGTCAATGACACGGCAATGGATCTCAAAACAAATTCATGTTCAGATTGACATAGGCTTAATGTTTTGGCTCTACTGGACAGGGGATAACTGGAATGATGGTGAAACCCATTGGAGATGAAAACAGACTTCTAGGGCTTTCTAGATTGTATTTAAACATCTAAAAATCCGAAGTATATCTTTAGTTATGAATTTTTGAAGTTGGCAACTAAAACAGGACAGATTCTTGTTAGCCTTGTTATTCAGAATTTTGTACTTATTAGGTTTAGAAAATTTTCATTCAGAGGTTGGTGAGCAAGGAGAGAACCAAATTTTAGTTTAGTTATAATGGGATGCATGATGCAAAACCTTCATTTTATTAACCTATCATTCCTCACAACACAACACCTAATTTGGTGATGACCCGCACTCAACACGTAAGTCATTCTAAAGGTTATGCTAACGGTGTTAGCATACCTACAGAAGATTCATGCAAAAACAATACATCAAATTCAAAAGAAACTACGAAAAGAAGCACAGTTCTACTAGTAACGATCCATGGAAAAAGGATCGCCCCACGATAAGTCACGAGCCAACAGTGTCTCGTATGCACCTGCGAGCACAGACACTGATATCACACGTGTCTGTTAAGCACGCACATACCTTCGTTTGAAGAAGCCGTAGATGCAATAATGTAAACAATCATAACCCAAGTTAGCTTTGTCACCACCCTACTATCTATAGGGGCAATACTAATGTATCCTCACTCGCAACGTCGTGATTTTCGAAAATACGATTTATTTGTTGTATTATCATGGACCACGGCTCTGATACCAGCTGAGGCACCCCTCCCCATAGGATCGGGGTCCCGACGGTGCTGATAACACAGACACTTGATACCAGCTCTTCAAGGTGAACCTAACAAATTTTTTTTGGGCTTTATTCGAGTTTTCAAAATTTTATGCATTTTTCTGGAATTTCCTAGGTATTTCTAGCTTAAAGGGGGAGCCACGTAGGCGACACATGAGCAACACGTAGGCTACACGTCAGCTTCCAGTAGGTTGCCAGTGTGCAGGGGGGGTCAGCGGTGCCGGTCTCGCCGGAGGACGGTCAAACCTCACCGCTGCCAGCTGCGCGTGATGGAGGCTCGCCGCGAGACTACACACGCAACACACACGTCGAGGCGAACACGTTTTGGTGGTTGGCAAGGACGGAGGCTCACCGGAAGCGGGTCGGCGACGAGAGGCGGTGGAATGGAGGTCTTCAGCGGAGTCGCATCTCAGCTTTGGTGCACGGATTCGGTCGCCGTCTTCGCCTACAGCATCATGGGAACGAGGCGGCGATCGGCATCTCGTCGGAATCGGGCGAGGGGGTTCGGAGGTAGGTGCTCGTCATGGGGGCGGCTTCGGTTGGCTGGAGCAGAGGCGGCGGCCAGGGGAAAAAGGAAATGCTGGCGTCCTGGTGCACGGAATCGAACGAGATTGAGTTAGGGGTCACGGGGGAAACTTGCGCTCACGAGTGAAAAGGAACGGGACGATGAGACTCACCGACGGCAGCGAATTCCGGTGAGCGGCAGAGGACGTCTCTGGGGAGTTCACTCCTGGTTTTCCTCCAATTCGCTCTGGTTGCGCACGCTCTTGGCTAGGCAGGCCGAAAAAGAGTAAAGGGAAAGTACGCGAGTGCTTTGCGACTCTCAGTTTGGGCTGGAAGGCAAAGGAGCAGTGGTTGCGCGAGGTCGACTCAGGTTCGGCAATGGCGGGGAGAAACAGAGCATAGAGAGTGGAATTGAGGAAGAGAAGAAGAAGGTGAGGGGCGAGGCAATGAACTTGTGAGCTTGCCGAGTGATTTTAGTGGAGCAGAGAGTCAGGAAGTAAGTGGAGGGAAAGAGAGAGTGGGAGCGGCGTTGAAGTCCGGCCGGGTCGCTCGGTGATGTGCAGAGGGGAGAAGAGAAAAGGGAGAAGGCCGTTGGGCTGGCGCGCGGTGGAGGGCAGAAGTGGCAGAGGGCAGAGCGGAGACCGCTATAGCGCGCGTGTGTTTCCAAGGGGGAGTGAAGGGGGTCCGGGCGGTGCGCCGGTGGAGAGGGGAGCCGGCAGGCTCTACGCCAGTGGAAGGGAAGAAGAAGGAGATTTCACGCTGCACCCCCTGGAGTTTTTTATTTCTTACAAATAGGTCCTCGATCAAAGCTGATTTTTATAAAACCAAAATAAAATAGGTAGGGACTTCCTAAATTAGTGAAAATTGGTGGACTGACTTATTCAATGGTGGAGAACACTTCGGTGAATTTTAATTGAAATTTTTATAAACATATTTTTAGAATTAATTAAATGAATTAATTAGTTACTTAAGAACTAATTAATTAATTGAGGGTTTTGCCAAACAGATAAAATGCCCAATAAATTCCTAAAATTCTATTTCATTATTACCATCATGATTATGAATTTTATTTAGCATAAGTTGTATTGAAATTTTTAAGTTGCTTCAATAACTTGGTTGCAGAGGATTTATTTGTCTGGAATTAAGTTAATAGATGGACTCTATCATTTTATGCTATATTTTCTATGTTTAGTGCTCCTCCTATTTGCTAATTTAAAGTGAGACACCTGGGGTGTCACAGTCCCCGGTAGGAGACATTGTTCACAAGGTTTCTCCTAAGAGTCTCCTTGTGGATGGCTCTACCACGTATGATCCTCTCGAAGCCGTCCATCACCATCTTCCTCTCTTCCTTGGGCTTATGATATTCCTTCAAAACAAATGACTCAAAGGAAGAAACCTCGACCGAGGTGGTTAGTTCATCACACATAGTAGAAGCATCACTCGTAGATGAAGTATAGGAGGGAGAGGCAAGGTTCTCAACATTGATGGCCTCAAAAGTAAGTTCAAGGGCCTCACACTTTTCAGGTAGCTCTACATGATCACCCTTGAGTTTGTCATAACTCTTGTTTAGGGCTTCATGAGATGTGACAAGGTCCTTGAGCTCACTCTCAAGATCACCAACCCGATCCATAGCCAACTTGCACTATTTCCCTACCACTTCCAATATTTTGGATTTCTTGACGGCGATATCACGAGCTTGCTCAAGCATCTTCCAAAGCTCGGCGCAGGCGAGCTCCTCATCATCGCTATCGTAGCTGCTCTCATCCTCGCTCTCCCCAAGTTGGCTCATGGCCATGAGGCACATGGGAGGTGGAGGAAGTGTGACATCCCTACTCCGAAAAGTAGAGTGTGTCGCACAGGATCCTCTCGGGAGATGGTTAGCGAAGTAACCATACATAGCATTCACACATGAACATTCACCATTTATAAAGTTTCATCACTTAGGTGCATAATATTACAAGTTCAGAGGTCAAATTAAAATGAGTTCAGATCCGATACAATACATATGTCCTTAGTACATTTTACATAAATGAGCGGAAGCGGTAGAATAACAAAACACGACATCGATTCCTACGTGAACCATCCCAGCCCTATGGCGATGGCTCACTCATCACGGTTAGGGAAGCTAGGGACCCATTCGATGGTCCAATTGTGGGGCTCCTCACCTTCCCACACAACCTTGTTACAACAATCACAATAGGTAGCTTGAGGAAAACCTGAAAAACAACATAATCGCAAAGCCTGAGTATCTAACATACTCCGCAAGACTTACCCGTCAATATGAGACCGGTGGCATTGGAAAGGTCTTCTTATTATCCTTCTGTGCATATGTAGAACGTCCAAATCCAAGTCCGTATGCGTCCTGGGCATCCGTTTTAGTGCAGACTGGTCTTGTGCCCCGAAACAAACTCGAAGTCGGTTTTGGTTGGGCGTCCACCTTGGCTTCCACATCCTTGCTGGTCCTCCACGTCTCCAAGTCCTTCTCCCATCATCTCCTGGTCCTCTCCATGGTTCCTAATTACAATATAATCATTAGGTAGCAAATCAATCGATTCACAGACTGAGCATGCTCTTCACTAGCAGCTCTGGCTTGAGCTGCACGGGCTTTGCCGGCTGTATCAGTAAGATAAGCACGTTGCTTGGCGCAGCTGCTCAAGTTGGCACTTGCCTGTTCCATCAGCAGGCTAGGCGCCTGAAGCACCAACTTGTCCTGTGCCGAGCAAGAACAAATAGATTTTTTCTTAGAGGAACTTGAGTATTGCTAGATGAGAGATATATATATCAGAGCAAGCAGTGGCAAACTAAAAATTCAGTTAAGAATATATAATTGCTCAAGGAGAACTATTTTGAACAATTACACATTAAAATAGTACGTGTAAATTAGATATTTTATAGTTTGTGAACTCGAATACTCTATATTTGGTGGCGCTATAAATTATGTTGTTTGCACTTGCTTGCCAAGGTGGATATTAGTGATGGCTTATGCATCTCTAGCATATAAAAATGCAGTAAAATGAATTTTGAGGTTTTGGAGTTGTACAATACAAAAGCTGAATATCATGTCATGGTTAGAGTATTTCAGTTGGATTGCAACAACCTCAGAGCTTGGGACTGACTAAAACACAATATAACTTGCAAAAGCCTCAATTTGTTGTGCAAATTTGCAGGTGTATGAAAAAATTAACTTATCCAGTTATTCTTGTTCTTGTAAGGTCTGAAACAATACAAGATGACAATATACCATAGAAAGAGATGGCATGACCAGAAGACTATCTATTACTGATTCTTTGATTACTTCATATAGTTATGCTTAAACAAAAAAAAATAACTTATATATGTGAGGATTATGTAAAGTACTACTTCCTAGTGCATTAATCTGTTTCGTGCCATATTGAAGATGGGTTCAATAGGCACATCTGTTAGAGGGGTAAAAAAAGATGTGGGTGCAATAATGCTAACAGAAAATAGGATGTGAAAGTCTAAGATACTGCACCTCATTCTTTCTAGGCAATATTGACTTTCCAATGAGAAGCTCTGCAAAATTACAGCCCACAGACCACAAGTCAACAGCTCAACCATATACTCGAAGACCATATGGACATTTTTAACCTAACAAACCATAGGAACAAAAACTGCAGGAATAAAAACTCGGCCCTTACTGCAACAACGCCTACAACAACAACAACAACGCCCTGTGGGGGGTAAGACAGGTGATAGTAATGTAAGGAAAAGACTCAATAAACTCAATCCATTTACCATGTCTACGATTCAAATTATATTGAGAATGAATATACTTAAGTGATTCATGATCAGAATGAATAACAAATTCATTGGGCAACAAATAATGAGACCACGTCTCTAAACAACGTACAAGTGCATACAATTCCTTATCATACATGGAGTAATTCAAAACAGGCCCAGTAATTTTATCACTAAAGTATGCAACAGGTTTACTATCTTGCATCAAAACACCACCAATGCCTATACCACTAGCATCACATTCAAGCTCAAAAATCTTATCAAAATTAGGTAATTGCAGCAATGGTGCATGTGTAAGTTTATCCTTCAAAGCATCAAAAGACTCATGATGTACCTTACCCCAATGGAAAACAACGCCCTTCTTTGTCAACTCATGCAGAGGTGCAGCAATGGTGCTGAAATCTTTGACAAAGTGGCGGTAGAAACCTGCAAGACCAAGAAAACTCCTCACCTGTGTGATAGTTTTTGGTACAGGCCAGCTCTTTATGGCTTCAATCTTTACCTCATCCACCTCAATTCCCTGTGGAGTCACAACATAGCCAAGAAAAGAGACTCGATCCGTGCAAAAGGTGCACTTCTCAAGGTTACAAAATAAACCTGCATCTCGTAAAGCATCAAAAACAGTATGCAAATGATTCATATGTTCATCTATGGATTTGCTATAAATCAAGATATCATCATAGTAAACTACCACAAATTTGCCAATGAAAGCTCTTAAAACCTCATTCATCAAGCGCATGAAAGTACTAGGTGCATTAGTTAAACCAAAAGGCATTACTAACCACTCATATAATCCGAATTTGGTTTTCAAAGCTGTTTTCCATTCATCTCCAAGTTTCATTCTAATTTGATGGTAGCCACTACACAAACCAATTTTAGTGAAAATTATAGCACCACATAACTCATCAAGCATGTCGTCTAGCCTAGGAATAGGATGACGATACCTAATAGTAATATTATTAATGGCTCTACAATCTACACACATTCACCAAGTACCATCTTTCTTAGGAACCAAAAGTACAGAAACAGCACAAGGACTAAGTGATTGATGAACATACCCACGATCCAAAAGTTCTTTAACTTGTTGTTGTATCTCCTTAGTCTCCTCAGGGTTGGTCCTATAAGTAGCACGGTTTGGCAAAGTAGTACCCGGAATCAAATCAATTTGATGCTCAATCCCTCTCAAAGGTGGCAATCCCGGGGGTATCTCAGCTGGAAAAACATCCTCATACTCCTGCAAAAGGTTAGTGACAGCAGGAGGCAAAGCACTAGATGCAATATCATCAAGCGAAAACAAAGCTTCTTTGCATATCAAAGCATAGCAAATTTCAGCAAGCTCAGATTTTGTTGCAAGACATGAACAATCTTGTAATTTAATTCCAACACCCTTAGAACTTGAAGAATCATTAACATTACTAGGTGTAGAATTAGAATTAACATTTTGTTGAATTTCCAGACCTTTATTTTTCAAACTAGCAGCTCTTTCTAAATCAGCTTGTACAATTTCAGCAGGGGTCATTGGTAACAAAGTAATTTTAATTCTTTTATGCATAAAAGTGTACTTATTACTTCTACCATGGTGTACAGCATCATTATCAAATTCCCAAGGTCTACCCAATAAAAGTAAACATGCTTGCATGGGTACAACATCACAATCAACAGAATCCACATAAGAACCAATGGAAAAAGGAATTCTGCAAGTTTGTGTTACCTTAGCTTTTCCAGAGTCGTTTAACAACTGAATATAGTACGGATGTGGATGTTGACGTGTGGTCAAAGCAAGCTTGTTGACCACATCAGAACTCACTAAGTTATTGCAACTCCCTCCATCAATGATGACACGTGCTCGGCGGTTCTTGATGACGAAAAAAATCTAGAACAAGTTGTGGCGCTGCATCATCTCGGGCTGATGAACTTGTGTGCTAAGGACACGTTGAACAACAATGTTCATGTATCCTGTGGTGTCTCTGCCTCCAAGGACGAGGTCATTGCTGGTGGCAGTGACGACCTCCTCCTCATCCTCCACATCGGAGGTGCTCATGTAACCGCCATCGTCTGTCGCCACATATGCCCGCCTACTTGGACAATCTTTCTACACATGACCAAGTCCATGGCAGCGGTGGCACTGAATCCCTGTAGTTCGCCCCGTCAAAGCAACAGAGGAGGCACTACTAGCTAGTACCTGCACAAAAGTTTTACCTCAGCGCATAGAAGGTGTACGGGCTGATCTTGGGGCTGCAGAAACAACACCGGTTCCCTTCGTAGCTGCTGGTGGGGGTGGCCGGAAAGATGGCCTAGGCAGCCCCGAAGTCCCCGTCGAGCGTGGGGGAAAGGAGTTCCTTGACTTGCTGTACTCCTCAAAAGCCTGGAAAAGTCCCTGTGATTCTTTCTCTGCAAGCATAGCATACTGAAAACACTGGGTGAGGGTATAATATTCTTTATAATCAAGGATGTTCTGAATTTCTTTTCTTAAACCAGAATAAAAGCGACAAATCTGATCCTCTACTTTTTCAACTATAGCACAACGAATCAAACCCTTCTGAAGCTCACTAAAGTACTCCTGAACAGTTTTATCTCCTTGTTCTAAACGCTGCAGTTTATTATGAATCTCTCTATAAAAGAAGGAGGAACAAAACGATCACGCATTGCTACCTTAAGTTCTTCCCAAGTAGTAGGCAAATCAGTTTCAGTAGTTAGACCACTCCACCAATCAATAGCAAAGTCCTTAAACTCACTAGTGGCTTGTCTAACTCTATATTGTTTAGGAACAAGGTGGGCATTAAATTTTTGTTCTACAGTCATCTCCCAATCAAGATAAACATCACCATCATACTGACCCAAAAACGAAGGAATTGAAAATTTAATTTTAGCATACGGGTCATCTGGAGCATAGTTACCATGTGGACGATGACTGTAGTTATGGAAACCACCCATACCTTGAGTATTATGTTGCAAACGTCATCGTAATCGTGCGGTCCTTGTAGCTGACCTATCCACGGTGCGATCAGCCTTGTACATCATGTCTTCATCATGGACGTCTTCAATGTCGTTGTTGTTGTTATTGGTGTTCGTATTGTTGGTTTTGGGAGCGGTCTCCAACACGACAACCTAATCGGTTAACTTAGAGACCCGCTTCTCCAACCGCTCGATGCTTTCTCCAATGTGAAGCTTGCTGACCGCATCAGTAACGGCTCTGGTGATCGTCTCTGCCAATTCACTCTGAGGAGCCTGTAAAGCCTTCTGGAGCTGCTCTTGGCTCACGCACTCAGCAAATTGTGAGGGTGAAGTCATCTCTCCGTCATCACTTCCTGCCATCACAAACACTAAAACAGGAAACAAACAGTGAAGGTTATCCCTACAAAACAGCTATGCAGTGGTGCCTCTCAACACAGTAAAAGGAAACTCCTTACAAAGCTCTTATAAACTTCTGAAAAGCAAAACAAAGGATACCAGGGAGGTGTGTTCCATGATTGCAAGGGTCACAAAAGAACCTATGTGCTGTCTAGAAGAAATATGTAGAGCTAGGAAGGCCAAATACATATATGTCAGTGGCACACAAATAAAAAACAGATAATAAAGCTGAATAAGTGCCCAAGTAACTTGTCCCTAGTTGCTGATCTAAATATGTCCTAGAACAGTAGTGATAGCAAAGTAGAAACAAGGAGACAAAGGCACACTGGCGATAATAGGGGGCTAAGTGCAAAACAGTCAAATCCAGAAATTTCAGGGGGCTAGATGTAGCACTAGTAGAAATCCCAAATTTCTTTTTTTTATTTTATTTTTTTGATATTTTTCTCCAACTCACTAACAATGGGAGGGAATCCACAAAAAAATTTCAGCTCAAATAGAGGTAGGATGTGGCCTACATAAAATCTTGAAGTTGTAGAAAACGTCGGGTTTAAACATAAATTAATTTTTTCTTTATCTTCCCGATTTGTTTTGAATTTTTTGACGAGGGCACACAGGGAATAGCCCAGTGTGGGTATGCTCATCTTTGAGTCAAGAATATCCTGTAAAAATTTTAGCCAAAATGGACAACCGAGCAAAAAGTTATGCCTGTTTTATCGAAGGGTGGTCGGAGTCGGTTTTACAGAAACCCGAGTTGGGTTTGGGGTCGGGTTTGGAATCGGGTAGGATTTTTTTTTGGCGGCGTGGAGGTAGCGGAAAGTGGAATTTGTGGAGATTGGTCCGGGTTGTTGATGGTGTGATTAGGGTGGGATTAGGGTGGGACTAGGCTAGGTGTGTCGATCAATCAATCCTAGCACAAAAAACCAACAAAATAGAGGATGCTGAAGGGGATGGCGGCTAGGGTTGCAAGGAAAACACTACTGACGACAAAAACACAAACTAAACCAGCGACTAAACAAGAACTAGGGTACAAACTCAACACTACGGACTCTGAAATTAAAATATGCAGAGGCTAAATATGTGGTTATGGGCGAAGGGAAATTTTTTTTGGCTTTTCTGTGGATGATAGGATGAACACAAAACGAAATTAACAAAGGATAGTGCGAACCTGACGGTGCACCTGAAGCTCTGATTACCACTTGATGTGGACAAGGGTTCCCGATCTTCCGAAAGGTTCTGGATACATTGATTTGGTTGGAGGCGACACGCAAATCGATCCGGCTTCAGAACAATACGTTCTAAACCCCGCAATCGCAGCATGACGTCTCCTCTGGTTATCAACCATCCTAAAACGATTGACCTCATCAAGAAGGCTAATCCCTGCCTACGAATCAAGAACACAAGAAAGAACAAAAAAGAATGCAACACAATTGCAGATGTATTATGAATCTCACAAAGTTGGGGCCTCACAAACCGTGATGATGGCGAAACTGTTATGAACAGAATAATCTAAGCAAAACTTAAAGACTAATGGTGCGGCAGCGGCTGTATATGAAGACACTAGGGTCGTGCAAGACCCTCTGGACATGCCCCTAATTGGGCTCAACTAGATACAAAGCCCAAAGGCCAAAAACAGGCGACGCAGCACCGAAACAGATTCTGGACCCTTTCTTATTTCGACGATTCCCGATGACTCCAGATGAATTTTGATATGAGACTGGTGGCATTGGAAAGGTCTTCTTCTTATCTTTCCGGGCATATGTAGAATATCCAAATCCGAGTCCGTATGCGTCCTGGGCATCCGTTTTAGTGTAGATTGGTCCTGAGCCCCAAAACAGACTCGAAGTCGGTTTTGGTTGGGCCTCCACCTTGGCTTCCACGTCCTTGCTGGTCCTCCACGTCTCCAAGTCCTTCTCCCATCATCTCCTGGTCCTCTCCATGGTTCCTAATTACAATATAATCATTAGGTAGCAAACCATTCTAAAAAGTGACATATAATGAAGAACGTAGGAACGAGCTCACCTCTAAATTTAGTCGTCGTGCACGAGCTCTAGTCATTGGACCTTGCAAGTCCAGAATTGGAGGAGTGTTACATGTATCCTTAGGAGTGATGTCCTCATCAGAATTTCTCACCACGGGACAATCATTGGTGGTGTGGCCATCCTTGCAACGCCTCTCGCAATAGTAGTGGTCAGCGAGAAGGGGTTTGATCCATACGGGGATGGAATCACTCATCCCTATGACGTTGATGGCAATGGGATATGAGCCAAATCCCCGGTGGGAGACATTGTTCACAAGGTTTCTCCCAAGAGTCTCCTTGTGGATGGCTCTACCATGTATGATCCTCTCGAAGCCGTCCATCACCATCTTCCTCTCTTCCTTGAGCTGACGACATGCCTTCAAAACAAATGACTCAAAGGAAGAAACCTCAACCGAGGTGGTTAGTTCATCACACATAGTAGAAGCATCACTCATAGATGAACTAGAGGAGGGAGAGGCAAGGTTCTCAAAATTGATGGCCTCAAAAGTAAGTTCAAGGGCCTCACACTTCTCAGGTAGCTCTACATGATCACCCTTGAGTTTGTCATAACTCTTGCTTAGGGCTTCATGAGATGTAACAAGGTCCTTGAGCTCACTCTCAAGATCACCAACCTGGTCCATAGCCAACTTGCATTATTTCCTTACTACTTCCAATATTTTGGATTTCTTGACGGCGATGTCACGAGCTTGCTCAAGCATACTCCAAAGCTCGGCGCAGGCGAGCTCCTCATCATCGCTATCGTAGCTGCTCTCATCCTCGCTCTCCCCATGTTGGCTCGTGGCCATGAGGCACATGGGGGGGTGGAGGAAGTGTGACAACCCTACTCCGAAAAGTAGAGTGTGTCGCACAGGATCGTCTCGGGAGATGGTTAGCGAAGTAACCATACATAGCATTTACACATGAACATTCACCATTTACAAAGTTACATCACTTAGGTGCATAATATTACAAGTTCAGAGGTCAAATTAAAATGAGTTCAGATCTGATACAATACATATGTCCTTAGTACATTTTACATAAATGAGCGGAAGCGGTAGAATAACAAAACATGACGTCAATTCCTACATGAACCATGCCAGCCCTATGGCGATGGGTCACTCATCACGGTTAGGGAAGCTAGGGACCCATTCGATGGTCCAATTGTGAGGCTCCTCACCTTACCACACAACCTTGTTACAACAATCACAATAGGTAGCTTGAGGAAAACCTGAAAAACAACATAGTCACAAAGCCTGAATATCTCACATACTCCGCAAGACTTACCCGTCAATAGGTTTACTAAAACCGACTCCTAGTATGCAACGGGCTGACCGGGTTTATTTGACAGTAACATAAAAAGCTCCTATTGGTTCTATGCTGCACTTTCATTTCCTTAATCAAGATTTTACTTTGCTTATTGTATAAAACAGCTACGGTGAGTCTAGCTAGCTGCTAAGACTCGAACATAATTGAATAGCAATACATCATAGCAATATGTAGCCATAGCATAAGTAAATCTCAGAAACATAACCTCGAACAAGAGGTGCTCATAACCACGAGGGACAACAATTCGAATTGATTTACATCTTGCAGGAAAAACCCAAATACACGACATACGCAACACTTAAGAACACGTATAGCCACTGTTCACAAGATTGCTATAAAGTCGATCCGGTGCCATCGATCCTGAGTACACGTCCTCCCCACAATACAGTACTTCATATCCGAGGCTTAACCCATGCACTCTCTAGTGGTCCTCAAACCTGTGCAACCACCGTGCTGTTCACATCACCTCTGGATCGATGAGTATGGCCGTCCAACAATACGGCGCCCAAGTTACTAGGTTTACAAATTCCCATATTAAAGGTATGTACTTGGTACTGTTCAATACTTGTCCGCGGAGTTGCAATGATACGTGCTCCTTTTTTCAAGTTCATCAGTCAAGTGAACCATAGTTGAATCTATAACCTACCATTGACTCCACTTGTATAAGCATAGCAATTACTAACGGAAAGGCTTACTAATATAAACTACTTATAGGTCATTGCTGGAGTATGCAAGTGGGTTTCATCCATGTCCTACACGTAATGCACAATACAATATTTCTATCTTGTGACAAAGTAAAAAGGACTCGAAAATTAGTTGGGTATGCACCGGGGCTTGCCTTGGGGGTGATCGTAGTTTGTGTCTTCACCAAAACTCACTTCAGATCCCTGCTCATCCGATGTGATCTCCTTGGTCTCGATCCCTATATAAAATGGACATGCATCAATGCGAAGGAATACACAAGGTTTCATGGAGTTTCTTAGTTAAAGATGAAATGAATGGCATGAAGATTCATGGCACTTCCTCAACAAATAAGATTAATGAACTAATCACTCATTCATGAATATGTGTGCATACCTATGTATGACATGGCAGCCACTGAATTTGAAGGGGACAAACTTCTAATTAAAAGAATGTAGTTTTCAATCATCACAAGCTTAGTGTATGTCTATTCTAAACAAGAGCATGGCATAAATGAGGATTATGTGGCATCACGTGCTGAAGATGACATGAAAATGTAGGACTAAGGCCTAATTTTTCAGAAAGTTTATTTTTAAGCAACTTAGCTAAGATGGCCATATGCAACGGCTAGCATTATACATACAATGTCAAAGTTGAATTTCCACTAGCTACATATAGTTACTTACCAGCTCTAGCTACATATAGTTACTTAGGAACAAAGAGCATATAAATGGAAATGAGAATTTCCACTATAATGTTAATGTAACTATTCTGCATGAATATTCCAGAAATGAATTTATTCCTACTTTTATTAAATGCACACAAGAAGCAACATTCATATGGACAAATTCCTAAGTTAACTAACAAATGATTAATTTCAACAGCAAAAGTACACTTAGGTTGCTTCACCTTTTTCATGGAATTTTACAGGAGTGTACAAGTGCATATGGGACAAGAATACCAAATTTCATATTTAAATTCCTAGCCAATAATTTACATAAATTCAATTACTGAAAATGAAGATTATGCAATAGTACTAAAAATATGCATATAATTGGAAATGTGCTTTTGCAGAAAGTTTAAGGATGCCATGAAATGATTACTGAGCAAGTTTCATTAATTTACCATTTATATTTATTTACTTATGAATTTATTAAGCAAATTAGGGTTGAACTTTGGGGAATTAAATAAACTAATTTACTGAGTAACTTTGGACTTCAACTTGTTTTTCTGGTAGAGGAGGACTTTAGGAGTCGAACAAAATTGATTTCACATTTTTAGGCCTTTTATTTCCTGAGTTATTGAATTTCAAAGTTTAACCAAAGTTCACTGTTATTTACAAGAATGCCATCAGGTTTGAATTTGTCCCTGGCGCACGCGCGCGCCCGCGTGGCGGCCGATGGTGGCGAGCTCGGCCCAGCGGCCGATCGGTGGTGCGGCCGGGGCCAGCATGCACCTCGAACGGTCTCCACGCTGCAAGGATCCCGAGATGGGGGTCGGAGGGGAGAGGGAAGGCAGGGCCTGACTCCGGTTTGCCTGGAAGACAGAGGGAGAGAGAGGGCAGAGGCCCTTGGCGTTGCAGAGAGGCTTCCTGGGAGGTGCGTGGTGAGTGTGAGCAGAGAGAGGAAGCCAGGAGAGGCACACTGAGCAAGTGTCCCTCTTGTTCCGGTCGGAGTGAGAGAGCGAGAGAGAGCAGAGGACGGGAGGTTGCGCTATCGGCGAGGGAATGGCTGCCGGCGGTGGGGGGGGGGGGGGGGGAGCGGCTTCAATTCAGGCCGGTGGCACAGGGGAGAGAGTTGGCGGTGCAGTGGCCAGCGTGGGGCGACAGTAATCGGCGGTGGCGCGGTACGGCGACATCGGTGTCGAGCGGTGATTGGCCAGAGATAAAAGGAGGGAATTGACTCGGCTTGACTTGAACAGGGCTCGGGTTTGGCCAAAATTCACCTCGTTACAGTGCTCCAAACTTCACACAGATTTTTATCTACGCCTAGGCAAACATGTTCTCCAACTTTGCTTTTGGGTGCATGAGCTGAATCGGCCTAGATTAATTCTAAAAATGCTATTTTCTGACTTTAGAGGAATTTTTAAGGGTATTAAATGGTTACCAAAAATTCTGGTAAAATTCTGAAAATTCTCATTTAATGTGGCCTTTTAGAATATGCAAAAACATTGTGGTACTTCCATGGGTTTTTGTGATGTTTGAGAAAGGCCCTTATTTGGATATTCTGGATTTAATTAATTAACTTTCTCTCTTTATTCTTTGGCACCTTGATTATTTATATTTTTAATTAGACCTTAATTAACATTGGGTTTAGTTAAGTTTCATTTTGTGACATGGGATGTCACAGCACACCCCCCTTAAAAGAAATCTCACCCCGAGATTTGCAAATGGATGAACAAACGAGAGGGGGTGTGGGCGGTTATCGGTTTTGCGAGGCCAAGTATTCTGGAAAGTTGGTTTTTAGAAACTCTTCTTGTTCTCATGTAGCTTCATCTTCAGTATGGTTACTCCATTGCACTTTTAGAAGGTGATAGTGCGGCTGCGAGTTACCCGGTCTTTTTGATCGATGATTCGGACGGTGTATTCGGGGTAGGAGAGGTCTTCTTCCAATTGCTTGGGGTCGGAGATAACCACGTCGATTGGAGGCTTTAGACACTTCTTGAGTTAGGTGACATGGAAGACGTTGTGCACCCGCTCAAGATTTTCCGGTAGTTGCAACCAATAAGCAACGGCGCTATGCTTTTCCGTGATCGGAAAAGGTCCGATGTAGCTGGGTGCTAATTTTCCTTTGATTCCAAAGAGAGACACACCTTTGTTGGGAGAAACCCGAAGATAGTCATGCTCTCCCTTTTCGAACTCCAATGGACGTCTTCTTTTATTTGAATAACTTACTTGGCGGGATTGGGCGGCCTTCATGTTAGCCCGAATTTGCCTCACCTTCTCTTCGGCTTGCATGACCATATCTGGACCAAAAGTGATTCTTTCTCCTGATTCTGACCAATTCAGCATGGTTCAACATGAGTGACCATACAAGGCTTCAAATGGTGACATTCCCAAACTCTCTTGGTAGCTATTGTTGTAGGAGAATTCGGCGAACGGGAGACAATATTCCTAATTACCACGATTGTCCAGAACACAAGCTCTCAATAAATCCTCCAAATATTGATTTAGCCTCTCGGTTTGACCATCGGTTTGCGGGTGATAAGTGGAACTTCGAATGAGAGTGGTGCCAAGACAAGCATGCAATTGCTCCCAAAAACGAGCAATAAATTGGGGGCCTCGATCGGAGATGATCGTCTTGGGCACACCGTGCAAGCATAGAATTCGCACAATGTAGAGCTCGGCATATTTCTTAGTAGAGTAGGTTGTATGGACGGGAATAAAATGAGCAGATTTGGTCAACCTATCCACAATAACCCATATTGAATCATGCTTCTTGGGTGTGAGGGGTAATCCAACGATGAAATCCATAGCAATGTCCTCCCATTTCCAAGTGGGGATTTTTAATGGGTGCAAAAGACCGTCTGTTCTCAAGTGATCGGCCTTTACACATTGACAAGTATCACATTCGGAGACATACTGAGGAACCTTTCATTTCATACGCGTCCACCAAAACTTTTCCCTTAACCCGTGATAAATTTTGTTGCTGCCGGGGTGTATGGAGTATTTGGACAAGTGAGCCTCATCCAAAATTTTCTTTCTTAGCTCCTCATTCTTCGGAACAACAAGGCGATTGTTGAACCATAGTACTCCATCTTCGTCTTGTCGGAAACACGTCGTTTCCTTCTTCCCATTTTCTGGCGAATATATTCCATTCCCTCGTCCTTTTTTTGGGCTTCCATGATTTCTTCCCGAAGGGTAGGAATGAGCACCAAATTATACAAGGATCCATATGGGATGACACGAAGACTTGGTTCGCTAGGATCTGAAATCGTACAAGCTTCCATTGAGCAAACTATAGCGTGATTGCATTGGTCCCTTTGACTCAAGGTGTCGGCAACCATGTTGGCCTTCCCGGGGTGATAATGAATTGCCAATTCATAATCCTTGATTAATTCCAACCATCTACGCTGCCTCATGTTCAGTTCTTGTTGAGTGAAGATATATTTGAGACATTTGTGGTCGGTATAGAGGTTAACAAGATTACCGAGCAAGTAATGGCGCCAGGTTTTCAAGGCTAGGATGACTGAGGCCAATTCCAAATCGTGAGTGGTATAATTTTGCTCATGCTTCTGGAGCTGTCATGATGCATAGGCAACGACACGACCTTCTTGCATAAGCACGCAACCCAATCCGGTGCCGGAGGCATCGCAGTAAACATCGAACGGTTTTGTGATGTCAGGTTGAGCCAAAACCGGAGCGGTTGTCAAATGCTTCTTGAGCGACTAAAAAGCTTCTTCACATGCACTACTCCACTTGAACTTAGCATCCTTTTCCAGCAACTTGGTCATAGGCGTGGCAATGCTTGAGAAGTTGGGAATGAAGTTCCGATAATAACCGGCAAGACCAAGGAAACTGTGAATTTGCTTGACCGATTTCGGAGCTTTCCAATTCAGCACATCCTCTACTTTGCTAGAGTCCATGGCTACTCCTTCTGCTGATATGATGTGTCCCAAGAATGGAACTTGCTTTAGCCAAAATTCACATTTGCTAAATTTGGCGTAAAGTTGATGATCTCGGAGTCGTTGTAGAACAATACGGAGGTGTTCGACGTGTTCTTCTTCGGACTTGGAGTAGATCAGAATATCGTTGATGAATACCACTACGAACTTATCCAACTCAGGCATGAATACAGAGTTCATCAAATACATTAAGTAGGCTAGAGCATTGGTGAGACCAAAAGACATGACAAGATATTCGAAAAGACCATATCGGGTGGAGAAGGCTGTTTTTGGAATATCTTTGGCTCAGATTTTTATTTGATGGTATCCGGATCGGAGATCAATCTTGGAGAAGACTTTAGCACCCACTAATTGGTCAAAGAGGATATCAATTCGAGGTAGAGGGTACTTGTTCTTGATGGTCACAGCATTTAACGGCCTATAGTCGACACATAGGCGTAGGGTCTTGTCTTTCTTCTTCACAAATAGAGCGGGACAGCCCCAGGGAGAGGAACTTGGTTGGATATAACCCTTGTCCATAAGCTCTTGTAACTGTTCTTTCAACTCCGTAGGCAACATAATTATGATAAAAACCATGGATACATGTGATGCAACTTCGATACACAATAAGTCCTTGGTTACATCACTCGGAACATGACACCACACAATCTCGGAGAGCTTAGGTTACAGCTTAGCTTAGCATTACTAACACTATGCACATACAACTACGATGTCTCACGAGATCTCCACCCTACATACATACTACTACTCAATCACCCAACATGGCTATCAACATCAGACTCCATGTCCATATCACCCGGTCCAGGGGGTGCTTCGAAGTCGACCTCCGGAGTCACTGTTCTCACAAAAATCAGCGTCATCGGGAGGAATCACTATGAGTGGAATGGGTGGCTCATCGTTAAGGATGGCGTTCAGCTGGCCATTAGCAGCTTGGAGATGTCCGATGAGCTGCTCTTGCTGTGCGATGATCGCATGAGCGTCATTGAGGTTCCCTTCCATGACATATGCGCATCTTGATCTTCTTCACGTTGGGCCTGCAGCTCACTTTGCTCCTCCAAGAGAACGGTAACCTGACCATGAAGAGAGTAAATCTCCTCTTGGGCAGTGGTGAGCTGGGCGTTGCGTTGGTTCAGTTGCTCCTGCAACTCGTCGCTTGCATCGCCCTCGATGATGAGCTGAGCATCGTGGAGTTTCTCAAAAAGGTCGGCCCGCTCCAACTTGCTAGTGTGCAGCTTGTCCTCAAGGGCTGCAACCTTAGCATCACGCTCCACGAGCTGGGCATCACGGGCATTGAGCGTGGACTGCAACGCCTCGCGCTCTCGTTCCAACTCGAGAATGCGGGCGGCAAGGTACTCGGGGTCCTTCATGAGCTTACCAACATCTATCTGCCGGAATAAAGTTTTACAAGGGTGAGACAAAACTTAATATTCCACTAAGCACACATGTTTAAAATATTATAAGGAATGATTGGTAAAAGAAAAGACACGAGGTTCCCGATCCGTTCAATGACCGGTAACAATGAATTTCTGCGGTCGACGGAGTGAACCGCAGAAACGGGCAAAAATGCATAGTTTCTGGACAAAATGAAAATTTTTGTGTTTTACATCTATTGTGGAGAATTTCATCATCTTTCCAACGCATACTCACACATCTCCATCCATTAAAGTATCTGGGAGCTAGGATCATCCAAAGACAGGGGTAAGAAATGAGGCAATCTCTGACTTCCAGAAAAAGGCTACTGTTTTTGCAAAATTCGACCTAGTTCCAGATTTTTACGCGACAAAGTTCCTAAAAGAGACTTGTAGAGAAAAACCTCAGCTTTCGAACGAGTACTTATTCGCCTTCATTAAGTTAAAATTGAGGAAGTTATACTTGTTTTAGTGAAATTGACTTTTCTGGCAAAGTTGGGTTTATATCGGTTGAGTTCAAGTTTTTGGTTTAGGTGCCATAGGGATTCAAATTCGCTCAAATCTGAGTCATTTCACATGTTTGCAATATTAGTGACCTTTTCACATGATTTAGTGAAGGTGAGTGCATATGGTATGCATGAATGCCAAATGCTCAATATGATGATTTCCTACATCCTCACAAAAAGAGAACTTGACCGAATATATAGATCGATCCTTTCGGTGGCACACACACCTCTCACACCTTTCTAAGCGAACTCCACGTGGTTAGTGTACCTGCAAGAGATCCATTTCAGAAACAATACATCAAATTCAAAAGAAACAAGCCAAAATAACAATGATAGTTTATGCCCAGGTATTCGCCCACCCGGAAGACAGCCGACGTTTAAACGCATTCGGTCCGCGCATCAATCAAAGCCCAGGTCTTTGCCCACCCGGAAGGCGTTCGGTATTTACAGCGCAACCGATCTGCGCACAAAGACATACCTTTATTGAAGAATCCGTAGTTGCAAGTAAGTTAAACAAACATAACCCAGGGTTAGCTTTGCCACCTACAAGACTCTTATATGGGCACTACTAGTTCGTATCTCACCGTAAGGCGTAGAAACGGCTTGTTTACGTTTTAAAATGCTCATTTGTGCTTATCTTATCCCAAGATAGCTCTGATACCCGCTGTGACAACCCTACACCAAAAAGTAGAGTGTGTCGCACAGGATCGTCTCGGGAGATGATTAGCGAAGTAACCATACATAGCATTCACACATGAACATTCACCATTTACAAAGTTACATCACTTAGGTGCATAATATTACAAGTTCAGAGGTCAAATTAAAATGATTTCAGATCTGATACAATACATATGTCCTTAGTACATTTTACATAAATGAGCGGAAGCGATAGAATAACAAAACACGACGTCGATTCCTACGTGAATCATGCCAGCCCTATGGCGATGGCTCACTCATCACGGTTAGGGAAGCTAGGGACCCATTCGATGGTCAAATTCTAAGGCTCCTCACCTTTCCACACAACCTTGTTACAACAATCATAATAGGTAGCTTGAGAAAAACTTGAAAAACAACATAATCGCAAAGACTGAGTATCTAACATACTCCGCAGGACATACCCGTCAATAGGTTTACTAAAATCGACTCCTAGTATGCAGGGGGCTGACCGGGTTTATTTGATAGTTGCATAAAAATCGCCTATTAGTTCTATGCTGCACTTTCATTTCCTTAATCAAGATTTTACTTTGCTTATTGTATAAAACAGCAATATGTAGCCATAGCATAAGTAAATCTCAGAAACATAACCACACTTTACTACTTAACATATCATTGTCGCTGCTCGAACAAGAGGTGCTCATAACCGTGAGGGACGGCAATTCGAATTGATTTACATCCTGCAGGAAA
The DNA here is from genome assembly GCA_032690845.1 of Eleusine coracana subsp. coracana. NCBI lineage: Eukaryota > Viridiplantae > Streptophyta > Magnoliopsida > Poales > Poaceae > Eleusine > Eleusine coracana. The sequence goes on from CM064434.1 coordinate 39,945,170, forward strand.
AACCCAAATACACGACATACACATCACTTAAGAACATGTATGGCCACTGTTCACAAGATTGCAATAAAGTCGATCCGGGGCCATCGATCATGAGTACACGTCCTCTCCACGATACAGTACTTTGTATTCGAGGCTTAACCCATGCACTATCCAGCGGTCCTCAAACCCGTGCAACCACCATGCTGTTCACATCACCTCTGAATCGATGAGTATGGCCGTCCAACAATACAGCGCCCAAGTTACTAGGTTTACCAATTCCCATATTAAAGGTATGTACTTGGTACCGTTCAGTACTTGTCCACGGAGTTGCAACGATAGGTGCTCCATTTTATCAAGTTCATCAATCAAGTGAACCATAGTTGAATCTATATCCTACCGTTGACTCCACTAGTTTAAGCATAGCAATTACTAACGGAAAAGCTTACTAACATAAACTACATATAGGTCATTGCTGGAGTATGCAAGTGGGTTTCATCCAAGTCCTACACGTAATGCACAATACAATATTTCTATCTTGTGACAAAGTATAAAGGACTCGAAAATTAATTGGGTATGCACCAGGGCTTGCCTTGGGGGTGATTGTAGTTAGTGTCTTCACCAAAACTCACTTCAGATCCCTGCTGATCCAGTGTGATCTCCTCGGTCTCGATCCCTATATGGAATGGAGATGCATCAATGCGAAGGAATACACAAGGTTTCATGGAGTTTCTTAGTTAAAGATGAAATGAATGGCATGAAGATTCATGGCACTTCCTCAACAAATAAGATTAATGAACTAATCACTCATTCATGAATATGTGTGCATACCTATGTATGACATGGCAGCCACTGAATTTGAAGGGGACAAACTTCTAATTAAAAGAATGTAGTTTTCAATCATCACAAGCTTAGTGTATGTCTATTCTAAACAAGAGCATGGCATAAATGAGGATTATGTGGCATCACGTGCTGAAGATGACATGAAAATGTAGGACTAAGGCCTAATTTTTCAGAAAGTTTATTTTTAAGCAACTTAGCTAAGATGGCCATATGCAACGGCTAGCATTATACATACAATGTCAAAGTTGAATTTCCACTAGCTACATATAGTTACTTACCAGCTCTAGCTACATATAGTTACTTAGGAACTAAGAGCATATAAATGGAGATGATAATTTCCACTATAATGTTAAGGTAACTATTCTGCATGAATATTCCAGAAGTGAATTTATTCCTACTTTTATGAAATGCACACAAGAAGCAACATTCATATGGACAAATTCCTATGTTAACTAACAAATGATTAATTTCAACAGCAAAAGTATACTTAGGTTGTTTCAACTTTTTCATGGAATTTTATAGGAGTGTACAAATGCATAAGGGACAGGAATACCAAATTTCATAATTAAATTCCTAACCAATAATTTACATAAATTCAATTACTGAAAATGAAGATTAGGTAATAATACGAAAAATATGCATATAATTGGAAATGTTCTTTTGCAGAAACTTTAAGGATGCCATGAAATGATCACTAAGCAAGTTTCATGAATTTACCATTTATATTTATTTACTTATGAATTTATTAAGCAAATTAGGGTTGTAATTTAGGGAATTAAATAAATTAATTTACTGAGTAACTTTGGACTTCAACTTGTTTTACTGACAGAGGAGGATTTAGGAGTCGAACAAAATTGATTTCACATTTTTAGGCCTTTTATTTCCCGAGTTATTGAATTTCAAAGTTTAACCAAAGTTCACTATTATTTACAAGAATGCCATCGGGTTTGAATTTGTCCCTCGCGCGCGCGCGCCCGCGTGGCGGCCGGTGACGGCGAGCTCGGCCCAGCGGCCAATCGGCAGCATGGCCGAGGCCAGCGTGCACCTCGAATGGTCTCCACGCTGCAAGGATCCCGAGACGGGGGTCGGAGGGGAGAGGGACTCACCGGAGGTCGCCGGCGACGATGAGCGGCGACAGGGGCAACTCCGATGAGGTCCGCATGACGAGCTTCACCGTAGGCCGGTGAGGGTCAGCGTTGAAGAAGGCATCAAGGAAGAAGGCCGGAGGCGGGCTCTCGTCGGCGGGGTGGAGGATTCCTACGGCGGCGGCTAGGTTCTTCCCCGAATTTCGGCGAGCTCGTTGCGTGAGGGAGGAAGATGATTAGGGGGCTGCGAGAATGTCCCTTGGTACATAGATTTGCGAAAGAAAGGGAGAGGGGGAAGCTACTTATGTAGAACTATTCACGGCGGCAGCCATGGCGGGGGAAGGTAGGGCCTGACTCCGGTTTGTCGGGGAGAGAGAGGGTAGAGGCACTTGGCATTGCGGAGAGGCTTCCTGGGAGGTGCATGGTGAGTGCGATCAGAGAGAGGAAGCCGGGAGAGGCACGCTGAGCGAGTTTCCCTTTTGTTCCGGTCGGAGTGAGAGAGCGAGAGAGCGGAGGACGGGAGGCTGCGCTGTCGGCGAGGGAATGGCTGCCGGCGGGGGGGGGGGGGGGGGAGGGGGGGGGAGCGGCTTCAATTCAGGCTGGTGGCACATGGGAGAGAGTTAGCAGTGCAGTGGCCAGCGTGGGGTGACAGTAATCGGCGGTGGTGTGGTACGGCGATGTCGGTGTCGAGCGGTGATTGGCCAGAGAGAAAAGGAGGGAATTGACTCAGCTTGACTAGAACATGGCTCGGGTTTGGCCAAAATTCACCATGTTCCAGTGCTCCAAACTTCACAAAAATTTTTGTGTATGCCCAGGCAAACATGTTCTCTAACTTTGCTTTTGGGTGCATGATCTGAATCGGCTTAGATTAATTTCAAAAATTCCAGGACAGAAATGCTCTTTTCTGACTTTAGAGAAATTTGTAAGGGTATTAAATGGTTACCAAAAATTCTGGTAACATTCTCGAAATTCTCTTTTAATGTGGCCATTCAGAATATGCAAAAACATTGGGGGTACTTCCATGGGTTTTTGTGATGTTTGAGAAAGGCCCTCATTTGGATATTCTCGATTTAATTAACTAACTTTCTCTCTTTATTCTTTGGCACCTTCATTATTTATATTTTTAATTAGCCCTTAATTAACATTGGGTTTAGTTAAGTTTCATTTTGTGACAAGGGATGTCACAGGAAGAGCTCATGGAAGTGTGGTCTTGATCATGGCTAGGCCGGCCACTTCATCATCATCACTTGAAGAGGAGGATGCTTCTCTTGAGTTATCGCTTGTCCACTCCCCAGCACAAGCCTTGTGTGAGAACATCTTCTTGAGCTCCTTTCCTTTGCCCTTGTCTTTGTTGAAGTACCTCCTTTTCTTGTACTTGGCTTTGGGTCTAGGATGATATTCTTCTTGAGTGGGAGGAGTTCTAGGTGAAGTATCTTGTGCATCATGGATTGCTCGCTTTCTTGAGATATGAGTGTCTTGAATTTGCAATGAGTTGGGGGAATCACTTATATGGTTTCTTGTCTTGGAGCTAGAGCTTGGAGTGGATGTGGGGGTGTTATGTGAAGAGCTTTGAGATGTAGTTTGTGATGAAGTATGTGGGGAGGTTTGTGGCTCACTTCTCACTTGAGATTCCTCATCATTGGTGGGTGTACTCTCAATGAATCTTGGAAGGATCTTGTGGGAGTATTTGTGGCATCTTGGGTAGTTTGTTGTACCTCGGAGGAGGAGGTTGGTTGAGGTGGTGGATTAGAGGGCTCATCAACGTCACCATCATTGTCCTCGTGGGGTAAAACATCGCCCACGGGCATGTTTCCTAAAGCTTCCCTCATAGGCTCATCTCTAATGTTGACTTCATGAAATTCATCCTCCTTTTGGGACCCATTTGACCCATCGAATTGCACATCATAGGATTCCTCCACACATCCGGTGGTGGAGTTTTTGAATTTCATCCAATTGTCACTCCTTATCTTCACAATGCTAGCATTGAACTCATTCTTTGCCCTCTTGGCAAACTTTCGGAAGATACCATTGGCTTGAGATTTGTCCACAAGAAAAAAGGTCCAAGTGTATCTCGTGAAATCATCAACAATCACCAAGCAGTATAGATTGCCTCCTTGACTCTTGTAGTGTGTTGACCCAAACAAGTTCATGTGCAAGAGCTCTAGATGACGAGATGTAGACATGAATGACTTGGTGGGATGTGAAGATGCAACTTGGTTCCCCGCCTGACAAGCACTGCACAATCTATCCTTCTCAAAGGTCACATCCTTGATTCCTTCAACTAGATTCCTCTTGACAATCTTCTTGAGCTGATTCATTCCAACATGTGCTAGACTTCTAAGCCACAACCATCCCTTGGATGCCTTAGAGAATAGGCAAGTGCTTGGTAGTGTATTGCTTGACTTGAAGTCCGTGACATACAAGTTCCCCTGTCTCACTCCATGAAATACTAGCCCACTCTTGGCATTCTCAATTGTTGCACCATCCTCATCAAACGTGCACTTGAAACCCATGTCGCAAAGTTGACCAATGGATAGAAGGTTGAAGTTGAGGATTTCCACAAGGAAGACCATGGAGAGATGGAGGTCATGTGTAATGGCCACCTTGCCCGAGCCTCTAACTCTCACTTTTGAGTTATCCCCAAAAGTCACCTTCTCACTATCTTCGTCTTCATCAATGGTCGTGAACATGGTTGGCTTCCCTGTCATATGTTAAGTGGACCCACTATCAAGAATCCAATGAGTGCCTCCACTCTTGTAGTTGACCCTAGTAGTAGCCATAAGATAAGAACTAGAGGAAGAGGTTTTAGTATCCAAAGCATTACTTGATTGACTAGCACTAACCTCTTGTTGTTGAGCAATGAGACCATCCTCATAGATAGGGATTCTTGCAATCCCATACAATAGTCTCCTTCTAATGGGATAGTGAGGAGCATGATACCTCCGATGTCCATGATCATCCCCCATGTAGTAATGGGGAGGATCATAGAGTCCAGTGATGTGCTCAAGCACATGTTCCACTTGTGAATGGAGCACAAGTATCATCTCCATTGCTCTCTCAATTGAGAGCTCATGTCTGCTATTGACTACCTCCTCAAGTAGAAATCCCCTCTCAGGAGTTGTGATTTGTTGGAGGAGCTTGTCAATCACTTCATGTGGTGCAACCCTCCGAAGTCCCCTAAAAGAGTTAATCCTACACACAAGATCATATATGCTCAATAGATTCTCACAAAGGTCATCATTTGGATTTCTCACAAATTCACCGAGTTCAAAGAGGAGGTCTTGTTGGTGAGCTCGACGAAGATGCCAAAGATGATCTTGTGGTGGAGGGAGCAGAGGAGGTGGAGGCGCCGGAGCCGAAGCCGCAAGATTGATCATCTCAAATGATCAAGCGAGCATTGTTGTTGGTGCTCCCCCTATGAAAGTGCTTGAAGTAGGACTTGGAATGACACTTGAGGTAGAGCTTGATGAAGCGCCCGATGTACGTCTTGCTCCAAAGAGGTTGTACAAGTTGTTGCAAGATAATCTTGTGGAGGGATCAAAGAAGTTTGAGGTTGGGAGCCTATATAAATTCGTTGCTGGGGTCTTTGTGACCTCTCCTTGCCAGTGGAATACTTGAGAGCATTTGTTAAAGTCCAAGAGCAAAAGAGGAGAGCACTAAGAGGAGATATTGCATATCTTGAGAGTGCTAGTGGAGAGTAACTTGAGCATCTTGCACATCTAAGGCTAGGGTGTCCTCGAGGGTGTGATGTAGATTGTTACCCTTGGTCTATGGTCAGACCTAGACCGGTTAAGTGTCGGTGATCGAGCTTATCGTGATTGGTTGTGAAGGTCGTCACACGTTTATACATGGTTTGAGCCCGTCGTTGAAAGGGGCATCACTAGTGAGCGCCCGTGCCGGCTCAGGGAATCCGGCAAGTTCTTGAGGGAGGCGAGCTTGTGCTTTGGTAGCAGCAGTGACGCACACCGTGTCTTTACTCCGGGAGTGATTGTGGGCTCATGGGCGAGAACTCCACTTGGTGGCGGGAGGGACCAGAACTTCGACGGGAGTGGTCCAACAAGGAGTAGGGGAAGGCGCTATCCTTCCGAGACCTCGGGAAAAAATCATGAGCATTCCTAGACCCTCTCTTTACTATTCCGCAATTGTGTGCTCTAGTAACTAGGTTGAATTGTGGCTTGCATAAGCTAGTGTGTTTGGCTTCCGCGCTTGCTTTTATCATGAACACTAGCATGTGTAGGGTCTTGGCCTACTAGAATTGTTTAGATTGCAACGCTTGTTAGACTCAGGTTGTGTGAATTGAAGTATTTGGTTTCATGAGCGATGTACCGATTCACCCCCCCCCCCTCTCGGTTTGCCTTCGGTCCTTACAAGTGCTATCAGAGAAGTGCTCATCTTTGTGGCTTCACCGCCTTGAGTAAGGATGCCGGGACAGGCGGGGAGTGTTCCCATATTCAATAGGGAGGACTATGCTTATTGGAAGGCTCGCATGCAAGTGTACCTACAGTCCCTTGATCCAGAGATATGGTCGGTCACTTACGAGTCCAATGCGGATGTGAACCTGCTTGAGCCTGGTTTCATTAAGTGCAATGCTAAGGGCATGAATGCTCTATTTGTTTGCATATCAAAGGATGTTTTGCCTCAGTTGGATGCTAGTTCCATAGCACATGGTATCTGGACTGAGATTCAGGGGCTCCATGAGGGCACCAGTGATGTCAAAGAGGAAAGACACTATGTGCTGAAGAACAAGTATGATAACTTCACTAGATTGCCACAAAAGAGAGCTAACACTGTTTATTCTCGTTTTCATTTACTAGTGGAGGAGATCAATGCTCTTGAGGATGATGACTTCAAGGTGAAGCTTGTTGAGGTGATAATAAGATTCTTGAGGCTATTCAAAGACCCCAAGTATGAGTCCATCATCACCTTCATCTTGCAAGGTGACCTCAAGACCAAGACCATGAAGGACGTACTTGGCAAGATCACTGCCTTCGAGAGCTATCAGTTGGGGATGGATGAACCTCAACCATCCAACCTTGGTCTACCGGCTGACAAGCAAGAGCAAGAAAAACAAAAAGGAGGTAGTCATTGAGGATGATGATGAAGAAGATGATGATGAATGTGACTTGACCAAGGATTTGGCTCTTCTCATGAAGAAGATGAAGAACTTTAAGAACAAGTTTCCTTCTAAGTCTAGGGGCAAGTGCTACAATTGTGGCTCAAAGAATCACTTTATCTGAGAGTGCCCAAAGCCCAAGAAAGAAGCATTCGAGTCACAAGATTCAAGTGAAGAAGAAGAAGAAGACCCCAAGGCCAAGTAAAAGAATAAGAGGCACTTCAACAAGGATAAGAGCAAAGGCAAAGGCAAAGCTCAAGACTATAAGAAGAAGTTCTCTTGTAAGGCCCTTGTTGGAGAGTGGACAAGTGACAACTCAAGTGATGAGTCCTCTTCCTCAAGTGATGAAGAAGTGGTCGACCCAGCCATGATCAAGAACACACCTCCACGAGTTCTTCCTCCACCTCCCACGTGCCTCATGGCCACGAGCTAACTTGGGGAGAGTGAGGATGAGAGCAGTGATAACAAGGAACACACGTGTGCCGAGTTGTGGAGTATGCTTGAGCAAGCCCGCAACATCGTCGTCAAGAATTCCAAAATGTTGGAAGTGGTAAGAAAAGAGTGTAAGTTGGCTAAGGACCGTGTTGGTGAGCTTGAGAGTGAGCTCAAGGACCTTGTCACTTCTGATGAGGCCATACGCAAGAGTTATGACAAACTCAAGGGTGATCATGTGGAGCTACGTGAGAAGTATGAGGCCCTTGAGATTACTTATGAGGCTATCAATGTTGAGAACCTTGCCTCTCCCTGCTCTTTATCATATAAGAGTGATACATCTATTATATGTGATGAACTAACCACCTCGGTCGAGGTTTCTTCTCTTGAGCCATTTGTTTCGGAGGAATATCACAAGCTCAAGGAAGAGAGGAAGATGGTGATGGATGGATGTTGGCACTTCTTAACATCACCCCAAAATATTATCTGGTAACAACGCTCGAAGTGTTGATCGATGTTTGTTATGCTTTAAGAGAAGAGTGAGCCAATCCGCAAGCGCATGGAACATCTATTATAGCATTTCACCCGGGAGTATTCCAAGGTATCGTATTTATTTTCCTCAGGGAAGCTTGGTGTAAGAGTATCTTGGTTTAACAAAGATATGACTATAAGAGTTATACCAATTGACCAAAGACGGGGTAAAGATATTCAATGATAAACAGGGGACCAGGGATACAGGATAAATCCACAATAAGATAGATAAAAGAGATCGATTAAGCTAGCTGGGAGGACAACGAGTCTAAGTCTAGAATTCCCAAGATAAACATCCCTAAATCTAGTCAAGCATTCCAAGTTACTCGGGTTGAGCGCTTACACCAAATCCATGGTACAACCTCAAGTCTTTCACCAATAAGCTTACTTTAGGGCAGGACAATGATCCACTAATAGGGTCGGTAACTAACCTCGTGCACTAGTGGGCACGTTACCGCTAGACAACCCTGCTTGAGACTTCCCAAACATGGTGGAATACTAAATGGATGGACAGGGCTGTCACCACTTGCCGCCTACCACACAGCCCGTGGGGACGAATGCAAATCCAGCTAGTGTTAACTTAGGCACCGCGCCTACGCCTTCACTAGATATTCTGCCGTTGGCCTAGCAGAAGAATAGCCGGGAAATAACCAAGTCTAAGTCCTATTCGAGAAGTAAACTTAATTAAATCCTAGCCGGGAATCTAGTAAACTATGCTTCAAAGTGCTTTCCCGATAATTGTAACTTGAGGAAATTGACTATGTAATGATAAATACTTGACAACATAAATAAGGAAAAGTTAATTATATTTAATAAAAGATAAGTCTCACAAAAAGAGAAAGCATACTCGAGAACTCATACTAAGACTCCGAGATGATTTCCGGTATCCCGAACTAAGCTCTCGACTAGACTCTAACTCCCGACTAACTAACCTACTCTACAAGTAAGAAAACTAGTGGGAAATGGACTTCAATGTGCTTCACTTGCCTCCTTCTCCATTTCTGCCGAATTCCTCCACTATTTATACGTGGCGAAGCGTTGATGGGTACTTGTAGGTGAAGGAGAGTCGGTGGGCAAAATTTACCCTATCGGGCGATGGGCCATGCCGGGCGGCAGTTGGATGGAGTCGGTTCCCGAACGACTTGTCTTTGGTTGGCTCAGATCTTGTCTTGATGACGGTTCGTGGGTCAGTTTGCGCCGGCTTTTTCGTTTTAGGGTCCGTAGGCCTCATGGGCTGACAACCCTAGGTGGCCAAGGGAGGCCGGGTGACAGGCCAGGTCGGGCAGCAAGGGATGCCGGGCGGCAAGGGAGGCCGGGCGGCAGGCCAGACCGGGCGGTGGCTTGGGCCGGGTGCCGACCCCTTCTGGGTCGCCTCATGACTTCTCCCGGTTTGGCCACTCGTGGAACCTTTTTCCTTAGCCATATTCCATTACTTTTGGTCCGAGAGGAGAAAACAGCTTCATGGTGGAGTGTTTTGCAGAATCGACCGGGTCCGATGATGACTCTGTTTTGACTAGTCGGGTGGCTGATTTTAGCCGGATATGACCTTGTTGGCTGGGTTCTGATTTCAGCCGTCATGACCCTTCCCGGGCCCTGATTTCAGCCTCATACAACCCTGTTGGCCGGCTGTTTTAAGGCAGGATCGACCGATGGGGCGTTTCTTCATCTTTTTACATAATTTTGGCCCTTTTGAACCTGCAAACACATTTTTCACCAAAACATGTGGAACTTTATTAGTTTAAACAAATTGAAAGGACCGAGTGACAGAGGGGGGGTGTGAATCGAGAACTCGCACTATGTTCCAAATTCGCCAATTCCTAAAACCGACCACTCGAAACAACTCCTACACAACACTAGTGGTGATAACACTAGCAAGATAACGAACCTATGAAAGGAACAACAACCTAACCATACTAGTGGATCACACAAAGGCAATACAACTCCTATGCAATCCTAGTGGTGATCACACTAGTAAGATAATAGTCCTATGGAAGGAACAACAAGCTAAGCATACTAGTGGATCACACAAAGGCAATACAACTCCTATGCAATCCTAGTGGTGATCACACTAGCAAGATAATAGTCCAATGGAAGGAAGAACAAGCTAAGCATACTAGTGGATCACACAAAGGCAATACAACTCCTATGTAAGCTAGTTACCAAAGATACGTGGAAGCAAACATCTAGCTAGCAAGGAGTTCTACTCAAGCAAAGCAACTAGATCAACAAGTATATAGAAAGCATACATGCATGAGTAGCACAAAACATACTAGGGTGATCAATCAAGACAAAGCAACTCCTATACATGCTAGTGACCAAGTATGAAGGCTAAGCACTACTAGCAAGTAAAGAAGCCTATACATGCAAGTCTACAAGGTAGTCAACTAGAGCAAGGTAAGCACACAAGCGTGAATAGTATGGTATGTAAATGCGGAAAGTAAAGCATCATAGTAAGGAGTTAGAGTAAGAGTTGGCTCTTGATTTTTTCCTGAGGTCTCGGAAGGATGGCGCCTTCCCCTACTCCTCGTTGGACCACTCCTGCCGGAGTCCTGGTCCCTCCCGCCACCAAGTGGAGTTCTTGCCCATGAGCCTGTAATCACTCCTAGGGTGAAGACTTGGTGTGCGTCACTGCTGCACAAAGCACAAGCTCGCCTCCCTCGAGAACTTGCCGGACTCCCCGAGCCGATACGGGCGCTCACTATTGATGCCCCTTTCAACGGCAGGCTCAAACCGTGTACAAACGTTTGGCGGCCTTCACAAACAATCACAATATGCTCGATCACCGACACCTAACCGGTCTAGGTCTCACCATAGACCAAGAGTAACAACTTAGATCACACCCTCAAGGACACCCTAGCCTTAGATGTGCATCAATGCTCATGTTATTCTCATTAGCACTCTCAAGATATCCAATATCCTCTCCTAGTGCTCCTCTCTTGGCCCTTTGGCTTCCAATAGATGCTCCCAGCAATCACAATGGCCAAAGGCAGTCTCCAAGACCCCAACAATGAGTTTATATAGGCTTCCAACCTCAAACTAACCGTTGCTCCACAAAACAGCCTTCTGGATGTACTGACCAGACAGTTCGGTCATTGTCCAGACCGGACAGTCCGGTCTCCACCGGTCGGCTCCTCCAGGGCCGTTGCTCTCAGTCCGCTGTTTCCTCCATACTGTCGAATAGTCCGATCACTGTACCGGACCGTCTAGGAGCCTCTACAAAATGCACCTCTTCTGCCTCCTTGCACTCCTACTCACCGGACTGTCCAGCCAGCAGTCCGGACCGTCCGGTCTATATGGAGTCTCCTACTGACAAAGTCCTGTTCCTCACGCTAAGTCCTAGAAAACTCCCCATACAGACCGTACAGTCTGGTCTCCACTGACCCCTCTGTCCGGTCTCTATGTCCAGAAGCTGAAACTCGTCGTCCTCGCTTGACATGGTTTCCCAGCTTCTCCAACAGCTCCTTGGCTTCTCCACTGTCACCTAGTGCCTATGATTTCACCGAGCATCCATGCACATCACCGACTAGAGATGACCTAAGAGAATGACCTAGACCCCCTTGATAGTCCGATTTTTCCAATGCACTCAAAGCCCTAACAACTAGACAAGTGTTCCCAACACTTGCTCCATAGCTTGTCCTCAGCTTTGATCCATCTCCATGAACCCTTGGACTCCATCAAGCTCACAAGCCTCCATGCTTGCGATCATTGTCATCAATCGCCAAGGCAACTATCAATGATGATCATAAGATAGATAAGGTTTCCTAGACGCACAACACTCATGTTGACATTAGTCACAATTCATGTTTGTCATTCATCACCAAAACAATTACCTTGGGGTGACTTCAATGGTCATGAACCTTACAATCTCCCCCTTTTTGGTGATGGATGACAACCACTACTTATGATGATCCAAAATGAACGAGTCTCAAAAGAATAAGAAGGAAGGGACAAAAGACTCGTACAAAAACAAGGAACCAAGAGAAAAGATAGGTTTGGATCGATTACCTTGATCCTTACCTTAGAAGTAGTCTCCCCCTTGGAATGTGCTTGGTGTGGAGGGAGAACTACCGAAATATGTAGCGCACTAGATACTGAGCTTGAGTTGAATTTTGCGCCTATCATGGTGTCATGGAAGTTGATCTTGTTGATGTAGACACTCACCATGGACGTAGGTGTTCATGTCGGTGTAGATGTTCATTGTTGTTGTAGACATGCACCATTGTTGTTCTTCTCCATGTTGGTATAGATGTTCATCTTGTCATGATCTTCATATGTACTCCAAGTGAACATGCACCATTGTCTTGATCATATTCATGTTCTTCATATTCATCTTCTTTTGTTCATCTTCTTTTGATCTTCATGTTCTTCTCGACTTGGCTTTTAGATCTTCATGTTCTTCTCATTCTTCGTGTTATCAATCTAGACTTGGCTTTTGGATCTTCATGTTCCTTCTCCCCCTTTGTCACCTATCACCAAAAACCACAAGCCAAAGACAAAACACAAGAGAACCAAGGAGCAAAAAATAAATGGCAAGAGTTAGGAAACTCCCCCTTTCATGGTGCTCCTCCTTGGTCACGATGGTGTTTCACCATAGCTTCCCCTACACACATGATTCAACAAAATATTTCTTCAAGAAGCAATGGTTAGTCATTAGTGTGATGGGAATGTATGACTCACTTGTCTTTGAGCCGCACGAGTAGATTTAACCTTGGAGGTCGTTTGAACATGACTCAATGGGCATGAAGCACAATCCTTTCCTTTGGTCACACTTATGGAGACGTAATCTCATGTAGAGCATAAGGCACAAACATCTCCAAATGTGACAAGCCTCCTTTGTATTTCCTATATGATGCATGCAACAAGAATTTTACATATGGAATGAAAGTAAACATGCCATGTGGATACAAGCAATATTAAACAAGACATAAAAGAAACCTAGCAATGTCAAGTTTGAACCTCTCCCAAGCTTACTCACTATAAGCCATACCCTTGCCTTGAGAGAAGCCAAACCACCATCTCAAGCACTCCCCCTTGCTTATAGCTATCTTGGATGGGTTAGGCATTGACTAACTTTTTATGTGTTTTTTTCCATGCATGGATGCAAAACATTCTAGTCACAAAGGAGTCTTAATTACCATGCAATTCAAGAAAACAAAGAACACACTACAACTACCAAGAACAAACACGAATACCTCCCTCATGAGTAGATATGTCGTTGAGGCCCATGACACTTGTGGTGGACTTCACTTGATCTTCAAGTATTCTTCCAGTCCACCACCACCACCATCATCTAGGTCTTGTTCTTGGGCACCCACTCGTACTTTGTTGACCTCTCAAGATCAACAATGCACTTAGGCACCCATATGCTCTTAACCTTTCTCTTCTTGTTTGGTGGTCCCAAAGCATTTGCTTTCACCTTGCCATCCTTGTCCCTAAAAATTTTGAAATGGGTGTTCTCATGGAACAAGTTAGCGTTAGGAAACACAATGGAATTTCTCACCACGGGACAATCATTGGAGGTGTGGCCATCCTTGCAACACCTCTCGCAATAGTAGTCATTAGCGAGAAGGGGTTTGATTTATGCGGGGATGGAATCACTCGTCCCTATGATGTTGATGGCGGCGGGATATGAGTCAAGTCCCCGGTAGGAGACATTGTTCACAAGGTTTCTCCCAAGAGTCTCCTTGTGGATGGTTCTACCACGTATGAGCCTCTCGAAGCTGTCCATCACCATCTTCCTCTCTTCCTTAAGCTTATGATATTCCTTCAAAACAAATGACTCAAAGGAAGAAACCTTGATCGAGGTGGTTAGTTCATCACACATAGTAGAAGCATCACTCGTAGATGAACTAGAGGAGGGAGAGGCAAGGTTCTCAACATTGATGGCCTCAAAAGTAAGTTCAAGGGCCTCATACTTCTTAGGTAGCTCTACATGATCACCCTTGAGTTTATCATTACTCTTGTTTAGGGCTTCATGAGATATGACAAGGTCCTTGAGCTCACTCTCAAGATCACCAACCCGGTCCATAGCCAACTTGCATTATTTCCTTACCAGTTCCAATATTTTGGATTTCTTGACAGCGATGTCACAACTTGCTCAAGCATACTCCAAAGCTCGGCGCAGGCGAGCTCCTCATCATCGCTATCATAGCTGCTCTCATCCTCGCTCTCCCCAAGTTGGCTCGTGGCCATGAGGCACATGGGAGGTGGAGGAAGAGGTCATGGAAGGGTGGTCTTGATCATGGCTGGGCCGGCCACTTCATCATCATCACTTGAAGAGGAGGATGCATCTCTTGAATTATCGCTTGTCCACTCCCCAGCACAAGCCTTGTGTGAGAACTTCTTCTTGTACTTGGCTTTGGGTCTAGGATGATATTCTTCTTGAGTGGGAGGAGTTCTAGGTGAAGTATCTTATACATCATGGATTACTCGCTCTCTTGAGATATGAGTGTCTTAAATTTGCACTGAGGTGGGGGAATCACTCATATGGTTTCTTGTCTTGGAGCTAGAGCTTGGAGCGGATGTGGGGGTGTTATGTGAAGAACTTTGAGAGGTAGTTTGTAATGAAGTATGTGGGGAGGTTTGTGGCTCACTTCTCACTTGAGATTCCTCATCATTGGTAGGTGTACTCTCAATGAATCTTGGGAGGAGCTTGTGGGAGTATTTGTGGCATCTTGGGTTGTTTGTTGTACCTCGGAGGAGGAGGTAGGTTGAGGTGGTGGAGTAGAGGGCTCATCAACATCACCATCATTGTCCTCGTGGGGTAAAACCTCGCCCGCGGGCATGTTTCTCAAAGCTTCCCTCATAGGCTCATCTCTAATGTTGACTTCATGAGATTCATCCTCCTTTTGGGACCGATTTGACTCATCGAATTGCACATTTTTCCTCCACACATCCGGTGGTGGAGTTTTTGAATTTCATCCCATTGTCACTCCTTTTCTTCACAATGCTAGCATTGAACTCATTCTTTGCCCTCTTGGCAAACTTTCGGAAGATACCATTGGCTTGAGATTTGTCCACAAGAAAGAAGGTCCAAGTGTATCTCGTGAAATCATCAACAATCACCAAGCAATATAGATTTCCTCCTAGACTCTTGTAGTGTGTTGGCCCAAAAAAGTCCACGTGCAAGAGCTCTAGAGGACGAGATGTAGACATGAATGACTTGGTAGGATGTGAAGATGCAACTTGTTTCCGCGCCTGACAAGCGCTGCACAATCTATCCTTCTCAAAGGTCACATCCTTGATTCCTTCAACTAGATTCCTCTTAACAATCTTCTTGAGCTGATTCATTCCAACATGTGCTAGTCTTCTAAGCCACAACCATCCCTTGGATGCCTTAGAGAATAGGCAAGTGCTTGGTAGTGTATTGCTTGACTTGAAGTCCGTGACATACAAGTTCCCATGTCTCACTGCATGAAATACTAGCCCTCTCTTGGCATTCTCAATTGTTGCACCATCCTCATGAAACGTGCACTTGAAACCAATGTCACAAAGTTGACCAATGGATAGAAGGTTGAAGTTGAGGGTTTCCAAAAGGAAGATCATGGAGAGATGGAGGTCATGTGTGATCGCCACCTTGCCCGAGCCTCTAACTCTCCCTTTTGAGTTATCCCCAAAAGTCACCTTCTCACTATCTTCGTCTTCATCAATGGTGGTGAACATGGTTGGCTTCCCGGTCATATGTTGAGTGGACCCACTATCAAGAATCCAATGAGTGCCTCCACTCTTGTAGTTGACCCTAGTAGTAGCCATAAGATAAGCACTAGAGGAAGAGGTTTTAGTATCCAAAGCATTACTTGATTGACTAGCACTAACCTCTTGTTGTTGAGCAATGAGGACATCCTCATAGATAGGGATTCTTGCAATCCCATCCAATAGTCTCCTTCTAATGGGATAATGAGGAGCATGATACCTCCAATATCCATGATCATCCCCCATGTGCACATTGTCAAGGTTGATGTAGTAATGGGGAGGATCATAGAGTCCGGTGATGTGCTCAAGCACATGTTCCACATGTGAATGGAGCACAAGTATCATCTCCATTGCTCTCTCAATTGAGAGCTCATGTCTCCTGTTGACTACCTCCTCAAGCAGAAATCCCCTCTCAGGAGTTGTGATTTGTTGGAGGAGCTTGTCAATCACTTCATGTGGTACAACCCTCCGAAGTCCCCTGAAAGAGTTAATCCTACACACAAGGTCATATATGCTCAATAGATTCTCACAAAGGTCATCATTCGGATTTCTCACAAATTCACCGAGTTCAAAGAGGAGGTCTTGTTGGTGAGCTCGACGAAGATGCCAAAGATGATCTTGTGGTGGAGGGAGCAGAGGAGGTGGAGGCACCGGAGCCGCAGCCGCAAGATTAATCATCTCAAATGATCAAGCGAGCATTGTTGTTGGTGCTCCCCCTACGCCAATGCTCGGTCCACTCAAAGTGCTTGGATTAGGACTTGGAATGACACTTGAGGTAGAGCTTGATGAAGCACCCGATTTATGTCTTGCTCCAAAGAGGTTGTAGAAGTTGTTGCAGGACAATCTTGTGGAGGGATCAAAGAAGTTTGAGCTCGAAGCTACTTCTTTCCCTTTGCGCGAGGATGCTTCATGAGTTGCCTTGAATGTCCTCTTCCATGCTGATGTGGACAAGGGTTCCCGATCTTCCGAAAGGTTCTTGGTAAGTTGATTTGGTCGGAGGCGACACACAAATCGATCCGGCTTCAGAACAGCATGTTCTAAACCCCGCAATCGCAGCACGACGTCTCCTCTGGTTATCAACCGTCCAAAAGACGATTGACCTCGCCGAGAAGGCTAATCCCTGCCTGCGAATCAAGAACACAAGCAAGAACAACGAAGAATGCAACACAATTGCAGATGTATGATTAAACTCTCAAAGTTGGGGTCTCACAAACCGATGAACGGCGAAACTGTTTATGAACAGAATTGATCTAAGCAAAACCCGAACCCTAATGGTGCGGCGGTGGCTGTATATAAAGACCCTAGGGTCGTGCAAGACCCTCTGGACGCGCCCCGAATTGGGCTCAACTAGATACAAGGCCCAAAGACAAAAAATAAGCGACGCAGCACCGACATAGATTCTGGACTCTCTCTTGTTTTGACGATTCCTGATGACTCCCGATGAATTTTGACATGAGGCCGGCGGCATTGGAAAGGTCTTCTCCTTATCTTTCCGTGCATATGTAGAACGTCCAAATCCGAGTCCGTATGCGTCCTGGGCGACCGTTTTAGTACAGACTGGTCCTGGGCCCCGAAACAGACTCGAAGTCGGTTTTGATTGGGCCTCCACTTTGGCTTCCAAGCCCTTGCTGGCCCTCCACGTTTCCAAATCCTTCTCCCATCATCTCCTGGTCCTCTCCATGGTTTCTAATCATAAAATAATCATTAGGTAGCAAACCATTCTCAAAAGTAACATATAGCGAAGAACGTAGGAACGAGCTCACCTCTAAATTTAGTTGTCGTGTACGAGCTCTAGTCATTGGACCTTGCAAGTCCAGATTTGGAGGAGTGTTGTGTGTATCCATAGGAGTGATGTCCTCATCATCCTCCCCCTCTTGAAGTGGAGTCGTCCTCGACTCAAGCTCATCCTCTTCTCCCAAGTATGGTTTCAAATCTGAAATGTTAAAAATAGGACTAACCCCGAACTCGGGAGGCAACTCAAGTTTGTATGCATTATCATTAATCTTCTCTATTATTTTGAATGGACCATCAGCTCTAGGCATTAGTTTAGACTTTCTCAATTCTGGAAATCTATCCTTCCTTAAGTGTAACCACACTAAATCTCCTACATCAAGCTTTACTTCCTTTCTTCCCTTACTACCAGCAATTTTATACTTTTCATTCATCTTTTCAATGCTAAGTCTAGTGGTCTCATGTATTTGCAAAATAAATTCAGCACGCTCCTTAGCATCAATATGAACTCTCTCATTAATAGGTAGAGGAAGTATATCAAGTGGAGTACGGGGATCAAAACCATACACTACCATGAATGGACTTACCTTGGTAGTAGAATGTGTTGCCCGATTATAAGCAAACTCAACATGAGGTAAGCATTCTTCCCATTGCTTCAAATTTTTCTTCAAAACAGCTCGCAACATAGTACCCAAAGTGCGGTTCACAACCTCAGTTTGTCCATCAGTTTGTGGATGACAAGTTGTAGAAAATAACAACTTTGTACCCAACTTATTCCAAAGCGTGCGCCAAAAATGACTCAAGAATTTTGCATCACGATCTGAAACAATAGTAGAAGGCATACCATGCAAACGTACAATTTCTTTGAAAAAAAGATCAGCAATATAACTAGCATCATCAGTTTTATGACATGATATAAAGTGTGCCATCTTAGAAAAACGATCCACGACAACAAAAATGCTATCGCTCCCCCTCTTAGTCCTAGGCAGTCCTAAAATAAAGTCCATAGAAATATCCGCCCAAGGAATAGAAGGAACAGGAAGTGGCATGTATAAACCATGTGGATTCAATCGAGACTTAGCTTTTTGACATGTAGTGCAGCGAGCAACAAAACGCTCAACATCTTTCCTCATCCTTGGCCAAAAGAAGTGTGTGGCCAAAATATCCTCTGTCTTCTTAGCACCAAAATGACCCATCAATCCACCTCCATGCGCCTCCTGCAACAACAAAAGACGAACAGAACCAACTGGAATGCATAGGCGGTTAGCTCTAAACAAGAATCCATCATTCAACACAAATTTGTGCCAAGCACGACCTTCTTTACAGTGCAGCAATACATCTTTAAAATCGACATCAACAACATATTGTTCTTTAATTGCCTCAAGTCCAAAAATTCTACAATCAAGTTGAGACAACAAAGTATATCGCCTCGATAAAGCATCAGCAATCACATTATCCTTCCCTTTCTTATGTTTAATAATATAAGGAAAAGACTCAATAAACTCAACCCATTTAGCATGTCTACGGTTCAAATTGCCTTGAGAACGAATATACTTAAGTGATTCATGATCAGAATGAATAACAAATTCTTTGGGCAACAAATAATGACGCCACGTTTCTAAAGAACGTACAAGTGCATATAGTTCCTTATCATACATGGAATAATTCAAAACAGGCCCAGTAATTTTCTCACTAAAGTATGCAACAGGTTTACCATATTGTATCAGAACACCACCAATGCCTATACCACTAGCATCACATTCAAGCTCAAAAGTCTTATCAAAATTGGGTAATTGCAGCAATGGTGCATGTGTAAGTTTGTCCTTCAAAGCATCAAAAGACTCATGATGTACCTTACCAAAATGGAAGTCAACGCCCTTCTTTGTCAACTCATGCAATGGTGCAGCAATGGTGCTGAATCTTTGACAAAGCGGCGGTAGAAACCTGCAAGACCAAGAAAACTCCTCACCTGTGTGATAGTTTTTGGTACAGGCCAGCTCTTTATGGCTTCAATCTTCGCCTCATCCACCTCAATTCCCTGTGGAGTCACAACATAGCCAAGAAAAGAGACTCGATCCGTGCAAAAGGTGCACTTCTCAAGGTTACCAAATAAACGTGCAACTCGCAAAGCATCAAAAATAGCACACAAATGAATCATATGATCATCCGTGGATTTGCTATAAATCAAGATATCATCAAAGTAAACAACCACAAATTTGCCAATAAAAGGTCTTAAAACCTCATTCATCAAACGCATGAAAGTACTGGGTGCATTAGTTAACCCAAAAGGCATTACTAACCACTCATACAACCCGAATTTGGTTTTGAAAGCTGTTTTCCATTCATCTCCAAGTTTCATTCTAATTTGATGGTAGCCACTACGCAAATCAATTTTAGTGAAAATTATAGCACCACATAACTCATCAAGCATGTCGTCTAGCCTAGGAATAGGATGACGATACCTAATAGTAATGTTATTAATGGCTCTACAATCTACACACATACGCCAAGAACCATCTTTCTTAGGAACCAAAAGTACAGGAACAGCACAAGGACTAAGTGATTGACGAACATACCCACGATCCAAAAGGTCTTGGACTCGTCGTTGTATCTCCTTAGTCTCCTCAGGGTTGGTCCTATAAGCAGCACGGTTTGGTAAAGTAGCACCAGGAATCAAATCAATTTGATGCTCAATCCCTCTCAAAGGTGGCAATCACGGGGGTATCTCAGCTGGGAAAACATCCTCATACTCCTGCAAAAGGTTAGTGACAGCAGGAGGCAAAGCACTAGAAGCAATATCACCAAGCAAAAACAAGGCTTGTTTGCATATCAAAGCATAGCAAATATCATCAGTAGAAATTTCAGCAAGCTCAGATTTTGTGGCAAGACATGAACGACCTTGTAATTTAATTGCAGCACCCTTAGAACATGAAGAATCATTAACATTACTTGGTGTAGAAGCAGAATTAACAGGTTGCTGAATTTCAGGGCGTTTATTTTTCAAACTAGCAGCTCGTTCTAAATCAGCTTGTACAATTTTAGCAGGGGTCATTGGTAACAAAGTAATTTTAGTTCCTTGATGCATAAAAGTGTACTTATTACTTTTACCATGGTGTACAGCATCATTATCAAATTCCCAAGGTCTACCCAATAAAAGTGAACAAGCTTGCATGGGTACAACATCACAATCAACAGAATCCACATAGGAACCAATGGAAAAAGGAACTCTGCAAGTTTGTGTTACCTTAGTTTTTCCAGAGTCATTTAACCACTGAATATAGTATGGATGTGGATGTGGGCGTGTGGTCAAATCAAGCTTCTGAACCACATCAGAACTCACCAAATTGTTGCAGCTTCCTCCATCAATGATGACACGTGCCCGACGGTTCTTGATGACGAAGAAAATCTGGAACAAGTTATGTCGCTGCATCATCTCGGGTTGCTGGACTTGTGTGCTAAGCACACGCTGCACAATAATATTCATATAGCCCGTGGTATCTCCGCCTCCAAGGACGAGGTCACCGCTGGTGGCAGCGACATCCTCCTCCTCATCCTCCACATCGGAGGCGCTCATGTAACCGCCATCATCTGTCGCCACATATGCCCGCCTACTTGGGCAATGTTTCTGCACATGGCCAAGACCATGGCAGCGGTGGCACTGAATCCCTGTAGTGCGTCCCGTCGAAGCAACAGAGGAGGCACTACTAGCCGGTACCTGCACAGAATTTTTACCTGAGCGCGTAGAAGGGGCAGGGGCTGATCTTGGTGCTGCAGAAACAACACTAGCTGGTGGGGGCGGCCGGAAAGATGGCTTGGGCAGCCCCGAAGTCCCCGTCGGCCGTGGTGGGTAGAAATTCCTGGACTTGCTGTACTCCTCAAAAGCCTGGAAAAGTCCCTGTGATTCTTTCTCTGCGAGCATAGCATACTGGAAACACTGGTTGAGGGTATAAAATTCTTTATAATCAAGGATGTCCTGAATTTCTTTTCTCAAACCATAATAAAAGCGGCAAATCTGATCCTCTACTTTTTCAACCACAGCACAACGAATCAAACCCTTCTGAAGCTCACTAAAATACTCCTGAACAGTTTTATCTCCTTGATCTAAACGCTGCAGTTTATTACGAATTTCTCTATAAAAAGAAGGAGGAACAAAACGATCACGCATTTCTACCTTAAGTTCTTCCCAAGTAGTAGGCAAATCGGTTTCAGCAGCTAGACCACTCCACCAAACAATAGCAAAGTCCTTAAACTCACTAGTGGCTTGTCTAACTCTATGTTGTTCAGGAACAAGGTGGGCATTAAATTTTTGTTCTACCGTCATTTCCCAATCAAGGTAAGCATCACCATCGTATTGACCCGAAAACGAAGGAATTGAAAACTTAATTTTAGCATACGGATCATCTGGAGCATAGTTACCTTGTGTGCGACGGGTGTGGTTGTGGAAACCACCCATACCTTGAGGGTTACATTGCAAACGGCGTCGTAACCTTGCGGTCCTTGTAGCTGACCTATCGACGGTGCCATCAGCCTTATACACCGTTGCTTCATCATGATCGCCTTCAACGTCGTTGTTGGTGTTGTTGTTGGTGTTGGTGTTGTTGTTGTTGTTGTTGTTGTTGTTGTTGGTCTTGTGAGCGGTCTCCAATTCGACAACCTGATCGGTTAACTTAGAGACTCTCTTATCCAACCGCTCAATGCTTTCTCCCAGGTGAAGCTTGGTGACGGCGTCGGTGACGGCCCTGGTGATCGTTTCTGCCAAATCACTCTGAACCGCCTGCAAAGCCTTCTGTAACTGATTTTGGCTCACGCACTCATCCAATTTTGAGGGTGAAGCACCCTCCCCGTTGCTTCCTGACATCAGAAACACCAAAACAGGAAACAAAAAAGTGAAGGTTATCCCTACAAAACTACTAAGCAGTGGTGCCTCTCAACACAGCAAAAGTAAGCTTCTTGCAAAGCTCTTACAAAGTTCTGAAAACAACAAAGCAAAGGATACCAGGGAGAAGTGTTCCACGATTGCAAGGGTTACCAAATAACCTATGTGCTGTGCTGTCCAGAAGAAGTATGTAGAGCTAGGAAGGCCAAATATGTATATATGAGTGGCACACAAATCAAAAACAGATAGTAAAGCTGAATAAGTGCCCAAGTAACTTGTCCCTAGTTGCTGGTCTAACTATGTCCTAGAACAGTAGTGATAGCAAAGAAGAAACAAGGAGACAAAGGGACACAGCCGATAATAGGGGGCTTAGTGTAAAACAGCCAAACTCAGAAATTTCAGGGGGCTAGATGGAGCACTAGTAGGAATCCCAAATTTCTTTTTTTTTGATTTTATTTTTTTGATATTTTTTTCCAACTGACTAGCAAAGAGGGAGAAACCACAAAAAATTTCAGCTCAAACCGAGCTAGGACGTGGCCTACAGAAAATCTTGAAGTTTCAGAAAACGTCGGGTTTCAACTTGAATGAATTTTTTCTTTATCTTCCCGATTTTTTTTGAATTTTTTGACGAGGGCACACAGGGCGTAGGGAGTTTTTTTGGCGAGGTGGATGCAGCGGAAAGTGGAATTTATGAAAATTGGTCCGAGGTGGTGAGGTTTAGGGTGGGATTAGGGTGGGCGTGTTGATCAATCAACCCTAGCACACAAAGCCGACAAAACCGAGGATGGTGAGGGGGATGGCGGCTAGGGTTGCAAGGGAAACACTACTGACGACAAAAACACAAACTAAACCAGTGACTAAACAAGAACTAGGGCACAAACTCAACACTACGGACTCTAAAATTGAAATATGCAAAGGCTAAACACGTGGTTATGGGCGGGGAAAATTTTTTTTTGGTATTTTCAGTGGACGATAGGAAGAACAAGAAAACAAAACTAAAGGGTAGTATGAACCTGACGGTGCACCTGAAGCTCTGATTACCACTTTGATGTGGACAAGGGTTCCCGATCTTCCGAAAGGTTCTTGGTAAGTTGATTTGGTCGGAGGCGACACACAAATCGATCCGGCTTCAGAACAGCATGTTCTAAACCCCGCAATCGCAGCACGACGTCTCCTCTGGTTATCAACCATCCAAAAGACGATTGACCTCGCCGAGAAGGCTAATCCCTGCCTGCGAATCAAGAACACAAGCAAGAACAACGAAGAATGCAACACAATTGCAGATGTATGATTAAACTCTCGAAGTTGGGGTCTCACAAACCGATGAACGGCGAAACTGTTTATGAACAGAATTGATCTAAGCAAAACCCGAACCCTAATGGTGCGGCGGTGGCTGTATATAAAGACCCTAGGGTCGTGCAAGACCCTCTGGACGCGCCCCGAATTGGGCTCAACTAGATACAAGGCCCAAAGACAAAAAATAAGCGACGCAGCACCGACATAGATTCTGGACTCTCTCTTGTTTTGACGATTCCTGATGACTCCCGATGAATTTTGACATGAGGCCGGCGGCATTGGAAAGGTCTTCTCCTTATCTTTCCGTGCATATGTAGAACGTCCAAATCCGAGTCCGTATGCGTCCTGGGCGACCGTTTTAGTACAGACTGGTCCTGGGCCCCGAAACAGACTCGAAGTCGGTTTTGATTGGGCCTCCACTTTGGCTTCCAAGCCCTTGCTGGCCCTCCACGTTTCCAAATCCTTCTCCCATCATCTCCTGGTCCTCTCCATGGTTTCTAATCATAAAATAATCATTAGGTAGCAAACCATTCTCAAAAGTAACATATAGCGAAGAACGTAGGAACGAGCTCACCTCTAAATTTAGTTGTCGTGTACGAGCTCTAGTCATTGGACCTTGCAAGTCCAGATTTGGAGGAGTGTTGTGTGTATCCATAAGAGTGATGTCCTCATCACATGCCATGCTCGCAGCAATCTCCTCATCCTTGAAGAGCAGCTCAATCACATCTTCTACGGAGAGACTCTTCTCCATGAGAAGGTCAAGTGTGACGTAGAAGAGCTTGCTACTCGGAAGCAAGGAGAG
This sequence comes from Eleusine coracana subsp. coracana, assembly GCA_032690845.1. Taxonomy (NCBI): domain Eukaryota; kingdom Viridiplantae; phylum Streptophyta; class Magnoliopsida; order Poales; family Poaceae; genus Eleusine; species Eleusine coracana. Next base: position 39,969,547 of record CM064434.1, read on the forward strand.
GATCTTCTCCACTATCACGATCTTGGGAAGCTCGAAAGAAGTTGCCCCAATCCTGTCCACAATACCTCGCAAGCGAATAAGAGAGTCAAGTAAGTCCTCATTATCATTAGCATGAAAAGCAAAGAACTCCTCAACAATAGAACTACTAGCGTGATCAATAGGAGACTCACAAACATCATCAATGCTAGTAGAGCAAGCAAGATCAAGAGGCACATCATTATCAATCATCATGTTAAGCATACTAGTAGAGCAACCAATCAAGTCATTCCTTGAAGAGTCTAGGCACTCACTAGTACAAGGCACATCCACACCATCATCACAATCATCATACACATGATCATCGGTAAATATATTGGCAAAGTCCACAAGAGTGTCCATCAACTCATCTGGAATCATGGCATTTAGGTAGCTCTTAAAGAAATCCTTCCATAAGCCATGACCCGGCCCTGAATGGGATGACATCCCAACTCAATACTGTCACTACTCAAGGCGGTTAAGCCTTATAATGAGCACTTGGCTATGATACCACTTTAAAGGACCGAGTGACCGAGAGGGGAAGGGGTGAATCAGAAACTCGCACTATGTACCAAATTTGCGAATTCCTAAAACCGACCACTCCAAATAACTCCTATACAATCCTAGTGGTGATCACACTAGCAAGATAATGAACCTATGAAAAGAACAACAACCTAAGCATACTAGTGGATCACATAAAGGCAATACAACTCCTATGCAATCCTAGTGGTAATCACACTAGCAAGATAATAGTCCTATGGAAGGAACAACAAGCTAAGCATACTAGTGGATCACACAAAGGCAATACAACTTGTGGTATATATATACCAGGGATACCTCACCACTCGGATATATTCCCGAGTGGGCCGGGGTCCAATAAAGATAAAGACCCATAAAGATAACTATTCGGATTGTTACTTGGAGTACACGACAAGTCAATACTAGTGATAGTAAGTTAGAGATAGAGTCCTAGTCCGAAATCATGTTGTAACTGACTAGGACACTTACCATGTAACCCTGCCCCCCGGATATATAAGGAGGGGCAGGGGCTCTCTCATTGATACCCGGAATATACGCCACAGAGCACAGGATGTAGGGTTGTTATCCTTCGAGAGGCCCGAACCTATCTAAACCTTGCATCTTGTGTGTCCATCGATCTTTCATACTCATATGCATACCTAGATGTACTATCCAGAATATCTCTCGACAGTTGGCACGCCAGGAAGGGGCAGCGTTGAGTGTAGCTTCGTCGAAATTGATGGCTTTTGTCAACATCAAGTTTTGCCTAGGAGACAAGATCTGCTTTGGCACCGTCAGCCTTGTCGTCGGTCAGCACGGGAACCTTGTCAAGCATGAATGCGTGGCCCACTCGGTCGCTTCCATGGCCGATCAGAGCAATCCGGCCGACCGATTCCCGCTTGGCCTCAACAACGCGGCGACAGCTCTCCAGGTGGAAACTCTCTCGGGCGGCAACTCAACGTTGTCCATAACGCCCCGATTGACAACCTTGGTCAATTCGGGTTACACTACGGTTGATCTCCCGGCTCATCACATGAATCAGTCGGACGAAGATCCCAAATTTTTTGACGAATCAAAATTCATTGCAGCAATCGGCCTTGAAAGCGAGCCACTCCTGGACTTGATTGAAGAGCCGAGTGATTCAAAGAGTTGTTCCTCGGATTTCCACGAGGTATTCATGGTAGCACCTGCTGCTCAGGGGCAAGCAGACGGCAAAACATTGGCGGATGCTGCCATGCGCGATACGAAGATGAACGGCGCTGGCGCGGTTATGTTGACTACGAACGTGACAATAGGCGGCATCCACATAGAGACGATCATTATCGTGATCAATGGGACGAGGGCCGCCATGATGATAGATCTCGCCGAGAAGCCGGCCGCGAACAAGAACATCTCCGACCGCCGACAATTATGACGAGGTGGCTGGCATCTGAACCTTCCCTCGGGAACTTCAAACCGTCAGCTGGTCGGTCGGCTTCAAACCAGTCGGCATTGAGAAGTATGACGGCAAGATGGACCAGCGCGACTGGCTTCACGTCTATTCGACAGCCATACGAGCTCTCGACGGTGACAGCTTTGTCATGGCCAACTACTTGCATGTTTGTTTAGCCCCAGCGGCAAGAACCTGGCTCACTAATCTGCCCGACAACTCTATCACCTCCTGGGTAGATCTTTGTCAGCAGTTTGTGGCCAATTTTCAAGCCACCTTCGACAGGCCAGGGAATCACTGGGAACTCAGCCGGATCAAGCAGTGGGACCAGGAGCCACTTCAAGAGTACATCCAACACTTCAGCCGAGTGAAAAATTCCATCCTAAACATCTCGGATGCTCAAGTTGTTGCCGCCTTCCAGGGAGGACTCCGCGACGATGACCTAATAAAGAAGATTGGGAGGTTGGATGCTGCTGGCGGACTGTCAGCCAAAGAATTGTTCACTATGGCCGACAAATATGCCGCCGGCAATTCGGCTCTATTTCAAGTTCGCCAGTACAAGGAGGCAACCCCAAGGAACCAGTCGGGTCCGTCCGATTATAGTTAGGACAGCGATAGGAAGCGCAAGCAAGACTCAATGGTGGCCAACACCGGGCACCCGACCAGGAGGAAGCCAGTCACTTAGGATGACTTCGACAAGATGCTCGATGGCCCTTGCCTACTATATGATGGAGCCCACAAGGTCAGGGAATGCTTCAAGCTGAAAAACTTCACCCATCATGCCTTGAAGGTCTACAAAGAACGTCCTTGGATCCCCAAGGGTGGCAGAAAGGATTCGGACAAGGATAACCAAGACGAGGATAAGGAGGACTTCCAAGACCCCGAACACGAGGTCAATTACATCTGTGGCCGGTCTACGGCCGACTCGAAGCGCCAACAGAAGATCCTCTGCAGAGAGGTCCACTCGGTCTCACCAGTGGTACCTCAGTATCTATGATGGTCAGATGTTCCAATTACTTTTGATCGGTCGGACCATCTGGATCACATCCCCAGGCTTGGGAAATATCCCTTAGTGCTAACGCCGACTATTAACCGAGTCCGGCTAAATCGGGTACTGGTAGATGGTGGTAGTAGTCTGGACATCCTTTTTGTGAATACCTTCAAGGAGCTTGGCATACCCTTGACGGACCTCAAGCCAAGTCGATCATCGTTTCATGGCGTGATCTCCAGCATGCAAATAGTCCCTCTAGGACAAATCACTCTGCCTGTGACTTTCGGCACTCGAGGAAACTACAGGACGGAGCGAATTACCTTCAAGGTCACCGACCTCGACTCTACGTATCACGCCATTTTAGGGCAGCCAGCCATCGCTAAATTCATGGCGGTACCTCATTATCCTTATATGATGATGAAGCTGCCAGGACCAAACGGCGTCATCTCAATCCACTCGAATGTGCAGACCTTATACGACTGCGACAACGACAGTTGTGAGTTGACCGAGAAGATAGTAGCAGCATCGGAGCTGGCCGAGCTGAAGGAAGCGATCGCAACGGCGGAGGAGGCCATGCTTGACCCTGCTCCAAGGAAAGCGCTCAAGGCTGCGGTACAGGTGGACGCCATGGAGTCCAAGAAGATTAGCCTAGATGACAATGATGTATCCAAGACCACCAATATTTGGGTCAATTTAGGTGATAAATAGGAAAGCACGCTCATCCTTTTTCTTAGAAATAATAAAGATATGTTTGCATGGGAACCTTCTGACATGCCAGGTGTTCCAAGGGAAAAGGCTGCGCACAAACTTCATGTTCACGAAAATGCCAGGCCGGTAAGGCAACGGCTTAGACGATTCTCGCAAGACCGAAAGGATGCGATTAGGAAAGAAATTGGCCGACTGCTGGCAGCCGGTTTTATTAACGAAGTTTTCCACCCCGACTTGTTGGCTAACCCAGTTCTGGTGTGGAAGAAGAATAAGGAGTGGCGGATGTGCATGGATTACACCGGCCTTAACCAAGCTTGTCCGAAAGATCCGTTGACTCTCCCACGTATTGATCAAGTGGTCAATTCGAAGGCTGGATGCGCTCTGTTGTGCTTCTTAGATGCCTATTCAGGGTACCATCAGATTCCCTTAAACCAATCCGACCAGCTCAAAACCTTGTTCATCATGCCGTTCGGATCCTTCTGTTACACAATAATGCCCTTTGGCCTAAAAAATGCTGGCGCCACCTACCAGCGGACTATGCAGCGATGTTTGGACAACAAGATGGAAGGAATGTCAAGGCTTACGTCGATGACGTGGTAGTCAAGACTCGGCTCTCCACCGACTTAATATTCGACCTAGATGAAACATTCGGCAACCTTTGGAAATACAACATGAAGCTAAATCTAAAAAAATGCATCTTTGGGGTCCCATCAGGAAAATTACTCGGTTTTCTTGTATCACACAGAGGGATTGAAGCTAATCCAGAAAAGGTAAATACCATATTACGAATGGGACCTCCACATTCGTAAAAAGATATTCAAAAGCTCACTGGTTGTATGGCTGCGCTCAGTCGGTTTGTATCACGACTCGACATCCGAGGGTTACCCTTTTTTCAATTACTGAAGAAGCAAGAATCATTCACCTGGAATGATGACGCACAGAAAGCCTTGGATGATTTTAAGGCTTATATTAGTGGTCCTCTAGTCTTAACTCCCCTAGAGCCAAAGGAACCTTTGCAGCTGTAGATTTTCGCAACTAAACACATTGTCAGTAGTGTGCTGGCGGTGGAATGGGCGGAAGATAGCAAGGCTCAAAAGGTGCAACGACCAGTATATTTCGTCAGTGAGGTCTTATCGGAATCCAAGGTATGATATTTCCAGCTTCAAAAATTAGTTTATGCATTATTGATGACATCTTGGAAGTTGAAGCACTACTTTGAGGATTATCCAATTGAGGTCCACACATCGTTCGGCCTAGGAGAATTGTTGCACAACAGAGAAGCCACTGGGAAAATCGCCAAATGGGTCATCAAGCTCGGATCATATGATATCACCTTTAAGTCACGCGACTCGATAAAAGGTCAAGCTTTGTTGGACTTCATCGCCGAGCGGACAGAATGTGAGTTACCTCCCGACTCACAAGAATTATGCTATTGGAGAATGGCGTTTGATGGCTCCTTACAACTGGATGATGCCAGAGCAGGAGTCATACTGATATCTCCTGATGGAGCCAAGTTGTGGTACGTTCTTCGAATGCACTTCCGTGCCTCTAACAATGCCACAGAGTATGACGTGCTGTTCCATGGACTTCGGACAGCTATCTCACTTGGCGTCCAAAGGATAAGCGTCTCTGGTGACTTGGTGCTAGTTATAAATCAAATAACGAAGGAGTGGTGTTCTTCTCATGAAAGCATGACAGCCTAGTGCACTGAAGTTCAGAAGCTCGAAGACAAGTTTGATGGCATTAAGTATAAACATGTCTTGCGCAAGTAAATGAAGATGCAGATGAACTGGCCAAACTTGGGTCTAGCAGATCTAAAATACCTGACGGAGTATTCCTTGATGATCTGCATAAGCCATCTGTACTAACCCAGCAAACTATGGATCAGTCGGCACTAAACGCGGGGGCAGCACCGCATGTAGCTGTCATTGAGGTAGATTGGCGCACTGCCTTCATTGAGTATCTGGATCGTGATACACTACCGATCGACAAAGACGAAGCCCTTCGGATTATTCGTAAGTCGCGTTCATATTGTATAGTTGACCATCACCTGTACAAGCAAAGCCCACAAGGGGTACTGTTGAAATGCTTGTCGCAAGATGAAGGCATAGCTATATTAGGAAACATCCATGCTGACATTTGTGGGAATCATGCAGGCCCATCCACAATCGCGGCCAAAGCTATGAGGCAAGGGTTTTATTGGCCGAGCGCTGGTGCTGATGCCAAGGAATTTGTCCGAAAGTGTGAGGGTTGTCAGTTTTTCGCACGTCAGATGCACGTACCTGCCACAGAGCTCCAAAATATCCCAATAACTTGGCTGTTTTCAGTATGGGGTTTAGACATTGTCAGACCTTTCATGAAAGCTCAAGGGGGTTTTACTCACCTTTTCGTAGGAGTGGACAAGTTCGCTAAATGGATCGAAGCAAAGCCAGTCGGTAAGATCTCGGCAAAGAAGGCCATCGAGTTTAAGACCAAAATAGTCACTCGGTTCGGTGCCCCATACAAGATAATCACCGATAACGATACTCAATTCACAGCAGAGGAGTTTAATGAGTTTGCGGGCTGAGTCAGCTTTAAGATTGGCTATGCCTCGGCCGCCCATCCACAGAGCAATGGCCAGTTTGAGAGGGCAAGCGGCCTTCTGCTTTATGGAATTAAGCCTCGTATATTTGATCGGTTGGAAAAGTACGCTCGATGGTGGGTTCGAGAATTACCATCTGTGTTGTGGGGGCTTAGAACCAACGTAAGTCGTGCCACCGGGCACTCCCCTTTTTCTCTGGTTTATGGCTCGGAAGCCATGTTACCAACCGAGATTCTTTTTGCCTCCCCCCGTGTGATAGCGTATAAAGAAAACACTTCCAACGACCATAGGTGTGATGACTTGTTGATGTTAGAGGAGCCACGCGATGCCACTGTAATTCGGTCAGCAAAGTTTGCAACGTTACCACGACAAAAATGTTCAAACACGTGGTTTTTCTGTTGGCGACTTGGTTTTGAAGCAAGTTCAGTCTAAGGTCGGTAAGCACAAGCTGTCGGCTCCATGGGAAGGACCTTTTATTATAAAGGAAATCACTCGTCCAGGCACCTATCGATTGATGAATGAGGACGGGTCAGACCTTCAAAGTTCCTAGAACGCTTCACAGCTACGTAATTTTTATGCCTAGTAATTATAGTTTATTGTATTTCTATTATTGAATATATATACATAGTGGTCATGATATCTGATTTTGCAATTTATGATTTCTATGAATAATTGATTTTATTGTTTACATCATGGCTCAAATTCTGATACTTGGTATCACCCTAACTCGTGCATGTCGACCAAGCGGGTTACTTAGTCCCCAGGGTTCTTGCCGTCTGTTAGGGGCCAAGGCAATTCTCCTAATTCGCATATGCTTGACCGAGTGAGTTCTTAGTCTCCATGGTTCATATCGGTTATTGGGAGCATTGTTTAGAGTGCTGACATGAGTTGTGTATTGGTTGTGAGTGTTTAATATGAGTTCATACAATACATATACAATGCAGCGTGACCTAATAATTCATTATAATATTGATAATGAATCTAGACCTTAGCGGTCTATCAAACATTAGCTATATTACAGTAATGGAGCTGTAATACAGTACTTTAAGCTTTACAATTCCTTACACTTCTTTGAATGCTTTTTGGAGTTGGTTTAGCTCACCCACAGCCTTTTTGAAGATCTTTTCAGCCTTGATTAGTTCGGTTTCCATCTTGGTGCTTCTCTCCTCTTGGCTTTTTATTGTTTCTTCAACACCTCTTTTCCAGATTTTTCTTGATCTCTACCGAGTCCTGGATCTGCTTCTTTAACCCTTGATTCTCGGACTTCAAAGTTTCAACAGCTTGGACGGACGACTGCAGTTCTTTTATACGGCCTTCAAGGCTTGCAATTTGAGCGGCCGACTGGGCATCTTGTTTTTGTTTTAATTTCAGCATCCGCAATGCCTCTGTATGGACGAGGTCAAATATTCATATTCCATAGATAGCATATGAGGTACAGGCTTTATTGCTCTCATACCTTGTAGCTCAAATTGAAGTTCATCAAGTTGGGATGAACAGGCTTTTAGAGCAACTGATAAGTGCCCGACTTCCAGTCTCTCTTTGGCAAGTTGATATTCTAAATCGATGGCTTTTGCACAATGCCTCTCGACAAGTTGCAGCAGCTTACTCTTGTTGGCCATATGGGTTTTCAGAGCCTCCAATGATGGTGAATTATATGTTTGAAACTTCATAGGTAGGAATGGTGATTATTATTGACAAGAAGGGTGGAATACCTGGAAGGAATGATAGGCTTTTTTAGTATGTTCTTCAAAATTTTTCAATTCCGCTTGCTCTGCCGACTCATCAAAACCGGTGATGGCAAATCGGCCAATATGATATATTGACCGAGTTGGCGTTGGTTGTTCTGAGTCACTTTCTCTTACCACTCGATGAATTGGAGTCGACGTGACATTTTCCTCCGGACCGATTGGATACTCATATGTTGGTTCTAGCATAGACTCAAAAACTAGTGATGGCTCTTTGGGCTCGGTGGAGGCAGGAGTATCAGCACCCGTTGCCATCTCAGATTTATTTAGGTCCAGAATATTGGGTGATTTAGCCTGGTTATCTTCCGGCTGAGTGGATTCGGGTGCACTCTTTAAATCACTCGGTTTCTCTGCCGAGTGGTCTGGGACATCATCTCTGGATGACCTGCCATGTGGTGTCTCCTGGTCTTTTTTAGGAACTGGACTTTACATCGGGACTTCTTCAAAAGACGACTGCCCGGATGACCTATCAATGAGATAGAGATTACATATTTATTCAAGTTACATTGTTCTGTTTACCTTGAGCGGCGTTTGAATCTTAGGCCTGACACTCTTGGTGGGGGGCTGGTTGGCCTTGGGGCACCTGTTGTGTCTGGCTCTGCCTCATGGGTGCCTGCCTTGCTTGGTTCACTCGGATGATTTTGCTCTTTTTCATCTGTGGTCCGTCGAGTGGTGGAGGCTTTTTCTGAAGTCTTTTTCTTCGCCTCTTCTTGAAGTCTAGCTAATCTTTCAGCTAGCAACTCTTCTTCGTTAGAATCTTCAATGTGCGCCTTGCGACGCTTGGAGGCTGATGGTTGTGTGGGAGAGATCTTTGGTGACGTCAGCGGCAATGGTGGATTGGACACATATACGTCAAGGTTCTACAACATATGTGATGTATAATTCGTTACTAAACATAATGAAAGAGATGTTAATTTTTCAAGCAATGAGGTGAATAACTTACTGTACTCCTATCAATCAAGGAATGATGTCCAGATTTTGCACTCCCTGGAGTCCAATCAAGAAGTGATGCAAATATGTTCTCTAGCCACACTTTCAATTGCCTTTCCGACAATATCTTTGGCACTTCCATTGTGGGGTCTGAGCCTATTGAAATTTCCATCCTAGAACATGACGTTTCTTGATAGGCTGTACGTGACGATATATGAAGCTTGCGGCAACGTTTACGCCAGTATATCCTTTTTCTTTGAGATAAGCAATATGCTTTAATATAGCATCAACTTGCGACTTCTTGTTTGGATGAGCCTTTGCTGACTACTCGGGTCGTGGCTTGGGGGTATTGGCTATCGTTTCTGACAAAGATGGAGTGTGGTTTCCATGGTAAAACCAATCCGCGTGCCACCCCTTGTTGGTTGATGGAAGTGGGACATCAATATACATGGATTTATTCCTTAATTGGAATCCAGCACCTCCTATGACATTATTGCTGTTTGACTTCAACACAAACAATTCCTTGAAGGTATCAAAATGGGGATAGATACCCAAGTACACTTCACATAAGTGAATAAATATGGTGATATGTAATATGGAATTTCGATTTAGATTGACAAGGTTGATGCCATAAAAGAAAAGAAGTCCCCAAAAGAAGTCACAACATGGAATCCCAAATCCACGATAGAAAAAGGAGGAGAAAACCATTATTTGGTCGATGGAAAGTTGGGGAAATCTCTGACCTATGGATTCGATCCATCCTCCGGTCTATTGATCCTACAGCACGCCATCAATCACCAATCTGTTGATCTTCTCAAAATCCATGGCTCACACGGGGAACTCTTTGATGCCAGCAGGAATGTCAAAGACTATATCTTCTTCCTCGCCCTTTCCGGGAGAAGATTGCCTCTCGGATTGAGACTTAGCACTTTGACGGGTGCGCTTTGGGGCCATCGCTCTTGTTTCAGTACAGTGTGCAGCGGTTGCATGAAGCTTCTGGAAGGAAATGGAGGCTCGAGATCTAGGGTTTCTAGGCGCAAGATGGAGGTGGCGGTGAAATGGAAGCTCGAGATCTAGGATTTGTGTGCGCAAGGCGATGGCGGCGGAAAAATGAAGATGAAGGGATGCGACTGTTTGGAGGTCCTTTTATAAGGGATAAATGACCTGATAGGCTGAGGCTTTTCATAACCCATATAGTCCAGTTCTGTTTATTGTTTTAGTTTTGGAAATTGTGCTTTTCGAAATTTTGTGATAAATCACTTGGATTGTTGTAGTTTTAGTTTTGGAAATTGTGCTTTTCGAAATCTTGTGATAAATCACTCGGATTGTTGCAGTTTTAGTCTTGGAAATTGTGCTTTTCAAAATTTTGTGATAAATCACTCAAATTGTTGCGGTTTCATCCTTGGAAATTGTACCTTTCATACTCATATGTATACCTAGATCTACTATTGAGAATATCTCTCGACGCAACTCCTATGCACTAGCAAGATAATAGTCCTATGGAAGGAACAACAAGCTAAGCATACTAGTGGGTCACACAAAGGCAATACAACTCCTATGCAAGCTAGTTACCAAAGATACACAGAAGCAAACAACTAGCTAGCAAGGAGTTCTACTCAAGCAAAGCTACTAGATCAACAAGCATATAGAAAGCATACATGCATGAGTAGCACAATACATACTAGGGTGATCAATCAAGCCAAAGCAACTCCTATACATGCTATTGATCAAGTATGAAGGCTAAGCACTACTAGCAAGTAAAGAAGCCTATTCATGCAAGTATACAAGGTAGTCAACTAGAGCAAGGTAAGCACAGAAGCATGAATAGCACGGTATGTAAATGCGGAAAGTAAAGCATCATAGTAAGGAGTTAGAGTAAGAGATGGCTCAGGATTTTTTTCGAGGCCTCGGAAGGATGGCACCTTCCCCTACTCCTCGTTGGACCACTCCCGCCGGAGTCTCGGTCCCTCCCGCCACCAAGTGGAGTTCTCGCCCATGAGCCCGCAATCACTCCTAGAGTGAAGACACGGTGTGCGTCACCACTGCACAAAGCACAAGATCGCCTCCCTTGAGAACCTGCCGGATTCCCCGAGCCTACACGGGCGCTCACTATTGATGCCCCTTTCAACAGCGGGCTTAAACCGTGTTCAAATGTGTGACGGCCTTCACAACCAATCACGATAGGCTCGATCACTGACACCTAACTGGTTGAGGTCTCACCATAGACAAAGAGTAACAACCTAGATCACACCCTCGAGGACATACTAGCATTAGATGTGCATCAATGCTCATGTTACTCTCACTAGCACTCTCAAGATATCCAATATCCTCTCCTAGTGATTCTCTCTTGCCCCTTTGGCTCCTAACAGATGCTCCTAGCAATCCCAATGGCCAAAGGCAGTCTCCAAGACCCCAACAACGAGTTTATATAGGCTTCCAACCTCAAACTAGTCGTTGCTACACAAAACAACCTTCTGGATGTACTGACCGAATAGTCCGGTCATTGTCCAGACTAGACAGTCCGGTCTCCATCGGACGGCTCCTCAAGAGCCGTTGCTGTCTGTCCGCTGTTTCCTCTATACTGACCGGATAGTCCGGTCACTGGACCGGACCGTTCGGTCCACTTTCTCTCTCTATTCCAGGAGCCTCCATGAAATGCACCTCTTCTACCTCCCTACACCCCTACTGATCGGACTATCCGGTCTGTATGGAGTCTCCTGCTAACAGAGTCCTGCTCCTCGTGCTAAGTCCTGGAAAAGTCCCCATAGTGACCGTGCAGTCTAGTCTCCACTGACCCCTCTGTCCGGTCTCTATGTCCAGAAGCTGAAACTCATCATCCTCGCTTGACTTTGTTTCCCGGCTTCTCCAACAGCTCCTTGGCTTCTCCATTGTCATCCGGTGCCTGTGATTTCACTGAGCATCCATGTACATCACCGACTAGACATGACCTAGAACCCCTTGATAGTCTAGTTTTTCCTATGGACTCAAAGCCCTAACAACTAGACATGTGTTCCCAACACTTGCTCCATAGCTTGTCCTCAGCTTTGATCCATCTCCATCAACCCTTGGACTCCATCAAGCTCACAAGCCTCCATGCTTGCGGTCATTGTCATCAATCGCCAAGGCAACCATCAATGATCATCATAAGATAGATAAGGTTTCCTACATGCACAACACTCGGGTAGATATTAGTCACATTTCATGTTTTTCATTCATCGCCAAAACAATTATCTCGGGGTGACCTCAATGGTCATGAACCTTACACAAATATTCATGAAACTTTGGTCTTTACCTTGCATTTCCCGACAGGTTGGTGGCCGATATTGGGTTTTAAGGGGCACCGACACCTCCCCAAGCTTAAACCTTTGCTCGTCCCGAGCAAATTAAAACTTGGAAGTGATGGATCAGGAGTTGCTTCAATATTAGAGCCCTGCCAGGATCAAGTGCACAAACACATGCTCCTACAACATAGGGGTAATAGTAAACCAGCACAAGTTGATCACTAAGTCTTTCTCATTGTAAGTGGGGCTCTTAGGCATTTTATGACCTTGTCATGAGTGGTTGGAACTCAGAACAACAAGTTTAGATTTTGTCACTCAACCTTCTACATGATCATGAGTCCAAAGTTTTTTTTGTAATGCTACATAAGATTGAATATTTTCACCCTTGGTGCAATCTTTCACTATGACTCTCATTTCTCAAAAAGTGTATTTCCTCACCATGTGCTCATCATACTCTATGAAATTTGGCTTTATATGTGGAGCTTGGTAGGATGGCACATCTAGTATGCATATTTCGTTAAGCTAAGAGATGGTCCTAGCGAAAAGAGTATGCACTTTCTCATTCCAACCATTTTGAAATAATGTCCAGGGAGAGGGAGAGAATAGACTCACGTGAAGGAGTGGACTAGCACACTAGCAAAAGTCTTTATCAAAGATTGGATTTTTGTGCTAGAGTGAAAGGATGGTCCTTTATTTTGCTCAAAGGATTTAATGAACCTTGACATTTGCACATCTATGAGAGCTGATAATTTTTCTCATTTTTCTTTCTTTCTTTCTTTCTTTCTTTCTTTTTCAGCTCTCATAGTGTAGGGAAGCTAGTTCAATGGTTCAAATATTTTTGCAAACTTTTTCTGAGAATTTATTTTAGGAAGATAATAGTCCTATGGAAGGAACAACAAGCTAAGCATACTAGTGGATCACACAAAGGCAATACAACTCCTATGCAAGCTAGTTACCAAAGATACGCGGAAGCAAACAACTAGCTAGCAAGGAGTTCTACTCAAGCAAAGCTACTAGATCAACAAGCATATAGAAAGCATACATGCATGAGTAGCACAATACATACTAGGGTGATCAATCAAGCCAAAGCAACTCCTATACATGCTATTGATCAAGTATGAAGGCTAAGCACTACTAGCAAGTAAAGAAGCCTATTCATGCAAGTATACAAGGTAGTCAACTAGAGCAAGGTAAGCACAGAAGCATGAATAGCACGGTATGTAAATGCGGAAAGTAAAGCATCATAGTAAGGAGTTAGAGTAAGAGATGGCTCAGGATTTTTTTCGAGGCCTCGGAAGGATGGCACCTTCCCCTACTCCTCGTTGGACCACTCCCGCCGGAGTCTCGGTCCCTCCCGCCACCAAGTGGAGTTCTCGCCCATGAGCCCGCAATCACTCCTAGAGTGAAGACACGGTGTGCGTCACCACTGCACAAAGCACAAGATCGCCTCCCTTGAGAACCTGCCGGATTCCCCGAGCCTACACGGGCGCTCACTATTGATGCCCCTTTCAACAGCGGGCTTAAACCGTGTTCAAATGTGTGATGGCCTTCACAATCAATCACGATAGGCTCGATCACCGACACCTAACCGGTTGAGGTCTCACCTTGGTGCAATCTAGTATGCATATTTCGTACATGCACAACACTCGGGTAGATATTAGTCACATTTCATGTTTTTCATTCATCGCCAAAACAATTATCTCGGGGTGACCTCAATGGTCTTGAACCTTACACAAATATTCATGAAACTTTGGTCTTTACCTTGCATTTCCCGACAGGTTGGTGGCCGATATTGGGTTTTAAGGGGCACCGACACCTCCCCAAGCTTAAACCTTTGCTCGTCCCGAGCAAATTAAAACTTGGAAGTGATGGATGAGGAGTTGCTTCAATATTAGAGCCCTGCAAGGATCAAGTGCACAAACACATGCTCCTACAACATAGGGGTAATAGTAAACCAGCACAAGTTGATCACTAAGTCTTTCTCATTGTAAGTGGGGCTCTTAGGCATTTTATGACCTTGTCATGAGTGGTTGGAACTCAGAACAACAAGTTTAGATTTTGTCACTCAACCTTCTACATGATCATGAGTCCAAAGTTTTTTTTGTAATGCTACATAAGATTGAATATTTTCACCCTTGGTGCAATCTTTCACTATGACTCTCATTTCTCAAAAAGTGTATTTCCTCACCATGTGCTCATCATACTCTATGAAATTTGGCTTTATATGTGGAGCTTGGTAGGATGGCACATCTAGTATGCATATTTCGTTAAGCTAAGAGATGGTCCTAGCGAAAAGAGTATGCACTTTCTCATTCCAACCATTTTGAAATAATGTCCAGGGAGAGGGAGAGAATAGACTCACGTGAAGGAGTGGACTAGCACACTAGCAAAAGTCTTTATCAAAGATTGGATTTTTGTGCTAGAGTGAAAGGATGGTCCTTTATTTTGCTCAAAGGATTTAATGAACCTTGACATTTGCACATCTATGAGAGCTGATAATTTTTCTCATTTTTCTTTCTTTCTTTCTTTCTTTCTTTCTTTTTCAGCTCTCATAGTGTAGGGAAGCTAGTTCAATGGTTCAAATATTTTTGCAAACTTTTTCTGAGAATTTATTTTAGGAAGATAATAGTCCTATGGAAGGAACAACAAGCTAAGCATACTAGTGGATCACACAAAGGCAATACAACTCCTATGCAAGCTAGTTACCAAAGATACGCGGAAGCAAACAACTAGCTAGCAAGGAGTTCTACTCAAGCAAAGCTACTAGATCAACAAGCATATAGAAAGCATACATGCATGAGTAGCACAATACATACTAGGGTGATCAATCAAGCCAAAGCAACTCCTATACATGCTATTGATCAAGTATGAAGGCTAAGCACTACTAGCAAGTAAAGAAGCCTATTCATGCAAGTATACAAGGTAGTCAACTAGAGCAAGGTAAGCACAGAAGCATGAATAGCACGGTATGTAAATGCGGAAAGTAAAGCATCATAGTAAGGAGTTAGAGTAAGAGATGGCTCAGGATTTTTTTCGAGGCCTCGGAAGGATGGCACCTTCCCCTACTCCTCGTTGGACCACTCCCGCCGGAGTCTCGGTCCCTCCCGCCACCAAGTGGAGTTCTCGCCCATGAGCCCGCAATCACTCCTAGAGTGAAGACACGGTGTGCGTCACCACTGCACAAAGCACAAGATCGCCTCCCTTGAGAACCTGCCGGATTCCCCGAGCCTACACGGGCGCTCACTATTGATGCCCCTTTCAACAGCGGGCTTAAACCGTGTTCAAATGTGTGACGGCCTTCACAATCAATCACGATAGGCTCGATCACCGACACCTAACCGGTTGATGTCTCACCTTGGTGCAATCTAGTATGCATATTTCGTACATGCACAACACTCGGGTAGATATTAGTCACATTTCATGTTTTTCATTCATCGCCAAAACAATTATCTCGGGGTGACCTCAATGGTCTTGAACCTTACACAAATATTCATGAAACTTTGGTCTTTACCTTGCATTTCCCGACAGGTTGGTGGCCGATATTGGGTTTTAAGGGGCACCGACACCTCCCCAAGCTTAAACCTTTGCTCGTCCTGAGCAAATTAAAACTTGGAAGTGATGGATCAGGAGTTGCTTCAATATTAGAGCCCTGCAAGGATCAAGTGCACAAACACATGCTCCTACAACATAGGGGTAATAGTAAACCAGCACAAGTTGATCACTAAGTCTTTCTCATTGTAAGTGGGGCTCTTAGGCATTTTATGACCTTGTCATGAGTGGTTGGAACTCAGAACAACAAGTTTAGATTTTGTCACTCAACCTTCTACATGATCATGAGTCCAAAGTTTTTTTTGTAATGCTACATAAGATTGAATATTTTCACCCTTGGTGCAATCTTTCACTATGACTCTCATTTCTCAAAAAGTGTATTTCCTCACCATGTGCTCATCATACTCTATAAAATTTGGCTTTATATGTGGAGCTTGGTAGGATGGCACATCTAGTATGCATATTTCGTTAAGCTAAGAGATGGTCCTAGCGAAAAGAGTATGCACTTTCTCATTCCAATCATTTTGAAATAATGTCCAGGGAGAGGGAGAGAATAGACTCACGTGAAGGAGTGGACTAGCACACTAGCAAAAGTCTTTATCAAAGATTGGATTTTTGTGCTAGAGTGAAAGGATGGTCCTTTATTTTGCTCAAAGGATTTAATGAACCTTGACATTTGCACATCTATGAGAGCTGATAATTTTTCTCATTTTTCTTTCTTTCTTTCTTTCTTTCTTTCTTTTTCAGCTCTCATAGTGTAGGGAAGCTAGTTCAATGGTTCAAATATTTTTGCAAACTTTTTCTGAGAATTTATTTTAGGAAGATAATAGTCCTATGGAAGGAACAACAAGCTAAGCATACTAGTGGATCACACAAAGGCAATACAACTCCTATGCAAGCTAGTTACCAAAGATACGCGGAAGCAAACAACTAGCTAGCAAGGAGTTCTACTCAAGCAAAGCTACTAGATCAACAAGCATATAGAAAGCATACATGCATGAGTAGCACAATACATACTAGGGTGATCAATCAAGCCAAAGCAACTCCTATACATGCTATTGATCAAGTATGAAGGCTAAGCACTACTAGCAAGTAAAGAAGCCTATTCATGCAAGTATACAAGGTAGTCAACTAGAGCAAGGTAAGCACAGAAGCATGAATAGCACGGTATGTAAATGCGGAAAGTAAAGCATCATAGTAAGGAGTTAGAGTAAGAGATGGCTCAGGATTTTTTTCGAGGCCTCGGAAGGATGGCACCTTCCCCTACTCCTCGTTGGACCACTCCCGCCGGAGTCTCGGTCCCTCCCGCCACCAAGTGGAGTTCTCGCCCATGAGCCCGCAATCACTCCTAGAGTGAAGACACGGTGTGCGTCACCACTGCACAAAGCACAAGATCGCCTCCCTTGAGAACCTGCCGGATTCCCCGAGCCTACACGGGCGCTCACTATTGATGCCCCTTTCAACAGCGGGCTTAAACCGTGTTCAAATGTGTGACGGCCTTCACAATCAATCACGATAGGCTCGATCACCGACACCTAACCGGTTGATGTCTCACCTTGGTGCAATCTAGTATGCATATTTCGTACATGCACAACACTCGGGTAGATATTAGTCACATTTCATGTTTTTCATTCATCGCCAAAACAATTATCTCGGGGTGACCTCAATGGTCTTGAACCTTACACAAATATTCATGAAACTTTGGTCTTTACCTTGCATTTCCCGACAGGTTGGTGGCCGATATTGGGTTTTAAGGGGCACCGACACCTCCCCAAGCTTAAACCTTTGCTCGTCCCGAGCAAATTAAAACTTGGAAGTGATGGATCAGGAGTTGCTTCAATATTAGAGCCCTGCAAGGATCAAGTGCACAAACACATGCTCCTACAACATAGGGGTAATAGTAAACCAGCACAAGTTGATCACTAAGTCTTTCTCATTGTAAGTGGGGCTCTTAGGCATTTTATGACCTTGTCATGAGTGGTTGGAACTCAGAACAACAAGTTTAGATTTTGTCACTCAACCTTCTACATGATCATGAGTCCAAAGTTTTTTTTGTAATGCTACATAAGATTGAATATTTTCACCCTTGGTGCAATCTTTCACTATGACTCTCATTTCTCAAAAAGTGTATTTCCTCACCATGTGCTCATCATACTCTATAAAATTTGGCTTTATATGTGGAGCTTGGTAGGATGGCACATCTAGTATGCATATTTCGTTAAGCTAAGAGATGGTCCTAGCGAAAAGAGAATGCACTTTCTCATTCCAACCATTTTGAAATAATGTCCAGGGAGAGGGAGAGAATAGACTCACGTGAAGGAGTGGACTAGCACACTAGCAAAAGTCTTTATCAAAGATTGGATTTTTGTGCTAGAGTGAAAGGATGGTCCTTTATTTTGCTCAAAGGATTTAATGAACCTTGACATTTGCACATCTATGAGAGCTGATAATTTTTCTCATTTTTCTTTCTTTCTTTCTTTCTTTCTTTCTTTTTCAGCTCTCATAGTGTAGGGAAGCTAGTTCAATGGTTCAAATATTTTTGCAAACTTTTTCTGAGAATTTATTTTAGGAAGGCCAAAATCTTTCTTGTAGGATCAAGGTTTTCACAAAGGAGAGATTTTTGGCTAACATGCTTGGTGAAGTGGATGCTTCAATCCAATGTGGAAACCGCATAACCAAACATGATTATTTGAGAACTCAAAGATTACACGAAGGAAAATGATTGGCTTTGAAAGTGCAAGTCCCTCATAACGATCAAATCCTAACCAAACTCAATGCATACATGGATGGCATAAAAGTGGGTTCTCAATGAATATCTGGCCTTGGTAGGAATTTTTCTATCATAGGAAAGACATACACCAATTAGGGGGGTTTTTATTGTAGCATGGTTTTGAAAGCAATCATTGGACTCTAATCATGAGGAGATCATAGACTCATCCAAAACATGCTATATCATGAATTCCAACAATTGGACTTGGTGTTTATTAGCCATTTTGCACCCACTAAAACATAGAGAGACTAGCTTATCATGATGCCGGTCTACAATTACCCACCAGAATGAAGAGTAGAGGTTGTAGACTTGAAACTCACAGGGAGCTAACAGATCAACTATTCATCATTTCCATAGGCAAGGTAGAGACTAAGTTCTCAATTTTTATTTGAAAAGGGAAATATTTTTGTTCTTTTTGGTTATGCAAATTTTTATGGTTTTCATGGAAAGCGAAAAAATATTTTTGGGTTTTCTTAAATTTTCTCAAAAATGAAAACAACTCAACTAGAGAAATGGGGAGAGAGGATACAACAAGCGGCACACTTTGGTTTGGGTACCTCCCCAACCTTAGGTCTTTGCAAGACTTAAGCTTAGACGACTTTCACTGCGGCGGTTGATATTCGATGTTGAAGTGGCCGAACAGTTGGTCCATCATGGAGTGGTTCATCTGCAGTTGTTCTAATGTTTGTTGCTGCCATTCTTGCCTATCCCTTATGGCTGCTTGTATTTCTTGGGTCCGTTCGTTGGTTTCATAAGCATTGGCAACCAAGTATTGCATGTCTTCTTCCAACTCCAAAAAATTGTATGAAGTGAATCGGGCAGAACGTGAAGTTCCTATGCCTCCATGAGGTTGGTGGTAACTCCCCATCCCCTAAGTATTGTACGGTTCATACTCTTCATGGGATGAACTAGTGTAGTGTGATGAGCTAGTAAATCTGGTAACTTGTGGTTACTCCCAATGCTATTGTGAACTTCCCGAAGCACCCGTTCGAGGTGCTCTTGTCCCTGGCCTATCCCCTGAAACACTGTGTCATGCGCGCTGCACGGGAGCTGGTCAATTGTATAGAATGTTCTTTCTACTGGTGATGGTGAGCTTGGGGTTGGGCAGTTTTATCTCTACGATGTGCGCTGCATAAAACATGTAGAACCTATTGTTCTCCTCCTTCAAAAGGTGGGCTTGCCAAAAGTGATCTTTCCCTAGCAAATGAGCATTAGGGAGGCGATCTATCATAGCTCTATGGAGCGCGCCAACCTTTCTAGCAATTCTAGTGACAAAAGGTGTGAAAGTGATAGGTCTATGCTACTTGAATGCTAGGGTGAGCCAACGGTTGATAAGGAAGAAAGTGGGATTCGTTTTAATTTTCTTTATCACAGCATAGAGATAGGCTTTATCCAAACTATTCACTGAACGTACATCACCCCGAGGGGTGAGGTAGCGAGTGATAAAATGGTGAATTATACGGAGCGAAGGGTTATGAATGTCGCTAGTGCGCTCCTGCCCCGTGATGGGATTTCCTATCTTAGCCCAAAGTCCTTGCGGGGTGAAACCTTTAAGTTTATCAATGTCTATAGCGGCTTTATGGTCAAAACCAAGGTAAGTGCTAATTTGTTTTAAAGACCGTTCATAGGTTTCACCTAAAATACAAAATTCATAGAGAGTGCCTAATTTGTTGGACGGAGTGGTGTAGACTTTTAAGGTGCAAAGGAATTCAATGGTAAGCCATTTAGAACCAAAATCATCGAGGTGGTAGAAATCATACCATCCGGCCGTGTTGAGCGCGTACTCGAAATCAGCGAGGACGCCAATTCGCTCGAGGAAGTTGTGGTCGAACTTACGCACGGATGTGAACACCCGGTCCCGAATGGCGGTGAGTTTGCTTCATTCATCATAGCCATTGAACACCATATTCTCTTCACTCTCCATGAACTTGTCAAACTCTTCATCTTGCATGCTTTGCACCATCAGAGCTTCGGATATGGACATTGTGTTTGAGAGATAACTCGGTGCATACCCATGTGAAGCTCCTGAGTGCTCGACTTCTGAGCGCTCACTTGGCGTGCGCCTCCCACGGCTCGAGCCGCTGCTGCTGCTGAACTTGGTGTAGAGGCCTCTCCAAATATTTGCTATTCCTTCAAAAGGGTTACTTGGACACAATACCCGAAGGACAAAATGATGATAATGGTTAGCGGTTAGTCGTTCGGTTAGTAGTCCAAGTGTTTAGTCGTTCAAACGTGCCAGGGTGAGGACAAACTCTCTATAGTTGGTTTTATTGCAGCACACTTTTATTGCTAAGTTGAAAGTGCACTTACTAGAGAGAACTAGTAGAGTGAGAAGAGGATGAAGAGGGAGAGAGTTTGTGAGGGAGAGAAGATGTTTTCAGCCGAAAGTTTTGGGTGGAGAAGCAAGTGAGAGGGTGCCTGGTATTTATAGGCTCGAGGGGAGCCTTGGGGCAAAAATTTCCATGCCGAGCATTATGGGTGGCCAAGTTGCTTGTATAGGTGCCATGTGAAATGCATGCCTCCATTATTCCGAAAAAGGAGAGAGGATAGGGAGCAAGGAGGGATTGATGGGATGGCCAAAGTTAGAATTTTGCAATTAGTGTTCTGCCCTCTATGGTGCCTAGGTGAATAGAGTGGCAGGTGAGAGTGGATGATCAAAAGATGGAGTGATTTGTGTGGCTCTTATTCACTTGTTTTTGGCAAGTAGGGCTCTAGGTGAGCAAAATTTCACATGTGAAGAGGTGGCCACTCCTCATCCACTCATGGTCATCATCCTTTCTATATAAGTGCCAAGAGTCCAAAGAAAAATTATACCGGGCGGCATGGCTTGCCATGCGGCAGAAATGACCCAGCCAGGTGGTCATTTTTTTTAAAAAAAATGACCTCCTGGGTGCTGAAATTTGACTGGGTCATTTCAGGCTAGGTTAAATTCCTGGATAAGCAGCCAGATGGTCGTTTTGACACGAAAACGACCTCCCGGCCAGGAAACTTGACCAAGTCATTACCAATATTATTATTTTTTTCAAAATTTCAATTTTCATTTCTATTCCTTTATAGCCTAATTTAAGGATAGTGAAGAAAAATCAATCTAATTTAATGAGAGGTAAGGAAAAGAAGGGGGATAAATATCGGTTTACCTCCCGACGAGGGTCCGGATTTTACGTCTCGAACAAGACATTCTCTGCATTTAATTCTTCATGGTGCCCGTCGTGGATGGAGAATTTTCCATGATCGGTGCAACTTCTTTCTTTCGCCATACTTGTTTGATTTTCTTTGGCTTGGCAACGACCTTTCTCTTTATTTCCTATGGCTCGTTCTTCTTCTTGAGTAGCGGTGGTGCGCTCTCAACTTTTACCACTGGTGCACCTAATTTTGGTGCAATTGGGTATACTTCTATTTTCTGCACCGTGTTAGGATTTTTGCAAAAAAATATGCGTACCTAATTGCATTGTTCCGTTCGGGGCATGAAGGCAAACTTTTCGTCGTGTCCATTAATGTTAAGGTGGATTTCTCTAGCCCCAACATCAATGTTGGCATTTGCGGTGCTAAGGAACGACCTTCCTAGTATAAGAGGTGTCTTTACATCAGCCTCCATGTCTAGCACCACAAAGTCGACGGGGACTATGTAGCGGACTGATTGGTTGGTGAGCTACAAGCACATTGTCATAGGGGATAATGAATTGACATTGAGTTTGTCATATACTACCTTTGGCATGACGTTCACGCTCGCCCCCAAGTCACAAAGGGTGTTGTTGAATTGTTGCATCCCGATGGAACAAGGGATGGTTGGGCATCCCGGATCTCGCTTCTAATCTGGGAGGGAGTTCAAGATAGCGGCGCTTCATTCTTCCATCAATTTGACAACCTCCGTAGATGGCATTGGGTGTTTGTTGTTGAGGATATCTTTTAGGTACTTGGAGTATGTAGGAACCTACATAGCATCAGGTAGTGGTATGTTGACATATAGTTTCTTTATTACCTCCACAAACTTCCCGAATTGTTTGTCCACCGTTGGCTTCCTCTATCGAAGGGGAAATGGCAGCACCATGGTATCATAGAACTCGTGCGGTGCTTTCTTGAGGGGTGCTTTTGCCTCCTCAACCTCAATTTCTTCCTCCCCTTCTGACTCTTCATCAGGCGCTCTGTCCTTCACTGCATTATTAAGATTTGGCGGATCCTGTATAGATTTTCTTCCTCTAGTTGTGGCCGCATTAACATTTTCCTTAGGGCTAGCTTCCGGCTGACCAGGGAGCTTGCCCGAGTTAGGCTTAACAACAGAGGCGGCCAGTTGAGCAATTTGTGTTTCTAGAATTTTATTATGACTAAGCTGGTTTTGCAGAGAGGTATTAAATGTTTCCATACGAGAATCTATGCTTTCAAGGACTTTATCAGTAGCAATAAATTTCGTACTAATACTTTCATTTATTTTATATTGTCCTAGAACAAGAGTTATGAGTAAAGTTGCCAGAGTTACCCATGTTCTTGTCAAAGGACAGGTTTGGCTTGGACTCCCATCCGAAGTTGTTCGTACAGGGCCTAAACCGGTTGTTGTTGCTGTTATTGTTGTTCAGGTAGTTCACTTCTTCTTCTTCTCGAGTCTCTGGACAGTTGTAACACCCTACTTTTGCAAATTCTAAAAATGCCAACTATTAGCATTTAGGAGTTTAATTAAATAACCTAGGACAATTTTTTTTAATTAAATTAAATATTGCATTTGCATAAGCATGTCATATCCATGTAGATCCTTGTGCATCATGCATTTAGTTTATTTATTAATTAATTACTAGGAATAATAGAATAGAATTAGAAAGGAAAAGATTGGAAAGAGAAAAGAAAAAAAAGGAATTTCCTTTTGCTTTGGGCCAACTCTCTCCCGCGGCCCAGACCACCTCTTCCCTCCCTTCCCTTTTCTTTCTCTCCCGACCCAGCTCCCCCCGCCAGCCGGCCCAGGCCGACTCCCCCTCCCCTTCTCTTCTTCTTCCCCCCCCCCCCCGCACGGCCCAACTCCCCGCCGGCCCAGCCGCCTCCCTCCCGCTCTCTCTCTCTTGCTGGCACGCGGGCCCCGCCTATCATCCCCCATCTCCCGCCTCTCTCTCCCCCGCCGTCGGAAACCGACGCCGGCCCCATCGATCTCCCTCCCCCCGACCTCCCCGGCTCCCGTAACCAACGCACAAGCGCACGCGCACCCTTCCCCTTCCCCCCCACATTCCGGCCATTTCGGCCGTTCCCGAACCCCCCTCCCCCCCCCCCCCCCCCCCCGCGCATCAATGGCGCTAGTGGCCATTGATGGCCGGAGAGCCCCGCGCCGGCTCAATCTCCTCCCCCCTCCGTGCCTATAAAGCCCCCCCCCCCCCCCCTCGGCACCGCCCTACTCTGCCGCCGCTCTTCCCCGCTCGCTCGCGACCCCCCTGGATGGCCGCCGGCGACGACCTCCCCGCCCCGTTATTTCCTGGCCGTTGGATCTTGATCCAACCGTCCAGATTACATACCCGTAATCGGTCCACCATGGACCCGTGGACCCTTTGGTCAACGCCAGTCCACAGAGCCCGTAGACCCGGTCCACAAATTTTCAGTTCAAAATTAATTCAATAATTCCTGGATATTGTTAGAAGTTTTGCATTTTAGCCCCTGTGCTTAGTTTAAATTAGGTTTATGCCCCTGTTTTTGTGCAGAACCAATAGAAAATTGTTTTTAAACCCCTGAACTTTATAATAATTATTTTTAGCACTACATTTTTGCATAAAAGCCCCTATACCATTAAGAAATTATATTTTAGCCCTGTAAATTGTAGAAACCCCCTTGGAATTGTTTTAAATTATATTTTGATCCAATCTTTTTATACTTTAATCCTTATTAAATGTATAAATATTATTTTAACCCTAAAAATTTACAGAAACATCCCTATACATTATTAGAACTATTATTTTGACCTTGTAATTTTACAAAAACACCCTGGGACTGAATTTAATTATGTTCTAGTCCCTAGAATTAATTTAAATTATACTTTAATCCTTATTACTGGTATAAATATTATTTTAGCCCTAAAAATTTACACAAACATCCCTATACATTCTGAAAACTATTATTTTGACCTTGTAATTTTACAAAAACACCATTGGACTGAATTTAATTATGTTATAGTCCTTAGAATTAATTTAAATTATACTTAAATCTGTATTAATTATATAAATATTATTTTATCCCTAAAATTTTACAGAAACATCTCTGTACTAAATTTTAATTATAATTTGGCCCTGTCTTTTTACACTTAACCCCCTACACTTTAAACTTTTTAGTAATTACTTTTCAGTCCTAATAATTAGGTTTAAGTTATAAAATTTTGCACAAACAACTTTAAACTTTTTAGTAATTACTTTTCAGTCCTAATAATTTACACTTTAGTCCCTGTAATTTTATAAAATTACACATAGGTACTTAAAGGCTCCTGTTTTTACCCTTTTGCCCTAAAACTTCAAACTAGCATAACTTTTTACTCGTAACTCCAAATTAGGTGATTCTTGCGCCAAAATTCTCGTAGGAGCATAACCTTTGCATTCATTGCATCTACATACTGTTTTTCCTCTGTTGCATATTATGTATTGATTTTGTATGTTTCGCTTGTGTCGGTATTTCGTTACATAATGGCGAGCATACACAAGGACCATCCTACGAGGATTTTCAGGAGCAGGAATTTGAAGGGTTAGAGCACCCTTCTGCGCAGGACGAAGGCAAGTGCCCTTGATGCATATTGCACCTATTCCAATGTTACTATAGAATTGTATGCTTGTGTCAATTTATTGGGAACCTATTGTTAGGGTTTTCCTTAGTATTGTTTTTACCCTATTCCTTGTCGCCTTGAACCAATGAGTGAATTGTGGGTAGATAATGCTTAGATGGATTATGTGATGTGGGTTGATATTAATTTTGATTAATGAACAATGTTACGTGGGAAAGATTTGGTAAATTTTTACCAACATGGCTTAGGGATCTATGCAAGCCAGGTGGAAAGGATGTGGTGCCATGGGCACATGGTTGAGGTGGTAGGCTTGTTGTAGATCCTAGGAACCGGTTCTTGGAGTGACAACTCAGGAAAACAGTGCCATCACAAGACCGACATGGGTAAGGCTTGGCCTAGTAATTAGGTGTTCTCCCTGTGTTGGTGCAACATTTGGTGGAGTAGGGAATGGAAGTCGAGAGGACTGTCCTTGTATCCGAAAGGCTCAAGAGGGGGCTCCTGGAGTGATGAGCTGCTTGTTGAAGGGCTATCACTTATGGACGGGAGTGGAACCTTAGTGGCTAGCATGTACTGGGAGACCCTTTGGAAAAGCCTTGTAGTGAAACCCTGCCACACACCAAAGGAAGTGTGTAATGTGGGTCGCGTCCACTGGCACCAAGGGAA
Organism: Eleusine coracana subsp. coracana; assembly: GCA_032690845.1. NCBI lineage: Eukaryota > Viridiplantae > Streptophyta > Magnoliopsida > Poales > Poaceae > Eleusine > Eleusine coracana. The sequence goes on from CM064434.1 coordinate 39,995,464, forward strand.
TCACGACTTGTGGGTAAAGTGGTACAAACTCTGCAGAGTATCAAACTATCATGATAGCCGTGCTCATGGTCAAGAGCGGCCTGGAATCCTCACAAGATTAGTTGGGGATGGGTTGGTATGGTTGGAAAGGTGGGATGGATTGAGACTTGGTTAGTATAGCACCTTGTGAAATCATGGTTGGGATGACCCCATGTAGTAAATAGGATGCTTAGGTTAATTAAAAGCTCATGCAACCCACTCTATAAGGCCTTTTCTTGACTATAGCCCCATGTCATCTTTCCCCCCACTTGCTGAGTACAACATGTACTCACCCTTGCTATACCACGTTGATATTCAGCCCAGGGAGAAGATTGGAGCCAATACGAAGATGAAGGAAGCGAGTACTAGGCGATGATCTTCCAATCGATGCCGGTGGAGTTTGGGATATCTATGCTAACTACTTTCCGCTGCATTGATGTACTTTTCTTCTAGACCCACGGGTCCTTTTGTAATAAGGATACAATGTAATAATTAAAGGATATGGATAATTATTCTGTTTACCATTGATAATGTACCGTATGTGTGTGTAACTTGATCCTGGGCGCACGTACGGCTGCACCCATTTTGCTTCATAAAATGGGTGTTACAGAAGTGGTATCAGAGCCATATCGACTGCAGGACGTCAGCCTAGTTAGCCATGGACGCATTTAAGGACCCTATTTTATCTTACATCAATACAAACTATTTTAACAAAATATTAATCCTTGTCGCTTTCTTATTCTGTTGCTTTTGTTAAAAATTCAGATTTTTTTTAACCATTGCTTATTCATGCCTTGTGATTTTAAAATGTAGATGGCCCGCACCAAACAGACCGCTCATAAGGCTACGATTGGACGCCACTGTGGACTCCTGGCCCCTAGACAGGTTCGGAAGGAAGGAAGTGAAGAAGTAAATCAACCTGAACACAAGAAGACCCTAGTGATGGACGAGACGCTTCCAGAGGAACCACAGGAAGACCCCAAGGAACCTGAAGAAGAAGGAGAACCAGAAGAATATGAGCAAGAAGAGGACCCTGAGGAACCATAAGAGGAAGAAGACCCAGAAGAGCCTGAGGACCTTGAAGATCCTAAGAATGGTGATAACTCGGAGGAGGACAAAGACCTAGTCGTCCGTATGGCTGAGAAGTACCGCTCTTTTGGACTAGAGGGTGAGACCTTCTCCAAGACTCTTCGAAAGCTACTTGAGAAGATTGGCATTACCAACAGGCCTCAGTACTTCATCAAGAAAGTGGATCGTCCTTCTCGTGAGGAATGGACAGCGGAGGTCAACATCTACGATGGCGACCGCGTCATATCTACGCACCATGGCCGCACCCCTAGGGCTACTCGTGGGGCCATGGTAGACGACGCTGCTTGGAGGGCTCTCACTAGCCTCTGCTACACTCATCTCCATGGAATAGCAAGGACAAGTTTTGCACACATTCCCCGTCGGAAGCCAGGCATGGAGAAGTACACCGTCGCTCCTACAGAATGGTATGTGAGCACCAGGGAGATGGACGAGACTCAGGGAATAGCAGTGGACTTAAGCCGCGCTATGGAGGCACTACAAAGGGAGAATCACACTCTTCGGAAGAGGCTACGTGATACTGAGGATTACATAAAGCGCGACCAGCGAGTCAAGATGAGCGAGCAGAGTGACCTCTACTCCTCTGGTATCCGCACTTGGACTGCAAACTCCTCGAAGCGCGCAAGTTACCTACCTTTGGTCTCCGACAAAGTCAACTCCCATGCCTAGGAGATTCCCTTACCATGAATAAAGATTATAATAATCAAATGCTTAGAACGATTTACTTTCATGGTGTGATGTAATGGACTCTGTGGCTTGGTCAAATATGTGTGCTTGATATGAGTTGTGGGATGCCTCGGCACCTTGTCCACAACCTCATCGTTTGGTTGCTCATTAAATAAACTATCTTTTAGTTATCATTCCTTGATACATTTAGATGGGGATCTTTCTTTTCGTTATTACCACACCTCGTCCCACACTAACCCCACCACCTATTCTATCAGATGGTTCGCACTAGAGGCCAAGCTGGAGGTAGCAATCAGAACAACGAGGATGGCAATAATGCTTGGAACCTTGAGTAATTCTTGGCCATGCAGACTCAGCTCATGCAGACAATGATCCAAACTTTGGGCGCTATAAACAGAACCACAACAACCAGCAAAACCACAATGCACCTCCACCTCCACCTCCACCCCAGAATAGACTGGGGGAGTTCCTAAGGACTAGACCACCTACCTTTTCCAAATCCAAAGATCTGATGGAAGCGGATGATTGGATCAAGGCGATTGAGAAGAAGTTGATGATCGCTCAATGCAATGATCGAGAGAAGGTTCTCTTTGACACTCATCAGCTGTATGGTGTAGCCTCAGACTGGTGGGAAGCGTATTGTAATGCTCATGCTGATGTGGAAAGCATCACTTGGATTGAGTTTAAGGATAATTTCTGCTCTCACTATGTCCCTACGGGCATTAAGTTGTTGAAAAAAATAAGAATTTCAAGACCTGAGATAGGGAAACATGTTAGTAAGTTACAGCTGTCCAGGTATGCTCCTGAGGACGTGAACACCGATGTGAAGAAGCAATATATGTTTATGAGGGGATTGCAGAACGACATCCAATTTCAGTTGATCAACAATGACTATGTAAACTTCCAAAAACTAGTGGACAAGGCCATTGTTGTGGAGAACAAGCGCAATGAGATTGAGAGGGAAGGCAAGAGGAATATGCCATTCCAAGGACAATCATCCAGTAGTAACACTCGCCCCCGCATGATGCCATCTCCCAACCCATACCACCGTGCTCCCAACACTGTCAGGCCACCTATGCAAGCTCCACGCCCCAACTTTCCAGTGCAACGCTCCAAGTACCAGGAACCTCGCCCTAACCAGCAGCAGGCACCTCGCCCCACCTATCAGCAAGCACCCCATCCCACCGCCCCAACAGCTCCCCAAAACTAGAACCGCCCTACCTCTAGAAACACTAATGGTATGAAGCGCGGATGTTATCACTGCGGACAGGAAGGTCACTTCATGGGACAGTGTCCTCAACGAAACAACGCACCAAGGCAAGCCCCAACCAACACGCTCCCAGGAAATCGAGGACAGCAGAATTATGCTCGAGGGCGTGTCAATCATGTCACTACTGAGGAAGCTGAGCAAGCTGCAGATGTGGTGCTCGGTATGTTCTTAGCTAACTCTCAACCTGCAACCATTTTGTTTGATTCAGGAGCATCACATTCATTCATAACATCCACATATGTGGCAAAGCACAACCTACCGATTGCTCTTATGAAGTATACCATGCTAGTTAGCTCTCCTGGTGGAGAAATGAGAACCAATCAAATATGCCCAAAGGTCGCCCTCAAAATAAGGGGGGTAGACTTCTCAGCTAATATCATAATCCTAGACTCCAAGGGGATAGATATAATACTTGGAATGGATTGGTTACGCAAGTATGATGGAGTGATACAGTGCGCCAAGCAGTCAGTACAGCGGACTTGTGCAGAAGGTACCAAGGTTGAATTCATAGCAGCCAACTCTACTACAAAGAAAGTCATACTAAACCAAACCACCGGCACACCCATAGAAGAGATACGAGTGGTTTGTGAATTCCCTGATGTCTTTCTTGAAGAACTTCCAGGTATGACACCAGACCGTGACATAGTGTTTGTTATCGACTTAATACCAGGAACTACTCCTATATCTAAGAGGCCTTATATGATGCTAGTTAATGAGTTGGTAGAACTAAAGAAGCAATTACATGAGATGCTAGAGAAAGGCTTCATTCGCCCTAGTTCCTCACCTTGGGGAGCCCCCGTACTGTTCGTCGAGAAGAAGGATAAGACTCAGAGGATGTGTGTGGACTATCGTTCTCTTAATGATGTGACCATCAAGAATAAGTATCCGCTACCATGGATTGAAGACTTGTTCGATCAGATGAAAGGAGCTTGTGTATTCTCCAAGATTGATCTGCGATCCGGGTATCACTAATTGAAGATCAGACCATCAGACATACCCAAGACAGCTTTCCGAACAAGATATGGGTTATATGAGTATACGGTAATGTCATTTGGGTTAACCACTACACCGGCTTACTTCATGTACCTTATGAACAAGATGTTCATGGAATACTTGGATAAGTTTGTTGTGGTTTTCATTGACGACATCTTGGTGTTTTCAAAGAATGAAGAAGAGCATGAGGGACACCTGAGGCTAGTTCTGGAGAAGCTACGTGAACACCAGCTGTATGCCAAATTGAGCAAATGTGAATTCTGGCTGAAGGAGGTAGCATTTCTCGGTCATGTGATCTCTGCTGGAGGAGTGTCAGTCGATCCATGCAAGGTAAAGGATGTTCTATACTGGAACCCACCATAGACAGTAAAGGAGATTAGAAGTTTTCTTGGATTGGCCGGATACTATCGGCGATTCATAAAGGACTTCTCCAAGATAGCGAAGCCAATGACGACATTGTTAGGGAAGGACAGGAGTTTCGAATGGACTCCGCATTGTCAAGCCAGTTTTGAAGAATTGAAGAAGAGATTAACATCAGCACCTGTCTTAATCTTACCTGACATCAGTAAGAGTTTCGACATATACTGTGACGCATCCAGGCAAGGACTAGGATGTGTGCTCATGCAAGAGGGTCATGTTGTGGCATATGCCTCTAGGCAATTACGGAAGCATGAAGAGAAGTACCCAACACATGATTTGGAATTAGCGGCAGTGGTACATGCTTTGAAAATTTGGACGCACTACATTCTTGGTCATCGTTGTGAGATCTATACGGATCACAAGAGTCTCAAGTACATATTCACTTAGACAGAGTTGAACCTAATACAACGACGTTGGTTAGAGTTGATTAAGGACTATGATGTGGGTATTAACTATCATCCAGGGAAGGCAAATGTTGTTGAGGATGCCCTGAGTAGAAAGACCTATTACAGTCAATTAATCGTGGAAAGGCTACCGCCAGCACTCTGCAAGGAGTTTGAGCGACTAAACCTTGGGTTTGTGAATGAGTTAGAGGGCGTCGCAATGGAAGTGGAACCAACTCTCGACGAAGAAATTCACAAAGGATAGCTAGAAGATGAGAAGTTAAGTGAGATCAGAAAGCTCATTAAGGGAGGAAAAGCTACCGATTTCACAGGAGATGAGAAGGGTATTATATGGATAGGTAAAAGAATATGTGTGCCAGACAAAAAGCCCCTTCGTGACATAATCCTACGGGAAGCACACGATTCTGCATACTCCATTCATCCAGGAAGTACTAAGATGTATCAAGACTTGAAGACTCGCTATTGGTGGCATGGCATGAAGCGCGATGTCACAGAGTATGTTGCGGTATGTGACACATGTCAACGTGTCAAGGCAGAACACCAACGGCCCGCCGGAATACTTCAACCTCTAAAGATTCCTGTGTGGAGATAGGAACAAGTCGGTATGGACTTCATAGTTGGATTACCCCGTACAAAGTCGGGATATGATTCTATATGGGTTATAGTTGATCGTTTAATCAAGGTGGCACGCTTCATTCCCGTCAAGACAATTTATAGTGGTGCGAAGCTGGCAGAACTATACATGTCAAGGATAGTGTGTTTACATGGAGTCCCTAAGAAGATAGTATCCGACAGAGGCTCTCAGTTCACCTCGAGGTTTTGGGAGAAGGTACATGAATCTCTTGGCAGCAAGTTGAACTTCAGCTCTACATATCACCCTCAGACTGATGGACAGACCGAGAGGACGAACCAGATACTAGAAGACATGTTGAGAGCTTGTGCGTTGAAATATGGAAAGAGTTGGGACAAGAGCTTACCCTACGTGGAATTTTCTTATAACAACAGTTATCAAGCAAGTATAGAGATGGCACCTTTCGAGTTCCTATATGGAAGAAAGTGTAGGACACCTCTATTCTAGAACGAGACAGGAGAGAATCAAGTCTTCGGACCTGAAATCCTACAAGAAGCAGAAAGACAAGTTAAGATTCTACGCGAGAACCTAAAGATTGCACAGTCAAGGCAGAAAAGCTACGCCGATCGTAGACGAAGAGACCTATCCTTCGAGATTGGAGATTTCGTGTATCTCAAGGTATCACCCATGAGGGGTGTTACATCGGCCCTTTCAAGATCCTCGATAGAAGAGGAGAAGTTGCATATCAGTTGGAGCTACCCTCGCATCTCACGGATGTGCATGACATGTTCCATGTGTCCCAATTAAAGAAGTGCTTAAGAGTGCTTGAAGAACAACTCCCTGTTGATGAAATAGACCTTCGAAAAGACCTCACACATACGGAACAACCAGTCAAGATCCTAGAAGTCGTTGAGAGAGTTACCAGAAATAAGGAGATCCGGATGTGCAAGGTGCTCTGGAATCATCACACGGAAGAAGAAGCCACCTGGGAGCATGAAGAAGAACTAAAAGCCAAGTTTCCCCACCTCTTCACCGATCTTTCTGAATCTCGAGGGCGAGATTCATTGTAAGGGTGGTAGGTTTGTAACACCCAACTTTTGCAAATTCTAAAAATGCCAACTATTAACATTTAGGAGTTTAATTAAATAACCTAGGACAAAAAAAATTTTAATTAAATTAAATTATTGCATTTGCATAAGCATGTCATATCCATGTAGATCCTTGTGCATCATGCATTTAGTTTATTTATTAATTAATTACTAGGAATAATAGAATAGAATTAGAAAGGAAAAGATTAGAAAGAGAAAAGAAAAAAAAGGAATTTCCTTTTGCTTTGGGCCAACTCTCTCCCGCGGCCCAGACCACCTCTTCCCTCCCTTCCCTTTTCTTTCTCTCCCGACCCAGCTCCCCCCGCCAGCCGGCCCAGGCCGACTCCCCCTCCCCTTCTCTTCTTCTTCCCCCCCCCCCCCCCCCCCCCGCACGGCCCAACTCCCCGCCGGCCCAGCCATAGCGCTCCAGCCCAGCCGCCTCCCTCCCGCTCTCTGTCTTGCGCTGGCACGCGGGCCCCGCCTGTCATCCCACATCTCCCGCCTCTCTCCCCCCCCCCCCTGCCACCGGAAACCGACGCCGGCCCCGTCGATCGCCCTCCCCCCGGTCTCCCCTGCTCCCGTAACCGACGCACAAGCGCGCGCGTACCCTTCCCCTTCCCCCCCACATTCCGGCCGTTTCGGCCGTTCTCAAACCCCCCCCCCCCCCACATTCCGGAGAGCCCCACGCCGGCTCAATCCCCTCCCCCCTTCGCGCCAATAAAGCTCCCCCTCGGCACCGCCCTGCTCCATTGCCGCTCCTCCGCTCTTCCCCGCTCGCTCGCGACCCCCGGAGGCCACCGCCCGCCGCCGCCACCGAGCCGCGCCGCAAACCAACTCCCGGCCTCCCCCGCGCCTGCGGATCCCCTCGGTGAGATTCCCCTCCCTCCCCTCTCTCTTCCGGAGACCTCGTGGCAAGGAATGGGTGGCCGGAGCGCCGTTCTGGCCAATCTCCAGTGATGCCCCGCCGTGCGCCACCGCCTGGATGGCCGCCGGCGACGACCTCCCCGCCCCGTTATTTCCTGGCTGTTGGATCTTGATCCAACTGTCCAGATTACATACCCCTTCGGGGTATGCAATCTGTCCACCATGGACCCGTGGACCCTTCGGTCAACGCCAGTCCACAGACCCCATAGACCCGGTCCATAAATTTTCAGTTCAAAATTAATTCAATAATTCCTGGATATTGTTAGCAGTTTTGCATTTTAGCCCCAGTGCTTAGTTTAGATTAGGTTTATGCCCCTGTTTTTATGCAGAACTAATAGAAAATTGTTTTTAAGCCCCTGAACTTTATAATAATTATTTTTAGCACTACATTTTTACATTAAAGCCCCTATACCATTAAGAAATTATATTTTAACCCTATAAATTGTAGAAACCCCCCTGGAATTGTTTTAAATTATATTTTAATCCAGTCTTTTTATACTTTAATCCTTATTAAATGTATAAATATTATTTTAACCCTAAAAATTTATAGAAACATCCCTATACATTATTAGAACTATTATTTTAACCTTGTAAGTTTACAAAAACAACCTCGGACTGAATTTAATTATGTTCTAGTCCCTAGAATTAATTTAGATTATACTTTAATCCTTATTACTGGTATAAATATTATTTTAGCCCTCAAAATTTACAGAAACATCCCTATACATTCTTAAAACTATTATTTTGACCTTGTAATTTTACAAAAACACCCTTACACTGAATTTAATTATGTTCTAGTCCCTAGAATTAATTTAAATTATACTTAAATCTTTATTAATTATATAAATATTATTTTAGCCCTAGAGTTTTACAGAAACATCTCTGTACTAATTTTTAATTATAATTTGGCCCTGTCTTTTTACACTTAACCCCCTACACTTATTATTAATTATGTTTAAGTTATAAAACTTTGCACAAACAACCTTATACTTTTTAGTAATTACTTTTCAGTCCTAATAATTTACACTTTAGTCCCTGTAATTTTATAAAATTACACATGGGTCCTTAAATGCCCCTGTTTTTACCCTTTGGCCCTAAAACTTCAAACTAGCATAACTTTTTACTTGTAACTCCAAACTAGGTGATTCCTGCGCCAAAATTCTCGTAGGAGCATAATCTTTGCATTCATTGCATCTACATACTGTTTTTCCTCTGTTGCATATTATGTATTGATTTTGTATGTTTTGCTTGTGTCGGTATTTCGTTACATAAAGGCGAGCATACACATGGACCACACTACGAGGATTTTCAGGAGCAGGAATTTGAAGGGTTAGAGCTGCCTTCTGCGCAGGACGAAGGCAAGTGTCCTTGATGCATATTGCACCTATTGCAATGTTACTATAGAATTGCATGCTTGTGTCAATTTATTGGGAACCTATTGTTAGGGTTTTCCTTAGTATTGTTTTTACCCTGTTCCTTGTCGCCTTGAACCAATGAGTGAATTGTGGGTAGATAATGCTTAGATGGCTTATGTGATGTGGGTTGATATTAATTTTGATTAATGAACAATATTACATGAGAAAGATTTGGTAAATTTTTACCAATATGGCTTAGGGATCTATGCAAGCCAGGTGGAAAGGATGTGGTGCCGTGGGCACATGGTTGAGGTGGTAGGCTTGTTGTAGATCCTAGGAACCGGTTCTTGGAGTGACAACTCAGGAAAACAGTGCCATCACAAGACCGACATGGGTAAGGCTTGGCCTAGTAATTAGGTGTTCTCCCAGTGTCGGTGCAGCATTTGGTGGAGCGGGGAATGGAAGTCGAGAGGACTGTCCTTATATCCGAAAGGCTCAAGAGCGGGCTCCTGGGGTGATGAGCTGCTTGTTGAAGGGCTATCACTTATGGACGGGAGTGGAACCTTAGTGGCTAGCATGTATTGGGAGACCCTTTGGAGAAGCCTCGTAGTGAAACCCTGCCACACACCAAAGGAAGTGTGTAATGTGGGTCGCGTCCACTAGCACCATGGGAATCACGACTTGTGGGTAAAGTGGTACAAACTTTGCAGAGTATCAAACTATTATGATAGCTGTGCTCACGGTCAAGAGCGGCATGGAATCCTCACAGGATTAGTTGGGGATGGGTTGGTATGGTTGGAAAGGTGGGATGGATTGAGACTTGGTTAGTATAGCACCTTGTGAAATCATGGTTGGGATGACCCCATGTAGTGAATAGGATGCTTAGGTTAATTAAAAGCTCATGCAACCCACTCTATAAAGCCTTTTCTTGACTATAGCCCCATGTCATCTTTTCCCCCACTTGCTGAGTAGGACATTTACTCACCCTTGCTATACCACGTTGATATTCAGCCCAGGGAGACGATTAGAGCCAATACGAAGATGAAGGAAGTGAGTACTAGGCGATGATCCTCCAATCGATGCCTGTGGAGTTTGGGATATCTACGCTAACTACTTTCCACTGCATTGATGTACTTTTCTTCTAGACCCACGGGTCCTTTTGTAATAAGGATACAATGTAATAATTAAAGGATATGGATAATTATTCTGTTTACCATTGATGATGTACCGTATGTGTGTGTAACTTGATCCTGGGCACATGTACGATTGTACCCATTTTGCTTCTTAAAATGCGCATACGTACGGCTGCCAGGGATTGGACAGTCTGTCGTGAATCCATTTTCTTCAAAAGTTGATCCATCTTGATTGCTAGCATGTCAATACCATCAACTTGGTGGACTCCCCTCATCTTGGGTTGCGGCTGGTTTTGCCTCTCATCATAGCCACTGTAGTTGGCGACCATCTTTTCTATGAGAGTTTGAGCTTATTTGACCATCAGGGAGAAGAGGGAACCTCTAGCGACTGAAACTAGGTGCTCACGAGTGGGATGGTTGAGCCCATGGTAGAAGCTTTGGATTAGCAACCAATCTTGCATTCCATGATGTGGGCATGCCAGAGTATACTCTTGGAAACGCTCCTATGCCTTAGGGATGCTTTCGTCGGTTAGCTGTTGGAAACTTGAAATCTTATTCCGTAGGGCGTTGGTTTTGCCTAGCGGGAAGAACTTGGCAAGGAAGGCATTGGAGCACTTGTCCCATGTGGTGAGCTCTTCTTGATTGCTGTAGAACCACTGCTTTGCCTTCCCCAAGAGTGAAAATGGGAAAAGGCGAAGGCGAATGGCCTCAGGGGTCACAACCCTCATGGTGAATGTGCTGCATACCGCTAAGAACTGTTGAAGGTGGGCGTTTGCGTCTTCCATTGCTTTGCCACAGAAAAGACTGGCCCAAACCATGTTGATTACGGCTGCTTTCAGCTCATAGCCTCTGCTCCCATGTTCGAGTTCGGACCGGTGCGGATGTTGTCTGCAGTCCAGGCGGAGTAGTCACGGATTGTCTTCTCAGCCATGCTTGGTTGAGCGGACATGGAAGGGTCTTGCGGTTGAGCTGATGGGATCAGAGGTGCTTCAAGAGCAAGTCTAGGTCGAGGAGGAGTGAGTCGTTGATGCACTCTTGTAAGCTTGATGACCATTGATGATTGGATCCATGTGGTATGGATGTTTTGGTGATAGATGACAACTATGAAACTGTGGGCTAATATTTACACGAGTGTTGTATATGTAGGAATCAACTCTTAACTGTATTACAAATCATATGGATGATGGTTGCCTTGGTGATGGGTGACAATGACCACAAGCAAGGAGGCTTGTGAACTTCATGGAGTCCAAGGGTTGATGGAGATGGATCAAAGCGGAGAACAAGCTATGGTGCAAGTGTGTGGAACACTTGACTAGTTGTTAGGGCTTTGAGTCCATAGGAAAAATCGGACTATCAAGGGGGTCTAGGTCATTCTCTTAGGTCCTGTCTAGTCAGTGATGTGCAAGGTTGCTAGGTGAAATCACAGGCACTAGGTGACAGTAGAGAAGACAAGGAGCTGTTCGGAGAAGCCGGGAAATGAAGTCAAGCGAGGATGACAAGTTTTAGCTTCTGGACATAGAGACCGGACACAGGGGTCTGTAGAGATCGGACTGTACGATCACTATGGGGAGTTGTCTAGGACTTAGAGCGAGAAGCAGGACTCTGTCAACAGGTGACTCTATACAGATCGGATGGTCCGGTCTGCTGACCGGACGGTCCGGTCAGTAGGAGTGCAGGAACGGCAGAGGAGGTGCATTTCATGGAGGCTCCTGGACTGGAGAGAGAAAGTGGACCGGACGGTCCGGTCCAGTGACCGGACAGTCCGGTCAGTTCAAAAGATTGCCTAGACAGAGGAGGCCAGCGGCTGGGGAGAGCCGTTACACAGTGACCCGACGGTCCGGTCAGGTAGAGACTGGACAGTCCGGTCAGTGTGTCCAGAAAGGCAATTTCGTGGAGCAATGACTAGTTTGAGGTTGGGAGCCTATATACTTTGTTGCTGGGGTCTTGGAGACCTCCCTTGGCTAGTGGAATACCTGAGAGCATTGGATAAGGTCTAAGAGGAAAAGAGGAGAGCACTAGAAGGGTATATTGCATATCTTGAGAGTGCTAGAGAAGAGTAGCTTGAGCATCTTGCACATCTAAGGCTAGGGTGTCCTCGAGGGTGTGATGTAGATTGTTACTCTTGGTCTATGGTGATACATAGACCGGTTAGGTGTCGGTCATCGAGCCTATCATGATCGGTTGTGAAGGCCGTCAACCGTTTGTCCATGGTTTGAGCCCGCCGTTGAAAGGGGCATCGCTAGTGAGTGCCCGTGTCAGCTCAGGGAGTTTGGCAAGTTCTCGAGGGAGGCGAGCTTGTGCTTTGTGCAGCGGTGATGCACACCTTGTTTTCACTCTAAGAGTGATTGCGGGCTCGTGGGCGAGAACTCCACTTGGTGGCTGGAGGGACCGGGACTCCAGCGGGAGTTGTCCAACGAGGATTAGGGGAAGGTGCCATCCTTCCGAGACCTCAGGAAAAAATCATGAGCATTCCTAGACCCACTCTTTACTATTTCGCATTTGTGTGCTCTAGTGAGTAGGGTGATTTGTGGCTTGCATAGGCTAGTGTGATTGGCTTTCGCACTTTATCTTATCATGTACACTAGCATGTGTATGGTCTTGTCCTACTAGAATTGCTTAGGTTAACTTATCTTGTTAGACTCAAGTAGTGGAACTTGAAGTAATTGGATTCATGAGCGGCTTACTGATTCACCCCACCCCTCTCGGTACGCTTTCGGTCCTTACAACTCTCCTCAACAAAGCCTCTGGATCGTTGTGGTAGTTGTCTGGTTGGTCGAAATGAGTCATAAAGCATCCTGTTTACACCACAAGTAAATAGAACAAGGGTAAGCCCGCTAAGGAAAGCGGTACCTCCTTAATAGAAATATCAATGTTAAAAATCCGATATCTTAGCCTATTGCTTCCCCGGCAACGGCGCCATAAATGCTTGTTGGCACTTCTTAATGTCACAACAAAATATTATCTGGTAACAACGCTCGAAGTGTTGATCGATGTTTGTTATGCTTTAAGAGAAGAGTGAACCAATCCGCAAGCGCAAAGAACATCTATTGTAGCATTTCACCCGGGAGTATTCCAAGGTATCATATTTATTTTCCTCAAGGAAGCTTGGCGTAAGAGTATCTTGGTTTAACAAAGATATGACTATAAGAGTTATACCAACAGACCAAAGACGGGGGTAAAGATATTTAATGATAAATAGGGGAGCAGTGATACAGGAGAAATCCACACTAAGACAGATAAAAGAGATCGATTAAGCTAGCCGAGAGGACAGGGAGTCTAAGTCTAGAATTCCCAAGATAAACTTTCCTAAATCAAGTCAAGCGTCAATAATTCCTAGTTACTCGGGTTGAGCGCTTACACCAAATCCATTGCACAACCTCAAGTCTTTCACCAATAAGCTTACTTCAGGGCACGACAACGATCCACTAATAGGGTCAGTAACTAACCTCGTGCAATAGTGGGCACGTTATCGCTAGACAACCTTGCTTGAGCCTTCCCGAACATGGTGGAATACTAAATGAACCACCTACCGCCTACCACACAGCCCATGGGGACGAATGCAAATCTAGGTAGTGTTAACTTAGCCATCGTGCCTATGCCTTCACTAGATATTTTTTTGTTGGCCTAGTGGAAGAATAGCCGGGAAATAACCCAGTCTAAGTCTGAAGGTGCATCTAGGCCCCTAATATTATTTTGGTGATTGGCGCCAATACAATTAAGAATGGACTAATCTTTTAATGAGCATATGTGTAGAAATGTTCCAAAGATTGGTGATAATATGCATTGAAACAAAAAGGGGAGAAAAGAAGATTGAAAAAGTATTTCAAAGATGAAATTAACAAATATGCTCAAGAATGAAGCGCATGGAGTTTTTATTTTATATCTTGAGTATAGGAAATGCCGTACTATTAAGTGGGACACAAATGTGTGAAGCAATGATCAACTAAGAGCAAAATCCATTTTTCCACAGCCAAAACAGTTTTCCAGTGAAAAATCATCAGACTTGTCCGATCCATCGGACAAGTCCATCGGACTCCAGTACCTGCGGCAACCTGTGTCGTCGGACTTGTCCGACGGCCATCGGACTTGTCCGATGACCAGCAAGTCCGACCCATCAGGCATCCTTGTCGGACTACAGAAGCTGTGCCAAACCCTATTCATCGGACTTGTCCGATGGTCGACTTGTCCGAGGCATCGGGCAAGTCCATCGGACTCCAGTAGCTTCGTCACCTTGTTTCATCGGACATGTCCGATGGAGATCTGAGAAATGCCCATCCCAACAGCTCCTTTTTCTCCTTGGGCTATAAATAGACCTCCACTTCGTCCCTTGGCGCAGGGTCACTTATTCCACTTAAAAACACTCTCAAGCTCACTTTGCTCTCCCCAACTCTCCTTCCTTGCTTCCAATCTTGATTTATGAAGGGATTGAAGAGCTCCATCGAATCCAAGCTTCCACTCTCTGGAGCTCTTGGTTCATTCTCACCGTCGACCACTCTTGTGTTTGTTACTCTTGGGGATTCATCCCCTAGACGGTTAGAGGTGCCCGTAGAACTCCCAACTTGTGTGGTGAAGCCTCGGGAAGTTTGTATTGACCCCTCCTTCATGGAGATTGCTAGTGGAAAGACAAGTTTGATCTTTGTGGTCACTTGGAGAGGTTAGGTTTGAAAGAAACCCGGTCCTTTGTGGATCCCTTAACGGAGACGTAGGCTTCTTTGTGGAGCTGAACTTCGATGAACAAATCTTGTGTCTTTCTTGTCTCCTCTTACTTTCTTGTCATTTACTTGTTCTTGCACATAACTTGCTAGTTAGGGTTTGCTTCTTATTCCTCTAATTAACTTGCGTAGGTTGCTTGCTAGTTGTTCTCCTTATTTGTACAACTTACTCTAACTTATAATTACTAGCTTCTAGCTTTCCTTGCACTAGTTTGAAGTTTTAATCGGCCGATCTATTTTTCAATCATGTATCATCGGACAAGTCCATCGGACTTTCCTCACAATTGTCGGACAAGTCTGACACTGCGCATTTAACTTTTATTATTAAGTGGGTTTCAGGGACAATTGCCTATTCACGCCCCCCCCTCTAGGCACTTTCAATTGATATCAGAGCAAGGATCTTCTAAAAAGCTTAACCGCTTGAAGATTAAAGATGTCAAATCCGGGAGAAGAACCAACTACCGCTCTCCCAATCAAAGATGGTGCTAGAGGTACTCATGATGGAGATGATGTAGTTGGAAGACATGATGCTCAACCAAGAACCTGCAACAAGGTTATGTTTGATTATGAAGATCTCAAAGAGGATCGCATTGGGCAAGGGTCCGGTAGGCTTCCGTACATTGGTGGACAATTTTATGACCATTGGAAATGCATGATGTTGATGTACTTGGAATCTATGAGTCCGCATGTTGCAAGCATAACCGAGAATGGTTTCTTGTGGGAAAATAGAGATAATCCAACTCGAAAGGATCAACTCAACATTCATCGCAATGCCGTGGCGGTCAGTGCAATTGTTTCTGCACTTAGTGCCACCGAATATGACAAAAGTAGCCGGAATCAAGAATGCCAACCAATTGTGGAGAAAGCTTGAGGTTATCTATGAGGGTATTGATTCCATGAAAGACGAAAGGCTTGAAGAATTGCAAAATGAGTTCAACTTGTTCATCATGGGTCTGGGAGAAGGCCCAAAAGAAGTTCATGATAGGCTCATGAGACTTGTGAATCAAACAAGAGCGCTTGGAGCTAGAATGTCCGACTTGGATATCAACAAGAGACTATTACAAGTGTTGAGACCATGGGATTATAACATTTGCTCAAACATTAGAGTGAAGACAATTTCAAAACCTTCTCCACCGATGAGGTACTTGGGAAGCTTCTATCCCAAAAACAACAAAATGATCAAGCCAACAAGATAAATGCGTTGATCAAGCAAATTACGAAAGCAAATGGTGACTAGAGTGATGTGGCACTCAATGCCACAAGTGAAAAGAAGAACAAAGTGGTTGATTCTAGTAGTGAAGACAATGATGATGAGATGGCCTTGCTTGTAAGGAGATTCAAGTCATTCCTCAAGAAGGATAGTTACAAGAAGAAAAGTTTCGACATGGGAAAAGCAAGAAGGTCAAAAAGGACTTGCTATGAATGTGGTGATGAAGGACATTTCATTGCGGAATGTCCAAAGAAGAAGAACAACGATGTAAGAAGAAAAGACAAGCATCACAAGAAAAAACAAGACATACAAGAAGCCTACAAGAGGTGAAGCTCATATTGGTCAAGAATGGAATTTCGATGATTCATCCTCCTCCTCATCCTCCTCCTCCAAATCCGACTCGGATAAGGGAGGCATTGCCTCACTTGCCATCGGCGTTACTCCCACCAACACCTCACTATTTGGGATCTTGAGTGATGATGATGATAGCACTCACAAGTGTCTAATGGCAAGAGGATCGAAGGTAATAATGTCTAAACACAAGCGTTCCTCTTATGCTAGTAGTAGTGATGATGATGATGATGTTGCAAGTGCTTCACTTCCTAAAATGCTTGAATTCATGCAATTGCTAGAGAAACAAAAGGAAGAAAATGATAGACAGGAGGAGCTTCTTGAAAAACAAGAAGACTTGCTTATTCTCGAAAAGAAAAGAAACCTTGAACTAGAGAAGCTTCTAGAAGTTGAAAGAAAAAAAATGAAGAATTAACCTTGTCTATCACTAAAATTGAGAATACTTGTGAAAATGTTAAAAGTACAAAGATGAACTTCAAGAGAAATATGAGGATTTGGAAAAGACTCATAACTCTCTTGAAGAACAATAAAGAATTCTTTCAACCTTCACATCCACTTCCACCAACAACTCTCATGCTTCCACTAGCAAAGGATGTGATAGGTGCTATAACATTGATGTTGATGCTTGTGCTACTAATGTGAAATTGATTGATGATTTGAACAAGCAAGTGACACTCTTGAAAGCAAGATACAACATTGATGGCATTGGCTATGTTGAGGGTGCCAAGCACAATGCATGGGAGAACAAGAATGGGAAGGAATTTCTTAAGTTCACCAAGGAAGGATCTTATCAAAAGAAGAAAACCAAGAACATGAACACTAAAATTCTTCTTTTGCTAATGATTCTTATGTTAATGTGCCTAATCCTACATGTGCACTCTTTCATGACTTTTGATGCTTCATATGTGCTTATGAGAAATGTGCATGGTCGTGTGTATGCCAAATATGTTGGTCCATGCAACAAGAGGCCAAAGGCTTGTGTGTGGGTGCCCAAAGTACTTATGACTAATGTGAAAGGACCCAAGCAAAATTGGGTAGCTAAAAACAAAGCTTAACTTGTTTGGTTGGACTCTGTCTTCGGAGGGTCAAGTTGGGTAATTGATAGTGGATGCACTAATCATATGACCGGAGACAAAAAGATGTTCAAGTCATTTGAGCCAAGTTTATGCTCGTTGATCACGCTGACTTTAATCTTTTGTCCATTTTGTAATTTTCTAAAATGGGCTATGATTGCTTGTTCAATCAATGTGGTGTGACCGTCTATAAGAGGAGTGATGGCTTAGTTGCTTTTAAGGGTGTGCTTAAAGGAAAGCTTTATGTTGTGGGTTTCTCCACGGATGAAGCTAGACTTGGTATATGCTTATTAGCAAAGTCCAACATGGGGTGGTTGTGGAATAGAAGGCTGGCCCATGTTTGTATGAGAAATCTTCACAAACTCCAAAAGGGCGGCCACATCATAGGACTAACCGATGTTTGTTTTGAGAAAGATAGAATTTGTAGTGCATGTCAAGCGGAAAAACAAGTTGGAGCATCACACCCCGCGAAGAATGTGATGACCACCACAAGGCCATTGGAGATGTTGCACATGGACCTCTTCGGACCCATCTCCTACATAAGCATCGGTGGTAACAAATATGGTCTTGTTATTGTTGATGATTTTTCTCACTTCACGTGGGTGTTCTTTTTGCATGATAAAGGTGCCGTGAAAGATGTGCTCAAGACGTTCATGAGGAGAGCACAAAATGATTATGAAATGAAGATCAAGAAGATAAGAAGTGAGAATGGCACCGAGTTCAAGAACACCCAAGTTGAAGAGTACCTTGATGAAGAAGGAATCAAGCATGAATTTTCGGCATCCTACTCCCCTCGACAAAATGGGGTGGCCGAAAGAAAGAACCATACACTCATTGAGATGGCAAGAACAATGCTTGATGAATTAAAGACGTCCGACCGTTTTTGGGCCGAAGCCATCAACACCGCATGCCATGCCTCCAACCAGTTATATCTCCACCGACTCTTGAAGAAAACACCATACGAGCTACTAACCGGCAACAAAATATTTCCTACTTTCGTGTCTTTGGGAGCAAGTGTTTTATGCTAAACAACAAACCCAAGACTTCAAAGTTTTCTCCAAAAGTTGATGAAGGTTTCTTTCTTGGTTTTGGATCAAATGTTCATGCCTATCATGTGTTCAACAAAACCACCGGTTGTGTTCAAATTTCACGTGACGTGACATTTGATGAATCTAATGGCTCTCAAGAGGAGCAAGTTTCTATTGATGATGTAGATAACGAAGCTCCTAGGAATGCAATAAAAAGGATGGCCATTGGTGATGTGAGACCACAAGAAACATCAAGTGTTGAAAGCCAACCCTCTCCCTCAAGACAAAATCAACATCATGAAAATAAAGAAATCAATCATGCAAGTGGTCAAGATCAAGATATTGGGGATCATGAACAAACATCAAGTGATGATTCTCAAAGACATGATCAAGAGGTTGATAAAGATGGTTGTCAAGGAAGCTCACATCCACCACACCCAAGAGTGCATCAATGTGTACAACGTGATCACCCCATCGAGAAAATTCTTGGAGATATTGACAAGGGGGTAATCACTAGATCTCGAGTTAGTAATTTTTGTGAACATTACTCTTTTGTCTCTCATATGGAACCATTTAAGGTAGAACAAGCACTTGAGGATTCGGATTGGGTGATGGCCAAGCAAGAAGAATTGAACAATTTCACAAGAAATGAAGTATGGACATTGGAGGAAAGGCCAAAGAACAAGAATGTTGTGGGCACCAAATGGGTGTTTCGCAACAAACAAAACAAAGATGGTGTTGTGACAAGAAACAAGGCACGGCTCGTGGAAAAGGGGTATTCACAAGTGGAAGTTTGGATTTTGATGAAACCTATGCCCCCGTAGCAAGGCTTGAATCTATTAGAATATTACTTTCTTTTGCTACTCACCATGATTTTAAGTTGTACCAAATTGACATGAAGGAAGAGGTGTATGTGGAGCAACCACCAGGCTTTGAACACCCAAAGTATCCTAATCATGTTTTCAAGATCCATAAGGCTATGAATGCCTTAGGGATTTTCTTATTTATAAGGGTTTTGTCATTGGCAAGGCCGATGCAACCCTTTTCACCAAGCGTTTTGGCAATGATATCTTTGTGTGCCAAATATATGTCGATGACATTATATTTGGTTCTACTAACCAAAACTTTTGTGATGAGTTTAGCAAGATAATGACCAAGAGGTCTCAGATGTCCATGATGGGGGAGTTGACATACTTTCTATGGCGCCCCTTCCCGGAGGATCGAGGTCCCGACGATACTGAGAGCGCAGACACTTGATAATACAACATTGGTCCAAATTTAAGTTGAATATTACATTAATACGATGATTCAGAGTGCAGCGTAATTAATACAAGTTCATAAATGTTTTGAAATAGTGGAAGCAAATCGTAATGGAACTACGCTCGATGGTACAGCCTGGTGGTGATTTATGCCCGAAGGACCATCACTCTAGCAACAAGCAACATCACTGCGGTGGCGACTCAGACTCCTAGTGGGCGGTCCAACCCTCAGGGACTTGCATGTCCCAGGGCATCACATCTACAGGCAATTCTATTTCTTCATTACCTGAAAAACACAATGGCACAAAGCCTGAGTACTAATTACTCAGCAAGACTTACCCGTTGGACACCTACACATGCAAAGGCTCTAATAGGTGGCTTGTTTAAAAAGGACTCGTACTAAGAAACCTATTAGTTCTATCAAATTTTAATTGTCAATTTAAATAGGTTGAGCCAAAATGTAACTTTAGTTGCAACCAGGATAATAAAACAATATATAAAATTAATACGACATTAGAGCAATAATAATGATAATGATTGTCAACATCAATAAACAACATGATCCATTCTATAATATTAGGTGCGACTACGCGATTGGCGTGGTGACCAAGTGGTACTCATTACTGCGAGGGACATCAATTGCAATCGATTCACACCAGCTGGGAAAACCCGAGATGCATGACACATACGTACCAGTTAAGGTCGTATATGACAACCTTTCACAAGAAAAGCACCTACACCTCAGCCCGGGTGTGGTGACGTCGAGTGGGCATGCCGCTCTGCCAACAGTACTTCGTGGTCTGAACCGCCCACTCTAGCAGTAGGAGGGTCAATGACCAACACACCTTAACCGTCCTTAATACAAGTGACCTTTAATGCTACATCGGTTTACTAGTGCCCATAAGCTAGCATGCATTCGGTACTGTTCAATACTTGATCAAGGGGCCGACCACGGACGGGTCCTAGGTTCGACAAGGCAGGGCTACCACAGTCAACACCCATGTGTTGCTGCAAACCTACGCATGCATTATCCCTGCCGGTCATAACATAAAATAAACTTCTTTTAATAATTCCTGTTCCAGTGGTCAAGTTCATTCCTTAGTAATAATAATACCTTCTTAACGAGACTAGCAATTACTAAGCATAGCATAACAGTACCGATTCTACCAAGTTCTAAGACAGTAGCATAGGTCATTTGGATATCATGCAAGGTGGGTTTCAATCAACTCCTATGACCTAATGCAACAATAATTATAGACACTAGTAAAATAAACTAGCAAAATTTTGTAAAAAGGCGAATGAAAACCGGGGCTTGCCTAGATCGATGTTAGTGCTAGCAACTACCACTTCTTGCTCTTGAGGGTCAATGTCCTTCTAGAAGTCTCCCCCTTGCTCCTGGTTGTCGTTACCTATATGATGAAATTGAATTAATGGCATTAGCGGAATACCGTTGAATGCAATGATATGATGCATGCAAGCACATCGTGTTTTAATGTCAATTAAAAATTATTTTATGTTCTCAAAGCCATATGCTTCAGAGAAGTTGGGTTGTTAATTAAGATTTTAGGTATATACATTCTTTATGTAATTAATCAAGGTAATTGAGTGATATGAACAATTAAATTAATTAGTAAAATAAATTTAGGTTTCTGGACATGTGTGGTTTACTGTGGACAGAGACACTCATGAGAAATGTTTTCACCATGTTTTATGGGCAAAACATTTATAGATTATTTAGTAGCATTTCTTTAAGCAGAAACACTAAATAAATTCTAGAGCACAAAATATTTCATATTTTACCAAACCAAAATTAGTGATGGTAGATAATCATGTTTTTACTAAGCATGCCAAAAATCAGGATTTCATTCTGTTCCTAGAATATCTGGTGAATTGTTTAGTGTGTTGATAAACTAATTCATTAGTAAAAATACATGTACAGAGATAATGATTTATTATTTTACTAAAATAGAGCACTTCAAAATGAACATGACAAAATTTGTTTGGGCCTCATTGGGTTTATATTCGATTTACTATGAGTTTTCAAAGTTTTAAGCATTTTCTAGGGATTTTCTGGCATTTCTAGCTTATCTAATGACACATCAGTGCCATGCGTGCGACACATAGGCGCCACATAGACGCCACATCAGATGCCAATCGGATGCCAGTGTGTAGGGGCCAGTGGCTGCCAGGGACTCGTCGGAGCGTGGTCAACGCTCGCCGCTGGCGGCTGCACGTGAAGAAATCTCACCGTGGGGGTGCTAGCGTGGTGCACACACCGAGGCGGAGAGCTAGGTAGGGTTCGCGAGGACGGATTCTCACCGGGAGGATGCCGATGTCGAGAGCTGGCAGAACGGTGGTCTTCGACGGCGGCGCGTTCGGGCTAGGAGGTAGCAAATCAGTTGGGGCTTGCTCCTACAGCTTCACGGCAACTCGGGGAGGCTCGGCATCGAGTCAGATCGGTTCGGGAAGTGCCGGAGAGTAGTGCTCATCGTGGAGGCGGCTTGGTCCTGCCGAGGGAGAAGATCAGGGCCGGGGAAAGAAGCGGTGCCGGCGATCTCACGATGAAAACAAGGTAAGGAAGGGTCAGGGAAGCTCGTAGATGGGTTGCGCGTGCGCACAAAGAGAAATGGGAGGGAGGAGACGTACCAGAGACCGGAGATTTTTGGCCGCGGCGGAGGAGGTCGCCGGAGTTGCATGCTTTGGTTTTCCCTCGAATTGGGTGCGCACGCGCAGGGAGTGGCCAAGTGAGTGTCCTGGGGAGCAAGAGGGGAATTGGACGGGTGCGTGGGTCCTCTCGGCTGGGCTCAGGAAGCAGGGGAGCGACGGCAATGCGAGCTCGAGCTCGGCTTGCTCTGTAATGGCAGAATGGGGAAGGGAAAAGAAGAAATGGGAGAGAGAGCAGAGGGAGCGAGAGAATGAATGAGTTTAGGAGTTCACGGGTGCGCCTTCAAGTTGCACAAAGGGGGAAGTAGTGAGTGGGGGGCGAGAGCGGGAGAAGCGGCAGAAATTGTAGTCGTCGATCAGCCATGTCGCTGGTGTGCGGAGAAGGAGAAGGCGGCCGTCCGGCGACTGTGCGATGGACGGGACGCGACGGCAATGGAGAGGGGTGTAGGTGGTGCTGTAGCACGCGAGGACCCGAGGCGGAGCCGGAGGCGTGCGGCAGAGGGGCCGAGTAGGCGCTGGCGTCGGCAGTGGGGAGCTCTACTGGACCAGTGAGGGAGGAAGAAGGAAGATTTTGCACTGCGTCCCCTGGACTATTAGATTTCTTGCAAACAAGTCCCTAGTCAATGGTATTTCCAATTAAAATAGCTAGGGGCCTCCAACTGATTTAGGATTTTGCACATAGGTCCTAAGAGATACTCCTAGTGCTCTAGTGGGACCCATTTGGTCAGAATTATTCTGGAGATTTTTGTATTTAAATTCAATTTTGAAAGGGTCCTAGACTTTAATTAATTATTTAGGATATTTCCACAATTAGTAAAATGCTCATTAAATTCCTAAAATTATATTTTAATATTACTAATATGATTATGAATTTTGGCATATGTTGTATAATAAAATCTCATTTGGCTCACAATTTGTTTTGTAGGGTTTCTAATTACCTGGAATTAATTTAAATAATTGGAGTGAGGCTTCCACATTTCATGCTATATTATTCATGATTTGTGTTTTCCATGTTTGTTAATAGAAGGGTGTCACAGCCCTCCCTCCTTAAAGAAATCTCGTCCCGAGATTATGAACAAGGCAAACTAGAGGGAAGTACAGTGGTCAAAACATACCTGTGTATGACGACCAAAATTTCGGGTGATGTGTACTCATAAATTCTTCAGATTCCCAAGTGGATTCATCTTCTGAGTGATTACTCCATTTAACCTTATAGAATTTGAGTGTTCTCTTATGGGTTGTGTGCTCTTTCTCATCGAGGATCCTTATCGGTTGTTTGGAGTATGTGAAAGTTGCCTAGAGGGGGGTTGCAAAGGCAATCTAAAAATAATCCTGAAAAAGCACTAAAGGATAATCAAATAACCAGGAATGACGCAACTTCCGTCGGGGTCGATGGAACTTCCATCGCCACGGAGGTTCTGTCAAGCGACAGAACTTCTCACTACCCTTCCTCTAAACAATGAACAACACGGATAACAAGGAGAAGGAAACACTAGCTTGGTAGAAGCGAAGCTAATATAATGTAAGCCTAGAATTCTTTAATGAAAACAAGCTTCACAATCAACAAATGATACAAGCACAATAATATGAAAGAAATAAGCAAGCACAAATATCAGAGCGGGAAAGTAAAGAGAGACACAAGAATTAACCCGAGGTTCGGCAACCACACAAAGTAGTTCCTACGTCCTCGTTAAGAAGCCACACAAAGTGGCCGGGTCTCTCTCAACCCATTTCCCCGCCAAGCAATCACAAAGATCGTGCTTGTATTTCTTTCTCCACTTGATTCTTTTCCTCTGGAGGTGAATCGCACCTTCACAAATGTCCCCGACTCACCACACAAAGTTGGGAGCTCAAGGGCGACGCCAAGCCGTCTAGGAGACCAAGTCTCCATGAGTAACAAACAAATAAAATTTTGATGGGGAGGGAAAGATGTGCTCAAGCTTTTGAGTGGATGGCTTCAATATTTATGTGGTTGGCTCTCTCTCACTTTGATTTGAATCTTAAGAATGTTGGTAGTCGTAAATTCCCATTTTTGACTACCAATTTCCCTTAAAAATGTGGATCTTAAGTAATAATATAATGAAAATAATCTTTATACTCATGAGTTCCACAAGTTTTGGTGAAATATGTGTTTGCAGGTTCAAAAGGGCCAAAATTATGTAAAAACATGAAGAAACGCTCCATCGGCCGATTTTGCCTTAAAACAGCAGGCCGACAGGGTCATATGAGGCTGAAATCAGAGCCCGACAGGGTCATGATGGCTGAAATCAGAACCCAGCCGACAGGGTCATATGAGGCTGAAATTAGGGCCCGCCAGGGTCATGATGGCTGAAATCAGAACCCAGCCGATAAGGTCATATCAGGTTGAAAACAGCCACCCGGCGGGTCAAAACAGAGTCATCATGAGGCTAAACCATCCGACCCAGCCGACCCTGCAAAACACTCCACCATGAGGCCGTTTTCCATCCTTGGACTAAGGAGGGTAAAAAGAGGAGAAGTAAAGAAGACACCCACATGGCACAACTTGGACAAGTGAAGGAATGACCCGGAGGGGGACGGCAGCAAAAATGGGTCACCGCATGGCGAGTTACGCCACCCAGCAGACCTTGCCACCAGGCGGGGTTGCCATCGAGAGGGGATAGAAACCCGGCCTAGGCCGCCGCCGGGCGGGCCTTGCCACCTGGTGATTTATGCCGCCTGGCGGACCTTGCCACCCGGCGAGTTGTGCCGCCCGGAGGACCTTGCCACCGAGAGGGGGTCGACACCCGGCCTACGCCACCGCTCGGCGAGCCTTGCCGCCCGATGAGTTATGCCGCCCGGCGGACCTTGCCGCCCGGCGGGCTTGCCACCTGGCCTACGATGACATTCGGCCCATTAAGCCTACCGCCCGGCCTACCATGCCTACCGACATAAAACCAAAGGAAAAAGGACAACCAACCCAACAACCGCCTTCAGGATGCAATCTTAGCCATCGGGAGAAGGTCGGTTGGAAAACCGACATGATCCAAGGGCTGCTCGGCCTTGCCCGCCGCCCGGTGGGGCATGCCGCCCGGAGTGCCCGGCCGCTCGGCACACATGGCCGCCCGGTGTGGCCCGCCACCTAGCGGGGGAATTTTTTCCCACCGACTCTCCTCCACCTTGAAGTACCCGCCAAGTTTTCGCCACCTATAAATAGAGGGGGAATGCGACAGAAAAGATCAACAATTGAAGAGGAGAACAACAAGTGCCACGTTGCAGAAATGTATTAGAATACGGAGTGAGAGTGAGACGTAGAAGTCCAGGAGGGAGCCGGGGATGTCGGCTCCTTCTCCACCTAGTGCCTCGGGGATGATTCTCCACCAAGAGTAGAATCCCCATCCTTCAGCCAGGTAACATGTAGACATTCTTTTGTTCATTTAATCATTAAAGCTTTCTTTATTTATATCTTGTTTATGGGATCTTAGACCATGTTAGATAAAGTGTTTTACTTTATTTGAGTATGGTTACTCTACCTTTAGTTATCAAGGTTAGAGTAGTAATTGTAAGTGTATACGTGGTGTATACACTTAGAATTATCTAAGTTTGCTCCCAACCCCACGGGCTGTGTGATAGGTAGTTAGGTGGTGACAGCACTGAGCTATCCTCTGTATTCCACCACGTTCGGGTTGGGCTCATAGGCGTTGATGGTAGTTTTACCCGAGGTCCCTTCTCATCCCTTTTCGTACCTCGGTGAACTATGCCCCGAAGTTAACAAGACTAAATATTGGAGTCTGATGATTATTTGGATATAAGTTGTCACATGAAGCCAAGGCTCGAGGACTCTCTCCACCCGTTGTTATCCTTCTCTTTTGTTCACTAGAATTGGATTAGGATAGAATTTCACTTCTCGTACCCCGTGGATTCGATACCTTGGAATACTCCTGGGTGAAGGCTACATCAGCATCCGTACGCTTGCGGACTTCTCTGTTAGGCATAAGGATCGCCAACAAGCTTTCTGGCACCGTTGCCGGGGAACGGTAGCTGACATTCATTCGAACCCGATTCTTTTTACCTTTTATTTTTATTTTCTTCTCTTATTTTCTTTCCTTCCATGAATCCACCATCTATTCGTGACTTCTCAGCCCCTAGGAGCCAATTCCTATAAATTGTACCCTCATCACTCTCAATCACAACCCTAAGCTATGAGATTCATCCGGATCTCATACTTTTGATTCAGAAAATGAACATCCATATACTCACCTACAACAGTTTGAGCTTTGTTGCTCCACTCTTGCCATTGAAGGGTTTCCTCAAGAAACCATGAAATGGAAGTTGTTCCCTTTTTCATTAGACGGGGCAGCAAAACATGGTATTTTAACCATGTAGGTGAAGCAAATGGAGATTGGCCCATCTTGCGAGAGAGATTTTATAAAAATTATTTTCCTCTCTATAAGATAGTTTCTCTAAGGAAAAAGGTTATCAATTTTGAGCCACATGACCATGAATCACTTGGAGCATCATGGAAAAGGTTCCTATCCTACACCAGTAATAGGGTATCTATAGGAATAGAGGAGCCTATAAGGCTGCAGCACTTCTTTTTCGGTTTAAAACCTGAAAGTGCAAATTATTTAGATGCTGCAGCCGGAGGTGCTTTTCTTTGTACAATACCATCAAAGGGAATACAGATCATAGGCAAAGTTATCCAAAACATTGAAGATCAGCTATATATCTCCCCATGCCATACCAAAGAAAGCACCCAAACTTCCAGCCAACCGACAGAAATGGAAACCAAGAGCTTCCCAAACAAAATCGATGCCCCTACAACAACCTCCCTCCACCCACCACAACCTAAATCTGTACAAGAAGACTCACTTCCTCTCCCACCTCAATCCTTTGATTATGGTGATGAACCTTTTCCAGAATGGGTGAAGAGATGCAGTCAAAAAGGGTCTTGTGGACGAGACTATAGAGAGGTAAAGAAGCAATATGATCCCTTATTAAATCCTTCTATTGTTACAAGGCAAGAAAGGCGTGTGGAAGCATGCAAATCCGTTAGTGAGGCTGCTAAGACATTTCCCCATAGCCCCTCTCCTATTTGTGATCCCATTATCCTAGATCTCCCAGACGCACCATGGACTAAAAATATAAGGGGGTGTCCGCACAATCAAAAAGGTGGTCGGATTTTAGGTCTATACCCAAAACTCGTTGCTAAGGTTTGAGTATCTCTCCTCAGTGGGAAACATGATGAAGATCCCTATGCCCATATTCAGAATTTTGAGGAGATATGTTCCACACACCCCACTAGCGAATTCCTAATGGAAGAGCAAATGTGGAGACTCCTTTTCTACTCTTTAGATGGGTATGCTAAGGGCTGGTACCTAGAGTTCATTAATAGGAAGGAGTGGTATATCGTCCAGAATCCAACCTTCTTGAAGGCCCTATGGAATGATCTAAAGTACGAGTTCACAGAGCATCTGTTTCCTTACGAGAAGTATTTCCATCGACTGAACAAGATCAGAAATATTAAACAAGAGGATCATGAACATATAGGAGTCTGTTGGAGGCGCTTTTTGAACCTTGTCTCTATTGGTCCAAGGATAGACATTCCACAAGAAAGGCTCTTGATCTATTTTGTTGAAGGTCTACAAAAGGAGAGCGCGAAGCTATTGAGGGAATGTAGTAAAATTCCCTTCCATAATAAAAACATAGATGATGCGTGGGTCACTATTGACCATGTCACCCGAGTCACCCAGCGCCAAGCACTATGTACACTTACGAAAGGATTAAATCTGAACCAAGCGGCAAAATTTGAGAGAAAAGATCATGAGCCATCCTTTGCTTCATCGGCCAATTCTACCCCAATCCTTGAACCACATAGGCCTTGCCATCCCGCACCAATCCTCCCAAATCCCCCAAGGATCCATGTTCTACCTAATGGAGGCACCACAAAGCTATCATCTACCAATGGAAAAGAGGCACCAAAGCAACCAAAGGATGATCTACAGAAGGAAAACTTTGAATAGGAACAATCCATGAAGAATGAAGGGCAATACAAAGATTGGTCCATAAAAATTCGTGAGGCTCCAAATTTGGAGTTAAAAGGGAATTCTCCCACCATGCCAAGGAGTCGTACTTTAGAAAATTCACATACTCCTTACTCACACAAAAGTTTTCCCACCACAACAAAGATTTATGATGGTGGTACACAAGAGGCCTACAACCGCTCTACCCTTAATGGACATAGTAATTTCAAAGGGGCGGTTGTAGATACATTTGTCTATCACAAACACTGCAATTTCCATGATCCCTGTCATATGCCTTAGTTGTGCAATCATTCACCAACATTTGGTGATAGAGGGAGCCACATTGCTAACCCAAGCTATAATATGAACTAGTGTTCCTATGGTCCAACTTACGACCTTAAATAAGTACTGATGGGAGGT
The DNA here is from genome assembly GCA_032690845.1 of Eleusine coracana subsp. coracana. Taxonomy (NCBI): domain Eukaryota; kingdom Viridiplantae; phylum Streptophyta; class Magnoliopsida; order Poales; family Poaceae; genus Eleusine; species Eleusine coracana. The sequence goes on from CM064434.1 coordinate 40,024,111, forward strand.
AACCGGATTTGTTTCTCTTTACTAGGATTTGTTAGTTTCTCATTTGAAACTTAAAAAAAATCTTTGTTCCTTCTCAACAATAAAATTTACTCAGCAATAATAGTGGCACAACATTAGGCTTGTTCCTTTGGGTATTCTGTTAGCTAACCTTTGCAGGTTAAAGATCAAAAGGAACAAGAGGACAAGGTACGAAAGAAAACAAACTATTTCATTATTCCTCGTATCACCTACCCCTTGCTATTTTCATGTATTTAAATGAATTGATTTTTTTGGCAAGCATGAAAACTGGAATCTGAAATAAAACTTCCTTCTCATTCATACTTGATATATAAAGATTGTTCCTTGCATTCTTTCATCGCCCATGGGAAATACACATTGAATAGGAAAACCTTGTCTAAATTGTTGGTAGATGTGACATGACTGTAGAGAGCATAACCTTTCTTGGAACCAAGTGAACTTCCTTGATTTTCAATTTTCAAAATCTTATAAATAAGAACTCCAGATTCACAATCTTCTCAATGATGAGTTTATTCCTACCAAAGCTAGATGATTCTCTTAACGAAAACCTATTCAATTTGCTACTTGTATTTTCATTGAACTTTGTCAAACTGCTGTGACCCTTGTGAGATGCTTGCTATGTGTTATTGATCAAGTTCATGTGCACACCCCAACCACTCCATATGTTGAGACTTCTACACTAGAAGTTCAAATTCATCATCCCCATAACCCATCCATTGAATAAAATGCTCCACCAAATATGTCGATCTCTCTCCAAGAATCATTTCAAAAGAGATATGGGCTACACGAAAAGAAAAAAAAAGAGAAAGAAGAAGAATCATGAATGATAAAGTAGCCCATGTTCTAAAATATAAATCAAATAGAGAAGAGAGAGATCACTTCAAAATGCGCATCCACCATCTTTCATCCATCCATACATATCATAATTGTGCACATGGCTTGATCATAATTCATGACTTGTTTTCTCATTGGATCCGGTTTTTGACTTAGTGATATATGAAATACAAGTATGCGGCCTTAATATTTCCTACCTTGAGCTCTACATAAGCCTTAGTATATAGGAAAATTTTGGCCACTGGCCTAAGTGAGGAATCAAAACCACATTGAGCGATTTGAGAGCATCAATTGAGAATAACTTGTGATCTGGAGCTCTATTTTGATTGAGAAGAGCAAACAAAATTGAAGTTCCTTGGGAAAAAGAAAGGTAAGACTTCTCTATGTTGCTCCATCTCTCAACTTTTCAAGACAAGGTATTTAGCCACCTAAAATCCTATGGGCATGAGGAGTCATGGGTAGTCTTTATATATACAAAGCATAATGAGAATTACCCTTGATCTTGCTGACTCCTACTCTTCATTTCTTACTTTGCTCGGGACGAGCAAAGTCCTAAGCGTGGGGGGGGGGGTGTTGGTAGTCGTAAATTCCTATTTTCGACTACCAATTTCTCATAAAAATGTGGATCTTATGTAATAATATAATGAAAATAACCTTTATACTCATGAGTTCCACAAGTTTTGGTGAAATATGTGTTTGCAAGTTCCAAAGGGCCAAAATTATGTAAAAACATGAAGAAACGCCCTGTCGGCCGATTCTGCCTTAAAACAGCAGGCCGACAGGGTCATATGAGGCTGAAATCAGGGCCCGGCCGGGTCATGATGGCTGAAATCAGAACCCAGCCGACATGGTCATATGAGGCGGAAATCAGGGCCCGACAGGGTCATGATGGCTGAAGTCAGAACCCAGCCGACAGGGTCATATCAGGCTAAAAACAGCCACCCGGCGGGTCAAAATAGAGTCATCATGAGGTTGAACCATCCGACCCAGCCGACCCTGCAAAACACTCCACCATGAGGCTGTTTTCCATCCTCGGACTAAGGAGGGTAAAAAGTGGAGAAGTAAAGAAGGCACCCACGTGGCACAACTTGGACAAGTGAAGGAATGACCCGGAGGGGGACGACAGCAAAAATGGGCCACCGCCCGGCGGACCTTGCCACCTGGCGGGGTTGCCACCGAGAGGGAATAGAAACCCGGCCTAGGCCGCCGCCCGGCGGGCCTTGCCGCCCGGCGATTTCTGACGCTCGGTGGACCTTGCCGCCCGGCAAGTTGTGTCGACACCCGGCCTAGGCCACCGCCCGGTGAGCCTTGCCGCCCGACAAGCCATGCCGCCTTGCGAGTTATGCCGCCCAGTGGACCTTGCCGCCCGGCGTGCTTGCCACCCGGCCTACGAAGACATTTGGCCCATTATGCCTACCGCCCAGCCTACCATGCCTACCGACATAAAACCAAAGGAAAAATGCCAACTGACCCAACAACTGCCTTCGGGACGCAATCCTAGCCATCGGGAGAAGGTCAGTCGGGAAACCGACATGATCCAAGGGTCGCCCGGCCTTGCCCGCCGCTCGGCGGTGCATGTCGCCCGGCACACGTGGCCGCTCGGCGGGGGAATTTTTGCCCACCGACTCTCCTCCACCTTGAAGTACCCGCCAAGTCTTCACCACCTATAAATAGAGGGGGAATTCGGCAGAAAAGATCAACAATTGAAGAGGAGAACAACAAGTGCCACGTTGTAGAAATGTATTAAAATAGGGAGTGAGAGTGAGTGTTATAAGTGCGGGAGGGAGGCAGGGATGTCGGCTCCTTCTCCACCATGTGCCTCGGGGATGATTCTCCACCAAGAGTAGAGTCCCCGTCCTTTAGCAGGGTAACATGTAGACATTGTTTTGTTCATTTAATCATTAAAGCTTTCTTTATTTATATCTTGTTTATGGGATCTTAGTCCATGTTAGATAAAGTGTTTTACTTTATTTGAGTATAGTTACTCTGCCTTTAGTTAACAAGGTTAGAGTAGTAATTGTAAGTGTATACGTGGTGTATATACTTAGAATTATCTAAGTTTGCTCCCAACCCCACGGGCTGTGTGGTAGGTAGTTAGGTGGTGACAGCACTGAGCTATCCTCTGTATTCCACCATGTTCGGGTTGGGCTCATAGGCGTTGATGGTAGTTGTACCCAAGGTCCCTTCTCATCCCTTTCCATACCTCGGTGAACTATGCCCCGAAGTTAACAAGAGTAAATATTGGAATCTGATGATTATTTGGATATAAGTTTTCACATGAAGCCAAGGCTGGAGGACTCCCTCAACCCGTTGTTATCCTTCTCTTTTGTTCACTAGAATTGGATTAGGATAAAATTTCACTTCTCGTTCCCCGTGGATTCGATACCTTGGAATACTCCCGGGTGAAGGATGCATCGGCATCTGTACGCTTGCGGATTTCTCTGTTAGGCATAAGGTTCGCCAACAAAGAACAAGCCTAGGAGTGAGAGGGGAGAGCTCTAGCTGAAGAGTGAGTGAAATGGCAAAGAATCCAACCCTTCCCACGGGGGAAGGGGTACTCTATTTATAGAGGGAGCTCAAAAACTAGCCATTATAGTGTTTTCTGGGTCTGACGGAACTTCCGTGGTTACCCACAGAACTTCCATCAATTCAAACTTACCCGTTCCACGCGCCTGGGAGGGAAGCCAGATGTTGTGACGGAACTTCTGTCATGAGGTGACGGAACTTCCGTCACTCTCGGTTTAACAAGGATTGAGCTCACAGAACGTCCGTGAGAGCCACAGAAATTCTGATGACGGAACTTCCGTCAGAGACTGACGGAACTTCCGTCACTCTCGGGAAGACAGTGGGTAGGAGCCCGACGCTGATGGAACTTCCATCAGGAGGTGACGAAACTTCCGTCAGCCTCAGGTAGGCAGGCAGAGGGAACCCGACGCTGACGGATCTTCGTGAGAGGGCTCACGGAACTTCTGTCACTCTATGTTTGGCTTAGAAAAGGACTGGTTTTAAGGCTTGATGGCTATACTTCTCACAAAAACTATTTGGAGTCTTGAGCACACACAATTCCCTTCTTAACAAGTTTGTTTTACCCCACTTTATAGTTCGGCATACCTATGACTCAAAAAGATAAATAAAAGAACTAATTATTGAAGAGCTTTTGAGTCCATATCATTTCCTTTCCTTTTTGGGAGTAAACAACAAATTGTAAATGACTAGTTTTGATTATCTACACATGTACTTCATAAACAAGTTAGCACACTTTTAATCTTTTGTCATCGTACACCAAAACTAACTAGGGGATCCTAGATGCATCTTCAATCTCCCCCTTTTTGGTGATTGATGACAATAGATTAAGAAGGATATAAAGAGGATAATCAAAAGAGACAGAGAGTAACATATAGTGGAGCTCGCCCTAAAGATATGCATGAATCACACAAACATGTGAGAAAGCTCCCCCTATATTTTGCAATGAGGGGTACCTAACAGTGTGCAAGAGTGAAGCAAAGTGATAAGGCAATAACCAAGAGACAATACAACTTACAAAACTAATAGAAACAAGCACCACACATATCATAAGAACAATAGAGTCATTACAGAAGGTTCAAATATGTTTTGCACACAAAGCAAATAGAGAGGGGAACTAGTCCATAGGTTCATCACTATCCTATTACAAAGCCTCTAAAACAAATATCATTTTCACTCATCTCTCCCCCTTTGGCATCAAGGCACTAAAAAGAATGAAAAGAGGAGGAGATAAGAGAAAGGTATTACTCATCATCATCGGTGCTTTCGTCATTGTCCTCGGTGTCCTGTTCATCACCCTCTTCTTCTTCGTGCCCTTCGTCCTCGCCATCTTGTTCATCTTATGCAGCTTGTTCTTTGCCAACGGGAGTGGGTGGAGGAGCAAGATCATCCCAATCATAGCCGGCAAGTGGATCCTCAAAGACCGGTGGCTCACCATCGGGCTCACACTCGGAGCCATCCGGAGACACCTCATGACCTTGAGCTCTTTGGTCTTTCTTGTTGCGCCGCACTTGCTTCTTAATGCGCCTCTTGTTCTCCTAGTTTTCTTTAGCATTGAAGCAACAAGCATTCAAGATGTTCTTGAGCACAGAGGCAATGGGAGATGATGGACGGTGGCGAGGGGCCTCGGGTGGAGGAGCGGAGGATGATGCATGAGGTGTTGCTGCTTCTGCCCTAGCTACCTTTTCTGCTGCTAACTCCCTTCGGATAGTCTCATGATGAGGGCGAGTGAGCCTGGGCACATGAGTTCTCAAAGGCTGATGCTTGCACTCCTTCTCAAAAATCAAGCCAGTCTCAGTCTCGATCATCCTCATAAGATATGGGGCAAAGGGTAGCACCTTCCTTGTGTCCAAGGAGGCAGAGTAGATCTCCTGAACAATGAAGTCCATCACACTAAAGGCTGCAGCTCTGTCTCTGAACCTAGCAAGAATGTTCCGGGAGTGCTCGACAAGTGAAGTGGTATACCCAGCCTTAGGAGCAATAGTTACCCGGAGAATCCTATTGAGGGTAAAGTAGAAGTTGTGCATTCCATGAGTGGTTCCCAGATATCTTAGTTGAAGGTCCTCATACATGAATCTCAGCTCATAATCCTTCAACATTGACTCACAAGAGAGCTGGTCCTTGTCAGCATCATCATCATCCTGGAAAAAGAAGAAGGCTAGTCGAGAGGGGGACACCACATACTGCACTGCACACCTTGTGTCATCCAATGAACAAAGCCTCGCCCATCAATGTACAAGGTGGAGTAGAACTAACAGATGACCTCCTCAATCTAATCATAGCTGAACCCCATGAGGTCATACACATGTCGCGCCTTGCAAGCTCCCACTATCTCATTGAAGGTTGACTCATCCTTGTCCTCCATGTACTTCCAGTCAATCCACTGATGAGTGGCCAACCGGTTCTTCCGGTTCATGTCAATGACCATAGACATGTAGTAGTCTTGGTGAAACCAAGTGAGGAACCGGGGGTCACTTGCCTCCTTATCAATCACAAGATATTGATTCTACCTCCTTGCAGCACTCAAGCCTTCGGCATCCTTCTTGTAGTCCTTGAAGACATAATGAGGTGGGTAGACGGGAGCATGAACTCGAAGGTCCCTCACAATGTTCAAAGACTCATCTCTCTTTGACTTGCTCTTGCGTGGTTTGGGGCGTGGTTTGGGGTGTGTTTCCTTGACTGGCTTCTTCCCTTTATCATGTGCCCTTCCAGGTGGAAGGGCGCCTCCTTGACCAACCAAAATTGTTTGAGCCCCTGAACTGCTTCCCTATCCTATCCTTCTCTTGATCACGGCTTTTCTTCTCTTGGCCAGGGGTACGATATCCTCGTGGGAGGAGGGGGACTTGTTGGGTGAAGCTTGATGGTCCTCTTCACTTGAGTCCTCATGAATGGAGGGAATTAGACGCATTCTTGATGAGAACCATCATCACAAGCCTATAATGCACCATAAAGGAGATAATGGGTCAGGCAAAGGCAACGGAAAGGACCAACGAACATGTAGAAGTAAGTGCACTAAACTACGGATGACGGAAATTCTGTAAGAAAGTCACGGATTACGGATGACAGAAGTTCCGTAAGTAAGTCACGGATGTTCCGTCACTTGTAGTTTGCATCTAAACCTACACATCTTTTGGATCTCGCTACAACTACTCAAATGCACTTAGAGAAAGATACTCTAGAGACAAAGGAACCTATCTACCCAAGGGAAATCGAGACATTTGAGCATATTGACCAAGAACTCAAGAACGAGAGACAAGTTCATACCTAGGTCATGAAGAAGGAAAAGTGATGAAGATTGAAGGAAGTCCTGGAAGTTCCGTAGGGGAGGAATGGAGTTCCTCCCAACTAGATGATTTCTTTTGGTGGGATCTCCAACAATCTTCAAATCGCCCTTGAAGTTGCCCTAGGGTGTGAGACGAAGAGAGAGAGGAGAATAGAGAGAATGACCGGTTGGAGGAAGAAGAGGGAGGGGTTGTGCGACTTAACCAGGGGCTGATGGAAGTTTCGTCGATGGGCGACGGAAGTTCCGTCTGTCTCGGGTTGAGACGCGCCACAGGAGGGAGTCACGGAAGGTCTCACAGAACTTCCATGGACGATGGAAGTTCCATGAAAGGGTCACGGAAGTTCCGTTGTTCCCGGTTTGGAACCAGAGAGAACACGGAAGATCTCACAGAACTTCCGTGGATGACGGAAGTTCCGTGAAAGGGTCACGGAAGTTCCGTCGTTCTCGGGTTGGAACTAGAGAGAACACCTCTTCAACTGGAAGACTTTGAAGGTGACGGAAGTTTCTGGAAAGAGGGCATAAGTTGCTACAAGTTTGAACTTATGGACAAGTTGCCTAAGGAGTATAAAGCTTGTCTCAACTAGTGAATAGTAACAAATCAATAGATAAAACTATTGATCAAAGAATTTTGTTTAAAAAAACAAGGACAATATGAAATTTTGAAAGGATTTTGCTTTTACGACATTTTACAAGGTCAATACACCAATCAAAGCACAAGATTCTACTCTAGGTTGGATGAGTCAAGAATATTTAGTTCACTCCTAAGTTCACAATACGGCTTCTCATCTAGGGGTTTGGTAAAAATATCGGCTAGTTGTTTGTCGGTTCTAACATAGCTAATATCAATGTCCGCCTTTATAGAATGATCTCTCAAGAAGTGGTGCTGGATATCTGTATGCTTGGTTCTACTATGATCAATGGGGTTATATGCAATCATGATGGCACTCTCATTGTCACAGAGGAGTGGAACTTTGGTCATAGTATACCCAAAATCCTTTAGAGTTTGTCACACCCAAAGTAATTGTGCACAGCAACTTCCGGATGCAACATACTCTGCTTCGGCCATGGATAAGGCACCGGAATTTTGTTTCTAGGATGACCATGACACAAGGGACCTACCCAAGAATTGGCACGTCCCGGAGGTACTTTTCCTATCCACCTTACATCCGGCGTAGTCGGCATCGGAATAACCGACTAACTTGAACTTGGAGCCCTTGAGATACCACAATCCTAAGTTTGGGGTGTGAACTAAATATCTTAAGATCCTTTTTACCACCACAAGGTGACTTTCCTTTGGAGCACTTTGGAATCTTGCACACTTGCACACACTAAGCATGATATCGGGCCTAGATGAACAAAGGTAAAGCAAGGAGCCAATCATGGATGGATATACCTTCTGATCCTCGGGTTTACCGTTTACATCTAGCCCAAAGTGTCCATTTGTCTTCATGGGAGTCTTGTTAGGCTTAGCATTCTCCATGTCAAACTTCTTGAGTATGTCTTGAGTATACTTGGTTTGACTTATGAATGTTCCTTCTTCAAGTTGCTTGACTTGAAAACATAGAAAGAACTTCAACTCTCCCATCATGGACATCTCAAATTTCCTAGTCATAATCTTGGCAAACTCATCACAAAAAGATTGATTAGTTGAACCAAATATAATGTCATCGACATATATTTGGCACACAAATGACTCATTATCAACTTTTCTTGTGAAGAGAGTAGGATCCGCCTTGCCAATTGTGAAGCCTTTGTTGATCAAGTACCCCTTGAGGTGTTCATACCAAGCTCTAGGAGCTTGCTTGAGGCCGTAGAGAGCTTTGTGAAGCTTGTACACATGGTTTGGTTTCTTTAGGTCTTCAAACCCCAGAGGTTGTTGTACATACACCTCTTCTTGAATGGGCCATTAAGAAATGCACTTTTCACATCCATTTGAAAAAGCTTAAAGCCATGGTGAGTAGCATAGGCAAGTAAAATATGAATTGATTCAAGCCTAGCTACGGGTGCATAAGTTTCACCAAAGTCCAAACATTCTACTTGTGAGTAGCCTTTTGCAACAAGTCTTGCCTTGTTTCTCACCACCATACCATACTCATTTTGCTTGTTGCGAAAAACCCATTTTGTACCTACAACATTTTGCTTGGGTCTCTCCACTAATGACCACACCTTGTTTCTTTCAAAGTTGTTCAACTCTTCTTGCATAGCCATCACCCAATCCGAGTCTTGAAGGGCTTTTTCCACTCTAAGAGGATCCATAGAGGAAACAAACGAGTAATGATGACAAAATGTAGCCATTCGGATCTAGTAGTTACCCCTTTTTGGATGTCTCCTAAAATGTTGTCAACGGGGTGATCCTTTTGAATGCTTTGTCGTACTCGTGGATGAATTGGCCTAGATGCATCTTCTTCTTCTTGAGTGATATCATCTTGAATGCCTCTATCCCCACCATCTTGAGCTTGATCTTGGTTGTTACCTTGACCATGATCATCACCATGATCTTGGTTTTTCCCTTGATCTTGTTCATCATGTGGCACTTATGGAGACGGATCATCTTGTCTTGAAGAAGATGGTTCATTTTGTCTTGAGTTTGGGTTTATCTCTCATATTTCCATGTTCCTTATTGCATCACAAGGAGCTGCATCGCTTACATCACTTGGATTTACTTGCTCTACTTGAGAGCCACCAGATTCATCAAATTGCACATCCCGGGTGATTTCAACAACACCGGTGTCTTTGTTAAAGACTCGATATGCATAGACGTTAGTTCCATATCAAAGTAGAAAACCTTCATGTGTCTTAGGAGCAAACTTGGAGGATTTAGGTTTCTTATTTAGAATAAAACATTTGCTCCCAAAGACATGAAAGTATGAAACATTTGGAAGGTTACCGGTGAGAAGCTCATATGGTGTTTTCTTCAAGATCTTGTGAAGATATAATCTGTTTGATGCATGGCATGTGGTGTTGATGGCTTCGGCCCAAAAGGTGTCTGGTGTCTTGTACTCATCAAGCATTGTTCGTGCCATCTCTATGAGTGTGTGGTTCTTCCTTTCGGCTACCCCATTTTGTTGTGGAGTGTATGGAGCTGAGAATTCATGCTTGATGCCTTCTTCATCAAGATATTCTTCAACTTGTGTGTTCTTGAACTCGATTCCATTGTCACTCCTTATTTTCTTGATCTTCGCTTCATACTCATTTTGGGCTCTCCTCAGGAACCTCTTTAGGTTACCTTGTGTTTCACTTTTGTCCTTCAAAAAGAATACCCAAGTGAAACGAGAATAATCATCAACAATTACAAGGCCATATTTATTACTGCTAATGCTTATGTAGGTGACCGGTCCAAATAAGTTGATGTGGAGCATTTCCAATGGTCTTGTCGTTGTCATCATTGTCTTGGATGGATGTGCCGCTCCTACTTGCTTTCTAGCTTGACATGCGCTACATATTTTGTCCTTCTCAAAAGCTACATCCTTTAGTCCAACAACGTGGCCACCTTTAAGGAGTTTAGAAATATTTCTCATCCCAACATGAGCTAGCCGGCGATGCCATAGCCAACCCAAGGTAGTTTTAGCGATCAAGCAAGTACTTAGGTTAGATCCTTCTTTGCTGGTGAAATCAACAAGATAGATCTTGTCCTCAAGATACCCTTTGAAAGCTATTGAGGAATCTTTCTTCTTAAAGACGGTCACACCATCATCCTCAAAGAGACAACTATAGCCCATGTCACAAAGTTGTGATACGGACATTAAGTTGTATCCTAGACCATTTACAGGATAAGCATTACCAATTGAAAGGTCATGGGTGACATCAATCCGTCCACGACCAATTACCTTTCCCTTGTTATCATTTCCAAATGATATGCCTCCACTTGGTAGATTGTCATGATCAAGTGTGGAAAACATTGATCTCTCTCCGGTCATATGATTTGAGCATCCGCTATCGAATACCCATATTGCACCACCGGAGGAGTATTCCTATAAGGGAGACCAATCACATATTTTAGGCACCCAAGTTGGTTTGGGTCCCTTGACACTAGATACAAGAACTTTGGGCACCCACACACAAGGTTTCCACCTTGCATCATGTGGCCCAACAAACTTGACAACTACTCTACCATAGTGATTACAGGTTAGCACATAAGAGGCATCAAAATCATCAAAGGATATGGTAGAGTTCTTGATGTTCTTATTGACTTGGGAAGCATTCTTGGGCTTGATGATGCTTTCTTGTGCCACTTGCTTTCCCTTGCTCCCATGCACAAAGTTGATTCTCTTATCGTGCCTTCTTTTGGGTGCATTCTTGTTGTACCCCAATCCTCTCTTGTCATGAGAGGCTCTTGGCTCACCAACTATTCTTGTTGTAGTCTCCACTTGAGCTTTCTTCTTGAGCTCATTGACTTGGTTGGTTAGCTTCTCAATGATTGCATCTTGCTTGGCAATCATATCAACATCAATGTTGTGGCACCTTCCACAATCCTTGCTTGTTGAAGCTTGTGAGAATTCAAGCTTCTTCAACAATGATTGTGATTTCGTCTTGAGGTCTTCAATGGCCTTTGTTGGGGCCTTGTTCTCCTCTTGCAAGGAGTTGCACATTTCTTGATACTTCTTGGTTATTGAGGTGCATTATTCACTTGTCTCATTGACCTTTGTAAGGTCCTTTGTTAGAGTCTCGTTCTTTTCCTTCTCTTGCTCAAGTTGCTTGGTGAGCTCAAGGTTCTTGCTTCTTTCTTCATCAAGCAACTCTTCTTGTCTATCAACGATTCTTTCTTGATTGTCCAACTCCCTTTGTAGCATATCTAGCATTTTTACCATTTCATGCATAGAGGCGACCAAATCCTCCTCTTCATCGCTACAATAAGAAGGATTGAAATCGGTGTGAGGAGCTACCTTGCTATCCTTAGCCATGAAGAGACGAGGGGCATCATCTTCATCATTGATGAGGTTGTTGAAGAGTGACTTTTTGGCCGGGGGCAGGCCAATGGCTATATTAGCAATACCACCTTCATCATCTTCATCATGGTCATCGGAGATGTATTCTTGGCCAATGTGAGCATGTCCCTTGTTGTATGGCTTCTTGTAGGGCTTTTTCTTGTTGTTGTACTTTTCATTTTTCTGGCCCTTGCCATTTAATCTTGGACAATCGGTAGTCATGTGTCCTTGTTCATGACACTCATAGCATCTTCTATTTGTTCTTCTAGCTTTTGCCTTGTCAAAGCTTCTTTTGGTGAAACCATTCTAGATCATGTATTTGCCAAATTTCTTGACGAATAAAGCAAATTCTTCATCATCTTCTTCTTCATTATCATTCTCTTCATCTTCACCATCATCATCATGAGTCTTCTTGGCTTTGAGCGCCAAGTCCTTCTTGCTTGTGCTCTCATCTCTTATGAGCACATTCACTCTCTTGCCCTCATCATCACAACTCTTGTGGGCATTTATTCTTCCAATGACTTCATCCGTTGTGAAGCTCTTGAAACCATCCTTCTCTTCATTGATGGTGCAAAGTGTAGAGTTCCACATCCTAAGAGCCGTGAGGAGCTTATAGTTGACTTCCTCATCTTTGATGTTGTCACCATAGGATCTTCTCTCATTTACAATGTCCATGAGCCTATCATGAGTTTGTTGAGGCTCTTCTCCCTTATTCATCACGAAGAAGTTGAATTGATTCTTGAGAACTTGAAGTCTTGTCTTCTTAACAACATCCACTCCATCATGGGCACATATAAGCTTCTTCCACATTTTCTAGGCATTCTCAATTCCGACAAGTCTTGAATATTCCTTAGTATTTAAGGAAGAGAGAATAGCTGACACCACTTGAGCATTGTGATATATGTTGAGTTGGTCCATAGCTGTAGGATTGTCCTTGTCTTCCAAGGTGTATCCTTTCTCCATAATTTCCCAAATTGGTGGACCAATTGACATGAGGTACATCTTCATGCGATGCTTGTACCAACTGAAATCCTTGCCTTCAAAGTAAGGCAATCTTCCACTTCCACTTCCATGGATATTTGCCACATCGGCATAGTTGAAGGGGATAGATGCATGCAACTCATTTCCCTTACTTGTTGAAGTATGATCTTGGGGCTTGTCACCTTCTCTGGCTTCGACATCTTTTAATCTTCAAGCTTTCAAGCCTTGTAGAAGATTCCTGCTCTGATACCAATTGAAAGTTGCCTAAGGGGGGGGGGTGAATAGGCAATCTAAAAATAATCCTGGAAAGCACTAAAGGATAATCAAATAACCAGGAATGACGGAACTTCCGTCGGGGTCGACGGAACTTCCGTCGCCACGGAACTTCTCACTACCCTTCGTCTAAACAATGAACAACACGAATAACAAGGAGAAGGAAATACTAGCTTGGTAGAAGTGAAACTAATATAATGTAAGCCTAGAATTCTTGAATGAAGACTAGCTTCACAATCAACAAATGATACAAGCACAATAATATGAAAGAAATAAGCAAGCACAAATATAAGAGCGGGAAAGTAAAGAGAGACATAAGAATTAACCCGAGGTTCGGCAACCACACGAAGTAGTTCCTACGTCCTCGTTGAGAAGCCACACAAAGTAGCCGGGTCTCTCTCAACCCTTTTCCCCGCCAAGCAATCATAAAGATCGTGTTTGGATTTCTTTCTCCACTTGATTCTTTTCCTCCGGAGGCGAATCACACCTTCACAAATATCCCCGACTCACCACACAAAGTTGGGAGCTCAAGGGCGTCACCTAGCCGTCTAGGAGACCATGTTTCCAAGAGTATCAAGCAAATCAAATCTTGATTAGGAGGGAAAGACTTGCTCAAGCTTTCGAGTGGATGGCTTCAATGTTTTTGTGGTTGGATCTCTCTCACTTTGATTTGAATCTAAAGAACAAGCCTAGGAGTGAGAGGGGAGAGCTCTAGCTGATGAGTGAGTGAAATGGCAAAGAATCCAACCCTTCCCATGGGGGAAGGGGTACTCTATTTATAGTGGGAGCTCAAAAACTAGCCGTTATAGTGTTTTCTGGGTCTGATGGAACTTCCGTGGTTACCCACGGAACTTCCATCAATTCAAACATAGCTGTTACACGCGTTGTGGTTACCCACAGGATTGAGCTCACAGAACTTTCATGAGAGCCACGGAAATTCTGATGACGGAACTTTCATCAAAGACTGACGGAACTTCCATCACTCTCGGGAAGACAGTGGGTAGGAGCCCGACGCTGACGGAACATCCATTAGGAGGTGACGGAACTTCCGTCACCCTCGGGTATGCAGGGAGAGGGAACCTGACACTGACGGAACATCAATGAGAGGGCTCATGGAACTTTTGTCACTCTCTGTTTGGCTTACAAAAGGTCTGGTTTTAAGGCTTGTTGGCTATACTTCTCACAAAACCTATTTGGAGTCTTGAGCACACACAATTCCCATCTTAACAAGTTTGTTTTACCCCCCTTTATAATTCGGCATACCTATGACTCAAAAAGATAAATAAAAGAACTAATTATTGAAGACCTTTTGAGTCCATATCCTTTCCTTTCCTTTTTGGGAGTAAACAACAAATTGTAAATGACTAGTTTTGATTATCTGCACATGTACTTCATAAACAAGTTAGCACACTTTTAATCTATTGTCATCGTACACCAAAACTAACTAGGGATCCTAGATGCATCTTCGGTATGTGAGATCTGGTTGGAGTTGGTCATACTCTTCCAAGACTTTGTCAATGGGTGGTTTAAGACACCGCTTTAGTTGAGAGACGTGAAAGGTATGATGAACTCCAGATAGATTAGCGGGTAACTCCAGCTTGTAGGCTACCTTCCCACATCGTTCCAAAATTTGGAATGGCCCAATATAACGGGGAGCTAACTTTCCTTTGACTCCAAAAACCGTTGGATACCCTTCATAGGTGACACTCGAAGATAGACGTAGTTACCCTTATTGAAATACAGTGCTCTACATCGTCGGTTTGCGTACTTCTCTTGGCGGCATTTGGCAGCCTTAAGATTTGCCTCAATGGTATGATCTTTTTCTTCTGCATCTTTGACAAGATCAGGACCAAAGGTTACCCTTTCTCCAGATTCATACCAGTTTAACGGTGTTCTACAACTACGACCATAGAGTGCTTCAAATGGTGACATTTTCACACTCTCTTGGTAACTGTTGTTATACAAGAATTCAGCGTATGGTAGATACTCATCCCAGTTACCACCATGTGTTAAAACACATGCCCTAAGCATATCTTCTAAAATTTGGTTGACACGCTCTGTCTGCCCATCGGTGGCGGGATGGTAAGCAGAACTACGAATTAGGCCTGTACCCAAAGATGCATGCAGTTGTTCCTAGAAACGGGCGACAAACTACGAACCACGATCTGAGATGATGGTCTTGGGTACTCCATGACGATACAGAATTCTTGCAATGTATAGCTCTGTGTATTGCCGTATGCCGTATCTATTGTTGACTGGCAAGAAGTGAGTAGATTTGGTGAGTCGGTCCACAATGACCCAAATAGAATCATGCTTACGCGAAGTGAGAGGTAGGCCAACAATAAAGTCCATGCTGATGTCCTCCCATTTCCAAGCGGGAATACTCAATGGTTGAAGCAATCTGGCTTGTTTCAAATGGTCAGCCTTAACTCTCTGAGAAGTATCACATTCTGCAGCATATCGATCCACTTCTCGCTTCATTCTTGTCCACCAAAAATTGTTCTTCAGATCTTGGTACATTTTATTACTACCCGGATGGATGGAGTACATGGAGCGATGTGCTTCATCCAAGATTTTTCGTCTAAGTTCAAAGTCTTTTGGTACTACCAAACGGTTATTGAACCATAGGGTACCGTCGGAGTCTTGAGTGAAGCATTTTGCTTTACCCTTCTTAATGTTTTGACGGATATGATTCATACCAATGTCATTTTTCTGTGCAGCAATGATTTCTTCACAAATACTAGAATGTACACTAAGGTTGCTAATCACTATGGCAGGCAAAACATGAAGGCTGGGTTCTGAAGCAGTGATGTGGTTGCCGTTGTTCTCATATTCCAGTACTTGATGATGGCAGTGTACCTTCCTACTCAACGCATCAGCGATTACATTGGCCTTGCCCAGATGATAATGAATCTCCAGGTTACAATCCTTGATCAGCTCTAGCCACCGACGTTGTCTCATGTTCAGATCAGTCTGGGTAAAGATATATTTTAAGCTCTTATGATTCGTGTAGACGTGCACTAAGTTTCCGAGCAAATAATGCCTCCATATTTTTAGTGCAAGTACAACTATAGCTAGTTCCAAATCATGAGTTGGATAGTGCTCTTCATGCTTTCATAGTTGTCGAGATGCATAGGCAATGACAAGACTTTCCTCCATGAGCACACATCCAAGTCCCGTCCCAGATGCATCACAATACACGTCGAACGACTTGGTGATGTCTGGTTGAGCCAGTACTGGGGCAGTGGTCAATAATTTCTTCAATGCTTGAAATGCTTCTTCACAACTATTGTTCCAACTGAATTTCTTATCCTTAGCTTGTTTTTCGACTTCAGAAAGTCGAAGTGTAGCATGAAACACATCCAGATGCTGGCACAAGTTTGTGCATAAGGCAAAAGTGGATAAGCCATAATACTCTATTATGGGCAGCATAGGATCATGGTGGCGATGGTTTGGATCAAAGATGAAATCGACACGCCTAATCCACTCGAAGTTTGTCACATCATTAATAGCCAGCAAGGCGACGGGTGTTCCAGCAACATCATGCTTGTGGTCTTCACAGAATCGAGTAAGTGCCCGGAATGCTGCCACATTCCAGGTGGAAGGCAGATATGTCTGGATGTCGCTAATGGTCCAAGATTGCCATGCAGGAATTATCGAGTAGTTGGCGGGAACCGCGACATGGATGACACATGAGGGGACTCTATGCTCCTGAAATTCCTTGCCAACATAGGTGGGAGGAATGGAATATCCGAATCTCTAGAGAACTCTCCAAAATAGGTGAACCATCCCCGTGAACTCCAGGTCGTTGGTGATCTCCCAACCTGGTGACGGTTGATTGGTGTTTTCAGCCATCTACAAGGAAAGTACTTCGATTGAGTCAAAGAGTACGATCAAGCTAGAATTCTTATGAAACTCTGGTGCAACAACAGTAACGGAAAAGGGTACAACCAATACATATCATAAGTCAACATAGTCTTAAGTACATGAACTCGGGATATATGACCATCGAGTTACAAAAGCATCTCACACAGTGATCCCCCAAAATACCACAACCTCGCGTGGTCGACAAAAGCTACCTACCCAACTTGTCCTACCTACATGATCTAGTCCGGTCTATCATGATCCCCTAAGTCCTGTCTCTGGATGGTGCCTCGTAGTCCATGTCAGACACCTCGTCCATGTCCTCGTCCGGATCCTCCTCCTCAGGTGCTGCCGGTGGCGCCAGGACTGCCTCTAACTGCTGCTGCAGGCCCTGGTTCTCGTGAGCCAGGGTCTGTAGATCATCTCCCATGAGCTCCATCTTGTGCTGTGCGGTTGTCAGCTGATGCTGCAGATGCTCGTTGTGGTTGGCGTGCTGCTGTATAAGCACGCAATGTCTGTCAACCTTCTGAGCGAGGGTGTCGCGCTGTCCAGTGACCTCAGTAACGCAAGTCTCACTCGCCTCAAGAGCAGCGGTCAACCGCTGAATCTCCATCTGTCGTGCGTCAACCTGTGTCTGTAGATCATTCCTCTACACCCAGGCCTGCTCAGCGTCAGCCAATAGAATCATGCTGTGGCTGCTAGCCTCCTCATCTAAGTTGAGGAGGTACTCAGGGTAGTCGAACACACGGTGGTACCCCGCGTGATACTCTAGGTAGTCGTCGCGGGCGATGCGCCTCATGTGCCTCTGCCAGACCGGGTTGGCCTGGTGCCAGATGGGAATCATCTCAAACGAAGTCCCAGAGAGCACTGCTGTGTGGCGCCCATAGAAGTGAGTGAGAGCCTTGTGGGCGACTCTCTCCAAGCCCTCACGGAGGCTCCCACAAATCGCCGTGCTCTCCATCCCCACCATGTCAAGGTTGAGGGGGTGGGTGGGCACGCTGATGTGTACCTCAGCAAGAGTCACCCCGTGGCGGCGGATCTCGCGGCCCTTGTAGGAGGGCGGCTCGTCATAGCCCAGCAAGTGTAGCAGATCCCACAAAAGTGTAGGAAAGACACGGTGGTACCGGTGGTGTAGTGCCACCTGTCATGCGAAAGCTCCTCAAAACCGTGGTCACCCATCTGGAACAAAACCCAATGGTGAGTACAGTGTTCCATGGGCAAAAAGCATATCACTAACAACTTGATTGAGTCAAACTTTCCCTACAGTAAGGATGCATTTCATATAAAGTGCTATGAAATATAGAAACCAAGTTTTTAGTTCACATTTTCCTGCCTCAAGGGGCAATAATACGGCGATGGGTTTTAAAACGGATTATGTCTTGACTGTACCACAGTCAGAAAAGTGGGTATTTTAAACAGAAAACAAGGTCTCAAAAATTGGGGGTTGGAACCAGGTTATACCCCACTTTCATAGCTTTCCAGATTGTATTTATATTCTCAAAAATTCTAAGTAAATATGGACTTATGAATTTTGCAAGTTCAGGTTGGCAGATTCTGTTTCATGATGACAGAGGCTGAGTGTTTTGGCTCTACTGGACAGGGGGAAAACAACAAAATTATAAAACCTATTGGAGATGAGAATAGACTTCAAGGGCTTTCCAGATTGGGTTTAGACTCTTGCAAATTCGAAGTACAACTTTAGTTATGAAATTTTTAAGTTCAGGGTCATGCTGAAAACAGTGAGTTGACAGATTGTACTTGTTCTCTGTTTCTGAGGTTGTTACTGTTATGATCGAATTTTAATTTAAATTCTAGGTGACAGGGGATGTTGAGACCTTTCTGAAAAGTATTTGTATGCCGTATTTGGTTAAGTAACTTTATAGTTATGAATATTTTTATTCAGAGGTTGGTGAACAAGGAGAGAACCAAATTTTAGTTTAGTTATACTGGGATGCATGATGCAAAATTTTCATTTTTATGATCCTATCGTTCCTCACAACACAACACATATTTTGCCGCTACTTGGCGGCATGAATATTTGGTGACGACCCGCACTCAACACGTAAGTCAATCTAAGTGTTATACTAACGGCGTTAGTGTACCTGCAGAAGATCCATTGCAGAAACAATACATCAAATTCAAAAGAAACTACAAAAATAAGCACAATTTTACTAGTAATGATCCATGGAAAAGGATCATCCTGTAATAAGTCATGAGCCAGCAATATGTCATATCCGCCTGCGAGCACATACACTGATATCACGCATGTCGGTTAAGCATGCACGTACCTTCGTTTGAAGAAGCCGTAGATGCAAGTAATATAAACAATCATTACCCAGGTTAGCTTTGTCACCACCCTATTATCTACATGGGCAATACTAACATATCCTCACTCGCAAATGTTGTAGTTTTTGAAAATATAATTTATTTGTTGTATTATCATGGACCACGGCTCTGATACCAGCTGTGGCGCCCCTTCCTGGAGGATCGAGGTCCCGACGGTGCTGATAGCGTAGACACTTGATAATATAACATTGGTCCAAATTTAAGTTGAATATTACATTAATACGATGATTCAGAGTGTAGCATAATTAATACAAGTTCATAAATGTTTTAAAATAGCGGAAGCAAATACATAAAGGAACTACGCTTGACGGTATAGCCTGGTGGTGATCCATGCCCGAAGGACCATCACCCTAGCAACAAGCAACATCACTGCGGCGGTGAGTCGGACTCCCAGTGGACGGTCCAACCCTCAGGGACTTGCATGTCCCAGGGCATCACATCTACAGGCAATTCTATTTCTTCATTACTTGAAAAACACAATGGCACAAAGCCTGAGTATTAATTACTCAGCAAGACTTACCCGTCGGACACCTACACATGCAAAGACTCTAATAGGTGGCTTGTTTAAAAAGGACTGGCACTAAGCAACCTATTAGTTCTATCAAATTTTAATTGTCAATTTAAATGGGTTGAGCCAAAATGTAACTTTAGTTGCAACCAGGTTAATAAAAAAATATATATAATTAATATGAAATAAGAGCAATAAGAATGATAATGATCGTCAACATCAATAAGCAGCATGATCCATTCCATAATATTAGGTGCGACTACATGATTGGCGCGGTGACCAAGGGGTACTCATTACTGCGAGGGACAACAATTGCAATTGATTTACACCAGCTAGGAAAACCCGAGATGCACGACACATACGCACCAGTTAAGGTCGTATATGGCAACCTTTCGCAAGGAAAGCACCTACACCTCAGCTCGGGTGTGGTGACGTCGAGTGGGCATGCCGTTCTACCAACAGTAATTCATGGTCTGAACCGCCCACTCCAGTAATAGGAGGGTCAATGACCAACGCACCTTAACCGTCCTCAATGCAAGTGACCTTTAATGCTACATCGGTTTACTAGTGCCCATAAGCTAGCATGCATTTGGTACTGTTCAATACTTGATCAAGGGCTACCACAGTTAACACCCATGTGTTGCTGCAAACCTACGCATGCATTA
The DNA here is from genome assembly GCA_032690845.1 of Eleusine coracana subsp. coracana. Classification (NCBI taxonomy): domain Eukaryota; kingdom Viridiplantae; phylum Streptophyta; class Magnoliopsida; order Poales; family Poaceae; genus Eleusine; species Eleusine coracana. The sequence goes on from CM064434.1 coordinate 40,044,331, forward strand.
TCCCTACCCGGTCATAACATAAAATAAACTTCTTTTAATAATTCCCGTTCTAGTGGTCAAGTTCATTCCTTAGTAATAATAATACCTTCTTAATGATACTAGCAATTACTAAGCATAGCATAACAGTACCGATTCTACCAAGTTCTAAGATAGTAGCATAGGTCATTTGGATATCATGCAAGGTGGGTTTCAATCAACTCCTATGATCTAATGCAACAATAATTATAGACACTAGTAAAATAAACTAGCAACATTATGTAAAAAGGCGAATGTAAACCGGGGCTTGCCTAGATCGATGTTAGTGCTAGCAACTACCACTTCTTGCTCTTGAGGGTCAATGTCCTTCTGGAAGTCTTCCCCTTGTTCCTGGTTGTCGTTACCTATATGACGGAATTGAATTAACGGCATTAGCGGAATACCGTTGAATGCAATGATATGATGCATGCAAGCACATCGTGTTTTAATGTCAATTAGAAATTATTTTATGTTCTCGAAGCAATATGCTTTAGAGTAGTTGGGTTGTTAATTAAGATTTTAGGTATATATATTCTTTATGTAATTAAACAAGGTAATTGAGTGATATGAACAATTAAATTAATTAGTAAAATAAATTTAGGTTTCTGGACATGTGTGATTTACTGTGGACAAAGATACTCATGAGAAATATTTTCACCAAGTTTTTTGGGCAAAACATTTATAGATTATTTACTAGCATTTCTTTAAGCAGAAAAGCTAAATAAATTCCAGAGCACAAAATATTTAATATTTTACCAAACCAAAATTAGTGATGGTAGATAATCATGTTTTTACTAAGCATGACAAAAATTAGGATTTAATTCTATTCCTAGAATATCTGGTGAATTGTTTAGTATTTTGACAAACTAATGCATTAGTAAAAATACATGTATAGAGACAATGATTTATTATTTTACTAAAATATAGCGCTTCAAAATGAACCTGACAAAATTTGTTTGGGCCTCATTAGGTTTATATTCGATTTGCTATGAGTTTTTAAAGTTTTAAGCATTCTCTGAGGATTTTCTGGCATTTCTGGCTTATCTAATGACACATCAGTGCCACGCGTGCGACACATAGGCACCACGTAGATGCCACATCGGATGCCAATCGGATGCCAGTGTGCAGAGGCCAGTGGCTGCCGGGGACTCACCGGAGCGTGGTCAACGCTCGCTGCTGGCGGCTGCGCGCAAAGAAATCTCGCCGCGGGGGTGCTAGCATGATGCGCACTTCAAGGCAGAGAGCTAGGTGGGGTTCGCGAGGACGGATCCTCATCGGGAGGATGCCGACGTCGAGAGGCGATGGAATGGTGGTCTTCGGCAGTGTCGCGTTCGGGCTAGGAGGTAGCAAATCAGTCGGGGCTTGCTCCTACAGCTTCACGGCGACTCGGGGAGGCTCGGCATCGAGTCGGATCAGTTCGGAAAGTGCGGGAGAGTAGTGCTCGTTGTGGAGGCGGCTTGGTCCTGCCGGCAGAGAAGATCTGGGCCGGGGAAAGCAGCGGTGCCGGTGATCTCGCGATGAAAACAAGGTAAGGAAGGGTCAGGGAAGCTCGTCGATGGGTTGCGCGTGCGCGCGAAGAGAAAGGGGAGGGAGGAGATGTACCAGAGACCAGAGATTTTTGGCCACGTCAGAGGAGGTCACCGGAGTTGCCTGCTTTGGTTTTCCCTTGAATTGGGTGAGGACGCGCACGGAGTGGCCTGGGGAGCTAGAGGGGAGGTGGCCGGGTGTGTGGGTGCTCTTGGTTGGGCTCGGGAAGCAGGGGAGCGACGGCAATGCGAGCTCGAGCTCGTCTTGCTCTCCAATGGCAGAATGGTGAAGGGAAGAGAAGAAACAGGAGAGAGAGCAGAGGGAGCGAGAGAATGAATGAGTTTGGGAGTTCACGGGTGCGCCTTCAAGTTGCGCAGAGGGGGTAGTAGTGAGTGGGGGGCGAGAGCGGGAGAAGCGGCAGAAATTCAAGTCATCGATCGGCCATGTCGCTGGCGTGCAGAGAAGGAGAAGGCGGCCGTTGGGCGACTATGCGATGGACGGGACGCGACGGCAATGCAGAGGGGTGTAGGTGGCGCTGTAGCACGTGAGGTCCCGAGGCGGAGCTAGAGGCGTGCGGAAGTGGGGCGAGCAGGCGCTGGCGTCGGCAGGGGGAAGCTCTGCGCCAGTGAGGGAGGAAGAAGGAAGATTTTGCACTGCGCCCCCTAGAGTACTAGATTTCTTGCAAACAAATCCCTGGTCAATGGTATTTCCAATTAAAATATCTAGGGGCCTCCAATTGATTTGGGATTTTGCACATAGGTCCTAAGAGATACTTCCTGGTGCTCTGGTGGGACCAATTTGGGTTAGAATTATTCTGGAGATTTTTTTATTTAAATTCAATTTTGGAAGGGTCCTAGACTTTAATTAATTATTTGGGGTATTTCCACAGTTAGTAAAATTCTCATTAAATTCCTAAAATTATATTTTAATATTACTAATATGATTATGAATTTAGTTGGCATATGTTGTATAATAAAATCTCATTTGGCTCACAATTTGTTTTGTAGGGTTTCTATTTACCTAGAATTAATTTAAATAATTGGAGTGAGACTTCCACATTTCATGCTATATTATTCATGATTTGTGTTTTTCATGTTTGTTAATAGAAGTGTGACGCCTGGGGTGTCACACTTTCTAGGCTTCCAAGTGAAGCAACTCAAGGAGGGCACCTTCATATGTCAAGCCAAGTACACTCAAGACTTATAGACGAAGTTTGACATGGACAAGGACAAGCCCATCAAAACTCCTATGCCAACAAATGGACACATCGACATCAACAAAAAGGACAAACCCGTTGATCAAAAGGTATACCGCTCTATGATAGGCTCTTTGCTTTATCTTTGTGCATCTAGGCCTGATATCATGCTTAGTGTATGTATGTGTGCACGTTTTCAAGCCGCTCCTATGGAGTGTCACATGGTGGCCGTTAAAAGAATCATGAGATATTTGGTTCATACACCCAATCTAGGGCTTTGGTACTCCAAGGGTTGAAAGTTCAACCTTTTAGGCTATTCCGATGCGATTATGCCTGGGATGAGGTAGATAGAAAGAGCACCTCCGGGATGTGCCAATTCTTGGGTAGGTCCCTAGTGTCATGGTAATCCAAGAAACAAAATTCCATTGCACTTTCCACCGCCAAAGCGGACTATGTTGCAGCCGGTAGTTGTTGTGCACAACTACTTTGGATGAGACAAACTCTTAGGGACTACGGTTACAAGTTGAACCGTGTTCCACTCCTATGTGACAATGAGAGTGCCATAAAGCTTGCTTATAACCCCATTGAGCATTCGCGCACAAAGCATATAGATATCCGCCATCATTTTTTGAGAGATCATTCTATCAAGGGGGATATAGAAGTGAGTCATGTGAGAACCGAAGATCAACTAGCCGATATATTCACCAAACCACTAGATGAGAAAAGATTTTGCTATCTTAGGAGTGAACTAAATATTCTTGACTCTAGCAATGTGATGTAGATGATGTGCACATCTGAATGGTGATTGTTTTGGTAGTTCAAAAAACTATTGCTTTATGTCAAAAACCTATTATATGTGCTATTGTTATTGGTTTTTTATCACTAGATCAAATCTTGTCAAAATATGGTCATTGTTCTGAATTATTGATTGTTGGCTGACCGAATGTTGTCAAGATTGTTTTTTCTCCATCAAAACTATTTTTGAAAAATTTCCAATCTCATCTTGGCTGGGAATCTGATGCATCCGTTCTCTCTCCTTTAACCCAGCCCGACTTACCCCTTCGGTCAGCACCCCCTCATTCACCTCCTTCATGTTCTCTCTCCTCAAGAACTCCCCCAAAGGCGTCTCCAAGGAGATCTCCCTCTCCCACCATCCATTGGACCAAGTTTGGAGGCCAAGATGTCCTCCTCCATCGGCAAAGTTGGATCCCTCATTGTTTTGCTAGGTTTTCCTCTATTTCCCTCTTTGTCCCTTAGGGTTGGGGTTCTAGGGCAATGCTAGTATCCAAATCTTTTTCCTTGCACTTTTGATCCATGGAGATAGTTTCTAGCATGTTGTAGATGGAGTAGACAAAGTTTGGTCACTAGTGGTAGGTGGATTTGTGGAGGATCTAAGTTTTTGGAGAAACTGTGAGTCATTGGACAAGTCTGATAGACATCGAACAAGTCCGACGCATCGGACAAGTCCGATGATCATCGGACATGTCCGACGACTTGTAGTTCCTCCAAAAGTCTAAGTCCCTCACTACTTCTCCTCACCCTTTTTCCTCTCTTTTGTCTCTCTTCTGACTTGTTGCTTCTCCTATTACTAGCATGTCGGATGTGGAAGCATCCCCGTTGAGGGAGAAGAGGACCAGAGCTAGTGATGATCAAGGTCAAAGCCAACCAAAGAGAAAGAAAGTCACAGCCAAGCACGTTCAGCGCACCTATCTCCAACAACCAACTGAAAGAGAGGAGCCAGCTGAGTCCAAAGAGCTGGACAGAGTCATGCATCCTCCTTCCGAAGTGCACAACTTTGGCCGAGTCATTGTGAACTTCTTCCATGCCTCCCTTGAGACATGCACTGATGCTAGGTTGGTCAACTACTATGCTCGTGAGAAGGAAGCTACTGATGTTCGTTTTCATGCTCATTTCCATGCGGATTGGTACCGCTCCACCTACCTCTGCACGAAGAATGCTATTATTGAGAGCAAGTGGCTGGATTGGGACTATATGAAGTCAAAGAAGCATCTGCTATTCGACCAAGTGGTAGCTACTTTTGAGCATCATGGTCTTAAGACATTCCTGTCTCTCCAGTACTCTTGGAACAAGGAAATCATTTCCACCATGTACTTTGAGGATGCCAAATCTATGGTTTGGATGACAAATGGCACTAAGTACAGCTGCACCTTGAACTAATTTGCTTCCATGATAGGACTCAAAAGCTCACGCAAGGCAGAGCATAAGATTCACTCGGGCAGCTACATGAGTGATAAGGACATGAGGCATATGTACATCGATCCGGAGAACAGTGTCCCTCCCAACTCAAATGGCTTGCTACCCATTTTCTCAATCTTGTTCAGGATCTATAGGAGCACTTTGGCTTTAAGAGGTGGCAACTCTGACCGCATTCCTGCCTATTAGAGGGATATCTTACACTGGATTCATGGCAATCAAAAGTTTGATGCCTTTGACTATGTCTATCAGGAGATATGGGACATCTCCATCTGTCCCAAGCGTGCTTGTGTATATGCCCCGCACATCATGTATATGATTGAGAAGGTCTCAGGATTGACTTTCAAAAAGTACATGAAGCATCTGAGTCTCAAACCTCAGATGCCTTCTAATTGGACTCCTGACACCTCCTCTGGTCAATTATTTGGTGCAGCTCAGCCCCCATCCTCTTCTCCATTCCCTCGGATTCCTAGAGGTCCCTCTAGGGCCACCTGCTCCTCACGTGCACCTCCACCATCTCGTGGGAAGAGAAGTGGAATAATGAAGATGTTCAAGTCTATTCTTGGCATGTGCAGAAACATTAACCAAAGGATGGATGTCATTGAGAGAAACCAAAAGATCATCATGGAAAAGATGAAATGTGAAGTTCCCCCACCTCCATCTCCTCCGACTGAAGACTCTTACCCACCTGCATTTCAGGACCCCATTCCCAACTTCTCAACAGAGGAGTTGAACTATTTTGGGTACTATCCTCCACCTCCTCTGTTTGGCACTGGAGCTGGCTCTAGTGGGCAACATGTCCGCTTTGATTGGGAAGAAGAGGAAGTAGAAGAGCAAGAAGAAGATCCCGTCGCCTATGCTCTTCACCAGTGCAAGGGAAAAGCTCCCGCTCAAGATGAGGAAGAAGAAGAAGAAAAAGGCGATGAGGATGATGATGAGGAGGACTATGATGAGGAGTAGAGATTTCATCACCTTCTACCCGCTCTTTTCTCCCTTTTTGGTGTCTTGATGCCAAAGGGGGAGAAGAATCTATCTTATTTTTTCCTAGTTTGTGAGCTTATTTTCTAGTTAGTGAGTTGTGAGATGATGGACAATTCTTATTTGCTTGGTTGTATCGTGTGGCTTACCAATCTTGGTTATTTATTCTGCTTGTAAAACTCTCTATTTATGCTTAATGAGTTTGTATGCAATTCATATCTCTTGTAATGATGTATTGTTCGCTTTCTCTTTATAGATGCATTTGTGTGCATTATCTCAAATTCATATCCATATGCTTAACCATTGCAAATCATCATGGATGCATATTGTTAGGGGGAGCTCTCATACTTTTCTTTAAATATGTGCACTTGTTGTTCATTTTCCAAATCTTTTTATGCACACATTGAGGGGGAGCTCCTCACAAATTGTTCCATCATTATTTTGTTTAAAATATTAGTTGTATTGTCATCAATCACCAAAAAGGGGGAGATTGAAGGTGCATCTAGGCCCCTAATTTTATTTTGGTGATTGGAGCCAATACAATTAAGAATGAACTAATCTTTTAATGAGCATATGTGTAGAAATGTTCCAAAGATTGGTAATAATATATGTTGAAACAAAAAGGGGAGAAAAGAAGATTGAAAGAGTGTTTAAAAGATGAAATTCAAAAATATGCTCAAGAATGAAGCTCATGGAGTTTTTATTTTTTATCTTGAGTATAGGAAACGCCGTACTATTAAGAGCGACACAAATGTGTGAAGCAATGATGAACAAAGAGAAAAATCCATTTTTGCACAGCCAAAACAGTTTTCCAGTGAAAAATCATCAGACTTGTCCGATATATCGGACAAGTCCATCGGACTCCAGTACCTGCGGCAACCTGTGTTGTCGGACTTGCCTGACAGCCATCGGACTTGTCCGATGACCAGCAAGTCCGACCCATCGGGCATCCTTGTCGGACTACAGAAGCTGTGCCAAACCCTACCCATTGGACTAGTCCGATGGTCGACTTGTCCGAGGCATCGGGCAAGTCCATCGGACTCCAGTAGCTTTGTCACCTTGTTTCATCAAACATGTCCGATGACCATCGGACAAGTCCGATGGAGATCTGAGAAATGCCCATCCCAACAGCTCCTTTTTCTCCTTGGGCTATAAATAGACCTCCACTTTGTCCCATGGCCCAGGTTCACTTATTCCACTCAAAAACACTCTCAAGCTCACTTTGCTCTCCCCAACTCTCCTCCCTTGCTTCCAATCTTGATTTGTGAAGGGATTGAGAGAAGATTGAAGAGCTCCATCGACTCCAAGCTTCCACTCTCTTGAGCTCTTGGTTCATCCTCACCGTCGACCACTCTTGTGTTTGTTACTCTTGGGGATTCATCCCCTAGACAGTTAGAGGTGCTCGTAGGGCTCCCAACTTGTGTTGTGAAGCCTCGGGAAGTTTGTATTGACCCCTCCTTCATGGGGATTGCTAGTGGAAAGCCAAGTTTGATCTTTGTGGTCACTTGGAGAGGTTAGGGTTGAAAGAAACCCGGTCCTTTGTGGTACTTCGGTGAATAAATCTTGTGTCTTTCTTATATCCTCTTACTTTCTTGTCATTTACTTGTTCTTGCTCATAACTTGCTAGTTAGGGTTTGCTTCTTATTCCTCTAATTAACTTGTGTAGGTTTCTTGCTAGTTGTTCTCCTTATTTCTACAGCTTACTCTAGCTTATAATTACTAGCTTCTAGCTTGCCTTGCACTAGTTTAAAGTTTTAATCGGCCGATCTATTTTTCAATCACGTATCATCGGACAAGTCCATCGGACTTTCTTCACAATCGTCGGACAAGTCTGACACTATGCATTTAACTTTTATTATTAAGTGGTTTTTAGGGATAATTGCCTATTCACTCCCCCCCCCCCCTCTAGGCACTTTCAAAGTCCTATTCAAGAACTAAACTTAATTAAATCCTAGCCGGGAATGTAGTAAACTATGCTTCAAAGTTCTTTCCCAACAATTGTAACTTGAGAAAATTGACTAAGTAAAGATAAATACTTGACAAGATAAATAAGGAAAAGATAATTATATTTAATAGAAGATAGTCTCACAAAAGGAGAAAAGATACTATAGAACTCATACCAAGACTCCGAGACGATTTCTGAAATCCCGAGCTAAGCTCTCAACTAGATTCTAACTCCCGACTAACTAACCTACTCTACCAGTAAGAAAAGTAGTGGAAAATGGACTTCAATGTGCTTCACTTGCCTCCTTCTCCATTTATGCCGAATTCCTCCTCTATTTATAGGTGGCGAAGGGTTGGTGGGTACATGTAGATGAAGGAGAGTCGATGGGCCACGTTGGGTGTTAGGCCAGGCCGGGCGGCTATTAGATGGAGTCGGTTCCTGACCGACTTGTCTTTGGTTGGCTCAGATCTTATCTTGATGACGGTTCCTGGGTCGGTTTGCACCGGCTTTCTCGTTTTGGGGTCCATAGGCGTAATGGGCTTGCAACCCTAGGTGGCCAACCCAGGTCGGACGGCAGGCCAGGCCAGGCAGTAAGGGAGGCCGGGCGGCATAGGAGGCTGGGCGACAAAGGAGGCCCGGGTGTTGGTGGTTTCTAGCTACCTATTTTATCTACCAAAAAGGGATGTTTTGTGTCTTAATTTGGTGGTTTAGACTAACAATTAATCCCATAGATGCATATATTTGTAGTTGTTCTGTTTTGGATGTAATCGCAGGAAACAGGTGTAAAACAGGGCAATTATGGATAAAGGATTAAAGAGCAACAAAGATGGGCCAAATACTTGGCCACTCCGATCGGCTCCAATGCCGCGCCGATCGGCGCAGGTGGAAAAGACGACAAAGACAAGCCCAAGTCTGGGAAAGATGAAGGCCCAGCGCAATATGAGTCAGAGTCGGTGGAAGTTGACCTAATCCCATCGAGTATAAAAGGAAGATAACTATCGAGGGCAACAGAGGGACGACAATCGCGATATTGAGTTGTTAGAACTAGGGTTCCAGGATATTGGCAGCGGCGGTTGGTCAACACAGATGAGAACCACCAAAAGGGAGGTCGTGCCGATCGGCACGACGCTTGCGCCGATCAGCTTGTGCGTGTTCCAGCGCTATTTCTCATACCTCTGCTATATTTAGTGGGAGGATGAGCGAGTAGTCTCATATTCTCTTCTCTAGTGCAGGGATCTGGTCATCTAACTCTCAAACTCATTGATACTCTCTTGATGAATTTAATCTATGTGATGAACTTAATTACGCATCTGTTATCCCTTTCCATTAGTGTATAGGCCAATACACTTTTGCCCATTGCATAGTGCAAGAAACCAGTGGGGAGCTAATAACCTCTGTAGTGACAGCCGGGGCGAACGAAACCACCATATCTTGTAGAATATTAAGGTCATCACTCGAGTTGATAAGAACAGGGTTACATGCTAGTGAACCAATCCTAAGGAGAGAATCCTTTACCACTCTCCTACCATCACCATTCACACCAACCCAACCATTGGAATCTGTTAATAACCCTTTGATAGTAATAGTTCCGCTCGTTCCCTATGGATTTGATAACCTTGGAATACTCTAACGGAAAAAGAGCTACAACTGTACACCGTCCTCTTGCGGTATATAAGTGGGTGTGTAACTACGACCAACAAGCTCATTTTCTAGCACCGTTGCCAGGGAACAAGCCAGTTCTTTTACTATTAATACTTTACTAACGTCTAATCATTTCTTTTCTAGTTGTTTTTGTTTTTGTGTTTTGTGTGAATTTTCAGGATGAGTATGATAGGACCTTCTCTGACGCTCAAGGAGCTTTCTTTGCCATCTCCAGACGTGCTAGTGCCTCCATCCTCAGACGAGAAAGCCGCGGCCCCCTCGTATGTGTTGAACCCCATTATCATTAGCATGGCCGAAGCAAACAAGTTCTTTGGAACAAAAGAGGAGAACCCGTATACTCACTTACAAGATTTGGAGGCACTTTGCCAAACATTTCATCATGAAGGAGTGCCTCGGGATCTTTATAGATGGTTGCTTTTCCCATTCTCTTTGGGAGGAAGAGCCAAAGAGTGGCACAAGGCAGCATCTCGAGAAGCGAAAGGTAAGTGGAGTGAATTAGTTGGAAATTTTTGTCTTCACTATTTTCCTTTGCCAAAGGTGCAGAAGTTGAGAAGAGACATGGTGAACTTCTTACAAAAAGATGAAGAATCTCTAGCGGAAGCCTGGACGCATTTTCAAACATTGTTGAAACAAGGACCTGACCTGGGCATTGATGAGAATATGTGTGCTCAAACCTTCTACATGGCCATAAACAAGGCATCAAGGATGCACTTGGATGGATCAGGCGGAGGAAGTTTTCTCAGATTGACAGCCAAGGCAGGGATCAAATTGTTAGGCAAAATTGCCGAGAATGAAGCTTTGCACAAGCATTGGGAAGAATGCCTAGAACCAAACCGGCAATGCCCAAAAGTTACGCAAAAGGAAGAGTTGTCGGCTGAACAGATCTTTCTGTTAGAGAGTAGAGCAATGATTACTTCAGATCATAAATTCGAAGACATAGAGCCCGTTAGACCCGCCTCTATGGATCTGACATGCGCACCGATCGGCACAGTCTCTGAACCGATCGGCGCAATTGCAACTATAGGAGAACTGATCACCCTGATGGCTCTGTCAAGTTGCAAGGAATATACCAAGATAGAAGCTGCATTCTGGACAGCCACCTGAAGGAATTTGAAGGTAACTTTGTGATATGGACAAGGGTTCCCGATCTTCCAAAAGGTTCTAGATATGTTGATTTGGTCGAAGAAGACACACACAAATCGATCTTACTTCAGAATAGCATGTTCTAAACCCTGCAATCACAGCACAATGTCTCCTCTGATTATCAACCATTCAAGAACGATTGACATCGCTGAGAAGGCTAATCCCTGTATGCGAATCAAGAACATAAGCAAGAACAAACAAGAATGCAACACAATTGCAGATGTATGATTAAACTCACAAAGTTGGGGTCTCACAAACCGATCAACGGCGACACTATTTATGAACAGAATTGATCTAACCAAAACCTGAATCCTAATGGTGCGGCGGCGGATTTATATGAAGACCCTAGGGTCGTGCAATACCCTCCCCTAATTGGGCTCAACTAGATACAAACCCAAAGGCTAAAAACAGGCGACGTAGCACCGAAACAGATTCTGAACCCTCTCTTGTTTTGATGATTCCCGATGACTCCGGATGAATTTTGACATGAGACCGGTGGCATTGGAAATGTCTTCTTCTTATCTATCCGTGCATATGTAGAACGTCCAAATCCGAGTCCGTATGCATCCTGGGCATTTGTTTTAGTGCAGACTGGTCCTGGGCCCCGAAACAGACTCGAAGTCGGTTTTGGTTGGGCCTCCACCTTGGCTTCCACATCCTTGCTGGTCCTCCACGTCTCCAAGTCCTTCTCCCATCATCTCCTGGTCCTCTCCATGGTTCCTAATTACAATATAATTATTAGGTAGCAAACCATTCTCAAAAGTGACATATGTTGAAGAACGTAGGAATGAGCTCACCTCTAAATTTAGTCGTCGTGCATGAGCTCTAGTCATTGGACCTTGCAAGTCCAGAATTGGAGGAGTGTTGTGTGTATCCATAGGAGTGATGTCCTTGTCATCCTCCCCCTCTTGAAGTGGAGTCGTCCTCGACTCAAGCTCATCCTCTTCTCCCAAGTATGGTTTCAAATCTGAAATGTTAAAAGTAGGACTAACCCCAAACTCGGGAGGCAACTCATGTTTGTATGCATTATCATTAATCTTCTCAATTATTTTGAGTGGACCATCAGCTCTAGGCATTAATTTAAACTTTCTCAATTCTGGAAATATATCCTTCCTCAAGTGTAACCACACTAAATCTCCTACATCAAGCTTTACATCCTTTCTATCTTTACTACCAGCAATTTTATACTTTTCATTCATCTTTTCAATGCTAAGTCTAGTGGTCTCATGCATTTGCAAAATAAATTCAGCACGCTCCTTAGCATCATCATGAACTCTCTCATTAATAGGTAGAGGAAGTATATCAAGTGGAGTACGGGGATCAAAACCATACAATACCTTGAAGGGACTTACCTTGGTAGTAGAATGTGTTGCCTGATTATAAGCAAACTCAACATGAGGCAAACATTCTTCCTGTTGCTTCAAATTTTTTTTTGAAATAGCTCTCAACATAGTGCCCAAAGTGCGGTTCACAACCTCAGTTTGTCCATCAGTTTATGGGTGACAAGTTGTAGAAAATAGCAACTTTGTACCCAACTTATTCCAAAGCATGCGCCAAAAGTGACTTAAGAATTTTGCTTCACGATCTGAAACAATAGTAGAAGGCATACCATGCAAACGTTCAATTTCTTTGAGAAAGAGGTCAGCAATATAACTGGCATCATCAGTTTTATGACATGGTATAAAGTGTGTCATCTTAGAAAATCTATCCACAACAACAAAAATACTATCACTCTCCCTCTTAGTCCTAGGCAGTCCTAAAACAAAGTGCATAGAAATATCCACCCAAGGAATAGAAGGAACAGGAAGTGGCATGTATAAACCATGTGGATTCAAATGAGACTTAGCTTTTTAACATGTAGTGCAGCAAACAACAAAGCGCTCAACATCTTTCCTCATCCTTGGCCAAAAGAAATATGTGGCCGAAATATTCTCCGTCTTCTTGGCACCAAAATGACCCATCAATCCACCTCCATGCGCCTCCTGTAACAACAAAAGACGAACAGAACCAACTGGAATGCATAGGCGGTTAGCTCTAAACAAGAATCCATTAGTCAACACAAATTTTTTCCATGCACGACCTTCTTTACAATATAGAAATACATCCTTAAAATCAACATCAGTAACATATTGTTCTTTAATTGCCTCAAGTCCAAAACTTCTACAATCAAGTTGAGACAATAAAGTATACCGCCTAGATAAAGCATCAGCAATCACATTATCCTTCCCTTTCTTATGTTTAATAATGTAAGGAAAAGACTCAACAAACTCAATCCATTTAGCATGTCTACGGTTCAAATTACATTGAGAACGAATATACTTAAGTGATCCATGATCAGAATGAATAACAAATTCCTTAGGCAACAAATAATGACGCCACGTCTCTAAACAACGTACAAGTGCATACAATTCCTTATCATACGTGGAGTAATTCAAAACAGGCCCAGTAATTTTCTCACTAAAGTATGTAACAGGTTTACCATTTTGCATCAAAACACCACCAATGCGTGTACCACTAGCATCACATTCAAGCTCAAAAATCTTATCAAAATTAGGTAATTACAGCAATGGTGCATGTGTAAGTTTATCCTTCAAAATATCAAAAGACTCATGATGTACCTTACCCCAATAGAAATCAATGCCCTTCTTTGTCAACTCATGCAAAGGTGCAGCAATGGTGCTGAAATATTTGACAAAGCGGCGGTAGAAACCTACAAGACCAAGAAAACTCCTCATCTGTGTGATGGTTTATGGTATAGGTCAGCTCTTTATGGCTTCAATCTTCGCTTCATCCACCTCAATTCCCTTTGGAGTCACAACATAGCCAAGAAAAGAGACTCAATCTATGCAAAAGGTGCGCTTCTCAAGGTTACCAAATAAACGTGCATCTCGTAAAGCATCAAAAACAGCACGCAAATGATTCATATGTTCATCTATGGATTTGCTATAAATCAATATATCATCAAAGTAAACTACCACAAATTTGCCAAAGAAAGCTCTTAAAACCTCATTCATCAAGCGCATGAAAGTACTAGGTGCATTAGTTAAACCAAAAGGCATTACTAACCACTCATATAACCCGAATTTGGTTTTGAAAGTTGTTTTCCATTCATCTCCAAGTTTTATTCTAATTTGATGGTAGCCACTACGCAAATCAATTTTAGTGAAAATTATAGCACCACATAACTCATCAAGCATGTCGTCTAGCCTAGGAATAGGATGATGATACCTAATAGTAATATTATTAATCGCTCTACAATCTACACACATATACCAAGTACCATCTTTCTTAGGAACCAAAAGTACAGGAACGGCACAAGGACTAAGTGATTGACAAACATACCCACGATCCAAAAGGTCTTGAACTTGTCGTTGTATCTCCTTAGTCTCCTCAGGGTTAATCCTATAAGCAGCACGGTTTGGCAAAGTAGCACCCGAAATCAAATCAATTTGATGCTCAATCCCTCTCAAAGGTGGCAATCCCGGGGGTATCTCAGCTAGGAAAACATCCTCATACTGCTGCAAAAGGTTAGTGACAGCAGGAGGCAAAGCACTAGAAGCAATATCATCGAGTGAAAACAAAGCTTGTTTGCATATCAAAGCATAGCAAATATCATCGTCAACAAAAATTTCAGCAAGCTCAGATTTTGTTGCAAGACATGAACGACCTTGTAATTTAATTCCAGCACCCTTAGAACTTGAAGAATCGTTAACATTACTACTAGGTGTAGAATTAGAATGAACAGGTTGCTGAATTTCAGGACCTTTATTTTTCAAATTAGCAGTTCTTTCTAAATCAGCTTGTATAATTTCAGCAGGGGTCATTGGTAACAAAGTAATTTTAGTTCCTTTATGTATAAAAGTGTACTTATTACTTCTACCATGGTGTACAATATTATTATCAAATTGCCAAGGTCTACTCAATAAGAGTGAACATGCTTGCTTGGGTACGACATGACAATCAACAGAATCCACATAAAAACCAATGGAAAAGGAAACTCTGCAAGTTTGGTTTACCTTTTCTTTTCCAGAGTCATTTAACCATTGAATGTAGTATGGATGTGGATGTGGATGTGTGGTCAAAGCAAGCTTGTTGACCACATCAGAACTCACCTAGTTATTGTAGCTCCCTCCATCAATAATGACACGTGCTCAGCGGTTCTTGATAACAATGAAAATCTGGAACAAGTTGTGGTGCCGCATCATCTCGGGCTGCTGAATTTGTGTGCTAAGGACACGCTGAACAATAATGTTCATCTATCCCGTGGTGTCTACGCCTCCAAGGATGAGGTTACTGCTAGTGGCAGTGACATCCTCCTCCTCCTCCTCCACATCGGAGGTGCTCATGTAACCACCATCGTCTGTCACCACATATGCCCGCCTACTTGGGCAATCTTTCTGCATATGACCAAGTCCAGGGCAGCGGTGGCACTAAATCCCTGTAGTGCGTCATGTCAAAGCGACAGAGGAAGCAATACTAGATGGTACCTGCATAGAATTTTTACCTGAGTGGGTTGATCTTGGTGTTGAAGAAACAACACTGGTGCCCTTGGCAACTGCTGGTGGGGGTGATCGGAAAGATGGCTTAGGCAGCCCTAAAGTCCCCGTTGGTCATGGTGGATACATGGTACGACTGCTGGATTTGTTGTACGCCTCAAAAGCCTGGAAAAGTCCCTACGATTCTTTCTCTGTAAGCATAGCATACTGAAAACACTGGTTGAGGGTATAAAATTCTTTATAATCAAGTATGTCCTAAATTTCTTTTCTCAAACCAGAATTGAGAAACCATGTGGATATGTACCATGGTTTGCTATATTTATGATGAGTAATTGACTTGAGCAGACTTGGTGTTTGAGTTGAAATATGGGAATCTAGGGATGGCATGGGTTTCCATATCATGGTTATGACTAACCGGAGTTGGTGGAGATATTGGTGATATTGCAGGAGATGGGAAATGTGTTTGCTTGTCTCATGATGTGTTGGTCACTTGAGTCGACTTGGCGGTCAACGGCGAGAGGATCGGGCACAAGTAGGGGACTTGGGGCCAGACGATCGGGATGCTGGGTGAAGTCAAGGGTGATCCACACTGTACATGTGGAGAGGCAAGAAGCACGGACGGTTTTGCGGTTGAGCCTCAAGACCGTGGTGGTGATGAAGACGGCGTGTTGACCAAGTCAAAGTGAACGGAATTCCGGTGCAAGTGACAAGGGGGCCCGATGGATAGGGACTGGGAGAGACATGCCAGTGGTCAAGATCACAGGACAAGGTGACATGCGTCAACATCGAGAAGTCGCGCTTTGAGAAGCATGCAAGGCGGTTTCCCGGTTTGGGCCTCAAAACCGGTTGCGGTGGTTGGTGGTGCATGTGGCACCATCACGGAGCTTGCTTTGAGATGAAGCAAAGACGTGAAGCGTCCGATAGCATTCGGGCGATGAGGAAAAAGATGGACGATTATGCCCCCGGTGGTAGGTTGGTGTGTTATGTAGGTCAAGGGTAGAATGGTCATGTGGACAATAAACCCTAGGCTTATATAAGAAGAGGTGTGGCTACTGGGAGAGGTGCCTCTCTTCCCATTAGCCGTGAGTTAGGACTCTATTCAAAGTGCTAGGAGAGGACTTCATGTTTTAGACGAGAGTAGTGGGTGTGTGAGAGACATCTCTTGCTCTTCCAAATAGTGGGAGGAAGAGGGTGGCTTCCTAGCCTTGTACCTATGCATCTTGTAAGCACCTTTCTACGATATGAGAAGTATTTTCGTGCTCAAGATTTCCCTCTTCACTTGAATCCTGAAATTCCCTTTTTCCTATTTTCGGAGCTATTTTCGTCGTGATTTTTGATCTCACTTTTGGATAAATTTTTGTCCCAGATTTCTTGAGAATCTTGTTGCTAGGATGAGCTAGAACAATCCTATATGGATCCTTGAATGATTCAATAGCTCTTGCACCTTCTATTTGAAGGATTTCTCAAGTTTCCCCTATTTGGTGTTCTTGGCACAAGATATAAAATTCATGATGATTCCTTGAGCCAATTGAGATGATTTTCTAGGATTAGGGTCGTGATGTGATGAGGATTCACTGGTCAAAAAATCGCATCATTTGGAGTTCGTTTGGTTAGGTTTTGGAGAAGATTTGCCAAATTCCTGAAAGTTTCTATTGTTCTGTCGGGGTCGATCGACACTGCCGATGACCAGGACTGGCACTGTCGGTGGGTCTCAGAACCCCGCACCAGCACTGCTGATGGGCTAGATCGGCGCTGCCGATGGTCCTGATCGGCACTGCCGGTGGTGGTTCAGTAAGGTGCAGTTTGTGAGGTTTTTGACTATCTCGAGTCTCTGCTGTTTCCTTTTTGTTTCCGCTGTGTTTCTTGCTGTGGTTGATCACTCCTAGTGCTAGTACACCACTAGTTGGTGTGTGTAGTCTTGGTGATCGGCTCGGAGGCTGGCTTGGGTTGTTTTTGGGATATAGGCCAAGTTCTCTTGGAGAATTTTGATTGACTCCCATTCACCCCCCCCCTCTGGTCGCCTTGCTCGGTCCTTCAAATGGTATCAGAGCCGGTTTGATCACTAGTTGACCTTCACCAGCTTTGGGATCCGAAGGTGACATGGAGAAGCGTGCTATCAAGCTATGGATGTTCGATGGAAAGGACTTCCCCTACTGGAAGTCACGGACCAAGGCGTATCTACTGAATCAAGGACGTGCAATTTGGGAGATTGTTGATCAAGAGTATGCTATACCACAAGACCTAAACACTGCTTCTGCTGCTGAGTTAGTCAGGTATGAGAACAACTCCAAAGATGTAAACATTCTGCTCTCTACACTTGGTAGGAGTGAACATGATAGGGTTGCACACCTTGACACTGCTCATGCTATTTGGGTTAAGCTCTGCACTTACCATGAGGGTACCACCCAGGTCAAGTCTATGCGTAAGGATTCTTACAATAGACAGTACCAAACCTTTGCACAAAAACCTGGCGAGTCACTAGATGACACCTATCATAGGTTTGAGGCAATTGTGTGCAACTTGTGGGCTTGTGGTAACCTTGTGTACAATGACAATGATAGAGCTCAGCAACTGCTGTACTCACTTGATGAAAATGTTTGGGGGGTTAAAATTGCTGCTCTAGAAGAAACCACTAACTTCAACACCTTAAACTGTGAGCAACAGTATAGCAAGCTGAAATCTCATGAACTGTCTAGGAAATCTCATTCTAATCTTGCTATTCCTGCTTCTAGCATGGCTTTGCTTTCTAGCTCTCAGAAGGTTAGTCACAGTGATGCTTCTTATGGAACTAACCCCTCACTTCACAAGTCTTCCTTGGAGTTTGCTTTGTCTTCTCTTGTTGCAGCTTTCGATGAACAGATGGAGTGCATTTCTGACGAGGAGTTGTCCTTGCTCACAAGGAAGTTCAGGAAGTTCTACAACAACCGCAAGGAGAGAAGATGAGGTGGTTCAAGAACCTGCTTCGAGTGCGGTGACCCGGGACACTTCATAACTGATTGTCCCAAGAAGAAGAAGAAGGCCGGGTACCGCAACAACAACACTGAAGACTTCAAGCAGAAGAAGAACCGCTTCTACAAGAAGGGCAAGAACTCCAAGTTCACCAAGGCTATTGCATGTGCCTGTGTTGCTTCATGGCAAAGAACGACCATGATACCGACTCTGGATCCACGCGAACGATGCTCACCACGATGGTTCTCATCCTATGTGTTCAAATGATAATGTGCAAAGAACTGTGATGACTACTACCGGTCGTATGGTTAAGTGCTAGATTCCCAAATCTTTTTTGACTAACCCCAGCACTGAGCCATTGACTTTTCCTTCTCGTTCTTTGTAGACAGCAGGTGGAGGCTTGGAGAACAAATGATTGATGGACTCCGGGTGTTCATGCCATATGACCGGAGATGCAAAGTGGTTCTCCAGCCTCACTCCCCTGAAGCGGCGGGAGTATGTGACCTTTGGAGATGACAAGAGAGGGAGAGTGAAGGCAAGAGGTGTGGTAAAGGTAAATAAAAAATTCACTCTCAAGTATGTTGGTTTGGTTGAGTATCTCAAGTACAATCTCCTCTCTATCTCTCAGCTTCTTGATGTTGGTTTGGAAGTGCGCTTTAAGTCGAATGCTTCTTGTGTTCTTGATTCGAGTGATTCCTTGGTTTGTGGGATTTCTCGTATCGGCAGAGTTTTCAGGCTGATTTTGCTGGATCTCCTAGTTCTCACAAGTGCTTGTTTGCTCAATCTTCTTCTGAGCTCTGGAAATGGCATAGGAGATTGAGTCACATGAGCTTTGACTTGTTATGTCGCTTGAGTGGCCTAGGTTTGATCCGAGGATTGCGTAAGATCAAATTTGATAAGGACTTGGTTTGTGCTCCTTGTCATCATGCCAAAATAATTGCCGCTTCTCATCCACCAATTAATTTGGTAATGACAGAACGCTCTGGAGAGTTGCTTCATATGGACACTGTGGTCCTTCTCGGGTTCGTTCGGCGGGTGGGAAGTGGTATGTTCTTCTGATTGTCGATGACTATTCTTGCTACTCTTGGGTCTACATTCCTGAGAGCAAGGATGAAGTGTTTCATCACTTTCAGAGCTTAGCTTTGAGGTTGTTCAAGGAACTCCCTGGTGCATTACGAGCAATTCGTAGTGATAATGGCACCAAGTTCAAGAACTCCTTCTTTGATGCTTTCTGTCTTGAGCATTGTATTGAGCATCAGTTTTTAGCACCTCGTGTTCCCTAGCAGAACGGTGTGGTTGAAAGAAAGAACAAAACCTTAGTGGAGATGGCCCGGACGATGCTCGATGAGCATAGGACTCTGAGGCTATTCTGGGCTGAGGCCATTAGCACTGCTTGCTATGTTTCCAATCCGATTTTCTTGCGCTTAATTCTTAATGTGACTTCTTATGAGCTGCGTTTTGGGAGAAAGCCCTTGGTTTCTCATTTGCGTGCCTTTGGTTGCAAGTGCTTTATTCTAAAGCGTGGCAATCTTGATAAGTTTGAGTCAAGGTCTTCTGATGGAATCTTTCTTGGTTACTCTCTTCATGGTCATTCCTACAGAGTTTTGAATTTGGAGACTAACACCATCGTAGCATCCTGCGATGTAACCTTTGATGAATCAAACTCTTGTGCAAGAAATGTGATTGAGTCTGCAGGTGACAAGGAGATGAAGGAGAGCATCTTTGTAGAAGAGGACCTACAGGGCTTTGATGATGGTGATGATGATTCACTTTATCTCTCATCTGAGCTTGTTCCTACTGCTACCACTACTCCAGTAGAGCGTCCAGAAGCTTCTACATCGACTTCAGCAGCTGTCGAGCGAGCTCCAGCTATGGTTGAGAGGGAGGTACACTCTGAGAGAGAGGCTCCTCACAATATTCAGCATCGACACCCACCTCAACAGATGATCGGTAATCACTATGAGAGGACAACAAGGTCAAGGTCTGCACATCTTGCTTGCTTTACCAATTCTCTCTTTGTTGCAACCTTTGAACCCCGGGATGTTGGACACGCACTATCTGATGAACATTGGGTTAATGCCATGCATGAGGAGTTGGAAAACTTTGAGAGAAACAAAGTCTGGACCCTTGTAGAGCCTCCCAAAAATGTCAATGTCATAGGAACCAAGTGGGTGTTCAAAAACAAATATGGGGAGGATGGTGAGGTTGTGAGAAACAAGGCTAGGCTAGTTGCTCAAGGTTTTAGCCATGTGGAGGGCTTAGATTATGGTGAAACCTTTGCTCCTGTTGCTCGCATAGAAGCCATTAGGATCTTGCTTGCATTTGCTGCCTCCAAGGGCATTAGACTTTATCAAATGGATGTCAAGAGTACTTTCCTAAATGGTTTCATAGAGGAACAAGTGTATGTGAGGCAACACCCTGGCTTTGAGCACCACAAATACCCAAACTGTGTGTACAAGCTTCACAAGGCTTTGTACGGGCTAAAGCAAGCACCTAGGGCATGGTATGTGTTGGTGGCCCTTAAAACCTAATATTGGCCACCAACCGGTCGGGAAATACAAGATAAAGACCAAAGATTCATGAATATTTGTTTAAACTAATAATGTTCCATGAGTTTTGGTGAAATATGTGTTTGTAGGGTAAAAAGGGCTAAAATCATGTAAAAACATGAAGAAACACCCCATCGGCCAATTCTGCCTTAAAACAGCAGGCCGACAGGGTCATATGAGGCTGAAATTAGGGCCCGACAGGGTCGTGATGGTTGAAATCCGAACTCAGCTGACAGGGTCATATGAGGCTGAAATCAGGGCCTGGCAGGGTCGTGATGGCTGAAATCCGAACCCAGCCGACAGAGTCATATCAGGCTGAAATTAGCCACCCGGCAGGTCAAAATTGAGTCGTCATGAGACTAACCATCTGACCCAGCCGACCCTGCAAAACACTCCAAAATGAAGCCGTTTTCTATTTTCGGACTAAGGAGGGTAAAAAGTGGAGAAATAAAAGAGGAATTCACGTGGCACAACATGGACAAGTCAAGACGTGACCCGGGGGGGTCGGCACCAAAGATGGGCCGCCGCCCGACACAGGCCGCCGCCCAGCCTGGCTTGCCGCTCAGCAGGGCTTGCCGCCCGGCCTAGGTTGGGCACCCAGGGGTTGCCAGCCCATGAGGCCCACAACTTCTACCGACCCCAAAACGGAGATTTCAATGGAAACTGACCAAGTAACCACCATCGGGACAAGATCTGAGCCGTCCAAAGAAAGTCAGTTGGAAACCGACCAAATCTAGTGGCCGCCCGGCATGCCCGGCCGCCCGACACACGTGGCCGCCCGGCGTGGCTTGCCGCCCAATGGGGCAATTTTTGCCCACTGACACTCCTCCACCTTGAAGTACCCGCCATGTATCCGCCACCTATAAATAGAGGGGGAATTCGGTAGAAAACAAAGAAGAAGGCAAGTGAAACACATTGGAGTCCATTTTCCACTACTTTTCTTACTAGTAGAGTAGGTTAGTTAGTCGGGAGTTAGAGTCTAGTCGAGAGCATCACTCGGGATTCCGGAAGTCGTCTCGGAGTCTTGGTATGAGCTCTCTAGTATGCTTTCTCTTTTTGTAAGACTTATCCCTTATCAATATAATTGTATTTTCTTATTTATCTTGTCAAGTATTTATCTTTACTTAGTCAATTACCTTAAGTTACAAATATCAGGAAAGAACTTTGAAGCATAGTTTACGGGATTCCCGGCTAGGATTTAATTAAGTTTAGTTCTTGAATAGAACTTAGACTTGGTTATTTCCCGGCAATTCTTCCGCTAGGCCAACGGAAGAATATCTAGTGAAAGCGTAGGCGTGGTGCCTAAGTTAGCACTAGCTGGTTTTGCATTTGTCCCCACGGGCTGTGTGGTAGGCGGCAGGTGGTGACAGCCCCGTCCGTCTATTTAGTATTCAACCACGTTCGGGAAGTCTCAAGTAGGGTTGTCAAGCGGGAACGTGCCCACTAGTGTACGAGGTTAGTTACCGACCCTATTAGTGGATCGTTGTTGTGCCCCGAAGTAAACTTATTGGTGAAAGACTGTACCATGAATTTGGTGTAAGCACTCAACCCGAGTAACTAGGAATTTTGACACTTGACTTAGATAAAATAGGAAGATATAATCTTATGAATTCTAGACTTAGACTCGCTGTCCTCCCGTCTAGCTTAACCGATCTCTTTATTTATCTTAGTGTGGATTTCTCCTATATCACTGCTCCCCCAACAATCATTATCGAACATCCTTACCCCCGTCTTTGGTCAGTTGGTATAATTCTTATAGTTATATCTTTGTTAAACCAAGATACTCTTACGCCTAACTTCCCTACGGAAAATAAATACGATACTTTGGAATACTCCTAGGTGAAATGCTACAATAGATGTTCTGTGCGCTTGCGGATTAATTCATATTTCTCTAAAAGCATAACAAACATCAAATCATTTCTGGCGTTGTACTAGGGATAGTGATATTCTTGATGCGATGTTAAGAAATGCCAACAAGCATTTCTGGCGCCGTTGTTGGGGAAGCAATAGGATAAGATATCAGAATTTTAACATTGATATTCCTATTAAGAGGTTACCGCTTTCTTTAGTGGGCTTACCCTTGTTCTGTTTATTTGTGGTGTAAACAGGACGCTTTATGATTGGTTTTGACCTACCAGACAACTACCACAATGATCCGGATGCTTTGTTGAGGAGAGTGCGTCAAAGACTCACCCCTCCTTGGCCCGTGCTTGCTCTTGCAGCACCTCCGATCACTCAAGCTCAGCTGCAAGTCCCATCTCCGTCTGCTCAACTAATCATGGCTGAAAAGATGATCCATGACTACTCCGCCCCGTCTGTAGACAAGATCCGCACCGGTCCGAACCCGAACATGGGGAACGGAAGCTATGAGTTGAAACCGGCCTTAATCAACATGGTTCTGGCCAGTCCTTTCTGTGGCAAGGCATCGGAAGGCGCAAACGCCCACCTCTAATAGTTTTTGGCAGTGTGCAGCACATTCACCATGAGGGGTGTGACCCCTGAGGCCATTCTCCTTTGCCTATTCCCATCTTCACTCTTGGGGAAGGCGAAGCAGTGGTTCTATAGAAATCAAGAAGAGCTCACCACATGGGATAAGTTCTCCAATGCCTTCCTTGCCAAGTTCTTCCCGCTAGGCAAAACCAATGTCCTGCGGAACAAGATTTCAAGTTTTCAACAGCTAACTGACGAGAGCATTCCTGAGGCATGGGAACATTTCCAAGAATACAGTCTAGCATGCCCACATCACGGAATGTAAGATTGGTTGCTGATCCAAAGCTTTTACCATGGGCTCAACCGCCCCACTTGCGAGCACCTAGATGTAGCTGCTGGAGGTTCCTTCTTCTCTATGAAGGTCAAAGAAGCTCAAACTCTCATAGAAAAGATGGTCACCAATTACAGTGGCTATGATGAGAGACCGAACCAGCCGCAACCCAAGATGAGGGGAGTCCACCAAGTTGATGATATTGACATGTTAGCAATTAAAATGGATCAACTTTTGAAGAAAATGGACGGACCTCAGACTGTCCAATCCTTGGACTCTCACATGACTTGCGAAGTCTGTGGAAACCTTGGACACATGGGAAGCCACTACCCACAGACTCAAGAAGAAGAAATGAACTACCTCAACAACACCAACAACAAAAACAATGGGTTTAGGCCCCGTACGAACAACTTCGGATGGGAGTCCAAGTCAAACCTCTCCTTCGACAAGAACATGGGTAACTCTGGAAACTTTACTCGTAATGAACTCTGGAAACTTTACTCGTAATGAACCCTCCTAGGACAATCTAAAATCAATGAAAGTATTAGTAGGAAATTTATTGCTACTGATATAGTCCTAGAAAGCATAGATTCTCGTATGGAAGCCTTCAATACCTCTCTGCAAATCCAGCTTAATCATAATAAAATGTTAGAAACACAAATTGCTCAGCTGGCCGCTTCTATTGTTAAGCCTAACTCAGGCAAGCTCCCCAGTCAGCCGGAAGCTAGTCCCAAAGAAAATGTTAGTGCGGTCATAACTAGAGGCGGAAAATCTACACAAGATCCGCCAAATCCTAACATTGCAGGGAAGACAGGGGAAACCAATGAAGAATCAGAAGGAGAGGAGGAAATTGAAGTTGACGAGGCAAAGGCACCTCTCAAGAAGGTGCCCCATGAGTTCTATGATACCCCGGTGTTGCCATTCCCCCCTCGACAGAGGAAGCCAATGGTGGATGAACAATTTGGGAAGTTTGTGGAGGTAATAAAGAAATTATACGTCAACATATCGCTACTTGATGCTATGCAGGTTCCTACATACGCCAAGTACCTTAATTACATCCTCAACAACAAACGCCCAATGCCATCCATGGAGGTTGTCCAATTAACTGAAGAATGCAGCGCCGCTATCAAAAATTCCTTCCCAGAAAAGAAACGAGATCCGGGATGCCCAACCATCCCATGTTCCATCGGGAGGCAACAATTCAACAACGCCCTTTATGACTTGGGGGCGAGCATTAGCGTCATGCCAAAGGTAGTGTATGGCAAACTCGATGTCAATTCATTATCCCCTATAGCAATGTGCTTGCAGCTTGCCGACCAATCAGTCTGCTACCCGGCGGGCATTGCGGAGGACGTACCCGTAAGGGTAAGGAACTCTCTTGTGCCCCTCTACTTTGTGGTACTAGATATGGAGTCCGATGGAAAGACACCCCTTATACTAGGAAGGCCGTTCCTTAGCACTACAAATGCCAACATTGATGTTGGGGCTGGAGAAATCCACCTTAACATTAATGGGCACGATGAAAAGTTCGCCTTCAAGCCCCAAACAGAACAATGCAATCAGGTACACATCTTTTATGGCAAAAATCCTAACATGGTGCAAAAAATTAAGGTGTATCCAATCCCACCAAAAATGGGTGCACCGCCGATTAAAGTTCAAAGCATACCACCGCCGCCCAAGAAGAGGAACGAGCCACAAGAAATGAAGAAAAAGGTCACCGCCAAGCCAAAGAAAATCAAACAAGTATGGCGGAAGAAAGAAGTTGCACCGATCATAGAAAATTCTCCATCCATGACGGGCACCATGCAAAATTGAGCACAGAAAACGTCTTGTTCGAGACGTAAAATTCAAACCCTCGTCGGAAGGTAACCGATATTTATCCCCCTTCATAGCATTAGATTAGGTTGATTTTATTCCTCTTTATTTAACCATTAAACTAGGATATTAATAAAATAAAATTTGAAAATTTGAATTTTTTTGGAAATGTTTCGGCCAAGTCTCTTGCCGGGAGGTCGTTTTCGAGTCAAAACGACCATCCAGGGTGCAGATTCAGGGCTGTAACCCATGCTGGGTCATTTCTTCCGCCTGACAAGCCATGCCGCCCGGCACAACTTTTTATCAAATTCTTGACCCTTTTAATGCAAAGATGATGGCCATGAGTGATGGAGGTGTGGCCAGCCTTACCTTGAAGAAAAAAATACTCATCTAAAGCCCCACCATGAGTGAAAGTGAATGAATGAGAGCCACACGTGTCACCTCACTCTTTCACCACTCACACTCACCTGCCACCCTACTTACCTAGGCTTCATGAGTGGCAACTCACTCATTGAAAACAAACAACTTTGGCCATCCCATCACTCTATCCTTGCTCCCTGCACTCTTAGCAAATTTCTGGACAAATTGAGCAAGTGGATCCCATGGCACTTGGACCTAGCCTTCTCCCATCACCATATTGATGGTCCTTAAATGCTAAATCTGACCACCAAATCCTTGTATAAATAACATAATAGGAATAACTAACATGGTGGTAGGATCTTGTTACTAACAATTTCTAGAAGTGTTGATGAATATTTGCATGCAGGTGATTTATTAACAAATTCAAGGAAATATCAGAGTTACAAGAGGAGAAATAATAAAAGCCCATAAACTTCAAGTAAGAAGTTATCAAATAATATATCAGACCTTGCCATGTTGAAGCTCTCGTCGAGCCGATCGAAATGCATATATAACTTGCCTAAATCGAACTTCGGATTTGAGAGTTATGAAGCAAAGAAGATCATGTGTTTAGGCTGAACCGACGCTGACATCAGCATAATGTCAGCACGAGCGGAAGAGGAATAGAATAACAGTTCAGGTTGTTTGGCTGAGTGGGGAAGCCCATTAGTTGTCCCCTAAGGATGAGGGATAGTCCAAGAAATATTCCCTTATTCTTAGGAAAGGTTCTGCACTCCCCCAGGTCATCTCCCACTATAAATAGAGCCCCTCTCAGTCTCATTTCACACAACACAAGAAGAAGATTTAGAGCTCCAGTCAAAAGGTTTTAGCACTACCAAAGTGCTTAGAAAATAGGGAGAGAGTGAGGCAGAGTTAGGAGGATGTTCGGGCTTGTCGGCGCCTTCTCCACACTTGTACCTTAGCGGATGCTTTCCTTTCTTAGTAAGTATTCGTGATCTTGCATTGGTATTTAAGTTTCTTTTTTAAGTAAGTTCTTTCCTTAGTTGCTTACGGGATCATCGCTCTACTTAGTTAGAGTATCATAGTCTTCTATAAGTGTGACGTTGAGACTTTGATAGTAATTAATAGCATAGACGTGGTGTCTAGGCTAGAGGATACCTTTGTTTGCCGCGTGCCCCACGGTCGTTAGAGGTAGTCGGTAGGTGGTGACAGCCCTATCCGGCCTTAGTAATCCTCCACATCCGGGTACATCGTAGAGCTGTTGGCCGGAGTCGCCTGTGGATGCAGGGGTAAGCCGGTGCCCGAAGTAAGCATTTATAGATTGAACCTATCTTATTTTAGGATCTTTGACCATAGGAATCCTCTCTATCCTCTGCCTACCATATTCTTGTTGTCCTTGGACGGATTAGGATAGGAGATTAGTACACACATGTTCCCTGAGATTCGATAACCTGGAACACTCCTAGGTGAAGTGCTACATCGGTATCTGTGCGCTTGCGGATTTATCTGTGATCGTAAGAAATACCAACAAGCATTTCTGGCGCTGTTGCCAGGGATAGTAATATTTCTGGTGCGATGCTAAGAAGTGTCAACAAGCATTTCTGGCATCGTTGCCAGGTATAATAATATTTCTGGTGTGACGCTAAGAAGTGTCAACAAGCATTTCTGGCGCCATTGCCGAGGAACGGTTGTTGTTCTATCTTTAAACCTTTTTCGTCCTCATACCCTTTTTGTCTTTCTTTATTTCTTTCCCCATTTCTACAATGGAGCAACTTTCTATCCAATCCTTTTCTGCTCCAAAGG
Organism: Eleusine coracana subsp. coracana; assembly: GCA_032690845.1. Taxonomy (NCBI): domain Eukaryota; kingdom Viridiplantae; phylum Streptophyta; class Magnoliopsida; order Poales; family Poaceae; genus Eleusine; species Eleusine coracana. Next base: position 40,071,743 of record CM064434.1, read on the forward strand.
GCGAGTTTCTTGAGCCACCGCCGTCCGCGGACCCAATTTGTACTTCTGGCTACGAACTTCGCCCTGGCTTTATAGTCATGGTTCGGGAACAATACTTTTCTGTTTTAGATAGTGAAAACCCATACCATCACCTACGAGAATTCGAGCAACTATGTTCGTGCCTTTCTATAAAGGGCATGACACAGGAAACTCTAAAGTGGAAATTGTTTCCCTTTTCCCTCATGGAGAGGGTTTGTGTTCCTCTATCACATAAAAATAGTGGAAAAATCATACAAAAAATCAAGATTTTGATTTGCACCCCCCCCCCCTGAAAATTATAAGTCTGTGAAGTCTGTTTTGATCCTTGCTGCCTTTGCCATTGTTCTTTGCCATTGTTCTTGCTGTCACAACTATTTTTGAACACGATTCTTTTGCCAGCAATTAGGACACTACTTTGGACATTTATTCAGTGCTACTATCTGTTATTGAATTGTGTTCCATTGACATACATATTAGCCTTCCAAGCTATACATATTGCAGCACAGGTTTCTTCCTTGCAACTGTTACACCCAAGCTCAACTACAGATTGTGTCGACCTGTTTGGCTTTTGGTAAGAACACATGCAAGATTGTGATACATTGCTTCTGATATTGTTTTCCACTTTCTACACCCTCTGCTACCTGCTAGTTGATAGGGCTAATCTTTTTGTTTAGTCTTGTCTTTTGCTTTTAACCATGTCAGAGAAACGGAAAGGGACACCTGGAGAGTTGGAGTCCCCTACAGACTTTAATGATTGCGTGTCCAAGGCCAAGCTCACGAAGCTTCTTGCGGACCAGCGTACATTCATGGAAACGAAGTTTGCCGAGTTGATGGGTCACATCAACACTGTTGGCCACCGCATTGAGGATGTTGAACGACGACCTCCACCTCAACGAGCTGCTGCTGATGATGATTTTGACCATGATGCAAACCGTCTTCACCGTAATCGACACGGTATGGAAGGTAATAACAATCATGGTAATACTGATACTTTTGTTAAGCCCAAATTTAACATACCACCTTTTGCTGGTAGTGCTGATCCTGAAGTATACTTAGATTGGGAACTTGCTGTTGAACAGAAATTTAATTCTCATTTAGTTCCTGCTGAGCATAGAGTTAGACTTGCTACTAGTGAGTTTATATGTTTTGCTCTTTTTTGGTGGAATGATCTTTGCAATACTAATGCTGCTATACCTACCACTTGGCCTGTTTTGAAACAACGCATGAAATCTCATTTTGTTCCTCCTTATTACCAACGTGATTTACGTTTGAAATTACAATCTTTGACACAAGGTAGTAAAACAGTAGAGGAATATTATCAGGAATTGCTTATTGGTTTAGCACGTTGTGATATACATGAAGATGATGTTGAAACTAGTGCTAGATTTTTTGGTGGTTTGAACCGTGATATCCAGAATATTATTGACTATAAAGAGTGGAATAGGTTCAGCCAATTATATCATATTGCTCTTAAGGCTGAACGAGAAGTACAGGGACACCTTCCACAACAATTTTGCAGGTCCAACACTGAGCAATCTCTCTAGCAACGCACTGGAGTAGAGAACTTGAAGAGTCAGGTTGCTAAACCACCAACAACAATTCTTCCACTTGTGCCTACTTCTTAAGCGCAATCGTCTAGTATGCAGCACCAACACCAGAAGAAGGTTACTACTTCCGGTACTAGGAGTGGCTCCTCCACCACCATTATTTGCCACCGCTGCAAGGGCATGGGACATGTCATGAAGGATTGCCCTAGTCGTCGTGCTTTCATCGCTACTGCTAATGGGTATGAAAGTTGTAGTGATGTTGAAGATGAATTTGCTCGTATGCCTAACCTTGTTGCAGATTCGACGGAGGAGCAGGAGACTACCACCATTGATTCCATTGCTGCCACCGCGGGTTTTCCTAGTCTCATTGTATAGCGTGTGTTAACCACAAAGGTGGGACAAGAAGAAGAACAACAACGCAACAATTTATTCTACATGTACCTCATTGTCGCGGACCGCCGTGTTCTCACCATCATTGATACTGGGAGCTGTAACAACTTGGTAAGTTCTGATTTGATAAGCAAAGTTGGCTTGACCACGCATGAACTACATCAGCCCTACCACATCAAATGGTTCAACAGTAGTGGTACAGCATAGGTAACTCGATTAGCACGCATACACTTTTCAGTAGGTTCTTATCAAGACTCTGCTGATTTTCATGTTGTACCTATGCAAGCATGTTCTCTTTCATTAGGCCGTCCATGGGAATATGATACGGATGCTGCCCACCATGGTAGAACTAATACATATACATTCGTGCATAAGGACAGGAATATTACTTTGGGTCCATTATTGCCTGCTGATATTAGAAATCATTTTAAGCTGCTTGCTGAAAATACTGAGAATAAACATGATAACAAACAACTTTCTGATGTTAAACATAAGGCTCTTCAGTTAAAGGGAGGTGCTTTTCTTGCTATGACATCTACTGTTACTGAACTTTGTGATAATCATGATGCACCTTGCCATACTATGCTTTGTCGTGATATATCTTCTATCAATGATCATGTATCTTGTACTTTGCATTCTGCTAGTACTAACCTTTTGCAGGAGATTGCTGATGAGATGGAGTCGAGGGTGACTCCAATTCAAGAAGGGCAGGATGATGAGGACATCACTATGCTGGATACACGCATATCATGGCCTTCCCCAAGTTACAAGTCGTCACCAACACGGTCGTCGTGTTCGTCTTGGATTCAGACGACACCCCTTCACGGTTTTGATGATATCTCCCACATCCGACGTCCAAACGAGGCGTTCTTTGATGCGTTGGAAAGGGGACGATGACACCATCATTTTGTTTCTGGTCCTAGCTCTAGAAGGGTCGTGAGTCATAATATGTGACCATGACAAGGTGCTGCGCCACCCATTTTGGGCCAACATGGCCATGTATCGTGTCGGGCCTTAAGCCCATGTTGTGGGTGCCCCCCCTGGTTGCCCACAACCCTAGGACGTCTCTGGTTCCTACATAAACTCAGTAGCCGCCATCTTTTAGTTTTGGGTTTTGTTTAGTTCAGTTTTCTAGAGAGAAACTTGATCAAATTATTGTAACTATGGCGACAAGTCCATTTACAGTAATCCAGGGCCCCTGTTCTTGTTCTACACCACTGTGGCGATTAGTCCTTTTGTGTTTAGAGCTTGAACCTTTTCTTGTGATTTGCTTCGTCCATATTTGCAATTTCAGATTGTGTGTTTATCCTCTCTTGTTTGTGTTCTCGATTTCGCTTGCAGGAACAATCAAGTTGTGCTTGGTGTAACGGTTGCGGGGTTGGATCGTGACTGATTCAAGCCGGGTCGTCGACGCCGAGTTCCCCAAATTCAAGTTTATCCCCTTACTCTCGGAAGATCGGGCCATATCTACATCACTCATATAAGCCATATCGAGTAATGAAAGGGGTCTTGGGTATGTCAGTTGCCCTAATCTTCAATTGATGATATCCCAACCGGAGATCAATCTTGGAGAAAACACATGCTCCTTTAAGCTGGTCAAACAAGTCATCAATCCTAGGCAAGGGATACTTGTTCTTAATGGTGACCTCATTGAGAGAACTATAGTCAACACACATCCTCTGAGTACCATCCCTCATGGGAACAAAGATAACAAGGGCTCCCCATGGAGATGCACTAGGACGAATATAACCCTTATCCAACAACTCTTGGAGTTGTTCTTTGAGTTCAGCTAATTGGTTAGCAGCCATTCTATGTGGTCTCTTAAAAATAGGAGCAGTACCAGGGACTAATTCAATAACGAACTCGATGTCACGGTCGGGTGGCATACCTGGTAATTCCTCTGGAAAAACATCGGGGAACTCATTGGGACACCCAGGTGTCTCACTTCTACTTCACAAACATTAAGAGCACAAATCATGAATAATATAGCATGAAATGATAGAGCCCAATTTATTTGAATTAATTCGGAGCAATTCAAAAACCCTGCATCCAAGATATAGAAGTAACTTAAAAATTTCAATATAACATATGTCAAATTAATTTATAATCAGATTAGTAACAATAAAATAGAATTTTACGGAATTAATGAGCAATTTACCAAATGTGGAAATACCCAAATTAATTAATTAAAACATAGAAATCTTTCACAATGGGGAATTAATTATAAAATAATTATAAAAATTCTGATCAATTGGGTCCCACCAGAGCACCAAGAATATCCCAAAGGACCTATGTGCAAAATCCCAAATCAATTGGAGCCCCCTAGCTATTGTTTTGGTTTTACCTTTGACCAGGGACTGATTTGCAAAGATCTGGGCTGTTGTGAAAAAATTCCTTCTTCTCCCTCCCATTGGCGCAGACCCCCCTTCTCCCTCCCGACTCCTCTCCCTGGCGCGACCATGCCAGCACCTCTGGTGCACGCCACTGCCCAGCCTTAGGACCCAGCGCTCCACAGTGGCCGCCTAACCCCCTCTACACCCCCGTCCTGTCCCCTCTACCCCTTCCGCCGCGCGCAGCACCCAACCGTCTTCTTCCCCTCGGCCCCCATCGGCCGATCGGCAAAACTTCAATACCGAGCACTCTTACCACTCTTTCCCTCCAACCATTCCTGCCCCCTCTACGCGACTTGAAAGCGCACCCGCGAGCTCCCGATCTCACTGCATCTCTGCCCACTACTCCCTACTCTCTCCCATTTCTCACCACCTCTTCGCCATTATAGAGCACCATCTCGAGTTGAGTCCTGACTTTTCCGCTGACTCTCCTCTCAGGCTGAACCCCAAAATCCCTTCGTCTCACTCTCCTACACCTCCCTTGGCCACTCACTCGGCCAAATCTGCGCGCGCATTCGAAGAGAGATCAGAGGTGGTCATCTCCGGTGATCCCCACCGCCACGGGCCAAATTCCCGACCTCTGGGCCAAATTTCCTCCTTGTTCCTGTGTGCAATGCACTACTTCACACTCCTAAACATCTCTCCCTTGTCTCCCAGCGCGAGATCGACGATATTTCCCAGACTGTTCTCCCTCTGCTCAATTGATCCGAGCCACCTCGCCGATGAACCACTACTTGAGGCCCTCCAAGATGCTCACCATCATGAAGCCGAGCATCCCCAAGTCACCGTGAAGCTGTAGGAGCAAGCGAAGATAGCTTTGGTGCTCACTACTCTTGGGAAACCGCCGCCGAAGACCTCCGTTCCGTCGCCTCTCGTCGACGACCATCTTCTGGTGAGCCACTATCCTCGCGGCCCCCTCCAGTCATTCCGCCTCATCGCCCTCGTCACTCAGACGCACTCGCGATGAGCTCCCATCGCGCGTAGCCACCAGCGGCAAGATCTCCGGTGAGATGCGCAGTTCTACGGCGGCGCTGACTGGCGTCTACGTGCCCTGACATGGCGCTGAGCTGTCGCTGACATGGTGCATACGTGGCAACCCCTAAAACAAGAAATACCGAGAAAAATCCTAGAAATTGCTTAAACCTTTGAAAAACCTTAGTAAATAAAATTCAAATCCAATGTGGCCCAAACAAATTTTGTTAGATTCATTTTGAATTGCTCTAATTTAGTAAAATGATAAATCACTATCTATGTCTATGCATTTTTATTAATACATTAAATTGTGAAAACACTAAATAACTCACTAGAAATTCTAGGAATAAAATTAAATCCTGATTTTTGGCATGCTTAGAAAACACAATATTGTCTACCTCCTCAAATTTTGGGTAGGTAAAATATGAATTATTTTAGGCTGTGAAATTTATTTAGTGTATTTGCTTAGATTAATTGTAGTAATTATTCTGTAAATAATTTGCCCCTGCCACTTGGCATAAAAATCACTCATAAATGCCTCTGTTCACAGTAAATCACAGATTTCCAGAAACATAAAATTACTTTAGTAATTCATTTAATTGCCCATATCACTCATTTACTCTATTTAATTGCATAAAGAATATATATACCTAAAATCTTAAATATCAACTTTACTTCTCTGAAGCATATGGCTTCGAGAACAGAATAATAATTTTGATTGACATTAAAACATAATGTGCTTGCATGCATCCTACCATTGCATTAAACGGTGTTCCGACACTGCCATTAACTCGATTCCATCATATAGGTAACGAGAACCAGGAGCAAGAAGAAGATTATTAGAAGGATATTGACCCTCAAGAGCAAGAAGTTGTAGTTGCTAGCACTAACATTGATCCAGGCAAGCCCCGGTTTGCATTCTCCTTTTTATAAAGTTTTGCTAGTTTACAATATTACATGTGTTTAAGATTATTGTACATTAGGTCATAGGAGTTGATTAAAACCCACTTTGCATCATACCCAAATGACCTATGCTATTGTTTTTAGAACATTGGTAGTATCGGTATCGTATTGCTATGCTTAGTAATATTAGTCTTAGTAGATATTATTACTAAGAAAAAGACTTGACCATTGGAATGGGACTTAATAAAAGAAGTTTACTTTTGATGCTATGACCAGGCAGGGATGATGCATGTGTAGGTTTGCAGCAACACATGGGTGTTAAGTGCGGTAGCCCTGCCTTGTCGAACCTAGGACCATCCGTGGTCAGCCCCTTGATCAAGTATTGAACAGTACCAAATGCATGCTAGTTTATGGGCACTAGTAAACCGATGTAGCATTAAAGGTCACTTGCATTGAGGACGGTTAAGGTGCGTTGGTCATTCGCCCTCCTGATGCTAGAGTGGGCGGTTCATACCACGAAGTACTCTTGGCAGAACGGCATGCCCATTCAACGTCACCACACCCGGTCTAAGGTGTGGGTGCTTTTCTTGAGAAAGGTTGCCATATACGACCTTAATTGGTGCGTATGTCTCGTGTATCTCTGGTTTTCCCAACTGGTGTAAATTGATTACAATTGTTGTCCCTCATAGTAATGAGTACCGCTTGGTCACTGAGTCGTCACATAGTTGCACTTGATGTTATGAATATGGATTTATGTTGGTTATTGCTGATGATTATTATTGCTCTATTGTTGTATTTACTTTATGTACTATTTTATTACTTTGTGATGCCTCACTAAAGTTACATTCCACTCTACCCAATTAAATTGAGAAAATAAAACTTGATAGAACTAATAGGTTTCTTAGTGCGAGTCCTTTCAAACAAGCCACCTATTAGAGCCATTGCATGTCTAGGTTTTTGACAGGTAAGTCTTGCTGAGTAATTAGTACTCAGGCTTTGTGCCATTGTTGTTTTTTAGGTAATGACATGATAGAATTACTTGTAGATATGCTGCCTTGGGACATGCAAGTCCTTGAGGGTTGGACTGCCCATTGGGAGTCCGACTTGCCACCGCAGTGATGTTGTGTGCTGCAAGAGTGATGGTTCTTTGGGCACGAGTCATTACTACACTGTATCGTCGAGCTCGTAGTTTCTCTATGTTATTTGCTTCCACTGTTTTTCAAAACATTCAAGAACATGTATTATTCCGCTGCACTCTGATCACCTTAATGATGTAATAGTTAACCTTAATTTGGACCAATGTTGCATTATTAAGTATCTGCGTTATCAACACCTTCGGGACCTCGATCCTCCGGGAAGGGGTGATGAGAACATCACACCTATGGATACACACAACACTCCTCCAACTAAGATGAAAGTTCATGTGCATCACCTAAATTTACAGGTGACTTCGTTTCTAATGTTTTGTATATGTGATTTTGAGAATAGATTGCTACCTAATGATTTAATTATTGTTAGGAATCATGGAGATGATGATGATATAGCTGAGGAGGTGATTGGAGGCGTGATGGGCCAGCAAGTACGTCCAAGCCAAGGTGGAAGCCCAATCCAAAACTGACTTCGAGTCTGTTATAGAGCCCAGGACCAGTTTGCACTAAAACGGACGCCCAGGACGCATGCGGACTCGGATTTGGACGTTCTACATATGCCTGGAAACATAACAAAAATATATTTCCAGCCCAACTGGTCCCATAACCAAATTCATCGCGAGCCGTCGGCAATCGTCAAAACAAGTCGATATACAGAATCTGTCCTGGTGCTGCGACACCATAATCGGTCTTTGGGCCATGTATTGAGTTGAGCCCACTTAGGGCTCCGTCCAGGGGGACTTGCACGACCCTAGGGTCCTCATATACAGCTGCCGCCTCTTCATTAGGGTTGGGTTTTGCTTAGATTATTCCGTTGATAACAGTTTTGCCGTTTGATCGGTTTGTGAGATTCATCATATACTTGCAAATTTGGTTGCATTCTTCTTTGTTCTTGCTTGTGTTCTTGATTTGCAGGCAAGGATAAGCCTTCTCGGCGAGGTCAATCGTCCTTGAACGGTTGATAACCAGAGGAGACGTCGTGATACGATTGCGGGGTTCAAAACATGTCATTCGGAAGCCGGATCGATTTGTGTATCGCCTCCGCCTTAATCAAGATTATCAGAACCTATCGAAAGATCGGGAACCCTTGTCCACATCAAGTGGTAATCAGAGCTTCAGGTACACTGTTAGGTTCACCCTTATCCCTGTTATTTTGTTCAGTCCTAAACTCCAGAAAACTACCCTACAAAAATATCTGTTCGTCGTGTTTCCGCTGTCCTATATCCCCCTTGTGCTATGCAATTTTCAGTTTAGTTTGCTTCTCTGAATTTTAGTCCCTACAAGATCATTGTATTGCTGATCTAGTACTTGTTCTTTGGTCTTGTTTGAGTGGTGCATGTCCTTGTTCATAGAGAATGAAGAGAAAAAAAAATTCAGTTTGTTGCACACATTGAGAGTTTTGGAATAATATATTATCTATCTCTGTGACTATCATATTCAGATCATAATATTGCTTATGCTAGAATATATTTTCCTTTTTCTTTCTAGTACTAATACCTTGCTGTAGTTCTGATTCACAAGAAAAGAAAAGAAAAAGGCAAAAGTGCACAAGAGGAAAAAGCCGCACAAAAAAGAGAAGTAGAAAAAGGCAAAGATAAAAATTCAGAATTGCTTGCAGCCTTTGTGTTCTTTGTTAAGTCATTCGCTTGCTTGCTTGAACTAGGTCCGACACAAGTTTAGGCCGGTGACATAGACTAGATTGGGACTATTATTCAGTTTTGCGATTTCTCAATTGAGATTTTGCTAATCCTTGCTACCTAATATTGCCTATCCAAGCTCCATGTATATCCTTCTGAACAGGCACAAATTTTTGACTCTCGCAATTGTCAGTTCACACTCTCCAAGGTATCCTTTGCTTGCTGTAATTAAGAACTTTGTAAGGGCTTGGTGACATGCTTCCATTTTCTTATTGAGAGTTTCCACCGTTATTACATAGTAATGATAGGAAAATATACTCTTGTGTGTTTTCCTGTTTGCTACTAACAATGACAGGTTCCAATACTAATGGGAATGAATTGATGGCATCTCATGATGATAAGAGTGTTGTAGCACAATGAGTGTTAAGTTCTCAAATGGAGAAGGTAGAGCAAAATCAATTGAACAATTTATTCCAGACTCACTTTGTTGTGAAGGATCGATGTTGTCGTGTCATCATTGATGGAGAGAGTAGCCACAACATTGCAAGCTTGGAGTTGGTCGAGAAGCTTGGCTTGACCACACAACCACACCCATGTCCATACTACATCCAATGGGTAAATTCTTGTGATAAGATAAAGGTAGATCAAATTGCACGCATTGAATTTTTTATTGGTTCTTACAAGGATAGTGCCGAATTTGATATAGTACCTATGCAAGCATGTCATTTGTTATTAGGTAAACCTTGGATTTCTACAAATAATGTTTCACATAATGCCATTGCTAATAGCTACTCATTTAAATACAATGGTAGAAGGGTTACTCTTAAACCTATGACTGCTGTTGAAATTTTAGAAGAGGACCAACAATGATTTGAGAGAAGAAAGAATGAACCATTTAGGATAGAATGGGCTATTTCAAATATTGCAACACTTCCGTCAAAATCTGAATTACTAGAGGATGAACATATTTCTTTGCCTCTTGTTGCAACCAATACATTTGAACATCTACATAAAGAAGATGATAGTGGGAAAGATAACGAACAGGTTGTTGCTTCAGGGAAAAGCTTTCTTGATGTGATGAATTGTTCCAATAATCTTGCTGTATTGGAACCTTATGATGATGTTTTTTTGTTACAGGTTGATTTATCTATTGGTCCTTGTGATAAAGAGGAGTTGTGTGCCAATGCTTCACATATACCTTTGCCACAACAAATGAATGAGCTTGATGCTTTTGCTTATGATTCACCTAATGGTGCTGAAATAAAACATTTGATTTTAGTTACATGTGAAAAGGATGAGCAGAAATTGTTGACTTCTCTAAGCACTTTGGGTTATATTGAATTTGATGTTCTTTGTGATCTAAATGTCGTTGAGAAGAAAATCTTTTCTCAAACTGAATTTCCTTTATTGACAAGAAATAATTTTCATGCTATTGGCTATTATGATCATAGAGGTTTGTTTATGGTGCATAGAGTTTATATTTCTTCAACTTTGAAACCTCCTTGTGTTGTGCAACTCAATGAGACACTAGAAAACTGCAATAACAATTGTCATGTCATGTCAAGTTTTTCTACTGTTTCTAAGATCACACATTTTCTAACTTGTTATAAGAGTCAGGATGATGTGCATACTGCTGGCCAATTTTTCAAAGATGTTGTTCAGTTGTGTGACATGCCTTCTACTGTAGTTTCACATTCTCATGATAATTTTAATAACACATATAAACAAGAGGTGCATCCCAAGTTTGGGAAAGGTTCTATATTTCATATTTCAGATTTGAGCCAAATATTAGGAGAAAGAGATGGGATTGAGTCGAGGACCACTCTAATTCAAAAGGGGGAGAATGATGAGAACATCACACCTATGGATACACACAACACTCCTCCAACTAAGATGAAAGTTCATGTGCATCACCTGAATTTACAGGTGACTTTGTTTCTAATGTTTTGTTTATGTGATTTTGAGAATAGATTGCTACCTAATGATTTAATTATTGTTAGGAACCATGGAGATGATGATGATATAGCTGAGGAGTTGATTGGAGGCGTGATGGGCCAGCAGGGACGTCCAAGCCAAGGTGGAAGCCCAATCCAAAACCGACTTTGAGTCTGTTTCGGAGCCCAGGATCAGTCTGCACTAAAACGGACGCCCCGGACGCATACGGACTCGGATTTGGACGTTCTACATATGACTAGAAACATAACAAAAATATCTTTCCAACCCAACTTGTTCTATATCAAAATTCATCGCGAGCCTTTGGCAATGGTCAAAACAAGTCGATGTACAGAATATGTCCTCGTGCTGCAACACCGTAATCGGTCTTTGGGCCATGTATCGAGTTGAACCCACTTAGGGCTGCATCCAGGGGGTCTTGCACGGCCCTAGGGTCCTCATATACAGCCTCCTCCTCTTCATTAGGGTTGGATTTTGCTTAAATTATTCTGTTGATAATAGTTTTGCTGTTTGATCGATTTGTGAGACCCCAACTTGTGAGATTCATCATATACTTGCAAATTTGGTTGCATTCTTCTTTGTTCTTACTTGTGTTCTTGATTTGCAGGCAAGGATAAGCCTTCTCGGTGAGGTCAATCGTCCTTGAACGGTTGATAACCAGAGGAGATGTTGTGCTGCGATTGCGGGGTTTAGAACGTGTCGTTTGGAAGCCGGATCAATTTGTGTATCGCCTCCGCCTTAATCAGGATTATCAGAACCTATCAGAAGATCGGGAACCCTCGTCCACATCAAGGGGCGCCACACTCATTGACAATCCTGATGTCTTCAATCGGGGTAGCATCAAGTTGATTCAACACAATGCGATTTGTTGCTCCTTTGCTAGTGATGAGTGGTTCGGCCACATACTCCAATTCCTTTCCACTACTATCTGTAAGTTTGACTACCTTCTCACAATCAATAAGTCCCTTATGCTTTCTTAGCCAATCCATGCCAAGGATCACATCAATTCCCTTAGACTCAAGTACTATAAGATTTGCAAAAAAGTCTACCCCCCTTATATTAAGGTTCACCTTAGGACAGACATGCTTTGCATTCATCTCTCCACCAGGGGAACTAACAGTTATTCTATTCTTTAGCATAGCTATGGGAAGATTATGTTTTTGAACATAACTAGCAGATATGAATGAATGAGATACTCTAGAATCAAATAACACGACTGCATTATTATCATTAACAAGGAACATAACCAGAACGACATCCGATGTTTCCTGAGCATCCTCAATAGCCACATGATTGATACGAGCATGATTCTGCCATGTTGGAGTTGGTGCAGAATTAGAGTTGTGGCCTGGGGTAGAATTTTCACCCTGAGCTGGAGTCTGATTTATGCACTTCTGGGGACACCTATTAGCATAGTGCCCCATCTGACCATAGTGGAAACAAGCACCATTACCACCAGTGTTCTGAGCAGGAGTCACCCTCTGAGGGGTTTGGCGAGTGGTACGTGGCGTCTGAAAGTTGGGACGCTGGATCTGACGCTGAGGAGTACTGAAACCCTGACCAGTAGGTTGAGTCCTCTGCTGGCCGCTCTGCTGCCTAGGGCAGAAAGAAGGTCTAGATGATGAAGAACCCAAGCGGGGCCTGGAGCTACTTCCTTGTTGACCCTGGCGTACAATATTGTGCTTGCGATCAATAATTCCTCTTCTGTTCTCTAGCACAAGGGCTTTGTCCACCAAATCGTGAAAATTGACAAAATCCCGAGCTTCTAGAGAATAAGCAAGACCATCATTCAAGCCATTGATAAAGCAATACTGCTTCTTCTCATCTGTGTTCACCTCGTCAAGAGCATAGCAAAAAAGCTGGGTGAAATGAGTGACATACTCACTCACAGACATAGAGCCTTGCTTCAAGTCTTGGAACTCCTTTTTCTTGGGTTTCATCACACCCAGAGGCACATGGTGTGACCTAAAGCTATTTCGGAATTCCTGCCAGTTGATGCTTTTTGGCTCCTCATGAGCCTCAACATAAGCATCCCACCAATCAGCAGCAGGACCCTCAAGCTGGTAAGAAGCAAAGAGAACCTTCTCACGATTGTTGCATTGCACAACTTGCAACTTCTTCTCAACAGCCTTGAGCCAATCATCAACATCCATAGGCTCCACAGAATGAGAGAAAGTGGGAGGCTTGGTCCTCTGAAATTCTCCAAGCTTGTCTCTAGGTGGTGGAGGTGGCTGATTATGACCCTGCTGCATTTGCATCATGTTCTGCTACATGGTGTGAAGAAGTTGAGTCTGTATAGCATGAATTTGCTCCATAGTTGGAGGAGGAGGTGGTGGTGGCGGATCCTCATTGTTGTGCCTATTGTTCACCATCTGATGAGAATTTTGATATGATCAGTAGAGAGTTGGATGGATGATAGAATTCCTAATATTAACCCAAGTCTTAAGTTCTAATAAGAAATAATTTTTGAAAAAGAATTCTTTCACTCAAGCAAAGATCCAAATCAAACATAGCACACCACACCAAAACATAGCTGATAAGCTCGATAGAGCTTAAACGAAACTAACGAACTTGTAACTCTACAAGGGAAGACCTTAGAAAATAGGTCATACCATCTATTGAGTTTTGGAAAAATATTTAATAGAAATGGAGGAAAGACAAGAAAGTTAATGGAAGGATAAGTAAGTAGGATATTATAATCTATATTAAAAACAATTTTGTTAAAAACCTTAAAACAACCATTTCGAACTAGGCTTGCATCCTATGGTCAACATGGCTCTGGTACCACTCTGTCACACCCGGTTTTAAGGCCAAAATCAAATGCTTCTGTGTACGTGCCCAGGATCAAGTTTTCACGCATACATGACAAAGTGAAGTAACAGTAAATAACCAATGTCATTATTATTATATCATGTCGTTATTACAAAGTCTGAAATACATCAAGAAGATATAAGAAAATAGCAGAAGACTCCATAACGCCACAGGCAGTCCACCGGGGGTCGCACGCCTAGTCATAGTAGTCCTCGTCCATGTAGTCCATCTCGCCAACATCATCTAAGCAGCAGTAATATAGCAACAACATAGGGAAAACCAAAACACATGAGTACATAAAGTACTTAGCAAGTGGGGAAAAGTAACGACATGCAGGCTAAAACAAAAAATAGGATTGACACGGGTTTACAACACTATGCATCATATGACTCAATTATACAAGCATCCTATTTACTAGGTCAAAAGTAACCTAACAGGTTAACCACCTGTCCAACACTATCGGTTACCCACCGATAGCGAAACAATGAGTTATCCACTCATACCAGAACACTACTGGTTACCCACCTACAGTACCACCCAAATATGGTTACCCACCAGATTCACCCAAGTATCCATCTAATCGTGTGAGGATCCAGGCCGCTCTTGACCATGAGCACGGCTGTTATAACAGTTTTACAGTCTGTAGAGTTTGCACAACTTTACCCGCAGGTTGGTGATTTCATCACTATTCAGTGACAAAAGTCTCCATGTTGCCAGCACACTACCGTAGGTGTGAGGCCAAGAGATCACCACATGATCTTTCAAAGTGCTTCCCAGCTTGCAAAACATCCATGCTAAGGTTTCATCAATGCGGGATTAACCATCCCTACAGAGGCCACCTCTGGCGCCGTGGCTAGAAGTAACCCTTCATCACCTAAGGCTGAAAGTAACCCTCTCGTCCTCCTTCCTCGAACGCCCGCAAACTGGGAAGACATCTAATACTAAACCACGCCTACCCATATCAGCCCTGTGGTTTGCGCTGTTTTCCTGGGTGGCCGCTCCACGAATTTGGTTTGTATGACCACAAGCAGGCACCACCACAAACCAAACAGTACATTACCCGTACTTGTGCATACCCGCACCATCCTCAACATCCTCCTGCTTGGGTCATCTAAATTCCCCAAATGATAATTAGGTTCAAGTGAATATTAGTCAAGTTTATTATTATTCAATATTAATCCGCCAAAGTACTGCACTAGCATGACGTACCCAAAAACCCATATACTCAACCATAACCCAGGCGACAAGGAATAATAAGGAAGGGTAAATGACACAGGATTCAAATTTAGACAAGCATGCATGAAAATAAACTAATCCGTAATAGGTACAATATGGTCAAGGACACTTGCCTTGTTCTCCCGCTAGCTGCTGCTCAAACTAATGGTCCTAGAAATTCTGGAGCTGCTCCTTGTCTAATAACAATAAATAGTGGAAAAGTAAAACACAAACAAATAAGCAACAGTACACCAAACATTTCCTAATGACTATGAAAAGATAGTACGCATTCCTACAATTCTGTGAGCGCAAAAATCACCTAAATCAGAGTTACGGTTAAAAAGTTATGCTAGTTTGAAGTTCTAGGGGCTAAAAGGTAAAAACAGCAAGGTTTAGGGACCTATTTGTCATTTTATAAAATTATAGGGACTAAAGTGTAAATTATAAGGGTTGAAAAATAATTACTAAAAAGTATAAGGTTGCTTCTATAAAATTTCAGGGACTACATAATTTGAATGAAGTATAGGGGGCTAAGTGTAAAAAGACATGGGTAAAAATATAATTAAAATTAGGCTTAGGGGTGTTTCTATAAATTTTTAGGGCTAAAATAATATTTATGAAAAGTTCGGGGGTTAAAACATAATTAAACTAAAGGTTCTGCTAAAAATTTGGATCAGAAACTAATTAGGGTAATGCTCAGGGGTCTACACACAAATCTCCCAATATCTTGGAATATTCTTGAATTAAAATAAGTCCACAAAATTGTGGACCGGGTCCATGGCGCTCATGGACCAGGCGTTGACCTGTGGTCCATGGTGGACCAGGCGCATACCCCTTCAGGGTGTTTTAATCGTGGCCGCTGGATCGGGATCGGGTGGCCAGGGAGGGGCGACGACGGCTGTGTGGCGGCCGGCGGCGAGCTAGCGGCGGCGGTGGTAGAGACCTCGCCGGAGCAGGGCCGGGACAGCGCTCCGAGGGTCAGATCCTCGCCGCGAGGGGTCGGGGAGAGAGAGGGGAGGGAGGGGAACCTCACCGAGGTGTTGTGCGGGCGCGGCGGCAGAGACCATGGAGAGGAGAACAGAGAAGGAGAGGTGATTGAGCGTTGGAATGTAGAGGACACTGAACCAGGCAGCGGGTGTCATCGTTGGCGGCCGGAGGAAGATCCTCTGCCATGATGACCAAGGTATAGCCCCTACATGGAGATGTGTTATTCCTTCATGATCAATTACAATGACGCGGCAGCCGTTTATCTCAAGGCACCTCTCCTAACCGAAGCCCAACTGAATCTCTCCTAATCTTATCTTTCCTAACAAACCAACTTAACTAACTTGGACTCCAAGTAACCTCATCAGGGCCCTAGACATGTTGACGCCTATAGTAAATGCAGCCCATAAAGGATTCTACAACATTTCCCCCCTCCCAGACAAATAGGTCATCCTCGAGCTGAACAGAAGGGTGATCTTCTTTGAACTGCAGTAGCTTCTCCCAAGTGGCATCAGTAGCAGGGCGTCCAACCCACTGAACAAGTACTTCCTAGTTTCCTGTGTTGAGCCTTGCGCAAACCACCTTCACAGGTGATGGTATTACCCGACTGCGCATGATAGAAGTCAGAGGCACCACAGTACTGGCCCGTGTGCCTTCAAACTTATTCAACAGTCCTACATGAAAAACATCGTGGATCATGGACTTCTCTGGCAGTTGTAAACGATAGGTGACGAAGCCAATGCACACCAAAAGCAGGTAAGGCCCATAATAATGAGGAGCCAACTTAGAGGGCCCTGTGTTGGTGATGCCAGAAGTTGTACGATGATGCAGGCGCAGCCACGCCCATTTGCCCACCGCAAAGTCCACAACACGGCGAGCTTGGTCGCTATGAAGATTCATGGTATCTTGGGCTAGAAGTAAGCGCTCCTGGAATTCTGCCAAGAAGAAGACGCGATCTTGGAGCTGGGTGCCTACCGTGGTGACTCTGGCTATGCCGGAATCATACTGAAGAAGAGCCGGTGGTGGTCAGCCATAGACAACCTGAAATGGGGTTGCACGCAGCAGCGTGTGGAAGGATGTGTTGTAGAAATACTCCATCCGAGGCAGCCACAGTAACTACGAACGTGGATTGTCCCCGGCAAGGCAACACAGGTACATAGCGATGGTGCGGTTGGTCTCCTCAGGGTGGCCGTCAGATTGTGGATGGAATGCCGAGCTAAGACAAAGTTGAACTCCAGATAGGTGAAACAGCTCCTGCCAAAAGGTACTTGTGGAGATGGGGTCCCTATCACTAACAATGGATAAAGGGAATTCATATTGGCGGACTGAAAGTTGCCTAGAGGGGGGGGGGGGGGGGGGTGAATAGGCAAATCTAAAAACCCTACAAAATTACACATAAACAATTTTATCAGTTGGACCGACAGTGCCGGTGGTTGGGATCGGTAGTGTCGATGGCCACTGCTAGTGCTGGATCGACAGTGCCGATGAGAGGACAGAGAGTCACCCGAAATAAAACTAGGCTAAGTTTCAGTTACTATGTTGATGAATAGAACAAAGACAGTTGAATAAGGCACTACAAAGTACTAGCAACAACTAGACAAGCCTACACTGGTAGATCGGTCAAATTAAAGCTAACACTAGTAATAAGCCTAAAGCAATGAAAGGATCAAGAAGTAAATGAAGAAAGCACACGGAGACACAAGATTTGTTACTGATGTTCAGGCTCACAAAGAACCCTACATCTCCGTTGAGAAGTCCACAAAGGACTGGGTCTCTTTCAACCCTATTCTCACTCAAGCGACCATAAAGATCGAGCTTGAGTTCTCCACTAGCAAATCCATTGTGGGATGGGTGATCCAAACTTCCCAAGGTATCACCACACAAGTTGGGAGCTCTACGGGCACCGCTAACTGTCTAGGAGCAAAGCTCCAAGACTAACAAGCACGAGTCACAAAGATGATTAAATTGAATGCTAAGGAGTGGAAACAATGCCTCACTCAAACCCTAGCTCACAGGTTGAAGCTTTAGCTTGGAGAGGGAGAGTGAGGAGAGCGAAGCTCAAAAGTGCCAAATGATTTTCAGGTTGGAGAGTGGGCATGAACTGGGGTTAAACCCTTTTATACAAAGGGTCAAAAAGAGCCGTTGGCCTATCTGGACACCCCGCACCGGCACTACCGATCGAGCCATCAGCACTACCGGTAGGGTTACTGACACATTGTCATAGATCTGCAGACAAGGATTCGGCCCCCACCGGCACTTCCAATCAGGGCATCGGCACTACCGGTGAGACAGCCACAGAGAAGACATGTGGTCTCTGGCGACCTTGACCGGTACTACCGATCAGGAAGACCGGCACTGTCGATCACGATCAGCCAGAGAGCCCATGGAGAGACCACCTCTGTGGGGAGGGGACTGGCACTGCCGATCGGGGGGGCTGGCACTGTCGGTGAGCTATAGCGAAAGCCAGATAGAAAAGTGGCTCTCTGGGAGAACTGACCGACACTACCGATCAGGGCAATCGGCACAGCCGATGAGTTACAGCTCGAGCGCCAAAGGGAACAACCTTCTCTAGAAGGACCAGCACTGCCGATGAGGCCACCGGCACTGTTGGTGCTAGCAAGATAGAAAACAGATAAGTGTCTAGCCATTATAGCGCCTCTGGGAAGGATGATCGACACTGCTGGTGAGGGCCACCAGCACTGCCGATGAGTGCAAGAACAAAGGACGACAGGAATGGTATTTTTGAGAAATTTGAGCATTTAACTTTACCAACTCTGTGAATCACACCCCTCTTAATAGTATCATTCTCCTATACTCAAGATATAAAATTAAAAACAACATTGATCCTTTATTCCTGAGTGAATACTAGACTTTCAACTTAAGGCAAATGACCATCCTCATTTCCCTTTTTGTTTCAATGCATCTTCTTCACCAATTTGAAGTAGTCATCTACACACATGCTCAATGAAAACATTAGTCCATTCTTATTTGTATTGACATCAATCTCCAAAACAAAATTAGGGGCCTATATGCACTTTCAATGTCCCCCTTTTTGGTGATTGATGACAATACAACCAGATTTCATAGAAAATTGCAATAATTATCATTTTATGATATTAAAAACAAATGTGGAGCTCCCCCTAAGTGTGTGCATGAGATAAATAATAATCAACAACAATGCACATATTTAAAGAAAAGTGTGGGAACTCCCCCTAACACCGTGCATATGAGTCAATTTACAATAATTGAGCATAACAGATAATAAACTAAGCATATGATGATAATTATCACACAAATGCATCTAGAAAGTGAAAAACAACAATACACCATCATAAGAGATAATAATAGCACACGAACTCATAAAACACAAGTAGAGGTTTACAATAACTATAGGAAATAGTTTTACAAACCACAAGACACAAAGCAAGCAAATACAAATCATCCATCACTCTCACAACTCATAAAATGAAAAAAAAACCTCTTCTCCCCCTTTAGCATCACAACACCAAAAAGAGTAAAAGAAGACAGCTCAAGCACCCTCTGAGGCAGCACCATCATCATCCTCATCATCATCCGTCGCCTGCTAGACAACCTATGTAGCCTGAGTGTAGATACCCTAGGGATCATCATAAGTGCTCATGTCTGGCAGAGGGGTGAACTGAACTGGAGGTGGAAGCTCAACATTGGAGGTAGCGGCAAGAGTCCTTATATCTGTCTGCATCTGAGAGAGAGCCTGCTATTGCTCTCTAACTGCCACTGCTGTGTCCTGGCATATACAAAACATGGACCTGATGGCACAAGTGACCTTCGAAGATCGATAGCAGAGGCGAGGGACAGCACTAGGGCTGGCTGCCTCTCCCCTTGCCGCTACTGCTACTGCTGCTGAAGACTCAGGCACATCGGTAGCTACTGGAGTACCACCGTAGGGAGGTGATGCAATAAGAGGCTTCTTCGGCGTGACTCAAGGATGCTTGTGATCACAAATAAACTGGCAGCCCACAACACGTAGAATCATCTTCATGATATAAGGAGCATAAATCAAAGAGGCCTTACTAGTGTAGGAGTTGTAGAGAATATTAGTCCATCTGAAGTCAAGCACACTAAAAGGCTCTGCTTCCACTTTTATAGCAAACATCAAGGTCTTGGGGGAGCTGAGAATATGAGTGTGATCCCCCACCATTGGAGTCAAAGTCATCCGGAGCATGTTGTTGAGAACTCGAAAATATGGCTTCATGCCATGATAAGAACCAAACTCAACACCATGCTTGGGGTCAGCATACTGGACATCATACATGGAAGCCCACTCACTCTCCTCCTGAGGGTCAAAGATAGTCGCCTTGGGCTTCGCTCTGTCAGTCTCATCAAAACCAAGAAAGAGAGAGAAACTAAAGTGATAGTGAAGCGGTTGCCCTCAATGGTCCAGTGTAGCTTGGAATCCATTTGGTTCGCCTCATCAATCTCAATCCACAGAGTCGAGTAAAACTGGGCTATGATCTCATCATTCCAGTGCTAGTGCAAGCCCACGATATCTGTCAAGTTTCGCCTGTCACACTCTAAGCGGATCATCTGAAAAGTAGGATCATCTGCTGCTATCATCCTGTCCCAGTCAATGCACTTCATGGGTGCAACTCTATGTGTGGTCTTCTTCAGGATGTTCTTGTACCAAGCAACCTGAGTCAAGTCACAAAATCTGACATTTGAGATACCCGGGTGCTTGGGCTGGGTATAGGGGTTAGTGAGACGGTACTCTCTCATCTCATCCCTAGATGGAGCCACCGGGATCCTGAACTACTAATCCACCTGGGGTGCTAACAACTGATAGGGGATGGAGGACCTCATGAGTCCATGGACAGGCTAATGAACAACCTCATCCCCAGACTCATCACCCTCCTCATCGTCCTCTTTAGAACCCTTCTCCGCATCCTCATCCTCTTGTTGATCATCCTCTGCCTCTTCCTCATCTTCTTCCTGCTCACTAGGAGTAGGATCCCATGGAGGAAGAGCCTTGCTTTTGCCCTTGCCACGCCCAAGGCCAACACCATGTAAGGTGTCTTCGTTGGAGTCTCCGCCTCAACCCTGCTTCCCTCCCCCACCCCGACGAGCAACGGAGGAGTCATTGGGGTTAAGGTCAGAATCAGAGTCACTGGCATGACTTGGATGCTTCTGCCTCTTGCCACTTGGCATCTGTCAAAGAGAGAGGAGGTGGTGTGAAAACAATTGCAACAAGAACAATACTAAACTTCTGTCTGGTTAGCCTTGATCGGCAGTGCTGATGGGAGCCATCGGTAGTGCCGTTGGGACAAACAGAAAGCAGCCCGAGTGAAACTGCTCTCTGGTTGGCCCAACCGGTAGTGCCGATGACTAACACCGACAATGCTGATCAATTCAAACAGACTGCTGCAACTGTCACTTAGGGTTCCAGATCTCTCGACTGGCAGTGCCGATGGAGGCCACTGGCAGTGCCAACCGAGGGAGAACCAAACCCTAAATCCACTAAAAAAGGGATTTAGCCACTAAAACTATACCAAATTGCATTGGTGACTAAATTACTCCTACATGAACATCTCTATTAAGTGAAATTACGCAAAAACATGAGGCATTGCAAGATTCAAAAGATGGAGATTTTTAAGAATACCTTCAAAAAAAAATCCTTCAAATCCGGAAGGAGATGGAGGAGAGAAGGCCTAGGAGACGATTTGATCCTCTTCCCGCTTGATTCCATGAAGATTTAGCAAAGGATTTAGTGGGATGATTAGGGTTAAGGGAAGAGAGGAGAGAGAGGTGAGATGAATCCTTCAAACTGAAGAAAGGACTTGGTCCCATGAGGGGACCGAGTCTACTTCAAGTTTCTGGACCCCTTATTGGCAGTGCTGGTGCGGGTCAACCCACACATACTAGGTCCGCATCGGCAGTGCTGGTGGTGAGCATCGGCAGTGCCGATGAGGGCTATCCGAGGGACAAAACTCCTAGACAGAGAGCTGGCTCTGTTGGATACTTGATCGGCAGTGCCAGTAGAGGTATCGGCAGTGCCGATACACTGAAGATCAGATAGAACAGCGACTGACGAGCTAGAACATGGACAAAAAGCTATCTTGACATCATATGGTCAGACAACAATCAACAATTCATAACAACGACAATATTTTGACAAGATTTGATCTAATGATCAAGAAGCAACAACACTAACAAAAATAATGGATTTTTGGCATAAAGCAAGGATTTTTGCGAAGATAAAACAATCACCATTCAGATGTGCACATCCTCTACACCACATTGCTAGAGTCAAGAATATTTAGTTCACTTCTAAGATAGCAAAATATTTTCTCATCTAAGGGCTTGGTGAATATATCGGCTAGTTGATCTTCGGTTCGCACATGACTAACTTCTATATCCCCCTTGATAGAATAATCTCTCAAAAGGTGGTGGCGGATATCTATAAGCTTTATGCGTGAATGCTCAACGGGGTTGTAAGCTAGCTTTATGGCACTCTCATTGTCGCATAGGAGAGGAATAAGGTTCAACTTGTAACCGTAGTCCCTTAGAGTTTGTCTCATCCAAAGTAGTTGTACACAACAACAATAGGCAATGACATACTCCGCTTCGGCCGTGGAAAGTGCAATTGATTTTGTTTCTTGGATGACCATGACACTAGAGACCTACCCAAGAATTGGCATGTCCCAGAGGTGCTCTTTCTATCTACCTTATCCCCGGCATAATCCGCATCATAATAGCCTAATAGGTTGAACTTTGAACCCTTAGGGTACCAAAGCCCTAGGTTGGGTGTGTGAACTAAATATCTCAATATTCTTTTAACGGCCACTATGTGACACTCCATATGAGCGGCTTGAAAACATGCACACACACACACACTAAGCATGATGTCGGGCCTAGATGCACAAAGGTAAAGTAAAGATCCTATCATGGTCCAATATACCTACCTTTTGATCAACGGGCTTATCCTTTTTGTTGAGGTCAATGTGTCCATTAGCTGGCATGGGAGTTTTGATGGGTTGGCCTTGTCCATGTCAAACTTCTTTAATAAATCTTGAGTGTACTTGGCTTGTCATATGAAGGTGCCCTCCTTGAGTATGTCAACTCTCCCATCATGGACATCTCATATCTCTTGGTCATTATCATGCTAAACTCATCACAAAAGTTTTGGTCAGTAGAACCAAATATTATGTCATCGACATATATTTGGCACACAAATATATCATTGCCAAAATCCTTGGTGAAGAGAGTTGCATCGGCCTTGCCAATAACGAAACCCTTTTTAACGAGAAAATCCCTAAGGCATTCATACCATGCTCTTGGAGCTTGTTTAAGTCCATAGAGCGTCATATGAAGCTTATAAACATGATTAGGATACTTAGGGTCTTCAAAGCCCAGTGGTTGCTCCACATACACCTTTTCCTTTATTGGCCCATTGAGAAATGCACTTTCACATCCATTTGGTACAACATAAAATCATGGTGAGTAGCAAAAGCAAGTAATATTCTAATTGATTCAAGTCTTGCTACATGGGCATAGGTTTCATCAAAATACAATCCTTCCACTTGTGAATACCCCTTATCCATGAGCCTTGCCTTGTTTCTTGTTACAACACCATCTTCGTTTTGTTTGTTGCAGAACACCCATTTGGTGCCCACAACATTCTTGTTCTTTGGCCTTTCCTCCAATGTCCACACTTTATTTTCTTGTGAAGTTGTTCAATTCTTCTTGCATGGCCATCACCCAGTCCGAATCCTCAAGTGCTTGTTCTATCGAAAATGGCTCCATAGAAGAGACAAAAGAGTAATGTTCACAAAAATTACTAACTCGAGATCTAGTGATTAGCCCCTTGTCAATGTCTCCAAGAATTTGCTCGATGGGGTGATCATGTTGTACACTTTGATGCACTCTTGGGTGTGGTGGATGTGAACTTTCTAGACCAACATTTTTATCAACTACTTGACATGTCTTTGAGAATTATCACTTGATGCTTGTTCTTGATCCCCAACATCTTGATCATGACCACTTGCATGATCAATTTATACACTTTCATGATGTTGGTCTTGTCTTGAGGGAGAGATTTGATTTTCAATACTTGATGTTTCTTGTGGTCTCACATCACAAATAGCCATCCTTTTTATTGCCTTTCTAGGAGCTTCATTATCTATATCACCAATAGCAACTTGCTCTCCTTGAGAGCCATTAGATTCATCAAATGTCACGTCACATGAAACTGCAGCGCTACCGGTGGTTTTGTTGAATACACGATAGGCATGAACATTCGACCCATAATGAAGCAAGAAACCTTCATCAACTTTTGGAGCCAACTTTGAAGTCTTGGGTTTCTTGTTTAGCATAAAATATTTGCTCCCAGAAACACAAAAGTAGGAAATATTAGGCTTGTTACTGGTTAGTAGCTCATACGGTGTTAAAGTCAGTGGAGATACAACCGATTGGAGGCATGGCATGCGATATTGAAGGCTTCAGCCCAAAAATGATCGGGCGTCTTGTATTCGTCCAACATTGTTCTTGCCATCTCAATGAGTGTGCGGTTCATTCTTTTGGCCATCCCATTTTGTTGAGGGGAGTAGGGTGCTAAAAATTCATGCTTGATCCCTTCTTCATCAAGACACTCCTAAACTTGAGTGTTGTTGAACTCGGTGCCGTTATCATGTAAAAAGGATACCCACGTGAAACGAGAAAAATCATCAACAATTACAAGACCATATTTGTTACCACCAATGCTTATATAGGAGATGGGGCCAAAAAGAATCATGTGCAACATCCCCAATGGTCTTGTAGTTGTCATCACGTTCTTGGTGGGGTGTGATGCTCCAACTTGTTTTCCACTCTGCAGAGGTTGTAGTTGTCATCCATCTAATCGTGTGTGGATCCAGGCCACTCTTGACCATGAGCATGGCTGTTATAACAGTTTTACACTCTGCAGAGGTTGCACAACTTTACCCACAGTTTGGTGATTCCATCACCCGTCGATGACTA
Organism: Eleusine coracana subsp. coracana; assembly: GCA_032690845.1. Taxonomy (NCBI): domain Eukaryota; kingdom Viridiplantae; phylum Streptophyta; class Magnoliopsida; order Poales; family Poaceae; genus Eleusine; species Eleusine coracana. The sequence goes on from CM064434.1 coordinate 40,096,702, forward strand.
AAGTCTCCCTGTTACCAACACACTATCGTAGGTGTGAGGCCAAGAGATCACTACATGGCCTTTCGAAGCGCTCCCCAGCTTGCAAAACATCTACACTAAGGTTTCACCACCGCAGGATTAACCATCCCAACAGAAGCCCCCTTTGGCGCCGTGGCTAGAAGTAACCCTTCATCACCTGAGGCCAAAAGTAACCCTTCGTCCTCCTTCCTCGAATGCCCGCAAAACTGGGAAGACATCTAATACTAAACCACGCCTACCCATATCAGCCCTATGCTATGCTCAGTTTTCCTAGGTGTCCACTCCACAAATTTTGTTTTCTATGACCACAAGCAGGCACTACAATAAACCAAACAGTACATCACCCGTACCTGGGCATACCTGCACCATCATCAACATCCTCCAGCTTGGGTCATCCAAGTTACCCAAATGATAATTAGATTCAAGTGAATATTAGTCAAGTTTATTATTATTCCATTTTAACTCCCCAAAGTACTGCACTAGCATGACGAACCCAAAATTCTGTACACTCAATCATAACCCAAGCGACAAGGAATACTCAGGAAGGATAAATGACACGGGATTCAAATTTCGACAAGCATGCATGAAAATAAACTAATCCTTAATAGGTGCAATATGGTCAAGGACACTTGCCTCTTTCCCTGCTAGCCGTTGTTCAAACTCAACGTCTTGAAATTTCTCTTTTGGCTCGTCCTCTAATATTGATAAACACTAAAAAGCATATATAAGTAAATAAGAAACAATACACCAAGCGATACCTAATGACTATGAAAACAGTACCAAAAGGTTGTACGCATTCCTACAATTCTGTGAGCGCAAAAATGACCTAAATCGGAGTTACGGATAAAAAGTTATGAAGGTTAAATGACTAAGGGTTTATTACAAAAATTACATTACCTGAAAATAATTTATTTGATTGGATTTTATATATCAGAATTCAAATAAAGATTTGTTTTGTTAAAAAGAGATGTTATGAATAATTATTTTGCAATTTAATCATCAAAGAAATATATTTTATTATAGAAAACCTATATCTTACTTAAACAGTAACAAAGTGTAAAACACAAGGGCTAAATTCTAATTTATAAAATGTATAGGGGCTTTTATGCAAAATGATGCACCTAAAATGTATTTTCCTTAAAATCAACGACCTAAGCTCGAAAAAAAGAAGGCATCTACCAGAACTTACAAGAATCATAATAAAACATAAATACTAGGTTGATGGGTTCTATGGATCGACGCTAGGTTTGGGTCTGTGGACCTCGGTAGACTTAGTTCATAACCTTTTATTAGGTTCTAATCTTGGCCACGAACCTAGAAATCAACGGCTAAGAAGGACATCAGCAAGCTCGGTGGCGGTTGGCGCTGACCAAGCGACGGCGTCATGGGCGACAGCAGCAGAGCTTGCCAGAGAGGTGCTCTGGTGGCCCACTCTCTATGGCAGAAAGGGAAAAGGGACACGCGGAAGGCAGAAGTCCTTACTCGTTGCTCTCGCGGGGTCGGGGAAAGTCGAAGGCAGTGGGCGATGATGGGAGGTGTTGATGGTGGTTGGTTGAAGCTTGATGGGGAGCGTCTCGTGGGGTCCTTGGGATGAAGCTTGAGCTCAGGAAGATAGCGGTGGGGAAGGGCTACATCTGGTGCCATTCTACAGGGTAGGGGAGAGGGGGAGAGGTGAGCGGGCGCAAGGTCACCGGCCTTTAATGGCAGGTGTGCCACTGATGTGCACTAGTGCAAACCGACGTGCTATGAAAGCTATTAACGTCATGGAAGTAGGAAGGGGAGGCGAAGCGACACGCTATGAGCTCGGTGGGTCGTTTAGAAAATCGGGTTGGCGGGATGCGGGCGGTTGATGTCGGCTTCTGGCAGCGGCACAGCAACAGCCGAAGGTGAGGGATGATGGGCAAGGAGGCACTTCCGTAGGGAAATGAGGGTGAAAAGTCTTAGGAATATTTAGCGGTGGCCGAGGAGTGCTCGCTCTGGGTTTTAAAGGGGGCACGATCATCAGAATGGACGCGAGTCTGGCAGGCAGCTCAACTGCTGCTAGGAACAGAACAGCATGGTCAAAGACACGTGCGTTCCTGAGGATTGGATATACCAATTGATCTACAACTCAAACCGATACGTCGCATGGATTGTGGAACACAATGTGGGCAAATTGGTTTGGATGTTTTCTCACCTGATATGGAGATCGAAAGGTTGAAACAAGGCAAGGTCGTAGAGCGATAGTTCATGGGCCAAATGCATTCCTGGAGGTTTGGTTACTTATCTCGGCAAGGTCTCCATGGATTGCGAAGAGGACTTCCTAGAACACGATATGGATGAAGGTTTGCAGCATATAACTCTAGAGATTGAGCACATCAAGGTTTGAATTTACCATGTTGCGTGCAGTCTGCAAATTCACATGAAACATCAGCCATGGTGATTCAGATTTTCGTCGCTTTGGTGCTCCTATTGATGCTATCGTTTGATATGTTGTAGGGGAGCACCAGGAGCACCTTCTTGTGAAATTTCACGTCAATTGGATGAGTGGATCACCGGAAACGCCTGTGCCAACCTAGCAGTGCAAGGCTGGGCGCGAGAGCATGGGAGGAGGAACTTTGTCTCCAAAGGCTAGGGCCGGGAGAGAGGGGGGGGGGGGCAGGGGACGTTGGCATAGATTACAGGGGCGTCCAAGCTTTGTTTTATTGGGTAGGGAGGTGGTGTCACTATGTAAAAACTGGCTTTTAGTGACACTTCATAAGAGTTATTAGACATTATGTCACTAATGTAAAGTCATTAGTGACATGGATTTTACACGTCACTAATAACTCTCATTAGTGACGCGTTTTTGTCCAGACGCGTCGCTAATGTGGGAATCATTGGTGACACGTGTTGCTCAAGACACGTCATCAATGTGACGATCTTTAGTGATGCATTTTGTCTAAACGCGTCACTAATGACAAGATTAAAACACAAAAAAATTAGAAGAAAGAGGGTATGAATATATCTCATATGCATCACCAATACACATGTTTTATCCATTTTATACATCTCAACCTTTCAACCAGAACATAGCATAAGTTTCAACTAGGAATATTGTCAACAAACAAAAACTATACAACACTAACATTTGCAACCAGCAGTTATTCAAACAAGTAGACTACTGTTAATGCCCCAGCTATATCAAAACTAATTCTTTTTCTAGTACTCAACTGAAACAAAAACCAGATCTCAACAATCCATTGTACCTCAATTATAAGTACTTTGACTTGCTTGTTTTGCTCAACTAGTTATAGTTTACATGATAATACAGGGATTCAAGAGCACCTCTCACAAAGGAAATAACCAATCATTTTTGATACACTAGACTAGAACTGTGGATGCTTTGATACACTAGGCTCAATGACAATATTTGATTGGATGTCACTCCGATGGGATAAGGCCCAATAGAAATGTCAGAGAAATGACTAGAGTACCTGGACATCTTGGTTCATAGCAAATGAAACTTTAATAGCTGAAATTAGAACTCTCAGAAATGTTCCACGTTGTTCATGCAGTCTCTCATTGTCACCTTCAGACATCTTTGTACAGCTGCACACAAGAAAAAGAATGATACAAAATCAGGAATCATTATTTATCCTACATCTTTGTCACCTTCACACATTATTAATGTTATAATAGGTAATAACTCCTTATTGTAAAAAAAAAGCTCATTATTTCATTGTCGTCATAGAGTACAGGATTGATAGTATGATGTTATTGGTGTATATCAAACAAAGAATGTATGAGAGAATGCATAAGCATGCCAGAAATTATGTTGGTATATAACAATTTAGCACATCACTGGAATTCAGGATCACATATAAGTGTAGTACTTAGCAACGATACTGCAATGTAAGAAAACAAGAGGACTCTAAAAACACATAGCACTATATTATTTGTTCACAATGAAAGGCAGGATGGTAGATATTTATAAGTGCTTTGATTGACCCAGTGAATTTGGATATAAAAGTGTACAAAGTGTGAAAGCAAATCAATATTAGTAGCTGAAGAAATGTGTATTGGGCATTTTCACACCCCCCCCCACCCCCCAAAAAAAGTGGGATATACAACTTCAACTGGTTACATCAAAGTTAGTTGAAAACAGTACAAAAGGGATCATGTTCGTGGATGGGTACCCAACACACAGCTTGGAGAAGATGATGAAGGTGGGCTCAGAGATGGCATGCATAACTAGCTGCTCCTCGTCGCCGTTCGATAAGGTATCAGCCACCATGTTCTGCTTGCTGGACCGGTACTCCACCACCAGATCATAACCGAACAATTTTCAAACCCAAGTGTGCTACTGAATCATAGAAAAACATTGGTTGAAGATGAATTTTAGGGAGTAGTGGTCTGTCCACATGGTGAATGGGTGCCCCTATAGATAAGGCCGCCAATTCCGTACCGCTTTGACCAAGCCAATCAGCTCCTGCTCATAGGTAGGGAGCTTGGCGTGGTGCAGAGCGACCGCTCTACCGAAGAAAGCGATCAGTCCATCCCCTTGATGTAGTATTGTGCTAAAGCCGGAGCCGGACGTGTCACAGTCCACAATGAAGTGCTTGGAGAAGTTAGGCAAGTGGAGAACAGGTGCGTCACCAAGGCGTGTTCGGCGTCGTCGAACAAGGAGAAAGCTTCTCGCTTCAGCATCACGGTCAATGGATCCGCCAAGGCCCCGTAGGAAGCGATAAATTTGTGGTAGTTGCCCGTGAGCCTAAGGATGCCCCGTAGCACGTGATGTGTCCGCAGTCGTGGCATGGCCTAAACCGCGTCCACCTTGCCGGGATCCATGGTGATACCTTCCGCAGAAATCATGTGGCCTAGGTAGGCCACTAAAGATGCCCCAAAGAAGCACTTGGAGCACTTGGCAAAGAGTTGGTGCTCCTTCATCATCCGTAGCACCGCCTTGATGCGTTGTAGATGCTTGGATGAAAGAGCATCTAGGCCCCTAATTATGGTTTTGAGTGATTGACGTCAATACAATTAAAGAGGACTAATATTTCCTTTGAGCATGTGCACAGTTTCTAATTATTGATGAATATGAGAGCAAGGAAATCTAAAAGAGAAAGAAAAGAAAAGCCAACAAAGTGCAAATCTTGGAAAAGGAGTATCTACACTCAAGAATCAAGGCTTCATGTTTTTATCTTTCATCTTGAGTATAGGTACACCGTACTATCAAGGGAGACACAACAGAAATATGTGTTGAAAGACCAAGTGCTCAAATCTTATTCCAAGAGTCAAAAATTCCCTTCCAAATATTTTTCATTGGACAATGTCTGAGTCAATCAGACATTGTGATTGGATTCCAGAATATTGCACACTATTTTCTTCTCAGTGTAGTCGGACAATGTCCGACTCAGTCGGACAATGTAGTCGGACTACAGAATCGTGCACAACTCAACTCTTCCAGCCGAGCAGGACAATGTCCGACTCCATCGGACAATGTCCGACCCACCCGGACAATGTCCGACTCCAAAAAATCTGACCCCTTCGGTTAATCTCGTCGGACTCCAGAACCGTGCGCACTCACCGAGTCGGACAATGTCCGACTCCAACGGACAATGTCTGACTATCCAATAACCAGGGCAATATCCGAGTCCCCTCGAACAATCTTCTCGGATTTCAGAGCCATGCACATCAATCCACTCGGACAATTTCTGACTCCTATCAGACAATGTCTGACTATGTTTTTCACCAATGGCTCTTTTTCTTGTCTCGACTATAAAAATCCACCCTGACCCTCTTTGGTCGGTTGGCCACTTCCATAACTCAAAAACACACTCCCAACACATCGGAGCACTCCACTTCTCCTCCCTTGGTTCCTACTCCAATACTTGGTGGGTTTGAGAGAAGATTTGAGGAGATTTGATTGAGCAATACATTCCACTCAAGAGCACTTGGTTCATCATCAACACCGCCATCCTTTGTGTTTCTTACTCTTGGGTATTCATCCCCTAGACGGTTAGGCATCACCCGGAGAGCTCCCAAGTTTGTGGTTGAGACACGGGACGTTTGTATTGGCCCCTCCTTTTTGGAGATTCATAGTGAAGCATCAAGCTTGCCTTTCTGGCAGCTTGAAAAGGTTAAGGGTTGAAAGAGACCCGGTCCTTGGTGGATCCCTCAATGGAGATGTAGGCTTCTTGGCGGAACTGAACTTCGGTGAAAAATCCTTGTGTCTTCTTGTCTCTCTATTGTTTTGATTAACTCCACTTGTGTGCCTTTCTTGTTGTTTCATTTCTTAGCTAGTTGTAGTGCTTTCTTTCCTAGATTTGCATATGTAGGTTGCTTGCTAGCTAGTGCCCCTTTTGTTGTTGCTTTCTTACTTGTTTAGCCGCCTTCTCCTACCTTGAATTGTGCAACGTTGTCCATTTTGACGGCCGATCTGTTTTCCGCTACGAGGTCGTCAGATATTGTCCTACTCTAGTCGGATATTTGAAGTAATCGGACAATATCCTACTACAGTCGAACAATCTAGTCGGACAAAGTTTTCCTGTGCTATTAATTATTCGAATTAAGTGACTTTCAGGGATAATCGCCTATTCACCCCCCTCTAGGTGACTTTTCAATTGGTATCAGAGCCGATATCTTCTACAAAGCTTGACCGCTTCAAGATTAAAGATGTTAAAACTAGGAGATCAACCATCCACCGTTCCCCCCATCAAAGATGGTGCTAGCGGTTCTCGAGACAAAGATGATGCAAGGATTGAAGATGATAGTGGTGCTCAACCAAAGCTCCGCAACAATGTCATGTTCAATTATAATGAGCTCAAGGAGGATCGCATTGGGCAAGGGTCCGGTAGACTTCCATACTTTGATGGACAATTCTATGATCATTGGAAATGCAAGATGATGATGTATTTGGAATCCATGAGTCCTCATGTTGCAAGTATAACCGAGAATGGTTTCTGGTGGGACAATAGAGACAATCCAACCTGCAATGATCAAATCAATATATACCGAAATGCCGTGGCCTCTAGTGCAATTGTTTCCGCACTTAGCGCCACCGAGTATGCCAAGGTTGCCAGGATCAAGAATGCCAACCAACTATGGAGGAAGCTTGAGGTTATCTATGAGGGCATTGACTCCAGCAAAGAAGCAAGGCTTGAAGAGTTGCAAAATGAATTCAACCTTTTCATCATGGGTCTGGGAGAAGGCCCAAAGGAGGTTCGTGATAGGCTCATGAGAATTGTATATCAAAGAAGAGCACATGGAGATAGAATAACCGACGTGGACATCAACAAAAGACTTCTACAAGCACTGAGACCTTGGGATAGCAACATTTGCTCAAACATTAGAGAAAAGGACAAATTCAAGACCTTCTCCACCGATGAAGTATTTGGGAAGCTCCTATCCCAAAAGCAACAAAACGATCAAGCCAACAAGATAAATGCCTTGATCAAGCAAATTGAGGGAGCAAATGGTGACAAGAGTGATGTTGCACTGAATGCCACAAGTGAGAAACAAGAGAAGAAGAAGAAGAAAGTGGTTGATTCTAATAGTGAAGATAGTGATGATGAGATGGATTTACTTGTGAGAAGGTTCAAGTCATTCCTCAAGAAGGATAGTTTCAAGAAGAAAAGCTTTGACAAGAGCAAAGCAAGAAAATCAAAAAGGACTTGTTATGAATGTGGTGGTGAAGGACATATTATTGCGGAATGTCCAAAGAAGAAAAACAAAGATGATAGAAAGAAAGACAAGCACCACAAGAAAGACAAGAAGTACAAGAAACATAGAAGAGGTGAAGCTCACATTGGTCAAGAATGGAACTCCGATGATTCATCCTCCTCATCATCTTCCTCCTCCGAATCCGACTCGGATGAGGGAGGCATCGCTACACTTGCCATCGGCGTCACTCCCACCAACACCTCACTATTTGGGAGCTTGAGTGATGATAATGACAACAACACTCACAAGTGCTTCATGGCAAGAAGATCCAAGCTATCAAAATCTAAACATAAGCGTTCCTCATATGCAAGTAGTAGTGATGATGGTGATGATGATGTTGCTAATTCTTCACTTCCTAAAATGCTTGAATTTATGGAATTGCTTGAGAAACAAAAGGAAGAAAATGATAGACAGGAGGAGCTCCATGAAAAACAAGAAGACTAGCTTATTCTTGAAAATAAAAGAAACCTGAATTAGAGAAGCTCCTAGAAGAAGAAAGAAAGAAAAATAATAACTTAACTATGTCTCTCACCAAAATTGAAAATGCTTATGAGAATGTTAAGAGCACTAAAGATGAACTTCAAGAGAAATATGAGAATTTGGAAAAGACTCATAAGTCTCTTGAAGAACAACATAAGATACTTTCAACTTTCACATCCTCCACCAACAATTCTCATGCTTCCACTAGCAAAGGATGTGATAGGTGCTATGATATTGATGTTGATGCTTGTGCTACTAATATGAAATTGATTGATGATTTGAACAAGCAAGTGAGGGTTCTTGAAAGCAAGATACAACATGAGAAGAATGTTGTTGACAATGAAAAGGCAAAGTATGCAAGAGGTGCATACTCATACACTAGAATGCCCCATGTCATGGATGGCATTGGCTATGTTGAGGGTGCCAAGCACAATGCACGGGAGAACAAGAAAGGGAAGGAATTCCTTATGTTCGCCAAGGAAGGATCTTATCAAAGGAAGCAAGTCAAGAACATGAACACTAACCATTCTTCTTTTGCTAATGATTCTCATGCTAATGTGCCTAATTCTACATGTGCACTCTTTCATGATTTTGATGCTTGATATGTGCTTATGAGAAACATGCATGGTCGTGTGTATGCCAAATATGGTGGGCCACGCAACAAGAGGCCAAAGGCTTGTGTGTGGGTGCCCAAAGTGCTTGTGGCTAATGTGAAAGGACCCAAGCAAGTTTGGGTACCTATAAACAAAGCTTAATTTGTTTTGTAGTCTCCGGAGGGTCAAGTTGGGTGATTGATAGTGGATACACCAATCATATGACCGGATACAAAAAGATGTTCAAGTCAATTGAGCCAAGTCACAACAACAATGAATATATCACATTTGGTAACAATGGAACGAGACAAGTACTAGGTTATGATAAAGTCCCTCGCACTCTCTCGTATTCACTTTCCAAGGTTATGCTCGTTTACCACGTTGGCTTCAATCTTTTGTCCATTTTGCAATTTTGTAAAATGGGCTATGATTGCTTGTTCAAAGAATGTGGTGTAACCGTCTATAAGAGGTGTGGTGACTCGGTTGCTTTTAAGGGTGTGCTCAAAGGAAAGCTTTACATTGTGGATTTCTCCACGGATGAAGCTAGACTTGGTACATGCTTATTAGCAAAGTCCAATATGGGGTGGTTGTGGCATAGAAGGTTTGCCCATGTTGGTATGAGAAATCTTCACAAACTCCAAAAGGGCGGCCACATCATAGGACTAACCGATGTTTGTTTTGAGAAAGATAGAATTTGTAGTGCATGTCAAGCGGGAAAATAAGTTGGAGCATCACATCCAGGCAAGAATGTGATGACCACCACAAGGCCATTTGAGATGTTGCACATGGACCTTTTCGGACCCGTCTCCTACATAAGTATTGGCGGTAACAAATATGGTCTTGTAATTGTTCATGATTTTTCTCGCTTCACGTGGGTATTCTTTTTGCATGATAAAGGTGAATTAAAGGATGTGCTCAAGACATTCAAGAGAAGAGCATAAAATGAATATGACGTGAAGATCAAGAAGATAAGAAGTGACAATGGCACCGAGTTCAAGAACACTCAACTTGAGGAGTATCTTGATGAAGAAGGCATCAAGCATGAATTTTTGGCACCCTACTCCCCTCAACAAAATGGGGTGGCCGAAAGAACAAACCACACACTCATTCAGATGGCAAGAACAATGCTAGATGAATACAAGACATTCGATCATTTTTGGGCCGAAGCCGTCAACACCGCATGCCATGCCTCCAACCGGTTGTATCTCCACCAACTCTTGATGAAAACACCATATGAGCGACTAACCGGTAACAAGCCTAGTATTTTGTACTTTTGTGTTGTTGGGAGTAAGTGTTTTATCCTAAACAAGAAACCCAAGACTTCTAAGTTTGCTCCAAAAGTTGACGAAGGTTTCTTGCTTGGTTACGGGTCAAATGTTCATGTCTATCGTGTATTCAACAAAACCACCTGTTGTGTTGAAATTTCACGTGACGTGACATTTGATGAATCTAATGGCTCTCAAGAGGAGAAAGTTGCTATTGATGATGTAGATAATGAAGCTCCTAGAAATGCAATAAAAAGGTTGGCCATTGGTGATGTGAGACCACAAGAACCATCAAGTATTAAGAATCAACCCTCTCCCTCAAGACAAGACCAACATCATGAAAGTGAAGAAATTGATCATCCAAGTGGTCAAGATCAAGATGTTGAGGGTCATGAACAAGCATCAAGTGATGATTCTCAAAGACATGATCAAGAGGTTGATAAAGATGGTGGTCAAGAAAGCTCACATCCACCACACCCAAGAGTGCATCAAAGTGTACAACGTGATCACCTCGTCGAGCAAATTCTTGGAGATATTGACAGGGGGTTAATCACTAGATCTTGAGTTAGTAATTTTTGTGAACATTACTCTTTTGTCTCTTCTATGGAGCCATTTAGGGTAGAACAAGCACTTGAGGATTCGGATTGAGTGATGGCCACGCAAGAAGAATTGAACAACTTCACAAGAAATGAAGTATGGACATTGGAGGAAAGACCAAAGAACAAGAATGTGGTGGTCACCAAGTGGGTGTTTCACAACAAACAAAATGAAGACGGTGTCGTGACAAGAAATAAAGCAAGGCTTGTGGCAAAGAGGTATTCACAAGTAGAAGGTTTGGACATTGATGAAACATATGCCCCCGTAGCAAGGCTTGAATCTATTAGAATATTACTTGCCTTTTCTACTCACCATGATTTTATGTTGTACCAAATGGACGTGAAAAGTGCATTCCTTAATGGGCCAATCAAGGAAGAGGTGTATGTGGAGCAACCACCGGGCTTTGAAGACCCAAAGTATCATAACCATGTCTTCAAGCTCCATAAGGCGCTCTATGGGCTTAAGCCAGCTCCAAGAGAATGGTATGAATGCCTTAGGGATTTCCTTGTTAAGAAGGGTTTTGTCATTGGCAAGGGTGATGCGACCCTCTTCACTAAGCATTTTGGTAATGATATCTTTGTGTGCCAAATATATGTTGATGACATTATATTTGGTTCTACTAACCAAAACTTTTGTGATGAGTTTAGCAAGATAATGAACAAGAGGTTTGAGATGTCCATGATGGGAGAGTTGACATACTTTCTAGGCTTCCAAGTGAAGCAACTCATGGAGGGCACCTTCATATGTCAAGCGAAGTACACTCAAGATTTATTGAAGAAGTTCGACATGGACAAGGCCAAGCCCATAAAAACTCCCATGCCAACAAATGGACACATCAACCTCAACAAAAAGGACAAGCCCGTTGATCAAAAGGTATACCTCTCCATGACATGCTCTTTGCTTTATCTTTGTGCATCTAGGCCCGATATCATGCTTAGTGTGTGTATATGTGCTCATTTTCAAGCCGCTCCTATGGAGTGTCACATGGTGGCCGTTAAAAGAATTTTGAGATATTTGGTTCACACAACCAACCGAGGGCTTTGGTACCCCAAGGGTTCAAAGTTCAACCTTTTAGGCTATTCCGATACAGATTATGCCAGGGATAAGGTAGATAGAAAGAGCACCTCCGGGAAAGGCCAAGTCTTGGGTAGGTGTGACACCCCAGGTGTCTCACTTCTAATTAACAAACCTGAAGAGCACAAATCATGATCAATATAGCATGAAATGATGAAGCCTCACCCCAATTATTTAATTTAATCCCAGGCAATTAAAAACCCAGCAAACGAAATAGTGAGCCAACTAAAATTTTATTATAAAACATATATCAACTAAATTCATAATCATGTTAGAAATATTAAGTTAGAATTTTATGAATTTAATGAGCATTTTACCAATTGTGGAAATACCCCAAATAATTAATTAAAGTCTAGGAACATTTAAAAATTGAATTTTAATATAAAAATCTCCAGGACTATTCTGACCAATTGGGTCCCAGAAGAGCACCACAAATATCTCCAAGGAACTATGTGCAAAATCCCAAATGAATGGGAGGTCCCTAGCTATTTTAATTGGAAATACCATTGACCAGGGACCTATGTGTAAGAAATCAAATTCCAGAAGGGGTGCAGCGCAAAAATCTTCCTTCTTCTTCCTCACTGGCGCAGAGCCGATTCCCGGCTGATTTTTTAGCCGACACTGGTGCACCGCACGGCCAGCCTTCACCCCCGCCTCGGGACTCCATGTGCGACAGTGCCGCTGACATCCCCGTGCTGTCCCATCCCCTCTGCCTCAGCCGCTCACGCGCCCAATGGTTCTCTTCCCCCTCTCTACACGCCACCATGCAACCGACGCACCTTCAATTCCTTTCCCCCGTCGCCCCTGGCCACCAACCATCAACTATCCCATGTGCGCAACTTGAAGGTGCACCCGCCAGCCCCCACACAACCTCCATTCCCCACTCCTTCTGCTCTCTCTCCCATCTCTTTGCTGCCCCCCCCCCCCCATTCTGCCATTGTAGAGCAAGCCCGAGCTTGAGCTTGCATTGCCACTGCTTCGCTGCTCTTCGAGCCAAAGGCAAGCACACAGAAGCCGTGCACACTTCTTCCCTCGCTCCCCTGCTCATCTCCCAGCTAATCTCCCCGTGAGGTCGAGTCAATTGAGGAAAATTTCCGACTCCTGCTCCCAGCATCCTCTAATGGCACCTCTATGAAATTCCTCTCCCACGGTGAGCCATCGGCCTTGATTCCTTTCAAACTGGCGCGCAACATGTTCTGATACATGCCTAACCACTTCCCCTCGCTTGCTTTCTTCATGCAAAGCCACGGTGTAACATTTTCTCTGGCTCTGATCCCCTCCACCATCGGAATCCGAAGCCGCCTCCATGACGAGCTCCTATCTCCGGTCCTCCTTGACGTCAGCCAACTCGGTGCCAATGGTCGGCCAGTCCTCGTAAAGCTCTAGGGCTTGACCGCGATGTGATTGGTGCTCCCTACCGTCCCTGTAACGCCACCAAAGATCATTGCTCTGTTGTCCCCCGTCGACGACTAATCTCCGGTAAGAAACCGACCCCCCCAACCCCCCTATCGTGTCTGCCTCGTCATGCGCACCGCGCTAGCACTCCCGCGGCAAGGTTTTGCTCTAGCATGGCTGTGGCAGCGAGCTTCCGGCCGATCATACAGAGGTACACTGTGACCACCGTACTTCCCTCTAGTTTGCCTTGATTCATAATCTTGGGATGAGATTTCTTAAAGGAGGGAGCTCTGTGATACCCAGATGTCTCATTTCTGTTTAACAAGCATGTTAAGGACAAATCATGAATTGCATAGCATGAAATGATAGAGGCCACCCATTGAATTAATTCTAGGCAAGTAAAAACCCTGCAACCAAGTTATTGAAGCAACCCAAAAATTTCAATACAACTTATGACAAATAATTTCATAAACAACTTGGTAATATAAAAATAGAATATTATGAATTTATTGGGCATTTTATCTAATTAGCAAGACCCATAATTAATTAATTAATTCTTAAGTAACTAATTAATGCATTTATTAAATTCTAAAAATATTTTAATGAAAATTTCAAATAAACTTCACCATGGTATTATCCACTATTTAATTAGTCAGCCCACCAAATTTCACAATTTTTTGAAATGCCTAACTATTTTATCTTGAATTTATTAAAACCAGCTTCGACCAAGGACCTGTTTGTGCTAAATCTTTTCTTCCAGGGGGTTCAGAGGAAAATCTCCTCTTCTTCTTCCTCACTAGCGCAGAGCCCCCCCCCCCCCCCCGTGCCGATGCCGACGCACCGCCCGGGCCTCCTTCACTCTCACCTCGGGACACCGCGCCACTACAGCGCCATTGACCTCCGCTCTACCCCTCTGCCTCTCTGCCTTGCCGGCCGCATGCGCCCAACCGCCTCCTCTTCCCCTTTGCGATGTCGACATGGTCGCCTGCAATGGCTTCAATGTCGAGCGCTCCTACCGCTTCCCCCCTCGCTTGACCGCACGCATTAGAGTGCGCTAAATCACGCGACACCCCGAGCCCCCCCCCCCAACGGCACTCCCTCTCTGCACTCTGCCCTCTCTCTCTCTCTCTCTCTCTCTCTCTCTCTCTCTCGTTTATGTTTCTCCCTTCACTATTCTGCCATTAACGGCTAGAGCTCGAGCTCAAATTGCCACTGCTCCCACACCCCCGAGCCGAGTCCAAAGCCAAACAGAATCGCACGAACGCTCTCCTACTTCCCATACTCTTCGCTCAGCAAGCCCTCGATCGAATTCGAGTTGATTTGGAAAAATCCGAGACGTGCTTCCGGTCGGGCTCCAATGGCTCTGACTTCAAATTTGCCAAATTAGATGAGCCTCGGCCTTTGATTCTTTCTTCACCCGTGCGCAACTTGTTCCCGAACACGCCTGATTGCTTTTTTTTCCCCCTGTTTCTTCTCGCAAGGCCACTGCACATCGACATCTCCGGTTGATCTCGCCCCCACCGACAGAACCGAGCCGCACCCATGGTGAAACCCCTATTCCCGCCAACGTCCACCACGACATCCTCGACCCCGAGCTTCTGCATGTCCCCGTGATGCTGTGGGCGAAGATGGCGACTGAATTCGTGCGTCGTAGCTGAAACGCGACGCCGCCGAGCCTCTCTCTTCTGCCGCCTCTTGCCGACGATCAACCCCGTTGAGTCTACCACCTCGCGATCACCACCACTGGACTCGCCTTGACGCGCTGAGCATGATCGAGCCATCGCGGCGAGGTTTTGTCACGCGTAGACGCCGACGGCGAGGTTTGACCAACTCCGGCGAAACCCCGGCGCCGCTGACCTCGGCCACACTGGCATCCCACTGGCACCCAACGTCGCACCCATGTGTGGCCAACGTGGAACTAGGTGTTGCCTACGTGGCGCTCTTTTAAACCAGAAATACCAGGAAATTGCCAGAAATTGTTAATAACTTCCAAAATTCATAGTAAATCGAATTCAAAACCTTTTTGGCCCAAACAAATTTTGTTAGGTTCATCTTAAGGAGCTCTATTTTAGTAAAATGACACATCACTGTCTCTGTACATGTATTTTTAATAATACATTAAATTGTTAAAACACCAATTAATTCACCAAAAATTCTAGGAATGTAACTAAATCCTGATTTTTGGCATGCTAAGTAAACACATGAACATCTACCACCCCAAATTTTAGTTTGGCAAAATATGAATTATATTATACTCTGGAATTTATTTAGGGTTTTTTATTAGATTAATCTGAGTAATTATTCTATAAATAATCTGCCCTTGCCACATGGCACAAAAATCACTAATGTGGTCCTCTGTATACAGTAAATCACACATGTCCAGAAACATAAATTTGTTTTGCTAATTAATTAATTGCCCATGTCACTTATTTACCTTGTTTAATTACATAAAGAATATATATACCTAAAATCTTAATTAACAACCCACTTTCTCGGAAGCATATAGGTTCGAGAACATAAAATAATTTTAATTGACATTAAAACATGATATGCTTGCATGCATCATGTCATTGCATTCAACGGTATTTCGCTAATGCCGTTAAATATCATTCTATCATATAGGCAACGACAACCAGGAGCAAGAAGAGGATTTTCAGAAGGACGTTGACCCTCAAGAGCAGGAAGTAGAAGTTGCTAACACTAGTGTTGATCCAGGCAAGTCCCGGTTTACATTCGCCTCTTTACAAATTTTGCTAGTTTAGAATAATACTAGTGTCTATACTTATTGTTGCATTAGATCATAGGAGTTGATTGAAACCCACCTTGCTTGATACCCAAATGACCAATGCTATTGTCTTAGAACTTGGTAGAATCGGTACTGTTATGCTATGCTTAGTAATTGCTAATCTCGTTAATAAGATAATATTATTACTAAGGAATTAACTTGACCACTGGAACGGGAACTAATAAAAGAAGGTTACTTAATGTTATGACCGGGCAGGGATAATGCATGTGTAGGTTTGCAGCAACACATGGGTGTTGACTGTGGTAGCCCTGCCTTGTCGAACCTAGGACCCATCCGTGGTTGGCCCCTTGATCAAGTGTTGAACAGTACTGAATGCATGCTAGCTTATGCGCACTAGTAAACTGATGTAGCATTAAAGGTCACTTGCATTGAGGACGGTTAAGGTGCGTTGGTCATTGATCCTCCTGCTGCTGGAGTGGGCGGTTCAGACCACGAAGTACTGTTGGCAGAACACATGCCCACTCGACGTCACCACACCCGGGCTGAGGTGTAGGTTCTTTTCTTGCGAAAGGATGCCATATATGACCTTAAATGGTGCGTATGTGTCATGCATCTCGGGTTTTCCCAGCTGGTGTAAACCGATTGCAATTGTTGTCCCTCGCAATAATGAGTACCGCTTGGTCACGGCGCCAATCGCGTAGTCGCACTTGATACATGGAAATTGATTATGATGTGTTTTATTGATCATGATTATTGCTACTCTTCTGTTGTACTTACTTTATGCATTGTTCTATTATCTTATTGTTGCCACTAAAGTTACATTTCAGTTCAACCCATTAAATCGGCAAATAAAACTTGATAGAACTAATAGGTTGCTTAGTGCGAGTCCTTTCAAATAGGCCACCTATTAGAGTCTGTGCATGTCTAGGTGTCCGACGGGTAAGTCTTGCTGAGTAATTAGTACTCAGGCTTTGTGCCATTGTGTTTTTCAGGTAATGAAGAAATAGAGTTGCATGTAGATGTGCTGCCTTGGGACATGTAGGTCCCTAAGGGTTGGACTGCCCACTGGGAGTCCGACTTGTCATCGCAATGATGTTGTGTGTTGCTAGAGTGATGGTTCTTCGGGCATGAACCATTACTATGCTGTATCGTCGAGCTCATAGTTCTTAATGTTATTGCTTCTGTTGTTTTCAAAACATTCATGAACTTGTATTATTCTGCTGTACTCTGAACCATCGTATCCATGTAATATTCAACTTAAATATGGACCAATGTTGTATTATCAAGTGTCTACACTATCAGCACCATCGGGACCTCGATCCTCTGGGAAGGGCCGTCACAGCCCCTCCCCCCCCCCCCCTAGTGCATTCTCGGTCCTTCAAGGTTTCTCCTGTAGGATGTAAATTGATTCGAGTCGCTGCCCCTCACTGATCGCTGCTCTAGAACGTCATTGAGAGCCATTAATATGATGCATGGGTTCAAAACTACTGTTTGGAATTTGAAGGACTGAGAAGGTGACCAGAGGGGGGGGTGAATGGGAGGCAATTAAAATTCTTAACAAGAATTTGTTCTATGTCCCAATTACAACCCGAGCCAACCTCTAAACTAATTACCAAGGCCACACACACCAACTTGTGATGTGCTATCCCAAGAAGTGATCAACAACAGCAGCGGAACACAATCAAAACAAAGGAGAACTGCAAAGACTCGAAATAGTTAGAATCCTTACGCATCGGCAGTGCCGATCACAGCCATCGGTAGTGCTAGTCAAATCCTTACGCATAGACTTGACTTGATTGGTACCCCCGTGGTACGTGCAAAGCTTATCCCAAATTGCATGAGCAGTGTCAAGATATGCAACGTGATCATGTTCACTCCTACTAAGAGCAGAGAGCAGAATATTGACAGCTTTGGAGTTGTTTTCATACATGTTCAACTCACCTACTGGCACGATGTTGAGGTTGGCAGGTCTGTTGTATTGTTGCTCGACGATGTCCTAGATATCACATCCTTGACTCAGGAGAAAAGCCTTGGTCCGTGACCTGCAGTACGGGAAGTCTTCTCCATCGAACATCTAGAGCTTTACTACACGCTTCTCCATGTTGGATTTATATCACAAAGCCGGTGAAGATCAACTAGTGGTTAAACCAGCTCTGATACCAATTGATATTTATATTGCAACCATGATTGTTGTAGTTATATTGTAAACTAAATTTATTGTTTTGCCCGTCAACTTAACTTGATGCTAAAACTTGAAAAATAAGGATCCACTCTTAGGCTGGCCTTTTGGCAACATAAACCCTACCCATAGCCTGTGCATGTCTAGGAGTCGGCTGTAGTTGGCCATTTTGACGGGTCAGTCTTACTGAGTATTAGTTACTAAGGGTATAGCACTTTGTGGTTTTTTAGATGATCAGGGTGGCTAGTTTCCCTGACCTTTGGAACGTCGAGTGGGAACATTGCAGTTCATATGATATGTACGTTGTTGCTTGTCGGTACAGTGTCGTGGGCATGACACTTATCAAGACTGGATTTGCTTCTTGTATCGTCATGAGAGGGTGATTGTATCTTAAGGTTGTTCATCGACTATTTTATCTATTGTTGAACTATTCCGCTTACACACTTTTAAAACTTTGATTTGTAATTAAAATTCGGATTTATGTAAAACTATGTACTCTATCTATGTTCTTGTTGCAACTATATTATTTCTATCACGTGTTGTACTATTACGCATCATAGCGTGTGATGCCACCCGAGAAAGATCTTGGAACAGATCGTATCCATGGTAAGGTGGTTCTGTTACACCTAAGCTGATGGGTATGGGTGGGCAATTCACTTTTGGTTCAACAATAAGTGTTAGGGGGATTGCATCCGAGCGGCGATCCAACCAAGTGGGTTATCGCCCACGCAGGGCTGGCCGGGCTCAAATATTTGTGGAGATCATAATGGTTACACACTTTTCAGGCATGACTTGGAGCATTGAACAGTTTTATTAAGGGTGCAATTTGCGCAATCCTACATATTAATGATTTAGGTAAAGACATGTAGACGAACTATGGGAGGATGTGCAAGACACCAAAATTTTAGAGTTACCAAACAATTAGGGAACTTACAAAGATTTCTGGAACCCTGAAATGCTTAACACATGGGCAGATTGCAAACCTAGTTGAGGGCATCGACCAAGGTGAAAAGTGATTGAGACTTAGCATACATGGAGATCCATAGGTGTAGTAACAGTCCATGGATGGTATAGATCATGCATATGCAATATTTCTAATATCACTTCTCTTTATCTCGGTGAATCTCATCTCATATAACAAGAGACATTCAATCGAGAACATTCTTTTGAACATTAAGGACAAGAGCTTCTTCTTCTTCCGCATTGGATTGACATCACCACTAGCAACTAGGACATCATTCACAAGATTAAGAAATGATTTTCTCATTCTATATCTTTTGCATAAATGCAATTGTCCTCTTACTCTTTAAGAAAAACCCAAAATTTCTCGTTAACCCATGAACCTTTAAACATCTCTCTAGAAACTTGTCTTCAATCCATAAATGGATTTTCTGTCAATGATGTCTAATGTTCCTTTTCTTTTCGTAGCAAAACCGTTGGTTGTGCCATGTAAATACATTTTCCTTCAATCCTCACTAAGAAGAATCGTCTTTGCATTTATCTGATATAAATGAAGATCATGATGTGCTGCTAATGCCATTATAACTCTAAAGAAATTATTACACAAGAGTAACATTTCTCTTCTCTTTGCGTAAAGCCTTTTATCATATATTCCTTCCAGAGTCACATTTAATCTTATAGACCCATAATGGTCTACTGTTTTGACTCTATTAGGATTTATGTTCCCTTTGGAGTCACATTTGATATTGTAGACCCATGATAGTCTACTGTTTTGACTCATTGGCAATATCTTCAAAATCCAGAACATCGTCAGGATTAATCAATTAAATTTCATTTTTGTCATTCAAACATGTGAATGCTCATCATGATCTTATCAATCCGGGTGGGATCACTTGTCTTATTCTTTGCTATGGGCACTTCTTTCATATGGGGCTCTCTTTTATTGTCTACAGGCAATTAATTCTATAATCTCTTATGTAACAAGAAATTTGATGTTCTTGAATTATTAAAGTGGATACAAAGTCCTACTTCTCTTCAAGTCTTACTCCCCCAGATTATCCATCTCCTTCAAAGATGGCATGTATTTGAACTCTTTAATCTATATGGGTTTACTCTGTTATTCATTTTCTTTTATGGCACTTTGAGCACCATCTTAGTATTCCTTCGTCAAAAAACAGGAATATATCTATTTCTGTACTTTAGGGGGGTCATTAATATGACCGATGTACTCTCCCAGACAATCACATTTTTCTTTAGCAGATCACTTTAGATGCACAATGTGCATCACAATATCATCTTTATCGGAGAGTTTCACGATTCTTTCTCCCCCTTGAAATGTGGTAAGTACCTTTCTGCCACAATTTCAAAAACATTCGAAACTCTTGTGAATTGAGGAAATTTTTCTTATCTACTTCACTCAGGTGATTACATCATGTGAAGTAAAGTTATCTATGAACTCTTACGGGAGTATCTTTTTCCTCATTCCATTTCAAAAACTCAACAGAGTTCTTTATCATTAATACTTCTGCAAATCGTACTTGCACATCATTCTTGTCTGTTGGTTCATCTTCTCTTTAGACTCATCAAGTGCTTAATAACTATTGCACATAAAGTGCACAATTGATAGTGGAATAACATAAGAGTTATTCCATACTTTTCTCTAAACGAACATGAGTCATCACATCTTTCTCCTGCCAAGCAGGATAAAACTTTTCTCAAACTTCTCCCGTCATATGGGATTTTATCGACATAAATATTATGCCAACATACCCCGCCATGCAGGTATTTTCCCAGACTTTGCCCTTCATACGGGTATAATGATAATCATCTCTTTTCCGTCGGGTAATTCCCTTGAAGGGACATGAATATTTGTATTGGCTCATATTCAATCATCAAATTCAGGAATAAATCCGAATATTCTATGACAAATACATATTTAATCCAGCGTTGGTCAGATTAAGCATGTATATGCCTTATCTTATCATAATCATAAGAAAAAATGATAATAAATCTTGTTCATAGAGAGTACATGAAAAATAAATTCTCAGGACTCTGAATGATACATCTATATCTTGAATTAATATCCAAGAATTCTTTTCTTTTGAAGCCATTCTTTAGAGGGGGAAAACCTTCCACACTCTATGATCTTTTTCATGGTTATCTTTTGGGTCACGAGTACCCAATCTTTTGCTTTCACAAGTGAAAGCATCAAAACCTCTTAGTCTGAGAAAAACAAGCAATAATCGATAGTAATGAGCATAAAATTAACCCTACATTGGTTTGATCAATGATATGCACATTAAACTACTAATACTTTATCTTGTATTCTAAATCATTGTTGGCAGAAATAGAATAAACATCATCTTTACACATATATTCTAAATCACCGTTGGGCAAAAGAAGAATAAGTACATATAACTCATAAATAAATTGATGACATATCTATTAAATAACTTTGCTAAGAAAGCAACATTATCATCAACTTTATTGCAGTGGAAGCATGAAAAACATTTCTCTAGTTAAAGAGCATTTCTTGATCTTTTATCTTTTCTCTAAAAATTGATCACTATGATACAAAATTTAACAGAGATTTATAAACTTTTATTCATAAAACTCATAAAATTCTAATCATGTTATCAACAACGTTGGTCAGAAAATAACAATACTATAATTATCTTTCAATACATATCTTTTCACCTCTCTAATCAAATTTTCTATGATTTAATTAGTGGATAAAACTTCTTTGCAGCGGAAACTTTTCTTTCTTTCTAGAAGCAATCAAACTTCTATTCTTTTTGCACAGAATTTTTAAAACAAATTCTGCACATTTATTTTATTTCATCTCCAAACAATTTATCTCATTGATTCAAAATTGTAAGGAGATTCAATCATTCACATGAACAAAATTCATGGAAATAATACTTTCAGAAGCAATATCTTTACTTTTCTATTCTCTAAACAATTATAAAATTTGAATAGAGATATAACTTTTGACAAAATTCAATGTCATAATTCACTTTTATGTCCTTACAAAATTCTCACATTGGTTTGAATTTAATCAAGGTTTAAACATAATCATAGCAAAAAAATCACTTTGGCATATACATGAATAATAGCATGATTATACTCTTATTTACTCTATGTAAAAACATCTAGTTGATTCAAATTTTAACAGAGGCAATTCTAATTTGACTAACAACCATCAAATTATAATCAATCAAAAGCTACTATTCTTCATTTGATCATTTGGTCCATAAGAAACTTGCAGCCCATTTTTCAGAAAAATTTTGGCCCAAACATTCGGCCTGGCCCGCACTAGCGCGCACCCTTATAGGCTGGCAGCCCGGCAGCCAATGCTTGGGACGCCATTCTAGCCCAGCGCCCCCTCCCTCCTAGGCTAAATCTGGCCCATGAGGCGTAACACGGGTCGGTCGACCTCCTCCCCAAAAAACCTTAGAGCATCTACTCCCGTCTCCCCGCCTCTTTCACATCACAGCTACGGCGGCGGAGGAGGATCTCTGTCCCGCAGCGACGTAGGTCGCCGGCGGTGATGAGGGGCTGCCTGCGCAGGGCCGCGGCGGCTGTCTCCCCCCTCCGTTTTCTTCTTCACGGCCGTCACACCCTCATGTGGCTGTGGCGCTGCCATATCTCTCCTACGGCCGGGGTGGCCATCGGGGTGTGGGTAGGCATCGCCTCTACCCATCCTCTTTCTTTTCTTTGCTCTCCCCCCTTTCCTAGCCCCACCATAGTGAGGTCTAGAGAGAAAGAGAGAGCTCATCGTGAAGAACGTCGCCGCTCCCCTGCGCCCTTACGGGCCTCCTCGCCGGCGCTGCATGCGAACGAGTCGCACGTGGCTCCGTCGAGGAGCTCTGCCGGGGTGCCCATGTGAGCCCGCGGTGGCGGTTCTAACTGTCCCGGCGAGCTCACGGTTCATCCGGTCTACCCGCACAATGGCGGTTCCTTTCCGCACGACAGCGGGGACCATGGCGGCATAAGGAGAACGAGGTAATTTCCCTTCTCTCTATCTATTTTCTGGATCTAGGGTTATGGTTTCTTGTTCTTCCATTCATCAATCTGAGATCGATTCATTTTGTTCTCTTTTCTTTTGATTCAATTTCAAAATGAATCAGCTTTCCCAAAACTGGGTCCATGAACTAGCTAGGGTTCTCTGTTTTCTTTCGATTCGAGGATGAATCAATCTTCCCCAACTCCCATCCACTCACTAGAAATGGCTCTTGATACCAATGTTATAACATGTGGATCACAAGGAGTAGATCAGAGGGGTTCTTTCTTATCTTATATGGTTCTCGAGTGGATCTGGAGAGAAGGAGAGAGGGAAAGTCATGCATACTGTACGGCAACGATCTCGACGTAGAGGTCGCCGGCTGGTGGTCCATCCCGTCGCTTTAGCGCCACCCTCTTAGATCGGTCTAGGGTTTTGAGGTGGGGAGGTACTGTAGTGGTGACGAACATTATAGTGCATAAAAACGTGGCCCCCACCTCCTCTTATAGATGCTGCACGATAGGGACCCACCAGCCTATTGGGCTGAACGCCTCCCATTAAGGCGCGGTTCAAGGGCCCAATGGGCCGTTGGACCCATTGGTGGAGATCAACCTAACATGAACTTCAGCAGCTTGCTTGCATGTGCTCACTGCAGCATCCACAGAACATATAAATGCCGTAAA
The DNA here is from genome assembly GCA_032690845.1 of Eleusine coracana subsp. coracana. Classification (NCBI taxonomy): domain Eukaryota; kingdom Viridiplantae; phylum Streptophyta; class Magnoliopsida; order Poales; family Poaceae; genus Eleusine; species Eleusine coracana. Next base: position 40,120,378 of record CM064434.1, read on the forward strand.
AAGCTAAGATTTCTGCATTCCTTCACTGATTTCTTTCCAAGAATGGTAAGAGCTACTAGTATTTGATTATTCGTTTGTCATATGCACACATGATACAAGGTTCCACAACACCACACGCACACATTTATACAAGTTTCTGCTCTTTCTCTTGCCCTTGCTTGCGCACTAGCAATGGTGCTCACGCACACTAACCTTCAGTAGCCCTGGCTATCCTTCTCTCCGTTCTGATCTGCTTCCTCGCCGTCCCATCCTCCGCAACTCCGGCCGATAACCGGACTGGACAGGTGACGGTATTCTGGGGTCGGCACAAGGATGAGGGCCCCCTCCGTGAGGCCTGTGACTCCGGCACGTACACTACGGTCATCATATGCTTCCTCAACGTCTCTGGTCACAGCAGATACGATCTCGACCTCTCGGGCCATCCGCTCACCGGCATCAGCAACGACATCAAGCACTGCCAGCACGTTGGCATCGCTGTGTCCCTCTCCATCAGTATCACCTTCGATGGCAGCAAGAACATGCTCGCCACCAACCAGTCGGCTCTGAACCTCTCCGACCACCTCTGGAACGCCTACCCCGGCAGCTCCGGGAAGGGCGTGCACCGTCCCTTCGGCGACGCCCGGCTGGACGGCATCGACCTCTTCATCGAGCAGGTGTCTCCCTGTAGGGGAACAGGTAGGCTACGATAGCATATAAAATTTCTACCATTCAACCAGGAAACCTTGCAAGAGAGAATCATGGATCGTTACCACTAGACGCGCAGGCGGAGCGGAAGCGAATGTTGGAGCAGCTCGATCCAACGTAGTCGCGCGTCGATGTAGAGGAAGTAGTCGATCACGTCAATCGTCTCCTTCTAGTCCAGCCGTCGGCACCGCAGCAGCAGCAGCGCCTCCTCGCGGTATTCACACGTACGGGGTTGGAGCACCGTGCGCGGCGTGCTAGCACCGGCAACACGGTTAGGGTTTTGTGGGCGAGTAAGAGGAGCACGGCGGCTAGGGTTAAGGACTGGTGGAATCACCTGCGCCCTAAGCCCCTCCTCCACTTAAATAGACCCTTCTAATGGGCCTCGACTAGTTGGCCCATTAGTGGACTAATTCCTCACACGGATCAATATCCGTATGACGCTCACATACGGATCAAATCCGTATTGTCTCTTGGGCATATCTCCAACAATCTCCCACTTGCACTAGAGACAATCACATAGGCAAGCGACGTTCCAACCCGTTAAGTGTGTGACCCGTTAGGTTCACATGTACACGACAATGATGTGAAAACCATTTTTCAAATCATAAATCAATAGCGGCACCTAGCAGCACATACTGATTCTCGTGTACACATAAAGATCATATCAGCTGAACCTTTGACATACGCAGTCAGCGATCCCTTTGCCTCACGATATTAGTCAAGCTTAAGGCAAGATACGTGTCATCCCTATAATAGCTCGACCATTCACTCGAACGTCTAGTGGATTTATCATGACTAACTTTTAGTCATTATGATTAACTTTTAATCACATTGGCATGGCCATGCACTTCTAAATCCATCTAACTCGAGGGGCCCAGAGATATCTCTCCTGTTATTAGGAGGGGCAAATTCCATCTTGACCGCTCACACCCCACGACATGTTTCATAGCATACCCGAAAATTACCTTTATAACTACCCAGTTACGGAATAGCGTTTGGTAATCCCTAAATATGCTATTATACATTCTGGGAATCAATGACAATCTCAGGTCTAAGGATCCCAAAGGTACATCATACAAGACAACAATTGATGACACAATAATAACATCTCAGCAAAGTCTATTAGTGGGTCAGTCCAACACTATGTTCTCCAACATGTGTTCACATTATTGATTTGATATCTCCATATCAATGATCTGTGAAACACGATCATCAACCAATACATGTGCTAGTCCATGAATCATTATTGTCCAACACAATGATAAGGAACTAGGGATCATTTAGGATAATATTATAAAAGAACAATGAGTTTCACAAACAAGTCACGCACTTGTCAATCAATGCAATAATTATTATCCATAGAACAGAATAACACTTTATTCAATCACACATAAACATAGACATTACACAATCTCTCATACATTAATCATGCAGATATCTAATACCCATGGATCTCATATGTGCCTCATGCTTGGGCTGAGAGAGAGGTTTTGTCAACGGATCAGCGATGTTTGAGTCCGTGTGCACCTTGCATATCTTTACATCACCTCGAGCGACGATGTCCCGAATAAGATGATAACGCCGTAGTACGTGTTTGTTCTTTTGAGGCGCTCTAGGCTCCTTGGCTTGCGCAATGGCACCACTATTATCACAATAGAGGTCCATTGGACTGGATGCACTAGGAACCACACCCAACTCAGAAACAAATTTTCTGATCCAAACAGCTTCCTTTGCAGCTTCTGAAGCGGCAAGGTACTCAGCCTCCGTTGTTGAGTCAGCAACCGTATCTTGCTTGGAACTCTTCCAGCTCACCGCGCCTCCATTGAGGCAAAACACATATCCAGATTGCGATCTCGAATCGTCTTTGTCGGTTTGGAAGCTAGCATCAGTCTAACCATTTACAACGAGCTCTTCCTCACCTCCATAGACTAGGAACATACCCATAGTCCTTCTCAAGTACTTTAGGATATTCTTATTAGCTCCCCAATGAGCTTCTCCTGGATTTGACTGGTATCTGCTCACAGCACTAAGAGCGTAGGCTACATCTGGGCGAGTACTTATCATGGCATACATGATGGACCCAACAGCCGAAGCATATGGAATCGCTCTCATTTTCTCTTGCTCATCTGGTGTCGAGGGACACTGAGTCTTGCTAAGAGAAACCCCATGTGACATGGGCAAGAAACCTTTCTTGGAATCCTGCATATTGAACCGTTTCAATACCTTGTCAATGTACGTGTCTTGGCTTAATCCAATTAGCCTCTTTGATCTATCTCTATAGATCTTAATGCCCAAAATGTAAGCTGCCTCTCCTAAGTCCTTCATTGAGAAACTCTTTCTCAAAGAAGTCTTAACAGCTTCAAGCATTGGAATATCATTACCGATCAGCAATATGTCATCCACATAAAGGACCAGAAAGACAAGCGCGCTCCCACTAGCCCTTTTGTAAACACAAGGCTCTTCTTCGTTTTTAATGAAGCCAAACCCTTTGACTACCTCATCAAAGCGAAGATTCCAACTCCGAGATGCTTGCTTTAGTCCATAAATGGACTTTTGAAGCTTGCATATCTTCCTAGCATTTTGTGGATCGACAAAACCTTCAGGCTGTGTCATGTACACATCCTCACTTAGGTTTCCATTAAGGAAAGCTGTTTTGACATCCATTTGCCATATCTCATAATCATAAAATGCGGCAATTGCTAGAAGGATCCGTATAGACTTTAGCATAGCGACGGGCGAGAAGGTCTCATCATAATCAACCCCTTGAATTTGCTTAAAACCTTTCGCCACCAATCGTGCCTTATAGATGTGAACATTTCCATCCATGTCTATCTTTTTCTTAAAAACCCATTTACACTCAATGGTTTTTACACCATCAGGCGGATCTATCAAGTTCCAAACTTGATTCTCTCTCATGGATTCTAATTCGGATCTCATGGCTCCAAGCCATTTCTCAGAGTCCGGTCCCATCATTGCTTCACTGTAAGTCTTAGGCTCATTATTGTCTAACAATAATATGTCTCGCTGCCCCGTGGTTAGGAGCGTGAACTTTTCAGGAGCGCGACGTGCCCTTTCTGACCTACGCGGGGCTGGTGTTTCAACAATTGGTTCAACAAAAATTTGTTCATCCAATTGTGGTATAGCGGAAGAAGAAACATTTTCTGGAGCTTCTTGAACTTCTTCAAGTTGCACCGTTCTCCCACTTACCCTTTTGGAGAGAAACTCTTTCTCTAGAAAAACACCATTACGAGCGACAAACACTTTGCCCTCTTCCCGGTTGTAGAAATAATAACCTTTGGTTTCCCTAGGGTATCCTACAAAGAAGCATTTATCAGACTTGGAAGAAAGCTTATCAGACGTCATACGTTTTACATAAGCCTCACATCCCCAAATCTTAAGAAAAGACAACCCGGGACGCTTCCCAGTCCATATCTCATATGGTGTCCTTTCCACGGATTTAGATGGAACCCTATTAAGTGTGAAAGCGGCAGTTTCTAGAGCGTATTCCCAGAAGGACAATGGAAGATCACTTTGGCTCATCATAGACCTAACCATGTCTAACAAGGTTCGGTTCTTCCGTTCGGATACTCCATTCCATTGGGGCATTCCTGGCGGAGTCCATTGTGGAACAATTCCACATTGCTTTAGATGTTCACCAAATTCATGGCTCAAATATTCACCACCACGATCAGATCGTAGGCGTTTAATAGTCTTGCCCAATTGATTTTGTACTTCATTTTGAAATTCTTTGAACTTTTCAAAGGATTCAGACTTATGCCTCATTAAGTAGATGTAACCATATCTACTAAAGTCGTCGGTAAAAGTTATGAAGTACTGAAAACCACCTCTGGCCGTGCAACTAATTGGTCCACATACATCCGTATGTACAAGTCCCAATAGTTCACTCGCCCTTTCACTATTTCCTGTGAAAGGCGACTTAGTCATTTTGCCAAGTAAACAAGATTCACATGTATCAATTGATTCAAAATCAAAAGAACTTAGAAGACCATCTGTATGGAGTTTCTTTATGCGCTTCTCATTTATATGACCTAAACGACAATGCCAAGTATACGTGGGATTCAAATCATTAGGCTTGAGCCTTTTCGCATCAATGTTATAAATAGGCTTATTCTCAAGATCTAAGTAATATAATCCATTCACCAATGGGCAATTACCATAGAGAATATTATTCAAATAAATGGAACAACACTTGTTCCTTATTATGACCTCATAACCATCATCTTCCTCCAAACATTTTGAAGAAATAATGTTTTTTCCTAAGGCGGGAATATAATAACAATTATTTAACTCCAAAACTAATCCTGATGGTAATGAAAGTGGATAAGTTCCGACGGCCAACGCAGCAACCTTTGCACCATTGCCGACACGAGCATCCACCTCGCCTTTTGCACATTTCCTTGCTTCTTTAAGCCCCTGCAACGATTTGCAAGTATGAATCATCGATCCGGTATCAAATACCCATGAATCATAAGGACATGTAGCAACATTATTAATTTCAATAACATTGATACCTGAATTAGAAGTGTCTCCACCCTTCTTCTTCAGCTCTTCCAGATAAAGCTTGCAATTCCTCTTCCAATGACCGGGTTTCTTGCAGTGAAAACAAGGATCACTACCCGCCGGTTTAGGCTTAGGAGCTGCTGCAGGCTTAGGCTTAGTGCTAGAGATCTGATCTGTAGCCTTGGCCTTAGTCTTGCGCTTTCGTTTCTTGCTATCCTTTTGAACCAAGTTAACATGACTTGGACCAGATTTTTTGATGCTTGCCTCAGCTGTCTTAAGCATCCCATGCAACTCAGCCAATGTCTTCTCTAAGCTATTCATTTGAAAGTTCAAAATGAAAGGCTCATAGCTTGCAGGAAGCGACTGGAGAATCACATCTGTAGCCAAATCAGGATGTAGAGCAGCACCAAGTTTCTCCAGATTCTCAATGTAACCAATCATCTTGATCACATGAGGACTGACAGAACCGTTTTCAGCTAGCCTGCACGCAAACAAGGACTTTGAGATGTTGTACCTCTCAGACCTTGCTTGGTTCTCAAACATGCCACGAAGTCCCTCAATCATATTGTGGGTATCCGCGTTCTCATATTGCTTCTGGAGCTCAGAGGACATAGTGGCAAGCATGAGACAGCTAACATCAACTGCATCATTGGTATGTTTCTCATACTCCCTTTTCTGAGTGGCAGTAGCATTTTCTGGCAGATCATCAGGATAGGGAAGCTCTAGAACATATTCCTTTTTCTCTTGCTTGAGAACAATTCTCAAGTTGCGATACCAATCAATAAAGTTTGTTCCACTAAGCTTTTCCTTTTCAAGAATTGAGCGCAAATTAAAAGTGTTACTAGCGGTTGGTGCCATGATCTACAACAGAAAATATGCAAATATAAGCACTATGTAAATATAAAACTCTTATAAACATTTTAACAAAAGTTCATTATTCCACTATATGCTTGGAATCGTTTTCCCTCAAAACGACATATAGTGGTTCAAGATCCATATTCAACTTAGATCCTAGTGAGCTTTGGCATCACCGCTAGAAATCTAGTGACATAGGTAAGCAACACTTTGCTAATCACATCCTTATGTGACTCTTGTTTGTTGGGTGGCATCACATGCCCCGGCGCCAACACCATGCCCCAAAGCCCAAAACCGTTTTGATAGCTTTGTTAATTAAACCAATACTATGCATATAAATGTCCGACATTTATCCTAATAATTAAGATAGTTGAGGTACTCTACTTTGGCAGACCTACCATACAACGATCATAATTTTAATAGGTGCAGCTATTGGAAGGGCATATAATTTAATTTTTCTTGAGGGAACCTATTCTAGCATGTTAATCATATCTAATATAAATAACATATGAAAGAATAGGATGATAGGAACATCATCACAGGCAATCATATTGACTGTGAAATAGTATGGCCCCTTTCAATTGGTGATCTCCATCTCCATTGTCATCGCCATGTCTCCCGTCCCTTCAACCATCATGCTTGAGGCCTCCATGAACTAACACTTAGCTACTACAACTAATAGCTAGTAATAAATTACATGAGAATATCAAGCATCACAGATCGACACGCAGGCCGTTATACAATAATATGACAGCCTCAACCCAGCTGTAATTAATCATGGCACGCAGGCCATGCAAATCACATATATACATCACATGCATCTTTTGGGCCATACTATTCACAACATTCTCTGCAAAAACAAGTTAGGCGAGAAGCGAATGCTAACATGTGGCCAAAAAGGGTTGTAACAATCTAGGCGTGTCCGTACGGCGGTCCCGAAACCTCACAGGATTTCACAGATCGTATCTATAAAATCACAATGGAAATCCTATCGGGAAAATCATATTTGCCCGATTTTGAGTCATTCACAATGGCTTTGTTTTCCATTAGGTTTTTATGAGTAGACTGCGGTACATGATTATGATACTATTGGCTCCTCTACTGGCGCACGCAGTTAGTCCCGATGGTGATTCCAGCCGGTAGGGACAAGTCGCGCGCGCACGGAGAAGAAACACAAATAAATCAATGATGCATGTATTGCTATCCGCCCATTACCTTATGAACCTCCCTATCATAATTGATCTAATCAATCTGAACACAAAACATGTAATAGATCTCATCTAGTACATCAACATATCAACTATATGCACAAGATCTAGATCACAAACTACACAAGGTCGGCTCTGATGCCACTGTAGGGGAACAGGTAGGCTACGATAGCATATAAAATTTCTACCGTTCAACCAGGAAACCTTGCAAGAGAGAATCATGGATCGTTACCACTAGACGCGCAGGCGGAGCGGAAGCGAATGTTGGAGCAGCTCGATCCAACGTAGTCGCGCGTCGATGTAGAGGAAGTAGTCGATCACGTCAATCGTCTCCTTCTAGTCCAGCCGTCGGCACCGCAGCAGTAGCAGCGCCTCCTCGCGGTATTCACACGTACGGGGTTGGAGCACCGTGCGCGGCGTGCTAGCACCGGCAACACGGTTAGGGTTTTGTGGGCGAGTAAGAGGAGCACGGCGGCTAGGGTTAAGGACTGGTGGAATCACCTGCGCCCTAAGCCCCTCCTCCACTTAAATAGACCCTTCTAATGGGCCTCGACTAGTTGGCCCATTAGTGGACTAATTCCTCACACGGATCAATATCCGTATGACGCTCACATACGGATCAAATCCGTATTGTCTCTTGGGCATATCTCCAACACTCCCATGAGACAGCACCTCGACGTGCTTGCCCGGGAGCTTGCCAAGCGCAGCATGCGCGACAAGCCCCTGCACCTGACGGCTACGCCCCGCTGCAATTTCCCGGGCTCGCTCGCAACGGGGATCTTGGAGCGCATCCATGTCCGATACTACGGCGATCATGTTGGCAACTGTGACAATTGGGACGATTGGGCAGATGGGTACCCATCGTCCCGGATCAGACAAGGAAGGCTACCTGTACCTGAAGAGTCTCTACTACGGCATCCTCCCGGTGGCGCAGATGTCGGCCAACTATGGCGGCGTCATGATCTGGGACCGGTTCTATGACAGAGCCAGCAACTACAGCAGCTACGTGAAGCGCTGGGCTTGACCACCCAGTGAACTTGTCAAATCCACTGCATCTATCTATGTACCAACAATAAGCAACGCCACATGGCAAGGATAACATATCAAGTATGTCGACAGTTCATATGTTCCGCCGCGCATTATGTTTGTTTCTCCGTTCTGTGTATTGCTCATTAATCTCTACTCCTTAATAACTTCGGTGTACTCACGTACAATGACCATTTAGCACCATTGATAGAGCTTATACCTGTCCGTTAGCTGCCATAGGAGGAAGAAGGCCAAGCGAAGGGGTACATGACTTAACTGGGTTTTAGACTATATCAATTACGAAAAGGATAAAGGCCCACCCAACGGGCCAGGCTATTAGCTCAGAAGACAATTTCTCTAAAATATGTTATTTTTTTAATTGAAAAGGCATAGTACAAAATCCGTTTTTTTCTTTATGTTGAGTTCAGGACTTCCAGTTGACTGAAGTTTTTGTTGTGCCTTAAAAATAAAGAGATCGTCTCATTGATAGTCACACTTTGGTGTTTCTAGGAGGATGCAATGATTTACACTAGCATCGATTGCGGTTACACTATGATCTTTCACACTTTCACTCCTATTACAGACACATGTATTTTTCTTTGCTGTAGGACGGTCCTGTAACAAGCCTACCGAAATATTATTGAACCCTTTGAATATTTGTTTCAGAGAGTCAAGATCATAAGGAGGTTCTTGATGATTTGGTCATGGTTCACTTGAAACGTCAGTCTTTCTGCATACAAATAGTTCTGCTTCTCTACTTATATATATATCTACTCCATGGTTTTTTGTGGTTAGTTTCCGTTGGTTGTTTCGTGGTTTCTGTCTTTTTTTTAGTGGTTCGGTTCCGGCATCTACAGTGAGATACATTGAGAAGCTCACTGCAGATAGAAGGGGAGATGTTGAGTTGTTCCATCCGCTTATTTGGTTATCAAGTTTCTTAGATATAACATATGAAAATTGACAAATATTATGTGTGTTTCAAATTTTAAAAATTACATAACCATACTTGGAAGATAGGGAGAGTAGAAGTAAGAAAAAGGTTGAACATGAATAATTGACATCTTTTTTCTAATGGTCTTTTGCTATGAAAAAAACATCTACCATATTGTATCTATGAGTACTTATAGTTTTTTATTTTTGTTTATAAACCCATAGCAACACACGACACTTTGCTAGTCAGTAATGATGAGAACAAATCCGTCAAAAGTTGTGAAAAAAGTATTCTGTATAAACACGCTCCAATGCACTTCTATGTTCCATCAACAGAAATTAAGGATCACGTGGGATAGGAGGGAAAAATAAATCATGAACCTTAATTAGTGAATGGAGGAACGCAGAGCTCGATTCATACTTCGGACAATTCAATTTTTTTTTAGTTGCGAATTGAGATTGGATCACATTACTGGTTAACATGAATGTGATGAAACAATGTTCGTACCCTTCAGCCATCTTTGTTCCGGCATTTAAAGTTTAACTAGCAATATGGCCGTGCGTTGCCACGGGTTTTTAGATTTTTGAAATCCAATTTAATAAACATGGTTGATAACATTTAAATTTTAAATTTGTATATTTTATAGGTTTTATATTAGTCTATAATATATTATATTTAATATTAAATAATTAACATTTGTGAGATTATACATGACAAGTTTATTCTATAAAAGATATTGAATATTTTGTTTTTTTCATGTCATTAATATTTATATAATGTATTTTCAAAAAACATATTTTAATTTTTTTTTTTGTTTTTTGCTTTCGTCTAACAAAGTGGTTAGCAAATCAATATTTGCCAGATGTAGGATTGTAGAAAATTGAAACTTAATAAAGGCCACGGCTATTTTCAATACTGATTTTTGTGGAGCTATTACCAATTTGAGAATTGGGAAGTATTAAGATATGCGGCCATTCAAAGTGTCGTAGTCCATCAAGAATGAGGTCCACCTGATGAATATATTTCTTTTGTGGGTCTCTAGATAAAACCCATTTGTATATTTTACCAAAAGGGACCTTGGAGACTACCGAAATGAGGAATTTCACTCTCTCACTGGTGTGTCTGTTGAGGCGATACGCGACCACAATTCACATTGTCATCATGGAAATCTCACTAACCCTAACCACAGCCCCGCTGCCGACCCAATTGCTCGATCTCCCTGGAGTTCCACTTCTCCCACGATGTGACCGACTGAGCCCCGGTTTGCCGCCCTTAAGTCTTTTCTCCCCCAACTCGAGTCTCGGCGTAGTGCCATCACCTTCCATGGTGTCGGCGTCGACCCTAGTCGACGGTAGACGAAGCAGTAGCATTGAGTCGGCCGAGGTGAACAGACGCTGCCTTCATTTAGGTGGACCTCATTCTTGATGGGTTTTTATTACTCCCTCTTTTTCATTAATTGTGCCATGCTGTTTTGACTTACATGTAGAATTTTTTAAATGAGAGTTATTTGTTTTTTAAATTTTTCTATATATTGTAAATGATTTAGTCAGTATACCGTAGATTTTTTTTGAACAGATTAGTTAAAATATTTTGTAGTTGTGCATCAAACATATACTACTTTTTTAAGGATATACACTGATTTGCATAGAAATCAAAATACTAATAGTAGTTATATATAATTGTATCCTTATTATTGATATTACAGTAACATATGATAAAGTACAAATTTTTTTGAAATTTACCAGAAAAATGTTTTGTGATGTATCAAAAAAACAACAATGGAAGATTAAAACAATGGAATCACGATATACTGATTTGTTGTCACCCGTTGGGAAACTCAAATGTACAAAAACAAAACGTATATCGACTTATTGTTTTGGACAATTCATATTCTGCCTTGTCGCTTTATCTCATCGTGAAGATTTCATACGAAGACAAATCCTCCGTGGTGGCCCTTACTGGCAATGCTTTCACTAGAACGTGTCGTCTTCTCTCACTCCGCATCGTTGGCACCGTTCCCGATGTCCCTCACCAGTGTGGTCCTCACTGGAGCTCCTTCTTCGGCGAGCTCCCTCGCTCCCCGACAGAAGATTCAGCGGCGGCCAGCAGGCGATTTCCCCGTGCTCCCTCTTGTGCTCATTCGTCCCCTCGCCTGCGCCAGCCCGAGGTCACGGAGACGGATAGGAGCCCACACCCCACAGCCATGGTGACAGCGGCTTAGCACGAGCCCGTGGCGATGGCGTCATGGTGTTCGGCTAGCCCTCACTTGAGCTTTCTCCGCATCATTGGCCCTCGTACCAAGTCTGCAGTGACCCGAGCTCCTTCCTCGCTCATCGCGCTCTCCTCGACCGCGGATTCGGTGAGGTTGGTCTCCCCGAGCTCAGATCCGGTGAGGATGGCCTGCCCGATCGGTCATGGTGGTGATTGCTGCGACCACCGGGTGAGATATGAATTAAACTCATATATATAAATCAGACTCACGTGAACTTGCAGCAAACTAATCCAATACCAATATGTAAAAGCAACACCAACGCCAACACCAAACTAAAGCAACACCAATAACGATCTCAGCTAAATTAATAAGTAGTAGAGATTACTATAATTGGATCCCATGTGATGATACGGAGATCTTTTCCTTGAAGCTGCCGGTATTTTGAAGGTCAGACAACCATAGTGATGACCGGTCTAGTATATCCTTTGACAGACCCAACAACTGTAGGTTACAAAATTTATCTACAACTCTCAAAGCTGGGCAGCCCGATATATACAAACATCACAGTAGTGGAAGATTTGAGACCCTTTTCAACCTTCTGCATGCATCAATTCTAAGCTCACCAGAAATGTAAGGGAGGTTTTTCACTACCTTCAATGAATTAGCTCCTCTCATGAGCAGCTGATTCAAGCTGGTGGTCTCAGCAAGCTATTGAGTTATATTCCAAATTCATTGTTAAATAGAGGCCGACTTCTTACGGAGTGAAGCGGAGGCCCATCACTGGAGGCTTGGGCCGTAGCGAAATGGCCCGTCGTATAGTACATAATCTCGTTTAGGGGTTTACCCTATGATCATTGTCTTCTTGTAAGCCACCGCCATCTCGTCGGCGTTGTGACCCTAACTCTTGATAGTGAAGTTTTGCTGGCTGGCGCCCATGGTTTTTCCCCTTCTGCTTTGGGAGGGTTTTCCACGTGAAATCTCGTGTCCTCTATGGTTTAATTTCTTTGTTCTTTATCGTATTAGCGGCATCGGTTTGTAACAAGTGATATCAGAGCTGAGGTTGTTTCTCGATGGCGTCGATGAAGTATGATCTACCGTTGCTGGATTACTGCATGAGGTTCTCGTAGTGGCAAGTCAAGATGCGGGCTGTTCTGGGACAAACTCATGATCTCGATGAGGCGTTGGAAGGTTTCGGCAAGAAGAAGGAGGCATGGACGGATGAGGAGAAGCGCAAGGATCGTAAGGCTCTGTCCCTAATTCAGCTTCATCTATCTAATGATATTTTGCAAGAAGTACTACAGGAAAAGAGTGCTGCAGAACTTTGGCTGAAACTGGAATTGATCTGTATGTCCAAAGATTTAACCAGTAAGATGCATATGAAGATGAAGTTGTTCACGCTCAAGATGCAGGAGGGTGGTTCAGTGTTGAACCACATATCTGTTTTCAAGGAGATCGTTGCCGATCTGTTGTCGATGGAAGTTGTGTATGATGATGAGGATCTAGGCCTCTTACTTTTATGTTCTCTTCCCAGTTCATTTGCTAATTTTCATGACACCATACTTTTGAGCCGTGATGAACTAAACATTGCGGAGGTTTATGAGGCGCCCGAATCCAGGGAGAAGATGAAAGGCATGGTGCACTTTGATGGGTCGTTGTCTTCCAAGGGTGATGCACTACATGTTAGAGGAAGAACTGAGTAGAGATCGTCCAATGACGGTAACGAGCGTGAGAAGAGCCATGACGGTAGAGGCCGTTCGAAGTCCAAACCACCCTCCAAGAAGTTCTGTAAGTATTGCAAGAAGAAAACTCATTTTATTGAGGAGTGTTGGAAACTGAAGAACAAGGAGAATAGAAAAAATAATTCTGCTGGTAAGGCATCAGTTGCTGCTGCAAGTAACTCAGATTCGGGAGATTGTTTGGTTGTTCTTGCTGGTTGTGTTTCTGGTCATGATGAATGGATACTTGATTCTGCATGTTCATTTTATATCTGCACTAACAGAGATTGGTTTAGCTCTTATGAACCTGTGCAGAAGGGAGATGTGGTGCGTATGGGAGATGACAACCCATGTGAGATTGTGGGCATAGGTTCCATTCAGATCAAGGCACATGATGGCATGATACGCACACCGGCAAATGTTAGGTATATTCTAGATATGACCAGAAATCTTATCTCAGTTAGCAATCTTGATGCAGAAGGGTTTAAGTATTCCAATTCTGGTGGAGTTTTAAAGATTGCAAAAGGTTCCCTTGTTTGGTTGGTAGGTGATCTGAATTCTACAATTTTATATGTTCTTAGAGGTAGTACTTTACATGGTTCTGTTTCCGCTGCTACTATTTCTAAATCTGAACCTGATAAAACTAACCTTTGGCATATGCGTCTTGGACATATGAGTGAACTTGGTATGGCAGAATTGATGAAGAGGAACCTACTGATAGGCTGTACTTTGAGTAGCAAGAAGTTTTGTGAGCATTGTATTTTCGGAAAGCATAAAAGGGTTAAGTTCAACACCGCTGTTCATACCACTAAAGGTACTCTTGATTATGTACATGCTGACTTATGGGGTCCCTCTTGTAAGTCATCTCTTGCTGGTGCTCGTTACATGCTTACTATTATTGATGATTACTCTAGAAAAGTATGGCCTTATTTTCTGAAACACAAGAGTGATACTTTTGCTGCTTTTAAAGAATGGAAAGTTATGATAGAGAGGCAAACTGAAAAGAAGGTAAAACTCTTCGTACTGATAATGGTGGAGAATTTTGTTCAGATGCTTTTGATGGTTATTGCTGGCAAGAAGGCATTGTTAGGCATCACACCATACCGTACACACCGCAGCAAAACGGTGTGGCTGAGCGCATGAACAGAACCATCATCTCGAAGGCTCGATGCATGCTGTCTAACGCAAAGATGAACAAGCATTTTTGGGCAGAAGCTGTGAACACCTGCATGTTACTTGATTAACAGGTCGCCCTCTATCCCACTGAATAAGAAAACTCCCATTGAGGTATGGTCAGGTACACCTGCTGATTATTCACAGTTGAAAGTTTTTGGCTGCACTGCTTATGCTCATGTTGATAATGGAAAATTAGAGCCTAGAGCCATTAAATGTCTTTTTGTTGGTTATGGTTCGGGAGTTAAAGGATATAAGTTGTGGAATCCCGAAACTGAAAAGACTTTCATGACCAGGAGTGTTGTTTTTAATGAATCTGTGATGTTTACTGACAGTTTGTCTTCAGATCATGTTCCAGATAGTTTTGTAAAGAAGCTGCAACATATCATTGTGCAGGTGGAGCATGTGATTGATGATGAAGTTGAGCAGGTGGAGCCAGTGTTTGACCAAGAAAATGATATTGTTGATGATAATACTCGTGAAGATGATGTTCAG